>OZ024741.1:356341110-356473610 GCA_964016885.1 Eledone cirrhosa
GGGGTGTGTTAGTGGGTGATATGTGTGGGGGGAGAGGGGCGGTCGAAGGCTAAAGGAATAAGGGTGGGGAGTTCAGGCCGGGGGGAGTGTGGGTCTGTAAGATGAAGATGGTTCTTTGTTCGACTCTGAGGAGATTGGCGGGTGTTCCGTGGCATTGGAGTAGGCCACAGACTGTGAGATGGCGTGCGGAATGTCCAGGGGCACCAAAGTGGCGGGCGATGGGGGAACTACCACCGAGACGAATATCCCGGAGGTGCTCAGTGAATCGGTCCGCCAGGCGACGTCCCGTCTGTCCGACGTAAGTCGCGCTGCAATCCGTGCAGCGAAATCCGTAGACTAGGTTGGAGGAGGTGCAGCGGAAGGCATGCCGAACAGAGAGAG
This sequence comes from Eledone cirrhosa, assembly GCA_964016885.1. Classification (NCBI taxonomy): domain Eukaryota; kingdom Metazoa; phylum Mollusca; class Cephalopoda; order Octopoda; family Eledonidae; genus Eledone; species Eledone cirrhosa. The sequence goes on from OZ024741.1 coordinate 356,341,492, forward strand.
AGTGGCCGTTGGGACCCTGGAAGGTGGTGGTGTTGGTGATGTGGGGACAGGTGTTGCAGCGGGGCCCAGAACAGGGAAAGGAACCGGGGGGAAAGAGCGTGGGTTGGGAGGTAGGGAGCTGTGGACGAGGAGGGTGCGGAGATTGCGTGCGCGTTTAAAGGAGGGGAGTGGTGGGGTTGGGAAGATGTGGTAGGTGGAGGGGTCGGACTGGAGGCGTCGGAAGAGGCGGCGGATGGTGCAGTGGAGGGGTAAGGTGGAGAGGTGGGAGGTGATGTGGAAGGGGAGACGGTGGGTGGGTGTGTGGTGGCGTGGGGTGAGGGTGGTGGAGCGGTGGACAGCACGGGCGCGTGTGAGAGCGGTGTGGACGAGAGAGGGGGTAACCTCTATGGATGAAATGGCTGACTAGGGAAAGGCCTGGGACTCGAAGTCAGCATCTCGGCTGCAGAGACGGCGGATCCTGAGGAGTTGGGAGTAGGAAATAGAGTGTTTAGTGTGTGTGGGGTGGGAAGAGGTGAAGTCGAAGTAAGAGTGGGAGTCGGTAGGTTTGAAGAAGGCGGAGGTGACGAGGGAGTGGTGGGAGGGGTCGAAAGCGACGGAGATGTCTAAGAAGTGGACGTGGGTGGTGGAGATAGAGGTGGTGAAGTGGAGGGAGGGGTGGAAGGAGCAGAAGAAGGAGAGAAAGGAGTCGAGATACAAATATACATATATAATATACATATATATATATACATATTTATAGATACATATATATAGATACATATATATATACATATACGATAGCTAATAAGCTTGAAACTAGTACAGCGTTCCTTTGTCACTGTTGAACAAACGAGCAACGATGGTTGCTGGACACTACGGCTTAATACGGGATGTTTGTTTACGAACACACCGAGCATCATAATAAATGTTCGGTGAATCCATACGTACATATATATATGTATGCATGTATGTATATATATATATATACATACTACTGTACGTCTGTATACATATATGTATGTACGTGTACATACTTATATTTAAGTAACAGCCGTACTAAGAGTGGGAAATGAAATTTCGTTTCATTTTTTCCGTTTATCGTTTTCGGTGCACCCGGTCGATTAACCCACTCAATATGAAAATTGGGCTACTCAGCCGTTAATATGCATAAGGTAAGTATATACGTTCAACAATCTGGCAGGAAGGTATACGTTGCTGACGATAGCTAATAAGCTTGAAACTAGTACAGCGTTCCTTTGTCACTGTTGAACAAACGAGCAACGATGGTTGCTGGACACTACGGCTTAATACGGGATGTTTGCTTACAAACACACCGAGCATTATAATAAATGTTCGGTGAATCCATACGCACATATATATATATGTGTGCATGTATGTATATATATATACATACTACTGTACGTCTGTATACATATATGTATATACGTGTACATACTTATATTTAAGTAACAGCCGTACTAAGAGTGGGAAATGAAATTTCGTTTCAATTTTTCAATTTATATATATATACATATATATATATCTATATATAAATATATACATATATATATATATATATATATATATATATATATATATATATATATATATATATATATATATATATATACATACATATATATATATATATATATATATATATATATATATATATATATATATATATATATATATATACATACATATATATATATATATATATATATATATATATATATATATATATATATATATATATATATATATATATATATATATATATATTAAGAAACACACAGATACATGCGGACACACACATATATACATGAATGCATCCGCACCCAACTGTGAGTTAAGGGTGCCAACTTCACCGATGTTGCTCAATGAATGACTGGGTCAGACCAATTCAGTTTGAACCAGACTGAACCAGTATCAGAGTTAAAAATACATTATGAAGAGAGAAGAAACATTTAGATATAATTAGTAATAAAATGTATCATACCTAAACTGTTCCTAAATTCCTCGACTACGTAGTTTCGTGGCATAAACAAAAACAATATATCAAAGATATAGTGTCCTTGCGAGGTCTGCCGACTTATCAAGAGGATACCTCATTTTACTAGTCTCAAGAACGCGTCTACACGACGCGAGAAAGAATCCCAAAAGGCGGAGGGGGAGATAGTCACGCGATATAACGGTCGAGAAACAGAGCCAAGCCTCCTATAACCACGAAGAAAATATCACGGAGGCGGAGGGGGTATTCATATCGAGGCCGTAGAAGAGGTAGTGAAGAAGGCGAGAAGTATGAGTAATGGAAGCTTTCCAGTTGTCCCCACACTTCAAAGATTGCTCGACCAGAGGGAGTTATTAATATATTAAGAAACACACAGATACATGCGGACACACACATATATACATGAATGCATCCGCACCCAACTGTGAGTTAAGGGTGCCAACTTCACCGATGTTGCTCAATGAATGACTGGGACAGACCAATTCAGTTTGAACCAGACTGAACCAGTATCAGAGTTAAAAATACATTATGAAGAGAGAAGAAACATTTAGATATAATTAGTAATAAAATGTATCATACCTAAACTGTTCCTAAATTCCTCGACTACGTAGTTTCGTGGCATAAACAAAAACAATATATCAAAGATATAGAGTCCTTGCGAGGTCTGCCGACTTATCAAGAGGATACCTCATTTTACTAGTCTCAAGAACGCGTCTACACGACGCGAGAAAGAATCCCAAAAGGCGGAGGGGGAGATAGTCACGCGATATAACGGTCGAGAAACAGAGCTAAGCCTCCTATAACCACGAAGAAAATACCACGGAGGCGGAGGGGGTTTTCAAATCGAGGCCGTAGAAGAGGTAGTGAAGAAGGCGAGAAGTATGAGTAATGGAAGCTTTCCAGTTGTCCCCACACTTCAAAGATTGCTCGACCAGAGGGAGTTATTAATATATTAAGAAACACACAGATACATGCGGACACACACATATATACATGAATGCATCCGCACCCAACTGTGAGTTAAGGGTGCCAACTTCACCGATGTTGCTCAATGAATGACTGGGACAGACCAATTCAGTTTGAACCAGACTGAACCAGTATCAGAGTTAAAAATACATTATGAAGAGAGAAGAAACATTTAGATATAATTAGTAATAAAATGTATCCACCTCCCACATCTTCCCAACCCCACCACTCCCCTCCTTCAAATGCGGACGCAATCTCCGCACCCTCCTCGTCCACAGCACCCTACCCGCCAACCCACGCTCTCCCCCCCCCCCGGTTCCTTTCCCTGTTCTGGGCCCCGCTGCAACACCTGTCCCCACATCACCAACACCACCACCTTCCGGGGTCCCAACGGCCACTCTCTCTCTGTCCTGCATGCCTTCCGCTGCACCTCCTCCAACCTAGTCTACGGATTTCGCTGCACGGAGTGCAGCGCGACTTACGTCGAACAGACGGGACGTCGCCTGGCGGACCGATTCACTGAGCACCTCCGGGATATTCGTCTCGGTGGTAGTTCCCCCATCGCCCGCGACTTTGGTGGCCCTGGACATTCCGCACGCCATCTCACAGTCTGTGGCCTACTCCAGTGCCACGGAACACCCGCCAATCGCCTTAGAGTCGAACAAAGAACTATCTTCATCTTACAGACCCACACTTCCCCCGGCCTGAACTCCCCACCCTTATTCCTTTAGCCTTCGACCTCCCCCCTCCCCCCACACTTATCCCCCACTAACACCACTAACACACCCCTCCTTTTCACCGCCCACCCCACTCCTAACAATACTAACACCTCCACTCCACCCCTCATCTGACCACCCTTCCTCATACTAACATCCCTCCCTTCTTCTCCTCCTCCCCCTTCCTTATCACACGCACACACCCACCGGCACATATATACACGCGCTCACACTAAACACACACCCTACTACCACCACTAACCCTCACCCCCACACCTCTCACCCCCACACCTCCATCCCACCACCCGGCAACTAACCTCACTAACACCCCCTGACCCCAAGCACACGAACACACGCACCCACTTACACCACCCACCCCACACGCAACTAACATCACTAACACCCCCCAACCCCACGCACACACACACCCTCGTACACCACCAACTCTACACACCCTACCACCACTAACCCCCACTCACACCTGCATTCAACCCCTCCCCACCTCCCGTATACTAACACCCACTAACACCCCTTCATCAAACCACACACACACCAGTACACCACACTCCCTCCATAGAACTACACACACCCTTCTCTCCCCGCTCCACCCACACCCTCGCTCCACACTCACTCATCCCACTAACACTTCTACTAATACACACACACACACCCTCCTCACTCCAACTTTCACACCTACCCATCCTCGCCCCTTTACCATTCCGCCGACTGCTGCTATGCCCTCTGACCACCTCCCAGCACAAACAGACACACAGCACTCCCACTGCTTGACCACTTCCTGTTACGCGCGCACCCCACATCTCTCCTCTTCCGACCATCGCTTCATGGAATACTCGTACGTAGAACTTGACCACCACAGAATCCACTAAACATCATCGGATTTTACCAACTTTTCAACCATCCTCTTACGTAATCACCTATATAACTCACCCACACACACACCCAAAAAAAATGTTTTCTCCACACGCCACCTACACCCACAACACGCTTAAACCCCACACACACGTTCTTTCCACCACATATTTACACCCTCAGCCTCCTGATCCTCTCCCCCCATCCCTCTATCCACACACGCACAGACACTCCGACCTACAACCCCCCAACACACCTCTTCCTGAACATGCAACCCCGTTCTTCCCCCAACCCTTACTTTCACATACACACACACACACACACACACGTACACCTACACACACACACCACCTTCAGCCCTCCCCGCTCGGACACCCCGTCTCCCTCTCCCCACTCCACCCGCCACCACCCCTACACACACCCACACCCTTCCACCACCTGTTTTACCCCCCTTTTAATTTCAGTTTATTTTGATCATGCTTTTATATTTAAATTTATTTCATTCCTTGTATTTTGATCATGCTTTATTTTTATTTTTATTTTTATTTTTAATTTCATTCGCACCGTTTCCTTTCGCTATATGTCTCTCCACCACTCCCCTACACACCCTTTGAACTCTGTTCCCACACACTTCTCACCTGAGGAAGGGCTTATGCCCGAAACGTCGTTCCCCACCAACACCCCACTCTCCAGAGCGTGAAATTAATAAACATTCCTTGTACTGCCTCTCTGTTTTGTTCCTGTTCAAATTTTTCCATTATATATATATATATATATATATATATATATATATATATATATATATATATATATATATATATATATATATATACATATATATATATTTATATATATGTATGTATATATATATATATATGTATGTATATATATATAATTGAATATACAAGGGAGATGAACACTAATACAAACATACATGTGTCCGAATTGTAAGGACCAGGTTTGCTAGGGTGAAAAAGTACTTACAGCAATATGGTTTGCCAGACTTAATTTAAAGTAGTAAATTAAAAAAAATTGGGCAACTGCCTGAAAATATAGGTTTGTTATTATTTTTTTTAATTTACTACTTTAAATTAAGTCTGGCAAACCATATTGCTGTAGTTAGTATTTGTTCACCCTAGCAAACCTGGTCCTTACAATTCGGACACATGTATGTTTGTATTAGTGTTCATCTCCCTTGTATATTCAATTATATATATATACATATATATATATATATTAATATATATATACATATATATATATATATAAATATATATATATACATACATATATATAAATATATATATACATACATATATAAATATATATATACATACATATATATATAAATATATATATACATACATATATATATATAAATATATATATACATACATATATATATATACATATATATATATAAATATATATATACATATATATATATATATAAATATATATATACATACATATATATATATAAATATATATATACATATATATAAATATATATATATATATATATATATATATATATATATATATATATATATATATATATATATATATATATACGAAGAAGAGGTTCATGAAACGGAAATGCGGGTATAAAGAATTAATTAGGTAACAATTGTTTCTATAGTGTGTGGGTTACCTATACCTCGCTATTTGTATAATATAAAAATATTATCATAAATCGTAGGTACACTGTAAGAGAACACACCATGTCGTCAGACCTTTATGGTAGAATGATAGGAAAATATTTTATACACTAGATATGAGAGAAAGTAGGATGTAGGAAGGGAAGAGTAAGAGGGAAGCGAGTAAGGGGGAGGCAGTCTTAGAATTCAAGACTGTCAGAGAAGTAGATATTGTATAGAAGAAAATGTTCTGGCAGCAGTTAGCTAAATGAGGCGTGTTAGGGTTGGCGGGGGAAGTAAAAACTTCTAGTTGTGTTGTTTGGACAAAATTTAGTTAAAGGGGTCAATGTAGTACAGAATTACAGACAAGTTATTGGGGCTATTATAGTAGCAGGATATTTCTAAAGGGGTCTAAAAAACAGTGTTTAGTGCTATTATTATAAAAAGCCATATCGTGTGTATAAACATATAAAAATATGAAATAAAAATTAAAATTAAAATTTGCAAATGGTGGTGTAAAAAGATAACATTACATGCATTTAAAAAAAGAAAAAGTCGTTTTTAAACGATGGTTACAGTAAAGTGAACGTTCAATTTTGCTGTTCAAAAGTTCGTTTTCCGACGTTAAAATGCAGTATATCTCCATATTGCATAATTTACAAAATCGGTGATTTTGCTTATATGCTGGCGCAACAACAATAATTTGCCAATCAAGGGAGAATGCTTGATTGTTTTTCCGAAGCTGCCAGGCTTTATCGGCGAGAGTTGTTACGGAGCGCATTTTCTCATGCTTGATCTAAGATCGATGTTGGTATAGGCGAGCTTTGAAAGACGTAATACCATTTGTTGGTTCCGGAATTTATTGTACATCGGTAGACAATATTGCGTGCTAGGCATTGGTTATTCAATGGGTACGAACCTGGTTTATTGCAGTTACAGTTATTTTTATGTTTTGCAGTAGAATCCTGGATAGTTTGGTGGGGTTGTAGCTGCGTGTTAGTGCGTTGTATGTCGCTATGCTGGTGCGCTGTGTCATTAGGGATGTACTTATTTAGTATTGTTGAGTTGAGTTTTTTAATCAGTTGTTCTGTTAGGTGCAGTGGAGTATGAGAGTCTAATGGTGCGCGAGTTTAAGATTTTATAGTATTTATGTGAAGTTGTAAAGTGTTTATTGATCAGTGTATAGAATTGTGAGATAATCTTAGTGCTAATAGAAATATTGTACACGGGGTTATACCATATGTACTCTCTACGTCTAACTCTATTTGTTGGTTTGCACCTATTATTATGCCTATTAATGTGCCTGTGTGGTGTAATACTAGTTCGACTTAGATGTGATTTATTCATAGTACCTATGTGGTTATCTTCTAGATATTCTATTTTCTAGCAGTAACCAGCTTTTCTAAGTGCGTCGTTATAATACTCAGCATGCTCGTTGAAGGTCTGCAAATTAGACGATAGTCGGGAGATCCTTATGGATATATTTTTAGGGATAGATTTAATAATGGAATGGGGATGATTCGATCTTACATTAACGTACTTGAGATTTTCATTAAGTTTGTGAAATGGCTTTATATTACCGTTATTAAGGTTGAAGGTGATATCCAAGAAATTGACCACTTTAAGATTGTGTTCGAAGGTAATATTAAGTCCTAGTTCTAAGAAAAGTTTCCTAATGTTTTTACGTCGCCTTTCTAGGTTTTGTTTGTTCATATTTTTGACTAATAGGAGTGCATCATCACGGTAGATTCCACCGTGGAGGTCAATAAATTCGCTCTGGAGTCTGTGAGCTATATAGATTCCAACCAAATCTGTAACTTCCGCCGAATCATTAGAACCCATCGTAATGTCAAATTCTGAGGGTCTATCTCTGCGGACCCAATAACTATTTTCAAAATTGACTACTGTGCGTCTAGCTTCAAGTATAATATTAATATCCTCGTTTGTGAGGTCCGAGTTGGCCTTAGCGAATGAGAGGGCCTTATGCAGAGTTTCAGGTGAAATAGAGGAATAGTATTCATCTATATCGAATTGAATAAAAGATTTGTTTTTGTCACTGATGTTATTGAACCAACTTATTGCCTGTTGAGTATTACCCCATAATTTAATATCTACCTTAGCCTTAACTTGGGGGATAATACGATCTAATATGTACTTACTGATTCTACCTATATCAGATTTTGAAGGACATATTAATCTAATTTTAGGGTTAGTATCGAAGTTAGCCTTATGGTCCTTCAAATTAAAAGTCTGTGTAGCTGGAGATAGGGGTTCCGTTCTGTCGTCGATTTTCAGTTTCTTAACAATATCACATGCTGCGTTATTAATGTTGGTTAGTGTAGTTGCGTTTTTTTTGTACTTCGTATGTAATTCCTTACGTATAAAATTATTATACGTTTCTACATCTAGGGTATATAGATTCGATGTTTTGTCTGCCTTTATAATAATTCCTTTGGTATTTCTCAGGTTGTCGAGTAGAGTTTTAATCTCCCGTTGCAGTTCATTTTTCCTTCCGTTTGCAAATTTGATTCCGGTTATCATTTTCATTAAGTCTTGCTCGAAAGAATCCAGAAAAGGGTTAGAGGGTGGGTTTTTGTAGGATTTGAAACGAAACTTATCGTTGTTGGTGTCGGAAGTTTGTGTAATCATATTCCTATCGAAGTGAAAGGCCTTCCATCTAATCCGCCGAATAAATTCGTTGGTCCTTTGTATCATACCAAGAATGTATTCTTTTTTACCTTGTATGGGTATGTTTTTTAAGGACATACCACAATGATGTTTTTCCATTTCAGAGACGTAGGTTGATAGGTTACTCGACTGTAAAGGAGTGTGAAGAATTAATAAATCTGTGCTCCAATGTTACTAGGTAGTCGCATTGGATGGAGTCAACCGACGTCGGAGATTGCTCAACGTATAATAAAATATGCTTTTAAAATCTGGAGAAAATACGAAGAAGAGGTTTATGAAACGGAAATGCGGGTATAAAGAATTAATTAGGTAACAATTGTTTCTATAGTGTGTGGGTTACCTATACCTCGCTATTTGTATAATATAAAAATATTATCATAAATCGTAGGTACATATATATATATATATATACGTATGTATATATATATATATATATACATATATACATATATATATAAATATATATAAATATATATACACACATACATACACACATATATATATATATATATACACCCCATACATACACACATATATATATAATATATATAGAGAGAGAGAGAGGGAGAGATGTATATATATGTGTGTATATAGATGTATATATATATATATATATATATGTATATACACAAACACATATATTATATATATATATATATATATATATATATATATATATATATATATATATATATATATATATATATATATATACAAAGATATATATTACACACACATATACTGACATGGTTTGTAACTACCCGTTCAACTCATGCTAACAATGAAAACGGATGTTAAATGATGATGAAAAGGTCGTGGAGGATACAATGGAGTACTACCCTTACATCTGGAACAGCGTTGCTGCTGCACACAAATATTCTATACTACATTTAGGGGAAGGCCACTTCACTCTAGCCTCTGGTCTATGTACGTTCTATCTCCTCCCTTAACCATTTCTATCACTACTATAGTTTACTGTATTTATTCATCACCAAGATATCAATGAATGCTTATATAATGTGAATTATAAATTATTACTCTTACATTTATGCAGCCTCATTGAAATATTTTTAAATTACAGCACGGTCAGTTACGTTTACTCTTTTATTCATGTGTATTTAGCTTTCTAAACAAAAATATATGCATGGACATTTTTAGCTCAGATCATATCACTTGTCTAACAGGAATAGATAATAACTCAGCTTTCTAATTCAATCAAAACTAATTATCATATATTCATTACAGCAAATAAGCAAACACTAAAATCATATCACACAATTTATTGTAATCATCATCATTTTACATCCACTTTTCCCTGCTTGCAAGGGTGGGGCGGGTCCTATTCAGTACAACATTTCTCCATTTGTCAGTCCTTCGTCATCTCCTCCATGAGCTTCAGCGATCTGAGGTCTGCTCTCACCACCTCCACCCATGATTTCCGTGGTCTTTCTCTACTGTGTCTTCCTTCTACTGGGATTTTTTGGCACTTCTTTACCCAGCAGTCATCCTCCATGCAAATCACATGTCCATATCAATGCAGTCTTCTCTCCCGCACACTACAGCTTATCCCTCTTATACACAGTTTCTCTCAACTCGTCTATGCTTGGTCGTTCAGGCACATTGACATTGCACATCCAACGGAGCATGCTTGCTTCTATAAATCTATGAACAAAGTTGTCAATGAGGATGAAGCTGTTCATTATCCCATTGAATTTCTCAACAGTCTGGAACTGTCAGGTAGGCTGCCGCATAACATTGAATTGAAGAAGGGCACAGTCATCATGCTTCTTAGAAAGCTGGATTAGCCATGATTGTGCAATGGGACACATGGTCGTGACTAAACTACAGCCTCACATTATCAAAGCCAAAATCCTCACTGGATGTGGTAAGGGATACATCATATTTATACCAAGAATGCCGCTAATACCAACAGATGACTCCTTTTATTTCAAATGATTGCAATTCCCAGTGAGAGTTAGTTACACAATGGCCATTAACAAGTTCCAAGGTCAAACACTGCAGGCTGTTAGTTTCCATCTCTAAATAGCTTCTAGCCTATTCTCACCTTGACTACCACACTTTCAGAGCAACCTCCCCAACTGTTGATTAGGTCACCTAGTTAAGAAAAGTTGTCAACAACCTCTAGGGAGACTCCTTGGCAACTGAGTAAATCTATTTTGTGTGTGCTCATAGTGCTTACTTCTCCTGTACATCTACTGCATATAAAATCTATCCCTTCAGTTAGCTTGTCTGCAATCCACTACACTTCTTATGTCTATAGGTTAGACTGTGTGCAGCTTATGGAATTTCTGCTCACCCCTTTTCAACACAAAGATAAGCCACTTCCCTGATGATAACTTCCTAACTTCCTTCCTATCTATTAAGACTTTTGTCTTTGCTAAGTTTACTTTTAGGCCTTTCAATTCTAGAATTTTCTTCGCTGTCTGGAATTTTCCCTCCAACATATTCAGCTATAAGAACTAGTTCATCAGCATACAGGAGTTCCCATGGAGTGCAAGTCTTGGTCTTCTCACTTATGGCCTGAAGGGCAACGGTAAATAGAAGTAAACTGGAGATTGAGCCCTGGGGGACTCCCATCTACATTTCAAATCCATTATTGTATCATCGTCAACTCTCACTTTGCTCATTACACCTCTATACATGGTTTGCACAGCCCTCACAAGCTATTTGTCAACATCTTTTGTTAAGTTATGTTCCAAACACCAGATTAATAATGAAAAAAATATTTTACTAAATCACTATAAATTATTTTCAAAATTAATTGAAACAAATAAGTAGTGTAATTCTTTTGAAATGGGATCATAAACGGATTAACTTTATCTCAAATTATTGTGAGTGAATTGAGGTATGCGTTATTTTTCTGAGATAATATATGGCATATATACTTGGTTGTCATTTGCATATATGTCTCACACATGTCTAAGTCATTTTTTTTCCGCACAAGATGTCATCAACGTATATTTGCTTACAATACAATTGATATAAAGTGAATGTTGATATGACTAATCTGCCCTGTATAGCTGATCATTTGCCTGTGTGTGCATTTGTATACATGTATTAGTGGCTGCTTCAAATTTGAAGCGCAGAGCAAAATTTGCTAGTTGAGTTGTGCCTTTTCAGGCCTGAATTTCTAATATATACAGCATTTAATTAAGAGGTAAATTTATAAAATTATTATCTTAGCAGGTGAAACATATCCCTTATAAAAAATTGGCTAATACCTTTGGGAGAAAATGAAGATGTTGATAAAATATGTAAATTGGTTAATATTAGTTACAAAATGTTTAAATAGTTTATAATAATTATCGGTAATTCAAAACTCTTCAGTGAGGTGTTCGGTTGGGTTCAGTCCAGAATGTAGTGATAATTCATCCCTCCAAGCCCAAGCCATTCGCTCAGTACTAAAATTGATAGCAACTTCTCCAAATTTATTTAAAACAATAGCTCCACCACAGCCATTGACTCTGTTCAGCATATAATTAATAGCTTCTTTAGCTGCTGCATTGGGATCAAATCCTAAAAAAAAAAAAATTAAAATATAAAAAATGTTCTTATCAAAAACAAGATTAAAAGAAAGATTTATCCATATAATCGTAGGACAAAATCCCTTGCAGTATTTGTTGTCTTTCTACACTCAAATACTGCAGAGATCAATTTTACCTTTCATCTCTTTGAGGTTGATAAAGTACTAAGCCATAGCAAGGAATTGGTGGAATGTTTAGAATATCAGATAAGATCCCTTGCAGCATTTGCTCTGGTTCTTTGCATTGAGCTCAAATCCTGATATAAACTTGGGTGATAGACTTACTCCATTACCTGGTTTAAGTCAAATACCTGACCCTGGGGTGCTTTTAGCAGAGCCCATTCTGATATAAATATTCAGGCAAAGTATCCAGTTTCAGGATAATGTTCCTCCTTCACCCCACTAATCTCAAAGGCCTTGAAAAAGGTCATGAGCACTGCCCTGCCTTTCCTGACTAAATAGAAAAACAAAAGTCATATGGGCATTAGGGCATCAGACTAGATTGTGGAGGTTGATTGTTGTCAGTTTGAGCTTAAATCTGTTCTACTTCATTAGAAGTGGATGGAATCCAAAGAGTAACAAATTGTAGAAGGATGTGAATAATATTGTACATGAAAGAAATGTCTAAGATAGCTATAGTTATCTGTACAGAGAAACACAGGTATACTTTGCTGGGAATTGCAGATAAATACACTAACTAGAGCAACACAGGTATGCTTTTCTGGGAGGTAACCAGACCTATAAATCTATCAACAAAGTTGCCGTGGGTAAATTCCTTATTTGGTCATTATTAAAGTGGTATTTGAAAAATTTTGAAATCATCAATCTCTATTTGACTAATAATTAAAGGAATGTTCTGCAAGAAAAACTATACATGTTATTATGACAAATAAACCCTTTTGATACTAACCTGCCCAAAACCACTTTTCATTCTCTGAAACAAAACCACCCATCTTAAAGGTGTTCCTATTTAAATTAAAATCTTGCAACATAACTTTATATATAAGAACCTCTTATTAAGATATGTTACAACTATTTTAATGAAATATTTAATAATTTTAGTAAATCCCGCCAAAGTTTTCATTAATTAATTCAAATACAATGTATTTCATTAGAAATATGGTAAAAGAGCTAAACTTGGTAACTTTTATACATCCTTTTTGTTGTAAAACTAAGTATAATTTTTATTGACAAAACACAGAGTCATTATAATGGGAATAATAAAGGTGTATTCTTGGCTCCCAAATAATAAGGGGTTGGAATAAGTGGGGTAGGGGGAAATCGGTAATTTTTCTAGGTTGTTTCTGTTGATTTTAAAAAAAAAACAGAATTAGTCGTTTAGTTTACATATTGAAACCCCCAAGCCATCCTATTTATTTTATAATGTATGGGATTTCTAGTAATGTACTTTTTTTGTCATGTATAATACGCCAGTTTGGCCAACAGCCTGAGGGAAGCCAACTTCCGAATCAAAGGTCTCGCCATAGAAGTTGGAGACAGAGGCTTTAAGGGCAAATCTGCCTACAATCTCATGAAACAACTCTCGGTCTCTGGGAAGACAAGGACCAAAGCCCTTAAAGCAATATCAGAGGCAGCGGAAAGGGGTTCAGTGTTGGCAACAGTATGTTGACGTTTCACTGCTACCATGACAATAACATTATTTTCCAATTCAAGGAAGCATTTAAGTATAAGTTTGAAAGCAGAGACAATGGAAAATAGTTTCAGCTAGATCCTGTCAACAAAATCTCCATACAGTTTAAGTAAACAGCAAGCCTCCAATTTCAGAATGGCTAAATGTCAGCAGAAAGGCATCCAGGAGTCATAACCTGGATGCGGCCCAGCCTCCTTAGAGTATAAGAAGTTAAGGGCTGAAACACTTGCTTGAGAGGGGTTTCTTCTCTAAAGACCTTCTGCTGTTCTCCTGAGAGTTTCTTACTACTTTTAATGTATGTAGAAAATGAATTGTTGCAGGAATGCTACTACTTAAAATAAAATTCCACTGGATAGATTAGCAAAATTTTATAAGTGTAGGGAGGGGGATGAGGGGGGGGGGGGGGGGGGGGCATTATTCAAGACCCGTGAGTACAACTATTACAGAACACATATGATTATTCCATTACCTTGGTCCAAAAGATAGACTATATGTTTAGCAAGACACACTTTTGATATAGCTTCCCCATGTCCAGTTGTTGAGACTGCACCTGTATTATTATCAGCATATCCACCAGCACCTGCAATAATAAAGAAATTGGAAAATTAAAATATTTTATTCAAATATATCTAAAAGTTAGTTAAAGTCTGTCCCAAGTTTGGAAGCTTAGCAAGCTGGTGCTTATCCCAGTTTGACTGGCGTAAACCAACTGAGAGTACAAGATACATCCTTGAACAGGATGCTAGTCCATCAGAGGGTTAAAATCCTCAGCTGTTGCTGGTACTCATTTTCAGTTGAGGTGACTGGAGCAAATTAAAATGAAGTGTTTTGCTCAAGAACACATTGCACCACCTAGTCCAAGAATCAATATCATGACATTACAATTGTAAGTTGAACACCCTAACCACTAATCTATGACAGGAAGAACAGAAACAAATTCACAAAAAAAAATATATTCATTGTATGTAGAGTTCAATTTGATAAATTAATTACCTTTATAAACAACAGTCAGAGGTTACAGAGTTTGGCAACTGAACAGAGACAATATAGGGCTTAAAAAAACTATTCAGTCTGGCCAAGCATGTGACAACCTCTCTTCTAGTACTATGATAAAATGCACCCAATATACATTGTAAAGTATTAATGTTGTTACCACAATAAAATGCTAATAGTCTATCAAAGCCCTGAAACCATAGACACCATAACAATGTGTTTTTATGCTCGAAATGAACAGCTTAATCAATGTTTTTAAATCACCTCCTAGTTGACTGAATATATTGTAGCATCTAATGGACATAAGGATTGCAGTTGTCTGATAGAAAACCCATGCATATATGTCTCACACACATCTAAATCATTTGTGTTTCTGCACAAGATATCATCAACATATATTTGTGTATAGGTTTCCTAGAGGTTGGCAACTTTTGTTAATGAGGTGACCTAATCAGTAGTTAGGGAAGATGCTCTCAACATGTGGTAGCCAGGGTAAAAATAGGCTGGAGGAAATTTAGGGAACTAATACCCTTGCTTACAACAAAGGGCTTTTCTCTCCAAGTGAAGGATAGATTGTATGATGGCTGTATGTGAACTGCAATGTTACATGGTAATGAGACATAGGCCTTGGCTTTAACTGAGAGGTCAGTGGTTCTGCTTGAGTACTGACTTGTTCTGTAAAGATCCATCCAACCTTTACTAGCAGGGAAGATGGATCTTTGATGATGATACATGCACATAGTTTGCCCTTCATAAAAGTAGGAATTCATCTGCTGTAAATACCAAAACCTATTATTTTAGTTACTATTTTTACTACTACAACTAGTAGCTTCACTATCTATATTAATTAGGTAATTTAATTAAAAAGAAGTTCATTTACTCATGTTATGTTTTTAGTCACACCAATATATATAGTTTGTAAGTGTTATTTTCCTGATACTATCCTTAAAACTAACACATTATCACATTGGTTGAACTTCCATTCCTAATATTTATTTTCTGTTAATCACAGAGCATTCTCATTTCCCTAGGAATATTGGTTCCTTTAATCAATCCCAGGGGCTCTATATTTTTAAGAGAAGAAATAAAAACATTGAATAAATTAGATGTTACCTATTATGGGACTATCACCGACTCTTCCAGGTCTTTTGGCTGTGATCCCACCAGTGGATGTACCACAAACTAGATTGCCAAACTTATCAAGTGCAACAGCACCAACGGTATTGTGGCCTTCACTAAGAAATGGAATTTAAACATAAATGCAATATCATTTCTCACAAATATTCAAGTTTAATTAATTTTTTAAATAACTTCTCAAAATTAGAATTATTTATGCACAATGTAACAATTTATTTATACAAAAGATATCAATGGAGGTTTTTAGCAACTTCTTATTTTTCTATTTCATATTACTTTTGGAAAGGAAAGGAACTGATTGTCAGATCAAACCAAGGAAACATGTTTTCATTGGTCTTCCATTGCTGATAGTACATCAGTCACAACAGAAGTGTTACCACTTTTCTGGCATCAGGAGATGGGATTTGAACTCAGAATGCACAGAAGTGGAATAAACACTTCAAAGCATTCTCTCTGATGCTTTAACAATTCCATTAATCCACTGCTCCTAATATTTATTAATTCCAAAAAAGATAAAAGGTAAAAAGACCTCAATGAGATTTAATTCAGAGTGCAGAGAGCCAGAACAAATGGAATGGACCCCTGCTTGTTTATTGATGAATTTTCTAGTTGCTCAATCAACAGAACAGCCTACTCATGAAATTATCATGTAAGTGGCTGAGCATTCCACAGACATGTAATTCTCAGGGAGATTTAGCATGATTGATTGACAAGGCCAGCACTTTGAATTACAGGCACAGTCCACTGACAAGCTTCCAAACAGTTTCTGACTGCCTGATTTCACTCATAAGGCATTAGGTCAAACTGAGGTTATAGTAAATGAAATAAGTCCAAGACACCATGCGTTGGGAGTGAACTCAGGATTTAATGATTCTTAACCATTTGGCCATGTTGTGTTCACTAAAACAAATACCAAGGTATTCAATCCAACATTCTAATGACTACCAATTTGCCACCTCATTACTTTAACTGCTCAAATAAAGATCAAAGAGTAAAGGAAGAACACAGTTTCAGATATAGCAAGTGAAATTGTATTGATTTTCATTTAACAATGTCTTTATTGAAATTTACTGACTATGTATTAGTATAGATGGAAGCAAACTACCAAGCAAAGACTACTGTAGGAAGACAAAGGGGGAAAGAAAAACAACTAAAAAAATAAGTCAAATCAGAATGGGAGATGAAGCAAATTAGTTACCACTTTTAAGGTTATTTTCCTCACTAAAGCAATGGTTAGCCTTACAGGCTACATTCCTCCCTCACCAATCCCCTGGATTTCATTTCCTCCTCTATCTTTAGTTATATTTTTATTGGTCCTCCTCTTCTTGCACTCCCTTCCCTGTTCATTTCCATCACTCCTCTCACCCAGTCACTTTCATCATCCCTCAACATAATACCCAGCCAGGTACACTGTATATCTGCATCATGGCACCAGGAAATGAATCCTGCTGTAAAACAGTGCCTCAAAAAGGACCCTAAGAAGCAAATTAGTTAATATTTAATATAAAGCTCCAACCCTAACAGAATAGTTAATTAAACCTGAACAGTGCAGAGTTTAAATGTTACCACATGCAGTGGTAAAACTCTAGTCTATTTGCAAATTATATTTGTTTCAATCTGTCTAGATAAAAATAAATACTCTCCAACATCACAGTTGAGTAGGTGATAGTATTAGAAAAGACATCCAGCAACAGAGTTAAAGTTTATCACAAATACAGTAGTTCATCAGATCAGAGCTTATTCTGGATCCATTGGCTCTTTTGTTATATTTCTAATGAAAGACATTACCTATAATTTTGAAGGCTAAAATATAGATACAGTGAAAACTTATCTATGAAGACAAAATATGTTATTAGTAGTCTAAAAGTCCCATATTAATCTTTAATATCACATCTAAAACAAATATAGGCATATAATCTGGAATGATCAGATCTAAATGTTTACATTTTTAATTTTTACTTTACATAGACAATTTGTTATGGTAGAATAAAATCAAATGTCATCTTAAGAATATAAGAATGTAGCAATCATACAACAGCTCCAACAGAACATTACAGAAGTAGCCAACCTCTGATGGCATTAAAAATATATAAAAAAATAAATATTCCTTACAAGAAAGAGTTTTTTTATTTTTATATACACAAATTGTAACTAATTACTAAACACATAAAAAAATGTTTAGATCTTATAATTTACCCTTTTGTGCAAATATTTCTAATGAAATATATTGGAATTTTGAAAATAAGATACATGGTCTATGGTTTCCCATTGGTTTTGAAAATAGCCAAGAATTTGACAGGATTTAGTAAAATAACTCTCATTATTTAAACTGTGTTTTGAACATAACTTAAAAGTTATTACATAAAATTATGATGAAAGTTTTTTTTAGATTAATATAAACACTTTCAGGAACAGTTTCAGGTGGTTTGGTTTGGTATCAAAACAGTTGACCTTTTTATGCACACATTTCTAATGAAATATACTGTCCATCGTTTCAATTAATTTTGAGAATAATCATTCACGAATGATCAGAAAAAGGAGGCCTGGAAATGTCATTTCACGAATGATCAGAAAAAAAAATCAGAAAAAGGAGGCCTGGAAATGTCATTATGAGAGACTGATGAATATGGAGAACAAATGGGAGAGAGAGAAATTACCCTCAGTAGATCCGACAGAGGGACCAGCTATTGAGATTGACGAATATAGGGTCTAAGAGGCGATTAAGGAAATGAAAAATGGTAAGGTTGCTGGACCGTCGGGAATAGTTGCTGAGATGCTGAAGGCATCAGGGGATGTAGGCACTAAACTGGTTGCACGCATCATCAATCAGGCTATATATGGTGGTGTCATACCCAAAGACTGGTGCAGCAGTATTCTCATAAATTGCTACAAAGGTAAAGGGGATGCTCTGGAGAGGAGCAATTATAGGGGTATAAAACTGATGGATCAGGTTATGAAAGTGGTAGAAAGGATATTAACACAAATAATTAGAGAAAGGGTCAAATTAGATGAGATGCAGTTTGGTTTTGTGCCTGGGAAAAGTACAACAGATGCCCTTTTCTTGGTGAGACAATTACAAGAGAGGTTCTTAGAGAAGAATAAGCCACTATACTTAGCCTTTGTTGACCTAGAGAAGGCCTTTGATAGGGTACCCCGATCTGTCATCTGGTGGTTCCTAAGGAAACTAGGTGTTGAGAAATGGCTTGTGAGGACAGTGCAAACTTTGTACAGAGGTGCTGTCAGTAAAGTTAGGGTAGGAATGGAGTTTAGTGAGGAATTCCAGATACAAGTAGGAGTACATCAAGGTTCAGTCCTCAGCCCGCTCTTGTTCATTATAGTCCTCCAAGCCATAACAGAGGAGTTTAAGACTGGCTGTCCATGGGAACTTCTCTATGCTGATGATCTGGTTCTTATAACAGAATCAGTAGAGGAACTAGAGAATAAATTCTGGCTATGGAAACAGCAGTTGGAAGCAAGAGGACTGAGAGTGAACCTAGCTAAGACAAAAGTGTTGATTAGAAAAGAAGACAAAACTCTGATTCTGTCAGGGAAATGGCCATGTTCGTTATGCAGAAAAGGAACTGGCATAAATTCTATAAAATGCACACAATGCAGATCCTGGGTACACAAGAGATGTAGTGGGATAGCAGGCAAACTAACAAGTAGGGAGAAATACGTATACAGTAGATGTACAGGGAAATTAGACAGTAGAAGTCACATTTTTCAAATGTAGGCGGATGCTATAGAAGTGGTGGATAGCTTCCGGTACCTAGATCAGATTAGCATGGGAGGGGGAGGGGGGGGGGGGGGGGGTCCAAGGCCATAGTATCTAGAATAATGACGGGTTGGAAGAACTTTAGGGAGCTGCTTCCTCTGCTAACGAAGAAGGATTTCTCCCTGCGTACGAAAGGCAGGTTATATGATGCCTGTGTGAGGAGCGCGATGCTGCATGGTAGTGAGACATGGGCAGCAACCGCAGAGGATATGTGACGGCTGGAGAGAAATGAGGCAAGCATGCTCCGTTGGATGTGCAATGTCAATGTGCGTGAATGGCCCAGCATAAATGTGTTGAGAGAGAAACTGTGTCTGAGAGGGATAGAATGTAGTGTGCGAGAGAGAAGACTGAGGTGGTATGGACATGTGATGCGCATGGAGGATGACCAATGTGTGAAGAAGTGCCAGGAAATGCCAGTTGAAGGAAGACGTGGTAGAGGTAGACCACGAAAAACATGGGCGGAGGTGGTGAGAACAGACCTCAGATCGCTGAAGCTCACGGTGGAGACGACGAAGGACCGTGACAAGTGGAGAGATGCTGTGCTGAATAAGACCCATCCCACCCTTGCAAGCAGGGAAAAGTGGACGTAAAATGATGATGATGATATATGTATAAATCAGTGGCGAAGGGTAACCTGGAAAGCAAGGCATGCAGTCCAATCACCATGGCGGAAAGTGGGGCTGTGCAGCCTTACCCCCCCCCCCAATTCCCTCTAAATAACCCTCCCGGTCAAAGCCGCATGTAGTGTTAACAAATAATTATAGAGTAAAATAAACTGTTATGAGTGTGTCAATCAATGTTTGCATGCATGAAAGAGTGTTTGTACATCTATATATCAAAATAACAATGACACTGATGGAGTACCAAGACCCTCACTACTGCGCATGATTGACAGCCACCCAGACCTCTTTCTGTTGAGGAACTGCTTTGCCATGCCGAAGCTCCTCTATACCCTTTACAGCGCTCCATGCTACAGCCACACATCTCTCCTCGTTGACCTCGATACTTGTATCCGAGCAGCAGCTGAGGAGATATGCAACGTCAGGTTTGACGACATTGGATGGCAACAGGCCACCTTACCTGTATGATGGCCTTGGCCTCTGGTCCCCGACCTCACTGGCTTTGACAGTGTTTCTTTCGTCGGTAACCTTATGGCTCATCCTCATCAGCAGAGTTGTCCAAAACACAATGGAACCCTCCGTGATCGAGGAATGTGAGGCTGCTTGCAAGACGTGGGACTGGCTGGAACTTAGCCCAGGAAAAGTCCCTCCTCCTTCTCCCCCTGCTAACATCAAGTCCCCTCAAAAGCATTTGGGGTGTCATCCAGTGCAGCCTGGCCTCAGACAGGATCACGCACCAGCTCAACCAGCACCCTCTTGCCTGTTTTCGTGCAGCCTCCAAACCCCAGTGGTGCCTGGCTCCTTCCTCTCCACTGGCACGCAGCTGGACAACAATAGCCTGCACATTGGTATTTCCCTGGGCTTGGCCTCCGGATCTGCGAGCCACACAAATGTCGCTTTCAGCTAGAATGTGAACGGTTAGTTGGATGGAATGTCAAGGCAGAGATGTCTTTTCTGAGCGTCTACAGTTCATAATAACCTCTGATTTGAGGAGGTTGAAGTGTTATTTTTTAATTTCATAATTTCAGTGAATTCTGGAAGGCATAGGCCACAATGTTATTTTACCTATTGAGTATGGCACAGCTTGTATGAGAATGATCCATTCAATTTTGAACATCCTGTTGCTATCTTTATGGCTCCAGATTAAGTCAGCTAACCATGTGGTGGAGCTTTTGTTCCTGTTACTGAAGGAGCTTGTGATTATTTATGTAATTGCACCTTAATTGTTGTGAATATGAGACTGATATATATGTATCACAGCATCACACTGGTAGATGATATTTTTGGCGAGGCAATCATTCCTTAGCAGGCATTCTTTATTCTTCAGGCAGTTGTATTTTCTGGCCAACACACCACTCATCAGTCACTCAGTGTTAATGTTGGATTGTTCAATAGTTACCTGTCGTTTTGCGATTTCACCGTTGGCTTGCAAGGTATGCCTATGTGTTATGTTATTGTGGTCGGTCAAGTATTGGTGTGTGTGAGTGTCAGTGTATGCTTTCAATTTGGTCCTATTTATAGAAACTAGTGTCAGCTAGATTTAGTGTAGTTGAAAGAGAATTTTACAGTGTATCTGATGAAGAGACTGGTACCTGTGTAACGATGGAAAAGAACTGTCCAGAGCCTTGAAGAAAATGATGGGATATTGGTCAACATGTCTCAAGTTAAGGGCATTGAACCATGTCATGGGTTTACTGCAACTCCTGGGGGTGTCTTCTACAGTTATTGCCATCTAGGTTGTTACTACAGATGTTATTATTAGTCTCAGTGATGTGGTTTGCATTGTTATTATGGTTGGTGTTTGTGTTGTCACAATAATTAGTATCTCCTATGTGGTAGTTTTGATTCTTGATATTGTTAGGGCTTTCTATAGTATTACCTTCAGGGCTCTTGTTGTAGGCTCATTTGATCTTGATGCGATTGTTTCCTATGGTATTTTCGCTATATTTGAAGGTCTTATGTCTGTCAACAGTATTGTAGCAATCTATGCTTAAGTTGTGGCTTCATCTAAGTGCCTATATATTGTCATTACTGGGGGGAAAGGTTGATTATCATTCTCATTACTGTTATATTTATCATAGTTCTAATTGTATTTGTTTTTATTTTTATCTGCTGCGGAAGTTGATTTTACTTCTAAATTTATTTATCATCATGTATTTATTGTGTGTGTTATTATGGACTCTGTTCGGTGGTACCATGTATTTTTGTCTGGATTTACTACCTGGTACATTGTTGGAGGGATATAGTTAGCTTGCCACTCACCTTGTTAGATTTAGGTGCATTATAAGTCCTCGAACAAGTTTGGTGTGCTGTTTCATCATTACTATTATTGTATTGAATCTCCTCATATCCTGCCCTAGCGTGTTGATTGAAGATAGAGTATCTACACTTTTGGCGAAGAAATCTATTAGAAATATTCTTAACTACGGCGTTAACCCCTTGCACCCTAACTACAAGTATAGTCATGACATTAAAATGTCAATGAAAGTCAAAGCACGCCGTAAGTCATTTGTTTACATTTCACATTGGTAGTCGAATCTCGACTATAGGCATTGTATGTGGGGTACTCGTGTCTGATATAAAATACTCAGTGATTGAATGAATTAAGAGAGTGTTTTTTGATTAAACCAATCAGAGTGTTTTACAAATTATTTTTGAATAAAAAAGGCACATTGCAATCAATTATTCCCTTTTTGAGCGAGAGAGACAGTGGCACATTTTAATAATGATCATTTATATCACTAAATATGGCGTGAGAAAGTGAAAACAAAACTTTTTTCAAAGGTTTTACTGAAATTGATTTAGTTGAAGCACAAAAAAATACAATTTTTTTATTGAAAATAAACAGAATTTATTAGACAATGATTTAATGTGGAATCGTTTCTGTCTCTAATTAGGAAGTGTATTTTTTAAATGATAATTTATTCTGGCTGCCAGGGATCAGAGAATTGATTACAAGGGACAGACTGGACAAACTGAACCAGTATTTCCATATTTCAGATGTTACCAAGAATCCAGCATGTAATCAACTTGACTACGACAAACTTGCTGATGTTTGGTCATTGATTGAAAGGATATATGGGAACTTGAAGTCACAGTACAGTCCACACTGTGAAACATCAATTGATGAAGGTATGGTTGTTTTCACTGGATGACTTGGCTTCAAACAATATCTTCCACCGAAGCCTACAAAGTGTGGGATAAAAGTGTGAATGCGAGCTAATCCACACAACAGCTATGTAAACGACTTCCAAATTTATACAGGAATGCCTCTGGAAAAAATTTTCCAGGTTCAGGGTGCTATGACTTAGGGCAAAAGAGAACTTGCAAGCAGTGTTCCAAACAAAATATTAGAAAGGAATCAAAAACAGGCTGTGAGCAATGCAAGGTAAATGTCTGTTATTTACTGTTTCAAGCCCTATCATCTGGAACATTTCCCATAAAGGTATGTTTTCTGCCGTCCCTTGGTGCAACCCAACCGGCTCGTGCTACGAAAGGAAGCCCGCGGCATTTAAGCCAGGCTTTGTGGGAAGTGACTCAACACAGAATTAATAGGTAGAAGGGAAAAATGTCGACCATACTTAAATATGGAATGATACGTGATGGAGCCACCCCTACAGCCCCGGCGGTCAGAATGGAGAAGGCGTTTCTCCGGAGGACGGCAAGGGAGAAGCGCTGGAAAAGCCACTCCAACTCGCGGGGCTCACACCTGCAGTTGGCCAGCTCAGCGCCTATGGTGGTGAGTAGGGAGGTAGCCCTAGGGCCGAGGACAGCAGAAGTCTCCACTGCCAAGGGTACGACCGCAAACCTGTTGGAGAGCAACCGGTATTTGAGGAGTTTAGCCTCCTCAGCCCGACGTGCAGCAGAACCTGGGTTAGTTGAAGACTGCACCAGGTTGCGGCTGCAGAAAGTGTCAGTGCAAGTGGCATCCCAGACGAGGGTTTTGCCACTGCGGAACAAGAAGATGGTCATGCCATCTGCCCTTTTGCTGTCCCCTCGGGCCAGCCCCACCAGCTTGAGCTGGGAAGGGAAGCCTGCAGCGTTCAAGCCATGCTTTATGACTTCATTGAGGGCAGCATGGCGAGAAAGGCGGCCGGCACTGTGGCGACAGGAAAGCGGGTGGAGGCCGAAAGAGCCATGGTGGATCCGCAGCGACATTCGTGTGGCTCGCAGATCCGGAGGCCAAGCCTCAAGGAAACGCCAATGCGCAGGCTATTGTTGTCTAGCTGCGTGCCAGTGGAGAAGGAGGGCAGGGGTTTGGAGGCGGCACAAAAACAGGCAAGGCGGTGCTGGTCGAGCTGGCGCGTGAGCCTGTCTGAGGCCAGGCTGCACTGGATGGCATCCCAAGTGCTTTGAGGGGACTTGACGTCAACAACCGGTCCCACGTCTCACAGGCAGCCTCACGTTCTCTGAACACGGAGGGTTCTATTGTGTTCAGAAGAACCCTGCTGACGAAGATGCAACACGAGGTTACCGATGAAAGGTACGCCGGCAAAGCCAGTGAGATCAGGGACCGGAAGCCAAGGCCGCCATACCTGACAGGTAAAGTGGCATGTTGCCATCCAATGTTGTCAAACTTGACGTTGCATATCACCTCGGCTGCTGCTCGGATACAAGTATCGAGGTGAGCGAGGAGAGATGTGTGGGTGTAGCACGGAGT
Source organism: Eledone cirrhosa (assembly GCA_964016885.1). NCBI lineage: Eukaryota > Metazoa > Mollusca > Cephalopoda > Octopoda > Eledonidae > Eledone > Eledone cirrhosa. The sequence continues at coordinate 356,366,745 of OZ024741.1, forward strand.
GCTGTGAAGAGTATAGAGGAGCTTCAGCATGGTGAAGCAGTTCCTCAACAGAAAGAGGTCTGGCTGGCCGTCGATCAAGCCCAGTTGGCTTGTGAGAGTCTGGAGTTGTTGAAGCCTGGACCTGATGGTGGAGTGGATGGCTGGCGGGTGGATCGGCAAACAGGAGGGGTCCCAAAGGGTCGCCCTGTTGGACTCCAGTGACCGAAGGTATGACCGTATCAGCAGCAAGGAGCATGCTCGGGGCTCCATACGACAGGTAGGCCAGCGGGTAGGTAGAGGAGGTTCGGCTGAGGCAGGCATCGAGCAGATGGTCCCGGCGTAAGCAGTTGAAGGCATTCCTCATGTCAAGCTTGACAATGAGGTGCCTGGAGTCCCTGGATGCCGGTTCCAGTGGGCAGCTGTTGAAGAACTGCCTGGTGGCATGTGCGGCCCCCCACAGCCGGACACGCCAATACCCAGTTGCACCAGACTGAACTCTTCACCCAGTTTAGTTGTTATGGACCTGCAGACCACCTTGGCAGCCAGCCTCTGGAAGACATTGCCCACAGCGATGGGGCGTATGCCACCCTCTTTCTTTCTGAGAGCAGTGAGGATGGCCAAAAAAAAGAGGCCTCGGGTGTGAGGGTCCAGGGTGCCATGGATGAGCCTATTGGTGAGCACCATAATTGCACTCTGAAGGCGGTATCCGGCCTCAGCGGAGAGGGGGGATAGCAGCTCCTTGAGGAGGCCTGGTCGGAGACCATCAGCACCTCCACTGCTGTTAGCTGGGAAGGACTTGATGGCGGACATGATATCTGCATCAGAAGCCACAAAGAGCAAGTGGGGGTCGGGTATGGGTATGAGATCAGCGGGTGGCTCAGGGTGCTTGAGTCGCAGGGCAGCCAGGACCTCCTCGGTGGGTTGGAGGACAGTGTCCTCTGAGGCAACCACTCTGACTGCGGCCGAGACATTACCCATGATTAATTTAGCATTTACGCGGTCGCGCAAATGCTTGGCACTGGCCTCAGGGGTGGAGGATTGGGGGTACCCGAGGGTGGGGTGTGTGGCGTCCCTAGGCATGCTTGGAATGGGCGCTTGTCCAAAGGACAAAACATTGGCCTTGACAAAGGTTGCTGTCATCCGGCCACCCCGGTCAGCGCCAGAGCTGGGGAGGCTGAGGGCGTACAGAACATTTTTTTTTTTATGTTTTTGCTTACATTTTATATCAAATTATTTATTCTATTTAATAATCTGTAAATATAATGTAATTTTTTTTGCAATATCCTTTAGAAAATTCAGTTTGGAATCTTCACTGAATATGTCATGCTTTTATCCTAAACTTAGAGCAATTTTGGTATGGTCATGTTAAAAAACTATCAATTTTCACTATTTGGCTTACGGAGGTGGTGTCAAAACAAAAGGAGGTTAGTGTCAAATACTAAGAGGAATAATCATATAGGACCACAAGTGCCACAAAGGAAAAATGAGTTAATTATAACCTTAGGGTGGTTGGAGTATCTGTCTATTTACGTATTGAATGTTCTCACTCAGTTTGTGGTGTCGAGCTCTAGCATCACATCTAGCAAATTAGCAGTTCATGTATTTACTTCTACATCTACCATCAGTCCATAATTCTTAAAGAAATATCTAAATTTTTCGCACATTCTTTCAAGTCACAGGAATGTAAAAAGTGACATCTCTGTACAAACCACCACTTATGCCTGGGATTTCTTCCCATAGTCTGCACAGGAGGCAAATCCATACCACATCGATGATCTGCACTAAGTTGCTAGACTCCATGGTAATGTCGAAACTGTCAGATCTGTCTTGTCGTTCCCAGAGTTTGCCCTCATACTCAATGTGTCTTTCTAGCCGTTAAATTAATATCTATTTCCTTTCTAGTAAGGCTGGATCTTTTTAAGGCTGATATTAGTGCCTTATTCATTGTTAGAGGGGAAATGGATGCATAGTAACTAGATATGTCTAGTTGGATGAATCGTGTATCCAACTCCCTATCTAGGGAAGAGAACAAGTCTATGACCCCCTTAGTGCACGACTACAAGCTAAGTCTAATTGTGTTCCTAAGCTCAGGAAATTTTCTATCTACTATACAATTACTAACCCTTCCAAAGTCTAATTTGGAAGGGGCTATTAATCTAAGTGGAAGTTTGTCCTCAAATCCAGTTTGTGGTCCTCAATGGAGATTTTAGGTGTCTTTGGGCTGTAAGGTTCAGTCTTATTGAATTTTAGATTTATCATTATTTGCTTTGTCTTACTGTTTATATGTGTAAGGTTGTCGTGGTTTGTGGCTTTGTAATTTTTGTTGATGTCTTTTCTAATGCAGTCTTGGTAAGCGTGGTACTCCTTGCTATATAAGTGGTCAATTTTGTTGGCTGGTACCAATATTCCAAGGAATTTCTTCATTTCAGTAATCCTGGCAGCTAGTTCTGATAGGTATGAATCAGTCATACAGTCCGCTCCACAATTTAAATTTTATGTTCCGAATCATGTTAATGATGTGTTCCTCAAAACTCTTCCAGGTATATATTGTGTGGTGGGTTATTCCTGAATCTGAAACGACTTACATACAAGTAACCAAGTATAAATTCTTTTGTGTGGGTAACAGTATTATGGTAAGTAAGAGAGGCATGTTGTTGGAAAAGAAATGGATAAAGTAATTGACGTAGTTAGAGTATGTGGTAAAATAATTAAGCTTAGACTAACCATAAACAACATGCATACATAGACACCAAACAATCTTGAGAAAGAAGGAACAAAAGCTGAAAGATGCTTTGGCCAGACGTAGGTTGAAATAAGTACAAGACATGTATGAAGAAGAGGAGATCATGATCATCACCACTTAATGTCTATTTGCCATGCTTATATGGGTTAGACGGGTTGTTGCATACAGAGGTTAAATTGCTTGTATGCTCTATTTTTTACTTTGTTTCAACAGCTGGATGTCCATCCTAATACTCAAGTGTACTAAGATCATTTTATCGTAACTCCAGCAGTACCACCTTACAGTGCTGACTGGGTGTTTTTTGTCATGGCACCAGCACTATCACCTTACAGGATAGGCTGAGTGATATTTGTTATGGTACCAACACTATCATCTTCAGGGTAGAACGGGTGCTTTTTGTCTTGGCACCAGCACTATCACCTTACAGAATGGACTGGGTGCTTTTTGTCATGACACCAGCACTACCATCATACAAATAGAGATTTATAGAAGACAACTGGCCATTTCCTACAAGACAACTTGCTGCCTGCCACACAGCAAATCTGTGATTCCAACCAGACAGAAAGTGACATGGTGATGGAATGGTATAGTTGAGTCATAAAAGATGAAAGACAGGCTTAGGAAAGATTGAAAAAAAGAGGTAGGGAAGAAGTAAGGAACAATATCAGCTAACTAGAAGAGAAGCTAGATGCCAGGTATATGTATCATAGAGAATAGATGAAAGTATGCAGTTTGCCAAAGTTCTGCAATGAGAGGGTAACAGGTGTTAGATTTTGGAGTTGTTGTTCTTCGCCCACTTATTCCTGGGAAGGTCATGCGGGAAGAGTTCTCAAGCATGCATTCCAGTGGGTCTTGTCATAAGCAACTGTCTCCAATTGATCTAACTGGATCTCCAAGCAAGACCAGCTGAGCTCATGGATGTTATCCAACCATCTTGTTCAGAGACTACCCCTGAGTCTCCTGCCAGTTGGTTTTGCTTGAAAAATCAGTCTAGCAACTTTTTCTTTAGACATTCTGACCACATGTCCATAGTATTGGAACTGTGATTCTCAATTCGGAGAAGTAGTGGCTCTACCTGGAGTGACTCTCTGATCTCTGAGCTATGCACTCTATCGAGTAACATAGCTCCCAAGTCCCTTTGGAGGAACACCATTTCAGCTGTTTGTATTCATGACCATATTCCTTCAGTAACTATCCAAGATTCAAATTAAAGATAGCGAATTTGGCTTTTTCACCTACCTCCCTTCTTTTGATGACCAAAACTGGTGCATTACTAGATATTGGAGTTGATATAATTAGATAAAAACTCTTAAAGCAGTTTCCCAGAATGGTCACAGCCCCAAAAAGAATAGCTTCAAACCAACTTACATTTGTTTTGATGGGTGGAAGAGTGTTTTAATAGTACTCTTGAATTCCATATATGTCTGCCATTCCTTTTTAGCATTTTCTGTAACTAAAACATCAGTCGGGACAGTAGGTATACCTTGTTCTTGAGCAAATGCATTAGCTCCTTTACCTACTAAGAGCACATGATCAGTCTGTGAAATTATACAGGAAAAAAAATATTAAATTGGAATCAGTAATTAGTTATAACTGATTGGTTGCTAAAATTCACACTAACAAAGAAATATGAATTTTAAGTGTGCATGTATGGCTGAGTTGAGAGAAAAAAATGGGCATTAGAGGAATCAGGAATAAGCATACAAAAATAAGGATTGCACTGGTATGGACATGTAATATGTATGGATGATGGTCATAAGTTTAAAAAACGATAGGACTTCCAAGTGGAAAATCATTGAATAGAAAGATCAAGGAAGACATGAGCAGAAGTGGTGAAAACCAACTTTCAGATGTTGAACCTCAGAAAAGAGGGAAGCAGCTGTAGTGGACAAAATTTATTTAATTCATGCAAGCATAGAAAAACGCAAGTAAAAATGACGATGATCAAGATTATAGAACTGGTGGAGAATGGGCAGTGAGAATTGAATATACAAACTATGACATTGCAGAATAGTCTAATATTTAAAAGAACCTTACCATTTCCATAACAATTTGAGCTAGTTGTATAGGGTTTGCAATGTTCTGCACACATGCTACAGCACCACTGTTTAGATTGGATCCTTCCATAATCATGGCATCCATTTCCACTTCTCCATTGCTGTTAAGCACAGATCCAGTACCTAATGAAAGAAAATTACAAAAAAGTAAATATTTGAGAATAGCTCAAGCTTCTAGGATACAAGTATAGATATATGTAGTGGTTATGTGATTTAAAGCATGTAGTTCCAGGTTTAGTCCCACTGCGTGATACTTTTAGCAAATGTCTTCTACTCTGCTATGGTCTCAGACTAACCAATGCCTTGTGAGAGAACTTGGTGGATGAGAACTCTGTGAAAGCCCATCGTTTGTATGAATGTGTGTATGTCTTTGCCTCCATTACATCAGTGAATCTCTACCATACTGAAAAGTATGGGTTGGTATCAGAAAGAGCATCTGGCTATAGAAATTTGTCATAGAAACAGCAGGATACTTATTTTAGTTAGTTAACAGCCATTTTCCATGCTAGCATGAGTTAGACAGGTTGTCCTGTTTGAGGCAAGTCGGGTTAGGTGACTGTCTTGTTCATACCGAACTGTTTCTGGCTTGGTCTCTACAGTTGGATGCCCTTCCTAATGCCAACCACATTTACAGTGTGTACTGGGTGCTTTTTGTTGTGACCCCTACACAACCACGTTATAGTGTGGGCTGGATGCTTTTTGTCGTGACACCTACACAACCACTTTACAGTGTGGGCTGGGTGCTTTTTGTCATGATACCAACACAACTTTACAGTGTAAGGATGGTGTGAGCAGAAGTGGGTGGGTGTGTGTCGGGGCATGGGAGGTGTATGGAAAGGAATATAGTGGTGAAGAGGTGCCTACTAGATGTATGTTTCAGTCCGTGTGCATAGAAAGGCAGGTCATCTGTATTACTGCATAACGCCAAAGATCTCGATCCTGTGTCATTGTCTTTGAGAGGTGCAATTGTGCAAGGCCAGTTTTTATCACCTCATCCCAGGTCTTCCTGTATCTCCCTACTCCATAGCTTGTGTCAACTTTGATCGCCCTATACCTTTTTATACAGCTGTCATCCTTTATACACATCACATGACCATACCAATGCAATCTCCTCTCTAGCATACTTCATATGATTCTTTAGTGAATTAGTCACAGGGTTATTTACTTTGGTAAACGCCACTGCAGGCCAACCACTAATTTAATTTGATACAGATATAATAAGGTTAAACTCGCTCGTGAGTGAACTGTCCGTGAGCCGTCGCCAAATAAGCCAAGATGTCTCTTTTCTCCCTCCTTTATAATCCCTAGACCGGAAGTTCAAGGAATCTTCTAGAATTCAACGGGAAGTAACTCCAATTAGTTTTTTCTCCCCGGGCAAGGTGGCGCTAGTCGCTACAAGGCTCTCCTCCAGACGATAGTTGATAATAACCATAAGGTCATTGTAGCAAGGAGCCGTAGAATAAGGAGCAAGCAAAACAAAAGGTACATAAATTACAATGGTTTGTAACAGAAGCAAAGTATAAAAATAAACATGCAGAAAAATGTAACTGGAACAATACAATTCAAAACAGTACAAGGGAGCAAGGAAAATAGTGCTCAAAATAAGTTCAAATAGTTAATGCTACTAGGGGTTAGACAAATATTGTTTTTGAGAGTTTCCGTGGCCATATTACTGTCCTGCCACTCATGTGACATATGGTTGTGTGGTATGTAGTGTTTGCGGTGGAGGTGAAGGTGTTTGTGTGGGAGTGTATGTGCGAGGTATGTCAGGCAATGATGTGAGACTTTCAGAGAAAGCCTTCTTTGCTCTGTCAACAGATGTTACCTCTTTTCGACCATTGACAGCTACTGTAAAGTGTTTTGGTGTGTGCGAAAGCACACGAAAAGGTCCATTATAAGGTGACGTAAGAGGTCCCTTGACGGAATCATTCCGTATGAAAATGTGTGTCCACCTAGAGATGCCCGATGGGACAGCAGAAGAAATAGATTGGTCACGAGGGTTCATTGGTGGAAGATCCGAGAAATACGAACGAATCCTGGTGACATATGATGCTGGGTCAAGATATGATGAATCCACTGGTGCTAACACTTGTCCAGGAAGAGACAATGTGGTACCATAAAGAAGTTCAGCAGAAGAAAACCTAAATCTGTCTTAATGGTAGAACGACAACCAAGAAGCACGATTGGCAAAAATTTGTTCCAACGTTGCGGATCAGGAGTAGCGCGAAGTGCAGCTTTCAACTGTCTATGAAACCTCTTGACCATTCCATTGGAGGCTGGATGATAGCTGGTCGTATGAATGTGATGAGCACCCAAGAGTCGTGATATTTCACGAAATAAGGAAGCTTCAAATTGGCATCCACGATCCGTAGTTATTTTAGTAGGAACACCGAAACGAGCAATCCAATTGGAAATGAAAGCTCGGGCAACGGACTCTGCTGTTATGTCCACGAGAGGTATGGCTTCAGGCCACGAGAGAAACGATCAATACAAGTCAATATGTATGTGAACCCACGACTAACGGGCCATGGACCAACAATATCTATGTGAATATGACGGAAACGTGCGTCTGGTGGGCTGAATTTCCCAAGAGCAGCGCGGACATGCCGATAAATCTTAGAGCGCTGACACTTCAAACAAGAACGTGCCCAACCGGTGATTAAACAACGCATATTAGGCCAAAAAAAATCGAGCGATAATAAGCTTCACCGTGGCAGCTATGCCGGAATGCGACAAAGAATGAAGTGCATCAAATACGGTACGTTGATGGCAATCTGGAACAAGTGGTCTGGGTGAGCCAGTACAAATATCGCAAAGAAATTTTCCTTCAGCAGACGGAAGAGGTAAATATTCAAATTTAAAGCAGGAAAACTGGGTAGAAGAAATGTCCAACGAATCCAAAGTAGGTTGGTCAGTTGCAATGGCAACTAAATTGATATGAGCAGGAGACGCAAGAGAACACAGAAAGTCGAGAGAATACGTCCGCGGGTATGTTGGCAGCTCCAGCTATATGACGAATGTCACTGGTGTACTGGGAGATGAAATCCAAATGTCTGTATGCCCTCGGAGAGTATCTGTCGGACTTGGTTTGAAGAGCGGATGTGAGTGGTTTATGGTCTGTGAATACCGTGAACTCCCGACCTTCAAGAAGATGGTGGAAGTGTTTCACAGCAAGATAAACTGCTAAAAGCTCTCTGTCAAAAGTACTGTAACGTTGCTCTGCTGGTTTTAGTTGGCGTGAGAAAAACGCCAGTGGTTGAACCTGGTGATCGATTGCATGTTGCAAGACTGCTCCAACAGCATGATCGGATGCGTCATCATCATCGTTTAACGTCCATGTTCCACGCTTGCATGGGTTTGGACGGGAGTTTTCCCACTTGAGGCAAGAGTGGTTGTCTTGCTTGCATAGGACTGTCTGGCAGGTTTTCTACAGTTGGATGCCCTTCCGAACACCAACCACATTTACAGTGTGGGGCTGGGAGGTTTTTACCGTGTTGCCTACACGGCCACATTACAGCGTGGACTGTCTGCAGATAAAGAAAGTCTTGCGTTTGCAACAGGATGGGCGAGTAAGGAAACTTCAGCTATCTCAGACTTGACGGATTCAAAAGACTGCAAAGCATCAGCAGAAAGTGAAATAGGAGCATCTTTCTTTTTTGCAGCCTTTAAAAACAACTTGTCCGCACAGTTAGGAATAAAGCGACGATAAAAGTTAATTAATCCCAAGAAATGGCGTAATTGTCTCAAGGATGTTGGTGGTGCTAATTGCTGAATCACCTCTACTTTAGATGGCAAAGGACGAATGCCTTCTGAATCTATAAGGTGTCCAAGGAATTCCAGTGAAGCTGTACCAAACACACATTTAGCTGGGTTGATTCTGACTTGGTACGATTGAAGACGTTGAAATAACTGAGATACATGTTGCTGATGATGTTCAGCTGTGTCACTGGCTATCAGGAGGTCATCCACGTAAGCAAACACAAAATCCAATCCACGCGTGACTTCATCGATAAAACGCTGGAACGTGCTAGAGGCATTCCACAAGCCAAAAGGCATGAACAGGAATTCAAATGAACCAAAGGGGGTGGTCACAGCTGTTTTTGGTATATCCTCTGGATTCATGGGTATCTGGTGGTATGCATGTATTAGATCTATTTTGGAGAATATCTTGCATCCATGCAGAATGGATGAAAAATCCTGTAAATTTGGTAGAGGATAACGGTCCGGCGTGGTGATGGCATTAAGTCATCGATAATCTCCCTCAGGCCTAAAATCTGCTTCACCCTTTCGAACCAAGTGAAGCAGAGATGCCCATGGGCTGGTGAACGGTCATATAAGACCGAGCTGAGCATATGCTCGAACTCGTTTCGTGCTTTTTTTTAGTCTATCCGGAGCCAACCTTCGTGGATGAGAGAAAACAGGTGGACCAGTTGTTGTAACAAAGTGTTGAGTCGAGTGGGCTGCCTGGGTAGGTTTAAATGAAATATCCGTTAACTCGGGGAAACGAAGTAAGGAGTGCATGAAACTAGTTTCCAGCTGCAGCCACAAAAAATGATGGACTGACAGCAGTAGTGGTAGATTTACGAGTAGGCGTAGATAAGGATGTGGTACTATTCACAAGTTTCTGGTTCCTGACATCTACCAAAAATGAAAAGTGCTGTAAGAAATCCGCACTGAAAATAGGATGAGGTAGGTCGGCAATGACAAAAATCCATTTGAAATCTCGACTTAAAGCTAGGTCCAATGTTAAAGATATCTGTCCTTAAGTTTTTATAGAAGACTGGTTTACTACATACAAAGAAATGCCGGAAAGAGTTGGCTTGGTATAGTTGAACCGTAAGGGCCAAATACTGCAACTTGATCCTGTGTCGACCATGAATGATTTGTTTGAAACTCGGTCTCTGATGAAAAAAGCACGATAAGGTGAATTAATGAGGGAGAGATCTGCCATGCCCAGACTCTCCAATTTTAGTTTTCCGAGGTCTCGAAAGAGCAGGGCTGAGTGCAATGCGTCGCCTTTTCACGAAAACGCATGTGATACCAACACAAAGACGAGTTGTTGGTGGGGAGGTTGGCGCGACGGTGAAAGGAAGAAAACCGACTTCGTGAACGCCGTCTACATGGCGTTCGATCCCTACATAGTTTAGCTACTTGCCTAGTTAGCGTGTCAATGGCTCTCAACATTGAGTCCTCACGAAGTGAAACAGGCTATTCCTAATCAGTTGTGCTAAAACTCACTGTTACCTTCATAACTTGATCCATCCATTTGATGCCCCTATAATTGCTCCTTTCTAGAGCATCTCATTTGCCTTTATAACAGGTAATGATGATGCTGCAATATGTTTATATTTATCTAAAACCTTCCCATCATAATTTTCATGTATGAAACTTTGTTAAGTTAAACTTCAAACATGAGCTAAAATTTTGTTATATTACAAAATACCTCCAAATTTTTTTATTATTTTCAAAATTATTTTGAAAATCATAGGTATTTTGTTAGAAATCTGGTAACAAAAGTATTAAAGAGATAAATGGTGCAAACTATAAAGTATATTATACTTCTGGTTCATGTGTTCATGAAAAATATTTTATTACCATATAATCCAAGCTAGTTTGCTTCATACTTTAACCCTGTATGTTTATAATAATAATGAAATTATTGTGTACAGTGCTCAGGTGCACTACAACTCATCAAAGGTGCATGTATAGTACATAGAATAATGTACAAATGTCAGGAAAATGAACAGTGTATGAGTCATGATATAATAACAATAATGAAATACTGTGTACAGTGCCCAGGTGCACCACAACTCATCAAAAAAGTGCATGTACAGTACATAGGGCAATGCACAAACACCAGTAAAATGAACAGTGCACGAGTCATGATACACACATGTGTGCATGTGTATGGAAGGAGTACATCAGGTGTAGTTTTGGCGTATTTCGGGAAGCATGAGTGTCTTAAAGGATGCAGTGTCTTGGCAGCTAACAATTGACGCAGGCAGTTTGTTCCATGCTTCAGCAACTCTGAGCGTGAAAAAATGTCTACGAAAGTCATGGGAGCTGTGCTGTTTTCTGATCTTGTAGGCATGTCCACGTGTGTTAGACACATGGCGATCAAAGAGGCGCTCAGGGTTGCAATTGGCGAGATGGTTAAAAACTTTGTGGGTATTCACCAAGTCCATTGCCAGACGTCGGAGCTTCAATGAATCCATGCCCAGGGAAGCAAGGCGTTCAGAGTATGGTAGGTGTCTGATGGAGGGTATGCGCTTGGTTGCACGTCTCTGAACAGTTTCCAGGAAGTCAATGTTCTGAGCAAGATAGGGGTTCCAGACTGATGATGCGAATTCCAAGTGTGGTCGTACCATAGCTGTATACAGTTTTAAATAGATGGCTGGAGAGCGGCTAACAAATTAATTAATGAAACATTTTGAGTAATTTACAAAAGTGATTATTTCCTCGTGAAAGTGCGTGGCCTAGTGGTAAGGGTGTTGGACTTATGATTATAATGTTGTTCGATTCCTGGGCTAGGTTGCATGTTGTGTTCTTGTGTTCATTTCACATTGCTCCAGTATACTCAGATGAAAACAAGTACCAGCAATAGCTGAGAGTTTAACCCTGCAATGGACTGGCATCCTGTCCAGGGGAAGTCTTGTACTTTCAGTCGCTTCACGCCATGAAAACCAGGATAAGCACAGGCCTAATGCACCTCCTGGCTTAAGACAGACTTCAGACTTTTTAGATTATTTCATTAGTAAGTAAAATCATGAAGAAAGATTTGAATTTATAAAGGCTCTTTAAAATAAGTGACTTTGTTTCATAAAACGAGAACTGGTTTTGGCCATGTTGGTATCAAATGGTCAACTCAGGTGTAGGAAGACCTTTTTAGTAACTAGGGTAAATTGCAAGTACATAGGAAGCTGAGGAGGTACATCTGTACTGAGAAAAATAATGTATCTTTATTTTTACAAATTCATAGGTATACCACTTATATTAAATTATTGGTTTAGTTTTAGGGGATTAAACCTTTCATTACCATATTTCTAATGAAAGACACAGCCTATGATTTTCAATTTATTTTTAAATAATTAAGAATTTGGAGGAATCTTATAAAATAACTTTTTTATTAAGATAATGTTTAGAATATAACAAATGTTCTTACATAAAAATAATGATGGAACGTTTTTAAAAAATATAAACACTAACCTCGTTGTCACCATATTTCTAATTAAATAATTTTGAAAATAATCAAGTATTTGGAGAGATTTAGTAAAATAACTAACTTTCTCATTATTAAGCTGGTGTTTGTAGCATAACTTAAGCAAGGTTCTTACATGAAATTATGATGGAAGGCTTTTAAATAAATATGAACACTTTAAATCAAACAGTTTTATATTGTAGGACAAGGAACATTTTCAGGTATCAAAAGGGCTAAATAAAATAATTGTTTCTATTTTTTGGCACAAGGCCAGCAATTATCCCAGTACATTACTGGTACTTTATTTTATCGACCCCGTAAGGATGAAAGGTAAAGTTAACTTTGGCGAGATTTGAACTCAGACCGTAAAGGGACGTAACTATGCTGGAAAGCATGGTGTCCGACCCTCTACTGATACTGCCAACTCACCAATGATATACTGGTATGTATACAGAGAGAGACATACATTTTATAGAAAAATAGATTTGAAGTTACATACCAGCATCAAATACAGGATTATTCTCAAGACTTGTCACAGCAGTCACAACAGCATCTATTGCACTTCCATTTTGTTGTAATTTCATAAATCCTAAATTAGCTGCCTGTTTTACTCCTTCTCTGCTTCTGTCAGCTATATCATCAGGTATAGCCCACGCTCCACCATGGATTACTATAATTGGTTTCATATCATTCATACTTCACTCCCTTCTTCCTGTGGCAAGAATTTGTTCCTAAAAAAATAAAAATTAAAACCCAGATATACATACATATAAACCCAGATATACATACTAGACCACCCGTGACCCGTTGGGTCATGTTCACTTTAAATAATTAAAATATACAGACATGTATATAATGTATATATATGGGTCTTCCAGTTTCATTTCACGTGTATATGTGTGTTTGTATATATATATATATACTAGCAGCAGTACCCAGCGTTGCCTGGGTAGGTAAAATAATATCTGCTTTGATGAAAAGGTGTTGATCTTAGTGACTGCTTCTCGATGACTCATCTATGGCCACACACAAGCCATGCAGAGGAGGATGGTGATGACCTCTATCACTGAGAAACGCAGATGACTGACGAAGGGGCATGCTGGGGGAGGGAGGTAATGACCTCTAACACTAAGCCAAATTTCCTCACGCTACTTGATTGGAAACTGATGAATTCTCAAATACACAACTAAAAGCTCAGACGACGTCAGTGGCTATCATTTTGCCTTTGACCATCTATAAGATGTGCAATGATAGGTTCTATCGTAGTATAAAAGTTGAACCAAATAAATTGATTTATATGTGAGGTGGAGCTGAAGTTTCGAATTTGAACGAAATCGGTTGAAAAATGTGGGAGCTAGAGCCGAAAAGGCGGAAATTTGAGCGAAAAGGTGGTATTTTCGAATATTCAAGCGGCTGCCACGCCGTTCCTGAACAAAAAATCCAAAACGTGAAGCCACTTTAAAACGTGAAATAATCAGATCTAGTGTAGTGTAAAATTTGAACAAAGTAGGTTGATTAATGTGGGAGCTAGAGCCGAAAAAGTGGAAATTTGAGTCTAAAAGTGGTATTTTTGAATATTTAAGCGGCTGCCACGCCGTCCCTGAACAACAAATGCAAAATATAAAGCCGTTACAGGATGTGCAATGATAAATTCTATTTTGCTTTAAAATTTGAAAGAAATCGGTGGCAAAATGTGGGAGCTAGAGCCAAAAAATCTTATTTTTCGATATCTAAAAAAAGGTGACCCACCTATCGATTTTTATCTGCAGAATGACCCCGGAATAAAAAAAACAATACGCTGATATATAGAAAACACTCCCCAATGACTAATCTATGAGCCTGTAAGGTTTCATGAAAATCGGTTGTAAAATGTAGGCCCCTAGAGGTAATACACAGACACACAGACACACACATACTTAATTTTATATATTTTTATATATATACAGATATATATATATAGTATATAAGAGGGATAAGTTGTAGTGTGCGGGAGAGAAGACTGCGGAGGTTGACTGCTGGGTAAAGAAGTGCCAAGAAATGCCAGTTGAAGGAAGACCACAAAAAACACGGGCGGAGGTGGTGAGAGCGGACCTCAGATCGCTGAAGCTCACGGAGGAGATGATGAAGGACTGTGACAAGTGAAGAGATGCAGTGCTGAATAGGACTCGTCCGACCCTTGCAAGCAGGGAAAAGCGGTCTCTTCCATTCTCCTTCTCCTCTCCCTCTCTTTATGTCTTTCTTTCTCTGTTTATGAACGTACCCGGAAAAACCCCATATCTTGGGAATCCGTGGTCCAATTTATATGAAACTTGTTTTATTTCATTTGTATTCCTATTTCAGTGTCAACTTCCTTTCACAGTATTTTCCCATTATGTGCCCTTTTGGGTTTATTACATTACAGACAAGCAAGCAAGCAATCACAGACTTTTAGTAATATACTAGACCACCTGTGACCTGTTGGGTCACGTTCACTTCCAAATATTTAAAAAAATCATGTTCACTTAAAAATAATTTTTAAATAATTAAAGCATACATACATGTATATAATGTGAAATGAAACTGGAAGGCCCATATATATACATGTGTGTATGGATATATATATATGATTGTGCGAGTGTGTGTGTGTGTATATATATATATATCGGAGTAGATAGGGTCATTAGAGACAAAAGACTAGCATGGAAGGCTTGGAAAAAGGGTGGGAGTAGAGAAGGATATACAGCCGCTAAGAGAGAAGCTAGACGTCAGGGAGGCTGAGAGTAAGAGATTTGCCAATGTTCTGCAACGGGAAGATCAGAGGCGTGCGGTGTTCCACATTGCAAGGCGGTGTGTCAATGCAAATCAGGATGTTGTTGGAGATAAATGTGTCCGGAATGATGCCGGTGTACTTAGTGTCACGAATGATCAGAAAAAGGAGGCCTGGAAATGTCATTATGAGAGACTGATGAATGTGGAGAACGAATGGAAGAGAGAGAAATTACCCTCAGTAGATCCGATAGAGGGACCAGCTATTGAGATTGACAAATATAGGGTCCAAGAGGCGATTAAGGAAATGAAAAATGGTAAGGTTGCTGGACCTTCGGGGATAGTTGCTGAGATGCTGAAGGCATCAGGGGACGTAGGCACTAAACTGGTTGCACGCATCATCAATCAGGCTATATATGGCGGTGTCATACCCAAAGACTGGTGCAGCAATATTCTCATAAATTGCTATAAAGGTAAAGGGGATGCTCTGGAGAGGAGCAATTATAGGGGTATAAAACTGATGGATCAGGTTATGAAAGTGGCAGAAAGGATATTAACACAACTAATTAGAGAAAGGGTCAAACTAGATGAGATGCAGTTTGGTTTTGTGCCTGGGAAAAGTACAACAGATGCCCTTTTCTTGGTGAGACAATTACAAAAGAGGTTCTTAGAGAAGAATAAGCCACTATACTTAGCTTTTGTTGACCTAGAGAAAGCTTTGATAGGATACCCCGATCTGTCATCTGGTGGTCCCTAAGGAAACTAGGTGTTGAGGAATGGCTTGTGAGGACAGTGCAAACTTTGTACAGAGGTGCTGTCAGTAAAGTCGGGTAGGAATGGAGTTTAGTGAGGAATTCCAGATACAAGTAGGAGTACATCAAAGTTCAGTCCTCAGCCTGCTCTTGTTCATTATAGTTCTCTAAGCCATAACAGAGGAGTTTAAGACTGGCTGTCCATGGGAACTTCTCTATGCTGACGATCTGGTTCTTATAGCAGAATCAGTAGAGGAGCTAGAGAATAAATTCTGGCTATGGAAACAGCAGTTGGAAGCAAGAGGACTGAGAGTGAACCTAGCTAAGACAAAAGTGTTGATGAGTAGAAAAGAGGACAAAACTCTGATTCCGTCAGGAAAATGGCCATGTTCGATATGCAGAAAAGGAACTGGCATAAATTCCATAAAATGCACACAATGCAGATCCTGGGTACACAAGAGATGTAGTGGGATAGCAGGAAAACTAACAAGTAGGGAGAAATACGTATGCAGTAGATGTACAGGGAAATTAGACAGTAGAAGTCACATTGATAGACACATTTTTCAAATGCAGGCGGATGCTATAGAAGTGGTGGATAGCTTCCGGTACCTAGGAGATCAGATTAGCATGGGAGGGGGGTGTTCCGAGGCCATAGTATCTAGAATAAGGACTGGTTAGAAGAAGTTTAGGGAGCTGCTTCTTCTGCTGACAAAGAAAGGTTTCTCCCTGCATACGCAAGGCCAGTTATATGATGCCTGTGTGAGGAGCGCGATGCTGCATGGTAGTGAGACTTGGGCAGCAACTGCAGAGGATATGCGACGGCTGGAGAAAAATGAGGCAAGCATCCTCCGTTGGATATGCAATGTCAATGTGCATGAACGACTGAGCATGAATGTGTTAGGAGAGAAACTGTCTGAGAGGGATAGAATGTAGTGTGCGAGAAAGGAGACTGAGGTGGTATGGACATGTGATGCGCATGGAGGATGACCGATGGGTGAAGAAGTGCCAGGAAATGCCAGTTGATGGAAGACGTGGTAGAGGTAGACCACGAAAAACATGGGTGGAGGTGGTCAGAACAGACCCCAGATTGCTGAAGCTCACGGTGGAGATGACGAAGGACCGTGACAAGTGGAGAGATGCTGTGCTGAATAAGACCCGTCCCACCCTTGCAAGCAGGGAAAAGCGGACGTAAAATGATGATGATGATATATATATATGTGGGTGTCTGTGATCTATATACACTGGTCATAGACACACTCACATATACACACACACACAAATTTATATACACAACACCACCAGTTCTCTCTTCCATTCTCCTTCTCCTCTCCCTCTCTCTCTGTGTTTCTCTTTCAATCTACTCTCTCACAACCACTATCTCTTACTCGCTATTTAAGAAGGTACCTGGAAAAACCTGCTATCTAGGCAACCCGTGCGCCGATTAACGCAAAACTTGTTTTATACCATTTATATTCCCATTTCAGGAGCAACTTCCTTTCAAAGTATTTCCCCATTATGCACTCCTTTTGGTTGTATTACATTACAGACAAGGAAGCAAGCAAGCAATCACAGAGTTTCAGTAGTATATAGATAGATAGATGTACTCATACATATATGCTAAGACAATATATAAACAACCAACCGGTTATTGAAACAACCAACTGGAAATTTCTAATAAATTGAAGTAAAAACTAACATGTGTGTGTGTTTCTTCTATTGGCAGCATGACCCTCCCAAAGTACAATATGTTTCAACACGTTTTCAGATAAGATATCTTGCAAAACAAATTCAAAAACGAAGTATATATATATATATATATATATATATATATATATATATATATATATATATATATATATATATATAAGTAGTAACACAACAGTTAGTTCGCCATACCGAGAACAATTGTTTCACCTTATGCGGATCTGAAGATCCTCAAACATGGACTGAGTGCTCTACCACTACGGATGTTACCTTCCAGTGTTCTACCTTTATATATATATATATATATATATATATACTGGGGGGGGGGGGCCTTGGTCTTCGTAAGTGTTCATCCATCTCTCTCCCCTGCTTCCTTTCCTCCACCCACGCTTGCTCCACCGTGGTGAGCAGCATCCTCTCCTCTCCAACATGGACTAGTTCCAACAGGGAGTTGGGTCAAGATCTCCAGCAATGGAGTAAGTAGGGCTTGTCTCTTCCTGAGAAGGTGGAGGACAGTCGAAGTCAGACAACTTGGGACAGCATAAGTTCGAAGGCCACCTTCGACTCCCTCTTGGTCCAGTCAGATCAGTTTGCTAGGTGCTGCTTACTATCTGCCAGCGCCAAATACTCAGGCGACTAGGTTGATGCCCTATCCGTGGTCAACGTCGGTGGCCTACTCAGCCTGGACAAACTTCGTGTGTCCATCCCTCTCAGAGTGGGAGCTGACGTCTGCATGGGCTTGAGGTGGTGATCGGCAAACTCCTCGGCTCCATAGTATTTCTTGCTGCCCGCTTCGCGCGTCACACGGGGCTAAACCTCATTCCGAAGAGAGCTTTGGCCCGGGCGAACATCCCCTCAGTCTTGGAACCATCTGGATTGTCCAGAAGTGACGGCAAAAGACCTGACGGCCTTAACCTGTGCTCCTGGTCGAGAGGCAGGTGCCTGTCTGGGACGTCACTGTTAGTGACTCTTTTGCTTTTTCCCCACATCCTGGATGCTGCGGTTAGGACGAGAGCCACAGCTTCCGCAGCCGAGCGGAGTAAGACCCTCAAATACTCTGATCTGTCGGTCAGCTACATTTTTTAGCCTGTGGCTTTCGAGACGTTTGGGGGAGTCGGGCCGCTGACTGCGAGGTTCCTCTCGTCACTGGCGACTCGCCTAATAGAGGTAACTGGCGAATCTCGCGAGGGCGCTTGGCTGTTCCAGCGCATTAGCCTCGCCATCAACCCAGGCAACGCTGCGAGTGTGCTGGCTTGCCTCAAAAATCATTAGAGAAGTTGCCCAGTACTCCTCGCGATGTTGCTGTCTTTTGCTCTGGTGTTGGCTCGGTTGTTCACTCCTTCCTTTACATTTTCTTTGATATTGTAACATTAAAAGAATATATCTTTCTGAATGAATCGCGAGCAATTTATGTTATCTGAGCATTTGTAATGTTATTTATGTATATATTTAAAACATATTTGTTATGTTATTCTACTGTAAATTTATTTATATGCTCTGTTTATATTTTCATTCTGAAAGAATTGCAAATGATTTGTAATGTTATTTATACAACATCGTTTACATATTAATGAAACACAAGTTATGTAATAAATATTGATCCTTCAATTTATAAATGTAAAGTTGATACACCCATAACTAGAAATGATTACCATCAACTAAAGTAAATAAAATTTTTCCTCGTAATCATCTCACTTTAAGGGGATGAAAAAAAGCCCACTAGTCCACTTGAAAATAAGACGAAATGGTTACGACTGGATTAACTTTTATGAAAGGTCGTCCGTCGGCTCGGTTAGGGCTGACCTGGAGCTAAACAACGTGACGTTTCCATTCTCTTTTAAATAAACAGATAGTTTCTAGAATAAGGCCAGCAATTTGGTGGGGGAGAGTAGAGAAATTAAACCCCTAGTACTTGACTTGCACTTTATTGTATAGACCACGGAAGGATGAAAGACAAAGTTGACCTCGGCAAAAAGAAATGACAAATATATCAACTTACCTGAGTGTTTAATGATCTTATAGAAAATATATTTCCGAAGGGGAAAATTGAAAAAAAATGAATATTTTTTTAAACTAGGCGGGTACTTGAGATTGAACTGAAGGTTCTTGAGAACAAGTTATGCCAGTTTCTTCCTCAATTTTTTTCTGAATTTTAGCAGCCTTCTTATCATAAAAGTTTTTCATTTTCTTCAAATAGTTTACACGTACAGTTTTCAATCTGAAACCCGTTACAACACCTATAGCAAAAGCAACTGAAGCGATTATAATAATTTCTTTGCCGGTGGCTTGTATTTGGGCAAGCATTTTCGACCGAGACCATATAAAAACTAAATAGAAAAGTACGGAATACGAAACGCGTCACTTATGTATAAATCATGAGCATGTGTATCCGGTTAGAGGTAGTACTCTGTATCGTGCGCGTCATAAAAGACGGCCTAGTTGTTAAGTGTACTTTTTTAAAACTTTTATTATTGTATTGCATTAGAGTAAACAAGTATTAAGATAAAACATACAAATAAAACCAATTTATATAAAAAGTGGGAGAAGAGACGCACACCAAATTGCTGCAGATGATAGCATGGCTAAAGCGTCGGAATAACCAAGCACCCTCGCGGGCATCACCAGATACGTCGTTTAGGCGAGCTGCCAACAATGAGAAGAACGTCATTGGCAACCGCACAACTCCCCTAATCGATTCAAATGCAACAGGCTAAAAAAGATAATTTACCAATAATTCCTGGTATTTTAGAATTTTATTCTGTTCAGCTACGGATGCCGTGACCCTCAACTTCTCCGCAACATTCAGGGTAAGGGTAGGAGCGAAAGAGTCAGTGACTGTGGTGTCCCAAATACGACATCTACCTCTTAGCTACGGTCAAAGCTCATTCAGATGAAGTAGGCCGTCGATGTTGACTACAGACAACGTATCATCGTCCCACCCCAACCAAGAATTTTACACTCCCAGAAAATAGGCTGTCCCTCGAGAATTTATTAGATTGATTAAAGAGAATGTTAAAAGTGTCTTTCGAACATAATTTGTCCCAGATTTTCTATCTAAATCTATCCTGCTTTGCACCTGGAACTAACAAATCCAGCTCCTTAGCTCACCTCCATTTAAGTAGAGCTTCCTCCACGTCCCTGTTTGAGCAAATCCATGTTGGAAAGGAAAAAATGTTACCCACCAGAAGCGAGCAAGCATGGAACCGAGTTTGTATACACTATCAATAGCTATAAACTGCTATTCTCTCTGTAATCAGGTAATTTAGTAATCATTCTCTAATGAAGTTGTAAATAACACTGAAAATCGTCAGATTGATCTCCTTATTTTTAGCCACATTTAGGAGAAATGTAGTTTACCTACAGTATCTAATTTTTACAATGACGCTCATCATGTGTTTATAAAAATCGCACCCCTATAAGTTTACCTTACATCATTTATTGAAACATTGAACATTGATTCTATTAATTTAATTAATCTACGTAGCTAACTATTGTATTGTTATGCAAATTAGAGGAAATTAGTTTAGTTCTATCGAAATTAGTGTATACAATAAATAATTATAAGCTTCTATTCTCTCTCCAGTTGGGAGATTGAGTAACCAATATATGACGAAACAATTTTTTAAAATGTTGAAACTAATCAAGTCAAAATCCTATTTCTGACCACAAAGAGAAAACATGGGATTATGGTATTTCAGTTCTTATAACCTTATGGTTGATTACTCTGGCTTAGATAATATTGCTTCCAGTATGGCACGCTACGACAGAAGAAAGCACACACCTACATTTGTAACGAAGGGTATTTTATATGAAATTAGTGAGAATGATAATATTTGTATTTGTGTATCAACCGAAGTCACCAATTGAAGCGAAGGTGGTTAGTAGTTATCGTTAGATGAAATAACATGAATAGCTGGTTTACTTTGGATATAAAAGGTTTACTGCACTTCACTTCATAAATAAACAAAGAACAGATTATTAAGAGTTATAAGGGTTGAAGGTATTTTTGATGTTGCTTCTTGATGCTGGTGTAGTCTGAGACCAGGAGAGAGAGTAAAGGTTTGTAGTTGTCTGTAGACCCCAGTGGCCTGTAGTTATAGGTGAATGTTTTACATAGCTCTTCTCTGGCGTACGGCTCCAATCTTTCTGTGTGTTAGAAGTGGGATGATAGAGGCATTTTATACCTGTCGTTTTCTGTTTCCCGCCACAAAGGATCGCCCACGTACGAACTTGTTTACGCCGAAAAGGAGGCGACCCGGAATTTGACCTTTCTGTGTCACCCAGGGTTCAAGGCATGGACAGATTTCGCTACACACTGACCCCCCATCATGCTCAGCAGTTTGCAAATTCTACTTGTTGCTGTCTGGGAGATACTACCACTCAGAGGAAGTGTGTCTAGCGATTTTTTCCTTAGACATTCTAACCACATCTCTGATGTCCATAGTACCGGAGCTATATCGATTTATCATCATGAATCAACCTTCTGAAACGATCGTAAAACAATCAACTAATTAAACATTTAACTTCGCCGTTTGTTTTCAAATTGGAGATCACCTTCCGTCGTCTGCAAATTCCAGCCGACTAATGTTACACCTACCAGTCGTGATACTACTTCCAACCCGGCTGAGCATGTCAATCCTGTTCGTGAAAATAATGAACAGGCGAGGTGACAGTACGCACTCTTGGCGGTGTCCGACTCCCACATGGAATGTCAAGTTTCGATTTAGCACCGAACACAAATACTCGGGCATTCGTATCAGGGCAGCAAGAAGCTGACCATCAATCCCATACTCCTGCACAACCTTCCACAGTAGGCCTCGAGGAACGCGGTCACATGCCTGTTCGAGGTCTACAAAACAAGAATATACTCCTTGGCAATACTCCCACGATTTCTGGAAGACTTGGCGCAGTGTGGATATTTGGTCAGCTGTGCTGTGTCCGGGGCAAAAACCGCACTGTTCATCAGCTAGCTTGGATTCGGCAATCTCCCTGCATCTCATTGCCAGACACTTAGCATAGACACTACTGGATAGGCTTAACAAGGAGATCCCTTTGTAATTGGAACAATCTTTCTTGTCTCCCTTTTTGAAAATTGGGATTATCTTTCCCGATTGCCATTGCTTAGGTGCCTTTCCAGAGAACCAGGTCACCCAGCACATACGAGTCAGCCAGAGAATACTGTCTCTATTTAAGTATTTTAACATCTCGGGTCGGATTTCATCTTCCCCAGCGGCCTTGCTACATATGAACTCTTTAACTACTCTTGTGACCTCAGACGCCGAGAGGTTAGTCACCGCTCCCAGATGCATCCGACATCACACGGATATATATATATATATATATATATATATATATATATATATATATATATATATATATATATATATATATATATATATATATATAATTTAATGTATAAAAATCAATACAATATAATTACCTCATTACCAGAGGTTTCCCGAATGAGGCGAATACGAAAGAAACGTCTTCATTCGTTCGTCAGACGAGGCAATATAAAACATGGCTAAATACTTGGAAAGTCTCATCAAGAAAAGCAAAAAAAATTATATAAATATAGACAAATGAATTACAATAGCCATATGAAATATATAAAAATCTTTCAAGAAATATAGTTAGGTGTGTGTATATGTATGTATATACGCTCACAGATGTACATATGTGTGTATGTACAAATGTGTACGTATAGTGAAAAAGTGTGCATAAATATATGTGTTAGGGCAAGTGTATCTGTGTATCTGTAACTACAGGTAGACATGATGTGGTTTTCTGTTTGGCAGGTACACAGAAAAATAGGGTATTAGATACATTATAAGAATATGAAGGTACGCGTATAAACACACCCACACGCACGTACACTTATATGCGGAAGTAAAAGAGGTAAGGGAGTGTAATAATTAAAAGAAAGTATCATTCTCGATATATTTATAAAAATGGAACAATAATTTAGAAAGAAAAAATTAAAGAAAAGAAGACAAACAAGGTACACGCGTACACACACACGTATATCTACAAGAAACGTATATCTATAAGAAATATATATATATACACGCAAAAAAAACGTGCAGACAAAAGCGTATGCAAGCACATCTACACACACAGGATGCACATATATACGCATATAAGCCTCGCCCCATGTATATCTAATAACGCGCACGCACGCGACTGTATACACACTCGCACACACACACACAAAAATATACATGCTGAAACACATACGCACACTTACACATCCATACATTCGGTACGTACACACACACACACACACACACACACACACACACACACACACACACACACACACACACTCACGCATATTGACCTGTTTACATGCACACACATAAAAATGAGGATGTAAAAAAAGAAGAAAAAACAAAACAAAAAAACATAGATGTAAAAACACGGATATAAAGACACATATACATACACATATATATATACACGCACGCGCACATACGGAGGCGTTCGTGTACATATATAGAAAGTATACACACATTAAGGCGCTCAGACACATAGATACAGGGTGTAAAAAGCCTTGTGGATAAGTAAGTACAAATATAAAATTATAAGATTGGCTGCGAAATAATAAAAAATATCTGGATTGGAAAACGTAAGTGATTTGTGTAATCAGTTAGTGAAGAAAATAGGGAAGTAAAAAGTGGAAAGTTAAGATATTAGGTAAGTGAATCGGAGTATAAAGGGGGAGGGGTTATTGGTGGATGTGAAGTAAAAATAAAAAAATAAAAAAAAATAAAAATAAAAATAAAAATAAAAATAAAAATAAAAATAAAAATAAAAATGAAATTAATAATAAGGATAAAAATGAAAGTAAATCAGAAAGGGTAGTTATAAAGAGAATAATAAGAGTTTATGGAGGATAAGTATCTGAAAGTGTGTTAAGTTTATATGAGCTGGAAAGCAGGTGTGATTTCATGTGTGGGCAACTGGTGAAAATTTCTGTCTTTGTGTTCAGGCAGGTCTTTGGTGATTTAAGATTTTGCAAGATCCAATATTTTTCATTTATGCAGAGCGTGCATTTTCTTGTTCCTCTTGCATATTCTTTAGATTGGTTCAAAATTGACCAATCCAATTTATATTGGATACCTTGGTCTTTCAAATCCCATTTTCTGCTAGCCAGAGCTGTTGTAAATCTTTTTTCTGGATGTCGAAAGGATGCGACATGTGAGTAATAACGCGTTTTGAATTTGTCTTGCGTCATACCCACATATCGTTCACTGGTGGCTGGATGGTTGTTGCTGATGGTTGTCACTTTAGCCGCATATACAATGGCTTTGGTGTTGCATTTACCTTGTAATGGGCATTCACTTTTGATTCTACAGGAGCAATTTTGATGTTCTCTAGGTGATTTTTTGTTGATGATATAGGACTTAATAGGGGGACCGCAGGAATAGCTAATTTTGACACAGTTTCTATTAAAGATCTTATAGTATATATGTGTTCTAGGGAAATGTTTATCGAGGAGCTCTAGGAATTTTTTGCCTACATTAGTTTTAACTGCTAGAGAGTAGGGGGGTGTGAACCAGATTATTTTTCTTTTCCTGTTTTTATGTTTAATAGAGTTAGTATAGTTGGGTATGTATTTAATCGGTTCGCTAAAACCGCTATTTTGGAGGGCTTTATTATAGTAGGGGGATGCCTTATTAAAAATAGCTTCTGAGGAAGATAGGGTGGAGATCCTACGGCTAATATTAGGGATAAGGTTTTTAAAAACTATAGGAGGATGGCAAGAGCCTTTATTTATATATTTTAAGTTTTCATTAGGTTTATGGTATGGTTTATAAGAAGCAGTAGGCAAATCTAGGTTTATATCTAGGAAATCTACATTGGAAAGGTTAGTGTCAATAGTAATTTTAAGATTAAAACTAGCGAAGGTTTTTATTAAGTCTTTCCTTAATCTATCTAAGTTATGGCCTATGGTGGTATGGGAAAGTATTAGACCATCGTCGCGATAAAGCCCAAAAATATGGTTATGAAATTTTTCTTTACCTCTTTTACTTCCGCATATAAGTGTACGTGCGTGTGGGTGTGTTTATACGCGTGCCTTCATATTCTTATAATGTATCTAATACCCTATTTTTCTGTGTACCTGCCAAACAGAAAACCACATCATGTCTGCCTGTAGTTACAGATACACAGATACACTTGCCCTAACACATATATTTATGCACACTTTTTCACTATACGTACACATTTGTACATACACACATATGTACATCTGTGAGCGTATATACATACATATACACACACCTAACTATATTTCTTGAAAGATTTTTATATATTTCATATGGCTATTGTAATTCATTTGTCTATATTTATATAATTTTTTTTGCTTTTCTTGATGAGACTTTCCAAGTATTTAGCCATGTTTTATATTGCCTCGTCTGACGAACGAATGAAGACGTTTCTTTCGTATTCGCCTCATTCGGGAAACCTCTGGTAATGAGGTAATTATATTGTATTGATTTTTATACATTAAATTTTGCTCTGGTACTTACATAGAGCGCTCTTCACTTCTATGACCTTTTCTGTTTTCAACGGAAATTTCAATACTTATATATATATATATATATATGTATATATATATATATATATATGTGTGTGTGTGTGTGTGTGCGTGTGCGTGTGTGTGTGTGTGAGTGTATGTGTAATTAACAATGGTTTTCTGAAGAGGGGTCAGGAAAAAACACAATTATTAAGGTACTCAATACATTAGTAAAGAAGTTACTATTATTATAATTGTTTCTACTTTAGGCACAAGGCCAGCAATTAAACCAGTACATTACTGGTACTTTATTATATGACATCTACATGACAGAAATATAATATAAGGGGAGATAAATACAATAATCTAATCATCAAAACATTATGGCACGTCTGTTTAACCGTACTTTTTATTCAATCTTGTATAAATTGTTTCAATCCTGATGTTTTATAAAAACTGACACATATTTTTGTCACAGATTTAATTTTGTCCCTTTCCATTCTAAATTCAAATCATACTTAATTATTCAACATTGGATAATTAATAAAATAATCAGCAGCAAGATACCATGAGTTGATTTAATTGACGAAACACCTGTGCTGTTGTACCAAGCTAAAGGTCATTAAATAAAATTCGTTTGAAAATAATATTAATTGTATTTAATTTTTTAAAAGTTAATTATTTTAAAGTGAAGTTGTACATGTTTTAATTAATATTACAATTCAATATATACTTTCATAAAATTAAACCGAAACATTTTTCTACGAATATAACGATGCGTGGAGTAGTTTCCATATTTAGATGTTTGGTTGCCTCCAAACGGCGCTATATACTTGATTCTTTTGGGTTCTACTTATAAACAGTAAGTTATTTAACAACAGCTTACTTTCTTTCAGACTGTTTTGGGTCGTGTGTTAAGAACGTAAAAGTGTGTCTAAAAACAATGCATTACATTATGAATTCTGCAACAAAGTATTGATAATTTAACGGTATTTTGTTTACATTGGGATGTTTTGAGCTAGTTACACTTAGGTTGAAATTCATTATTATGCACTTTTAATTTAATTAAAAATTGACGATACATTGCTATTTTTACACCCGTCTTCGAAACGAATTTTATGCAATTCTTGGATTAGGGATCCAGAGATAACGAGTCATCTACGACGGCTTTGTAGGCCATATTCGTTCAAACCGCACCCAAAATTATTGGAAAAACAAATTTCACCTTCAAAATTCTAATCACCCTATAAACTACTCATTGAATTTTAAAAATTACTATACACCCGTCTAGGAGTGTAATAGTAATTTTGCAAATTGAAAGATATTTCAAATCTCGTGTATTTTTTTTAGTGTACATTGGAAGGGTTTGTGTGATAAACATTCTAAACATGCACCGAATTAAGGACTCGCATATAGTATATAGAGTCAATATATTTGTTATTAATAATGAATATTTACTTCGAGTTTAGTCGGTGTTACCGACTTATCAAAATAGTTTACATTGAAAGATAAATTGTTGTGCAATTTGATCAAATATAAATAAAATTGGGTAAATATCGACTTATCATTGTTTTATATTTCACCACCTGCATTTTCAAAGCTTATATATATATATATATATATATATATATATATATATATATATATATATATAAACATTGAGTTATATGGTTTGTTGATTATAATTCAACAAAGTTATTTTTATAACAGATTTGAAGCACTCTACAGATTTATCTGGAGTATTATTAATATTAATAAATGGAAAATTATGGTATTATAAATGATATTTTCCATTTATTAATATTAATATATATGTATGTATTTATGTGTGTATGTATATGTATGACTAACAATACAGTCATTTTTTATTTCAATTTTATGAATGAAAGTAGAACAATTTATATAGTGAAAGCAACTGGTGCGTATGTTTCTTATTGGCAACATGACCCTCCCAAAGCATAACAATATCGGTTTCAACACACGTTTTCAGATAAAGAATCTTGCTAAACAAATTTTAGAAACGAAATTTATATAGTACTTATGGTTTAATAAAAAAGAGTCAGAAAAAAAAAGAAAAGAAGGGAACACCCTAAAACAGAATTTTGGTGTTGCCCTCTAAACGTTTTTGAGGGCAAACCAAGGCATTCACAACATTACCGCGGGTGATAGCGAGACTAAAGAGCCGGAATAGCAAAGCACTCCTACGAGTACCACCTGATACTTATTAACGTCTCGAATGCCACAGTCTGTAAAACGTAATTTACTAAGAAATCACGGTAGTTCAGTTGTTTATTTTATTCGGCTATAGATGTAGTAATTTCCACCTGCATCACAGCAACTAGAATGTGAGAAGGGGCGGAAGAGTTACTGATACTGGCGTCTCATATAAAGCATCTACCTCAAGTCCACAGACAAAGGGTAAGCCCATGTATATGTATATGACCCTCGGAATCAAGAGACTAGCTACAGCGGCATTTCAATCTCCTACAGAGATCAGCCTTGATGAGAGCGGTAGAGATGTAGAGTTCATCCGAATTGGATAAAACGTCAATATTTGTCTCAAGCAAAACATCAAGCTAGAAAATTTGGCACCTACTAGAAAATTGCACTCTAGTATTTTACCTGTCCCCACGCTTAGCTAACATTATTAATTCGCCGAGGTCAACTTTGCCTTTCATCCTTACGGGGTCGCTAAAATAAAGTCCCATTAATGTACTGGGTAATTGCTGGCCTTGTGCCAAAAGTAGAAACAATTATTAATATTTTCGTACTTTTTTCAGTACATAACTCCCTAGTCTATTCAAATTCATGCCATTTCCTCGTTTGAATTATCTCCCTTAGCACGCATATCATATATCATCATCATCATTGTCGTTTTAACTGTGCGCATTTCTTGGTAGCAAGGGTTGGACAGGTCCATATAGACTAAGTTTGCACTGAAGTGGAGCCACTGATTTCCCAGGCAGGCCAGGGACTTGTGCGCTTATGTACGGTCTCACGTTCGATCAAGTGCTTAGGAGAGGTTGTCATGCCTTTGACACAACTGAGGGTCCTCCTACCTTTTGCCTGGAAAGTTTTCTACGATTGGATGCCCTTCCTATCATCAACCACTTTATAGCGTTTACTGGGTGTGTTTATTGTGTAAATCACCAAACACTAGGGTGGCTGCCATGTTCATGACATGACTATAGGGTCCTTCCGACCCTTTGTTTGCTTGGCAACTTTCCATGGCTTGAAGCCCTTCCTATCACCAACCACTTCACAGGAGGAGGGGGTAAGGGAGAGTAATGAATACTAGATGTATGCTTCAATCTGTGCTCATGGAAAGGCGGGTCTTCTGAATTACTGTATAATGCCAGAGATCTCGATCCTGTGTCATCTCCTTTGAGAGGTGTAAGGTCAGCTTTTATCACCTTATCCCAAGTCTTCTTACTCCATAGTGTCTATCAATTTTGAGCGCCCTGCACCTTTTTATACCATGTCCATACCAATGCAGTCTCCTCTCCTGGACACTGCATCTGATCCCTCTTATGCCCAGTTTCTCTCTTAATTCATTTATGCTTTGCTATTCATATATACAGGTAAAATTCCGTTATAATGAATTTTTCAGTATAACAAAAAAATTTTCAATCCCCAAGGATAAATGCTCAAATTGTTTTAGTCGATCTCATTATAAAGAATTTTTCATTACAGCAAATTTTTTTTATACCCTGTGAATTACATTATAACCGAATTTCACTGCATTACTATTACACATGTGTCAAAGCATACCAGCTTCATTTCTTTCATGAACTTTTTCAATTACTCTTTCTGTAACTTTCATGAGCTGGTCCATCAGTTTGATGCCACAATAGTTCCATGCTGCCTTCTTTTCGGTTTCAGTAAGAGCAAGTACACCATTATCATCTCAAACAACACTTACTTCCCACATCTCTATTTTCCCTGACATATTGCCTTAGGATCCTGAACACCTCATGTCTTTTGTCATCATACTGCATAACATTTACAATTTTTTTTACTTTCTGCTTCCCTCCTTGCAAAGTATACCTTGCCTCTTTCCTGGCCACTTGGTAAAGCTCTCTGCTACTCCCATTTTGCCTTTCTTACCATGCCTGTCTCTTAGCTTTAATTGTTTCCTCCACCCTACTATTTCATTACCAAGTCACTCTCCTACTCCCTGGACCTCTGCTACATCCATACACCTCATTTATTATCTCCCAGGAGCTCCCACTGCTCCTCTATATCGTATGTCGCTATTTTTTCCCTCCTTATTGTCAAAAGCGTCAAATAAGATACCCCTAAATTTGTTACAGGCTGTGGGCTCCTTTAATTTCCATATCCTTCTCTTCCAGGTTGCCCTCTGTCTCTGAGTTTTTCTAGCTCTAATAAGCAAGTCACTGACTACTAGGTTATGCTAAGAGGTGCACTCCTCACCCGGAAGGGACTTTGTGTTTATGATCATCCTCTATCTTGCTTTCTGGTAAGGATGAAATCTATTTAGCTACTGCGCTTACTTGATCAAGTGGTTGTCAGGTTTTTTTAAGTTAGTGTTATAGGAGTGTGCTCTAAGAACATAATAGCTAGAATAAAGATAAGATGGAAGCCGTTTAGAGAGCTACTCCCACTGTTGTCAATAAGAGGTTTCTCCCTATGGACAAAAGGATGACTGTGTGACGCCTGTGTACAAAGTGTCATGCTGCATGGTAGTGAAATATGAGCAGTGACTGTAGAGGACAAGCGTAGGCTGAATATGGGCAGTGACTGTAGAGGATATGCGTTGGCATGAAAGAAATGAAGCAGCTATGCAATGTAAATGTGAGAGAAAGGCAGAACTTGGATGAACTGAGGGGAGAAACTGGGTTTCAGAAGAATCCGAAGTGGTGTGCAAGAGAGAAGATTGCAGTGGTACAGACATGTGATGTACATGGATGATAGTCACTGGGTGAAGATATACCAGGAGATCCCAGTGGAGGGAAGCCGCAGTAGAGGTAGACCAAAGAAGACTTGGGCAGAAGTGGTGAGAACTGATCTCTGGATCTCACAGAGATGATGATGAAGGAACGTGGCAAGTGGAGCGAGGGTGTGCTGAAAAGGACCTGTCCAACTCATGCAAACATGGAAAAATGGATGTAAAAATGTTGATGATATATATATATGGGGACGTAACTATGCTGGAAAGCATGTCCGAGCCTCTACCGATACTGCCAATAATGAAGATATGTGGGACCCAACACAGTGCCTTGTGAGACACCACTACTGACTTTGGCTAGGCTTGATTGTACTCCTTCAACTACATGTTGGGCCCTGTTTGACAGAAAACATTTGATCCATTGCAGTAACTTTCTAGAGACACCAATGCTGGATAGTTTTTTCAACAAGATCTTGTGATCAACTCTGTCAAAGGCCTTGCTGAAATCAAGGTATATGACATCAGTGTTGGAGCCCTCTCCCAAAGCTCTTAAAGTGTCATCAAAGTGATGCAGAAGTTGCGTTAGGCAGTCCCTTCCATTACAGAATCCATGTTGGTTGGAATTCAGCTAATTGTTATTTTCAAGAAAGTGAGTTTTTCGGGATCTCACCACCCTCTCAAATACCTTAATGATGTGAGAGGTGAGTGAGATCAGACGGTAATTCACTACAAGGGACTTGTTTCTCTTTTTGAAAACTGGGACAGAAAGTTTTCAGCTATATAGCCACTGTGCAGTGAGTTCCTCCACAAATTAGCCAGAAGAGATGCAAGTTGGTCTCAGCATACCTTCAGGTATGCTGACACCAACTTGCATGGGAAACTATCGGGCCTACTACTGAGTTGTATTTAATTTTGTTTAGGAGTGCCAAATGTTATGTCAGATATAGTGTTTTGGGGATTAACATCACTGATACAGCCCAGATCAACAATATCTTGATTGCTGAAAACAAAGCAGTATTTTTTCTGCAGTATCTCACCCATTATTTAGTCTTGGAGAGTACCATTTTCATCAATCATTAGGTGAACAGTGGAGACAGTGACCTTCTGTTTTTCACAAATGAAAAGAACACTTTGGGATTGAGTTTGATTTTCTTAATGGCTCAGTCCTCCTCAGCTGTTCTTTGGTTATTGATGATGGTCTTCATACATTGTTGGAGATTATATATTTTTTATTCATGTAGTGCAATAGCAGTCAAATGTGTGTGTTGCTGTTGGCAGTATTTTATTATTTATTTTTTTTATATTTTTGTTGGTTTGCTTTTTTGCTTTTTTTTGTTTTGGAGGATTCTGCACTTATTGGGGTGTGTTTTGCACATATGTTTGTAACAGTGTCTACAAATATCTGCCAGGATGTTTTGATGTTGGTGGAGATGTGTGCATGCGTGAAAGACCAATCAACATATGACAGGTGATTAATGATTGCATTCCAGTTGGCATTATGAAGATCCATGTTATCAAATGGGTGGGCTGGAGAGAAGTCATTGGGTTTAGCTTTTGACTGGTGGAATATCAGGTTTAAGAAAACTATGTTGTGGATTGGGAGAAGGGTATTGTGTATAATGTTAGTGTGGTTACTAAACACTAGGTCCAGAATGGTTTTCTGATATATTGTCAGTGTAAGAACAATTTGGAACAGGAAAAACTCATCCATAAAGTTGAGAAGTGGCTCTACTGCTGCTTTGTCAGCAATTGAGGTGGAAGCACCTGGTTTCAAACTGTAGACCAATTAACACAGAGTAAATTGAGGTTTCCCATCATAGATATGTTACCAGAATGGCACTGTTAATGTTGCTGAGGCATTCTTTGAAACACAGTATGGGCATTTGGGGTGGCCTATAGAGCCCAACTACTATCAAATCATTGGCTTTGTTGTGCACAGTGACTTGATTCACAGTAGCCATGGGAAAATATATTTCCATCTGCCATAAAGGAACCATGTAAGGAAACGGCAGTTCCTCCCTTCCCTCTGCCGACATGATCCAGGCAGATAATTGTAAAATTCCTCACCTTCACTTCGGCTTCCAAGTGGGAGTTCTCAGGATGAAGAAAGGAATGTTGTGTGGATGGTTGTCAACCCAATCCGCAATGAATTGAACCTTCCATTTTTGTGTATTGATGGATGGGCTGACACCTTGTACATTGAGTAGTAATGTTGAGGCTAGAGTAGTGGCTATATGTAATGTATATCATCATCATCATCAACGTTAACGTCCATCTTCCACGCTAGCATGGGTTAGACGGTTTTGTTCTATTTGATGCGGGAATGGTCGGGAGACCATGTCTCGTTCGCATGGAAGCGTCTCTGGCAGGTTTTTTACAGCTGGATGCCCT
This sequence comes from Eledone cirrhosa, assembly GCA_964016885.1. Lineage (NCBI taxonomy): Eukaryota > Metazoa > Mollusca > Cephalopoda > Octopoda > Eledonidae > Eledone > Eledone cirrhosa. The sequence continues at coordinate 356,399,744 of OZ024741.1, forward strand.
TCCTAACACCAACCACATTTACAGTGTGGACTGGGAGCCTTTTCACCGTGTCTCCTACACGGTCACCTTACAGTCTGGACTGTTGTGTCATCAACACAGTGGATGGAACAGGAGAGGTAGGGTGTGGCGGTGAGGTGTACATTGAGTTAAGAGGTGCCTACTGACTGTAGGTTTGTATGCAATGGTAGTCTGGTCTTCTGTACAACTGCATGGTGCCAAAGGTCTCGATTCAGTGTCATTGTCTTAGAGAGGTGTAGGTTGACAAGGTCAGTTTTTATCACCTCGTCCCAGTTTTTCTTGGTCTACCCACGCAGCTTCCATCAATTTTCATTGCTCTGCACTTTTTTATATAGCTGTCATCTTTCATACACATCACATGTCCATACCAACGCAATCTCCTCTCCAGAACACAACAGTTGATACCTCTTATGCTTAAACTCCCTCTTAGTTTGTTTATGCTTCGTCTTTCGCGCACATTACTATTACACATCCATCGGAGCATGCAAGTTTCATTTCTTTCTAATCTATGCAGGTCTTCAGCACACAATGCCCAAGTCTCACTACCATGTAATATTGCTGTTTGTATACATGCATCATACAATCTGCCTTTCATTTTTAGAGAGAAACCCCTTGTGGCCAACAGCAGTATTAGCTCTCTGAACCTTTTCCATCCCGTTCTAACTCTGGCTACTACACTTTCAGAGCACCTTCCTCCACTGCTGATTTTGTCACCCAGGTAACGGAAGGTGTCTAGTATTTCTATAGAGCCATCTGGGCAGCTGAAGGAGATATCATCTAGTGGATTCTTGCTACTTACTGCACCTGAGCATCGGCCACATATAAAATCTACATTCTTAGATAGCTTACCTCTGATCCCACTACATCTTTTATGTATCCATATTTTGCATTTGGACATAGAATGGAGTTTCTGCCTACTCCTTTCTTACACACTGAGCATGGCCGTTTCCCAGAGGGTACCTGTGCCCTATTCTCCTTTCTGTATACTAGAATCTTAGTCTTAGACAAGTTGACTCTAATATATATTTATATATATATATATTATAAAGAGTTGGGACTCGACGGTTGAGCTCTTGCCGTTTCAACAGCTAGTTCCATATATATATATATTCTTCTAATTGACAAAAGACCAAGGTTAACAACTTATCTTACATTCTTTAATTTCTTGCTCTGTTTCAATATGGTTACAATAGTACATGTATACAAAAACAATTAGAAATAATTAATTAGTGTGACCTAATAATTGGGGAGTATCCTTCTTAACCACTCAGTCATGCCTGTAACCAGCAAAACTAGAATTAAGTTGAAGGAAATATTTCATCATTGAATATTATTAAGCAAGAAAAAAATGAAAAGAGAAGATTTCAGTACGAGGATGTTCAGGTAAAGAGACTACCTTGATGTTTGGTAGCAACATCCTTAGGGATGGAGAGGTGCACTAGTTCTCACCTAACTTTCATTTCTGGCACCAGAACACTTTTCAACCACAACCTGGTAACTGCTTCAGCTGGTACACTAAACTTAGTAACGGACTGAATGCTTGGAAAAGAGATGGGCAATGCCAAGTGTTTCTAAGGCCCACCGAAATGACATGATGGACACACAGTCCAACATCTAGAGTTACACCCCATCAAGTGGTTGCACCAGTTGCAGGAACTGGATTGATTGATTGACTGAAACAAATGCACCCCATTGTTATGTTACTTCTCTATCTAAAACTACCTAGACTTCATATTGAGAAAATATTGCTCGCACTTCCTATCCTTTTCTCAGCTCTTAGTCTGGTTTGTTCGGTCAGGAACATAAGTCAACCAATCGTCTCCAACGCTGTCAGTCATTGACATCCATGTCAGGTGATGTTGATGGTTTGTAGGTTGCTTTGGAATGTTCGCTGTGAGGTCATCTTTGGTTAGCTTCTTTTCCGCTTGCCGTCAGGGGGAGCCAATGTTATTGCTGTCTTGGGAGGTGCAGAATGTGACCCACAAAATGGAACCAGCACTCTGTTCCTAACCTGATCTTGCCAGGTGACCTTTAGAATATTACACAGGCACCTTTGATGGAAATTGTTTAAACGCCTATCCATCTTGGCAGAGCATTTCCATGTTTCACAGGCATAGATAACCATGGGAAGTACAATGCTGGTGTACAGGCACAGCTTGATGTACGTGCTGATGGCTACGTTTTACCAAATCAAGTGCATCCGTTGGAGCACCATGATTACCTTCCCAATCCTACAGTTGATGTCCAGCACAATGTCGCCATTGTTGCTCAGGGTACTGCCAAGGTCCATGAAATGCTCAACCTCATCCTGGTCCTGTTGGTTCACTTTAACTGCAGCCACCTGGCCATGGTCACTTCCTACCTTCATAACCTTGGTCTTTTGGGTGTTGATTCATAACCTGATCTTCTCGGCATTCAGGTTGTTACCTCCTGCAGGTTCGTACTGTCCTCAGCTGGCAAGGTGATGTCATCAGCATAATCCTTCTCGATAACGTCAAACTGTTGACAGACTCTTTCTTTCTTACTACCATCTACCTACAAAATTTCAAGCTGAACAGCAACAAGATCTCGGCAAATACTCTACAAATAATTTATAATGGAAAATATAAGTTTTGACAATGAGCATTGAGTTTATTCTATCAACTGAACATCAAACTTGTGAATTAATGTGTGATTAACTATTCCACTAACAAGTGTACCATTAACATAATTCCCAAATTGAATCAGTGTGACTCCATATGTGACAAGGTTTAGACCTTTCATTTGCAGGTACAATCCATCTTGCATGATTGTGTAAGTGGTTAGGTATTCCACATATAAGTGTAGCCTATATCAGCATGACAATATGGGACAAGGATAGACCTTTGATTTACAGGTGCAATTCATCTACTACATGACTTTCACAGTTTCAGTTTACCCAATTTCCCTCTTAAGGATTGGATTGACTTGATGCTATGGTATATGACACTTATCCAAAATGGCATGCAGTGGGATTGAACCCAGGACTTAATGATTGTGAAGCAAATTTCTTTAATATTTAGCTATGTTGCATCCACATGTCTAATAACATCTATAAGTATCCACCACTGATTGTTTCTAAAGAAAATACTATTGATTGTCAAGAAACATACTTGGGATTTATTGTTACTACTTTGTTGTGGTATCTATTATATTACTAGCTGATGTACCCAGCTTCACCTGGGTAAACAGATGATAAGAGAAGACAGGAAGAAGAGAAAATGACTGTATTGGATGTTTGTCATGGAAGTAGCGGATCCACATTTCTCAAAAGGATGATGGAAGTTACAATCTTTTATATTATATGTAGATATAGATAATTGTATGTAAATGTGTTGGTGCGTGTGCATGTGCATGTGTAAACCAGCGTCCAAATCGTGTGTTTAATTCTCTGTGTATCTGATTTAAGTATTTACGTGAAGATGTGTGTGTATGTAACTTACTAAGGCATAACTTTCTCACAGAAAACTTTTTCAACTTTCATACCTTCTCTCTCCCTTAGTTAAGTTTCTTTTCTTCATCTTCATTGATTCTATCTTAATCTACCTTAATCACACATTCTATTTCCTTCAGGTTTATCTGATCTTTTGCTATTTCTTAGTGGGAATATTAATTTGGCATGCTTTAATTTACTTATATAGGATGGTTAACTTAATCTGCTATGGTTACTTTTAGTGCCGGTCCACTATGTTGCAAGCATTCGGGCCAGGGCTCCAGTTTAAGGATACCTTTCTACCTCCCTTCCCTTTGCAGTCTCTGAAAAGGGTCATGTGTTCAACCCGTCCCTCTCTGAATGAACAGTATAATAAAAACACACACACAAAAAAAAAACATAATTGAAAATGAATATCGATTTTCTCTTTATTTAAAGGTTATTAATGACTACAGATACCAGTTCTTCAACATTACCAAAAATTCTCAAAATGTAAGTGATGCAGCATGTTTTTTATATTTTATCAGTCATTTGTTTTGCTATTTAATGTTCTTTCAAGAACTAAATGTTTTTTGTTTTTTTAACAGAATCTTTTTATTTCTTACTTCTATTTGTCTGGAATCCTTTATATTAACCCTTTAGCATTTACATTACCCTATATTTACTATTGTATTTTTGCGGCAAAGCTTTACCTCACATAATATCGAATCTGATATTTTGATATTATTCATTTTGAGAACAATACCTTAATGTTGGCATGAGTGGATGGTTACAGCCAATTTGTACAGAAAGAGGTGAGAGAATTCTAGCTGGATTGGCAGAATCATTAGAGTGTTGGGTGAAATACTTTGCAGCATTTAGTTACAGCTCTTTATGTTCACCTTTACTTTTTCATCCTTCTGAGGTCAATAAAATAAAGTATAATCAAGTACTGATGTTGATTGGTGCAGATTCCCAGGTGACAGATTGGGGGACAACTTCTAAATATAGAGATTAGCAGCAAATATGGAAATAAGCTACCCCAGACCATATATTTTACATTATGATGGAATTAACTTCACTGTTGATATGGTTGTTTTTAAATGTACTTGAGCTACATTAATGTATACAACTGTTGCTGCTAATATAAGGTTTTGAGCTGCTTTTTGTACAGTCTACTCTGTTGCAAACATTAGATCCAGTCCTTTGGTCTTAGGATAACTTTCTCCTACTCACCTCAGAAGTTCTGAAAATAGTTGCAAGTGTTGAGTTTTCTCTTCTTAGAACCATATTTTTAATGAAAATCTCTGTATTTTAATTAATTAATAAAGAATTTGGAGGGATTTACTAAAATTATTATTTCATTAACATGGTATTTGTAACATAATTTAACACAGATTTTTATATATATATTCGGTCTATGGTTCACTAACTGTTAGATGGAAATTGCAATAATTTCCCCCACTTTCAAGTGCCAATGCTTCCAATGTTAATAAAGTAGTATTGATGTTTCTTGGAAATGTCAAATTATCTAGGCCATATTACTCTTTGTATTTTTTACAATTTGTTGTATACAGTAACTATTTTAGTTTACAATTTGCTCGGGAATACCCTATCTTTGCTCTCAACATAAATTAAGGAGCATAAATCTCTGAGAGTGTTGTAGAATTAATACTTTTTATGCATTCCCTAAAAGTTCTGTTTAAAAAAAAATCTTTTCATAGGCAGTCCATATTACTTTTTTTTGGTTCAGTTAACTTGACAATCAGAATCCTTTCTCTGATATTGTATCAATATGTCAATTATCTGTATATTCCCCATCACACATAGCATTAAGAAGTGTTACCTTGCCTCCACTTGTTCTCTTAAATTGTACCTTTTTGTCTTCACAGTAGATGGCCACAGGGTCTTCTATTCTTACTATTCATAATTTTGCATGGTGCCACAATAAAATGTACCTAGCCCACTCTGTAATGAGATAGTATTAGTGTAATGATAAAATATACCCAGTATACTCAGTAAAGTAGTGCTAATGCCAAGATAAAATGTACCCAGCCAACTCAGTAAAGTGATAGTGTTAGTGTCACAATAAAATGTACCCAGTGCACTCAGTAAAGTGATAGTGTCAGTGTTACAATAAAATGCACCCAATGCACTCACTAAACTGGTAATGCTGGTGCCACAACAAAATGTACCCAGTATACTCAGTAAAGCAGTAGTGATAGTGCCATAATTAAATTCACCTAGTGCACTTTGTAAAGTGGTTGGCATGAGGAAAGGCCTCAAGTCATAGAAAACATGCCAAAATATGGAATGTATGAGCAAGATGTAGTTCTATGATGTTTAATCTCGGACTGTGATAACCCATCCAACCCATGCCAACATGGAAAACAGACATAAAATGATGATCATTATGATGTGGTTTGGCAGTATCGGTAGAGGGTCGGACGCCATGCTTTGACGCAAAGAGTTACGGCCTTTTCCATTATGAGTTCAAATCCCGCCGAAGTTAACTTTGCCTTTCATCCTTACGGGGGGTCGATAAAATAAAGTACCAGTAATACACTGGGTCATTGCTGGCCTTGTGCCAAAAAGTAGAAACAATTATGATGATAATGACCATGTCATTCTTGTCTATGATAGACTACCCATTCAGGAAGGGTCGAATGACATAAACACGTAGGGACAATAGTAAACAACAGTAAGATAAAATTGGTTATGTTAAGCAAAAGCCAATAATAGATACTTAAAATACCATTTTATTTATTAGTAAACTGAAAAGAATATAGAAAAAGTTCAGAAGAATGTTGGATAAATTCCATTGCGGTCGGGAGAGGGAATACTTTAACGTTTTCGGCCTTGGTCGTCATTAGAGGATGAGGAACATAGACAGAGTTGCTTGTGCTGGATTTACCATTGTGCTCAGGTGTGCTTAAGCGCAGGGCCCCGTTGGCCAGAGGAAGGGGTCATCTCCCTGCCCCCAAAACATTTTTTTAGCGGGCCTACTTCCTTCAGGGCCCAAGTAAGGGGCCTCATAGTTAGCACAGGGCCTCATTTGTCCTAAATTCGGCACTGGCTGCAGGTAAATAAATGAGATGGGATTGAAATGAAAGAGCAAGTAAGGGGCTTATAGGCTACAGGTGGATGTGAGAATGCTAGAAATTAGGAAAGTGCAATGGCCAAATGAATAAATGGAGCAATAAGTTTAATTAAGTTGCTGTGTAAATTCTATAATTATTCCTCTGTTAACATGAAAAATGATTCCATGAATTAAAAATGAAGACTCAAGTTAATTTCATATCTCATATAATGAATAACTTTGCAAGCCTTCATTTTCCTACCAGCATGTAATATATCTTTCCTGAAGCATGATATTTTTTTAATCAGTTATTGTAAATAGGATTACTATAAAAACGCGAGATTCTACATGAAATTACTTCTAGGGAAAGTAATTACATGTGAAGATTTTTTTTCCATTTTGTTTGCATGAATAACATCTTACTTTAAATTAAGTAATTTTTTCCTGGCATTGTAGTAGATAAGAACGACTTTATTATATTCAACTTGTAGAAATATTCGCTAACTGTGGTGCTCCGTCGGTAAATGTTTGGTTGGTTTCGACGTAACGGCTTTTCTGCATTCAATACAATGTCTGCAGGTTGTATCAATTTTAAAGGACATCTACTTCGTCTCAATTTATGAAAGAGAAGCATGAGAAAACAAGTTCTTTCTAACCAATTGTCTTCGATACCTCCCTCTGCTACATCTGGGTAAGACAACCTCTTATTAAAATTCGTCGTGTTCATGCACCCATCACAAATCTTCGATTACATCTTATGCTTACGAAAGACTTCGATTCAAAAATAAATATCACCGTCTTCTTTTAAAACAATTTAGACGTAATTAAATTTATACTTAGCTTAATTTCTGATTAGAACCAATATTTCTAAAATGAAAATGAGAAGCGATAACTAAAGCAAATTTCAGTTATATCTCATTCATTCTTATATTCTTCATAATAAAGCTTCTGTTAACTCTTCCGAAGCGTCTACAGCAACGTTTTCTCCGCCTTCATATGCACCTCATATTTCCTTCTGTTCAAACCATTTTAACATCTCCATTGCTTCACGAGAACGTAAAACTTCAAAAAATTTGTATTATTAGTTTTAATTTCTGTAATCTTTGTAAAAAGTAAAAGAAAAAAGAAACGCGAATGCCGTGTATTTTTTTCCTCGTAAACATTTGTAACAATAGATAGCATTCTTGAAGTTAAGGTGTCTGCAATAGCAGTTGCAAAACAAGAAAAATCTTGCTCCGAAATTTATTTTAGGATTAGATTAGTATTTTGCAGATGAAAGAGACAGTGCCAAAAGATTTCGAAATATAATTTTTTTAAATAATACTTTTAAACAACAAATTGTAATAATATAAGCATTCACAACTTAAATCATCTTCCGTACATTATTTGCAGAGTTTTAGTCGCTTGAACTGCTAGATTTTATAATAATAAAACTTCAATGTAAACAATTAAGACAGAAGACCTATTTAAATCGATTTGTTTATCACTAATTTAATGTTAACATGATTTTTTTTTTTTTGCGGTCATTTAGCAGCATGAAAGGCACTACCATGCTATTAGCTGTCAGAAGTGAAAGTTTCGTCAACCTTCTCAATCGTAAACATCGTTTATTTCCGTATTACCACGCGTTATTTTAATAAAGCATATCGATGTAAGTGGAGTTACTTAAATGAAAATATAGGTGGCCCTTAAAAGGGCCAAATTAGAAAACAAATTTAAGTTAATTAGTCATGGTTATCAAATAAATTGGATTAATTTTATATTTTCATAGTCATGGTTATCAATTTCATGTATAGGGTTGGTGAAAAAAATTTGATAACCATATATTTGTTTTCTAATTTGGCCCTTTTAAGGGCCACCTATATTTTCATTTAAGTTAACTCCACTGTTGGTGAAAATGACTTGTTTTCTACATTGATAACTATGACTATGAAAATATAGTTCATGGTATCAGCTGTCAGAAGTAACTCCACTGTTGGTGAAAATTCATTTAAGTTAATGGTATTAGCTGTCAGAAGTAATTCCACTGTTTAAAATGACTTGTTTTCTACATTGATAACCATGACTATGAAAATATAAATGATTAAATCCAATTTATTTGATAACCATGACTTGTTTTCTAATTTGGCCCTTAAAAGGGCCAAATTAAAATAACGCTTGGTAATACGGAAATAAACGATGTTTACGATTGAGAAGGTTGACGAAACTTTCCCTTCTGACAGCTAATAGCATGGTAGTGCCGCGTGAATTATATAACTATAACTTTCTCTGTCCTCGAAAATGTAGATTTTATAATGTTGTTGATGGACCAAATATCTATGTTCAAAACAAGGATTGACTTCGATTTTCATCCTTCGGCTTTGTAACACAGATATACTCCTCCCAAACAAATTTGGGCACCTTGTGTTATATTTATTATAAACTAGATGACTATTTCGGGTTGACTTGAAATTACAAAAACAAATGCCAAAGTTGTCAAAATTCAACACATACACAGATGTATCTCCATTACTTAATTACATAATTCACATGAAAATATAGAATCAACACTGTGTCAATAGGTCAAACATCACAAGGGGTGCCGGAGCCTCCCGGTAATACTTTTTGAGACAAGCCAACACATGCAATGCAGTGGATATTATTATAGGAAATACTACACAAACACACACATATATTTAATATGTGTGTGTATTTATATACATAAATATTGAGAGGGGGAGAAGAAAGAGAGGGGTAAAATTAGGAATGCTAAAACTAAAACATATGATTTAATATACCAATCAAATACTGAAAACATCGATTTCACAGTATTAGTTCTACTAATTTCAGTTACTACTGATGCTGTTACTACAATTAATAATTCGCATTGCCACTCAGGAATGCAGGGTTACTTAGTTGACATTAAATCAGTTTGGCATATTGACTATTTCCTAGCCTTTTTTCTCACTTGGGTGGTTTTAGAATATTAGTGGCTTTTCAAACTTAAAAAAATTAAAGTGATATTACCTCTATAAAAAAACAAGTCCTCTCTGACTGCATATTGATGATTTAAGAAGCGTCATGGGCACCTTCTTTCTCTGAATTTAGGAAATCACGCCAAAAAAGAAGTGATAAAGAAATTGTATATATCGTATGTGATCATATGATTCGATTTGATTAAACTTTGACTTTTAGCATAAAACTTCTGAAATAAATCGTATTTTTTTCACGCTTTTAAGATAAGTTTGTAAGATAATTTTTCTTGGTTGCTTATTTTAGGAGTTCTCACCGACGTAACAATCTGCAAAAACGAGATTATACCCCTGTGTCTTGGAACAAGTATTATCACAAAAAGCATGGTATAAAAGTAGGAAACAATGTATCCTTTTCTTTCTTTTTTTTTATAACTGCATTGACATTTTAAAATTGATTATTGTTATATTAAGAGTACAATTTTATATCTTTGGTGAGCCCAGAATCTCATTAGCCCAGAGTTTATCCCAATTTAATTGGTGTCAAGCGATTGCGAGTACAAAATTCCTTCTCTAGGCAGGATGTCTGTATGCTGTTTGTAGGGTTAACCCCTCAGCTGTTGCTGGTACCTATTTCTTTTTACAGCAAAGTGGACTGAAGCAATGTAAAATAAAGTGTCTTGCCACCTGATCCAGGAATTAAACACATAACTTTACAATTATGTGCCAAACACCCTAATTGCTAAGCCACACACTTTTGGTGAGGTACAGTAGGTAGAGGAATAAGGAGGCAGACATATTGGATCTTTATTTCATTTTGTTTTTAGTAAAGATATAAAGGTATTCATCAGTGATTGAACCACCAAGCAATCTAATTTAACCAATTAATAATACTTATACAGTGAGAAAAATTAATTTGATCTGATCTTTGCAAATACAGGCAACAACTTTAGACAAGTTTCACTCATATTAAACTTCCTCAACAGAATAAAGCCTTCTTTTTACTTTCTAGATTAATAGAGATCAAAAACAAATTTAGAATAAATTATATTGAAATCCCACCCTTGCAAGCAGGGAAAAGCGGATGTAAAATGATGATGATGATGAAATCCTAGGTAAAACAATGTTTTTAAGGACGTTTGAATCATAATTTGTCAAGGTACATGTACCTTACTATTTGGAAGCTTGAAAATTAAAAGATAGATATTAGATTTGTAAAAATGAGAAAATAAAAACAATATGTTAAACTAGGTAGGCAAGGGCCTTGTTTCAGGGGGGTACCAGGGGACAAGTCCCCCTCACTTTTTCAAATGTCAAATAAACGTTTGTTTATTTGATATAATAAATTCTTTTTAAGCTTATTTTTTTTATATCTGAACTTCATTTGAATATATAAGATTTAATTAGCGTAAAACTTTTACTTGTGATAGGGTCCGGGAAAGGCACTATAAGCAATTTATGCTTCTTTAAGAATCAACAAATGTTGGTTTGTCCCCCCTCATATTTTTAAGGCAAACGAGGCCCCTGTAGGTAGGCATGATTTAGCTAATGTATTTTCCTTATCCTTACCTCATAAGTATTATTGATAAATTAGATTATTTTCTTCACTAAATTAAGTATTAAGATATCGGAAAGACTTCTATGTAAAATCTGTTCCAATTCTCTGTACTCCTAGTTCAAATCCTGCCGAGGTCAACTTTGCCTTCTTTCATCTTTTCAGGGTCATCTTCTTCACCTACTTATTCCTGGGAATGTTGTGGAGGCAGAGTCCTCAAACACTCCTTCCAGTGGATCCTGTTGGAACCAGTTGTCTCCAATTGATCTGGCTGGATCCCCAAGCAAAAAACTAGCTGAGCTCATGGATCACCTTCTGATGAGTTAAGTAGTACCATATCGTCTGCAAATTCCAGTCGATTGATCTTACAGCAACCAGTCATGATACCACTTCCAAACCGGTTGGACGTGTCAATCCAGTTCATGAAGATTATGAACAGGAGAGGTGACAGTACACACCCTTGGTGGAGTTCAACTCCTATATTGAATGATTTTGATTTAGCACCATTTTCAAGATCAATAAATATAATACCTGTCTTGGTGTGGTAAATAAGCTGAATTGTTAAAACATTGAATAGGATGCCTTGTGGTGTCTCTTACAACACTATGTTTTGAGTTCAAATCCTGCTTTCTGTCACTGGAAAAGTGGTGATGCTTCTGCCAGTTGTGACCAACAAATAGCATCAACAATGGAAAGACTAGTGGAAACATAGTTTTTTTGCTTGGTCTATCTACAAATATCGGCTTCTTTCTTTCACATTAAGTAAGCTGGCTCTAACTTGACTGTTATTTTTTGTACAGATAGCATTCCTGCATCATTTCCTTTAGTAATTATAAATTTCAGGAATGTATTTACCAATCTATCTATATATTACTAAAAGTCTGTGATTGCTTGCTTGTCTGTAATGTAATACAGCCAGAAGGGCGCATAATCGGAAAAAACTTTGAAATGGGAATACAAATGGAATAAAACAAGTTTCGCATAAAATCGAAGCACGGGTTCCCCAGATATGAGGTTTTCTGGGTACCTTCATAAACAGAGAGAGAGAAGGATAAAGAGAAAGAGACACACATTTATATATATACATGTCTGTGTATATTTTAATTTTTTAAAAATTATTTTTAAGTGAACATGATTTTCAAAAAATATTTTGAAGTGAACGTGACCCAACGGGTCACAAGTGGTCTAGTATATTACTAAAACACTGTGATTGCTTACTTGCTTGCTTGTCTGTAATGTAATACAGCCAAAAGAGCGCATAATGGGAAAATACTTTGAAAGGAAGTTGCCTCTGAAATGGGGATACAAATGGAATAAAACAAGTTTCGTGTAAATCGAAGCACAGGTTCCCGAGATATGGAGTTTTCTGGGTACCTTCATAAACAGAGAGAGAGAGAAGGATAGAGAGAAAGAGATAGTGGTTGTGAGAGTAGATTGAAAGAGAGACATTGAGAGAGGGAGAGGAGAGGAGGGGAGCGAGCTGGTGGTGGTGTTGTGTATATACAGTGGCGGACATGGAAGTAAGAACACTTTTTATTTTGCATGTAACTTTTTAGTTATTTTGTTTCTGTAACTTTGCAATATGCCAAAAGAAGGAGAAATAATTTCTCTATTGCTATCTCTGTTATTAAGCCAATTAGTAAAGCGAACCAGTTTTTATGGCTCATTAACGCAATTATAGCAAGATTTTGGCGGACGTGGAAGTAAGAACACTTTGCATTTCCTATGTTTACTTTCTTCATAGCTACTCTAGCAAATTTTAGATTTGTATAATAAAATATGATTTTATATATGACATTTTTCTTTTTTCCAGCATTTTATTATTATGGGGAGAAAAAGAGATTTGAGTCCTACTAAACGGGCACGGATCGTCGAGTTGAGAAAGTTGAATTTTTCCTTCCGCGTGTTTTCTAAGATGACAACATGCAGCTCCACTGCTTGTATTCAAGCCTGGCGCACTTGGGAACGTACAGGATCATACAAATCGAAGCCAAAACCAGGACCAAGTCGAAAAACGGACGATCGCCAGGATAGAGCGATTGGCCGGTCATCAGAAAATGACCGAAAAAAGACTGCTGTCGAGATCTGCTCCGAAGTGAACACTTCCCACAACTCGGATATCTCAGTCAGAACTGTCCGTCGTCGTCTGCGCGAAATCGGACTCAATGGTCGCATCGCCAGACGTGTTCCGCTCATCTCACTCGCCAACCGTCGCAAACGACTTGCATTCGCATACAAATATCTCGCATGGACACCTGCTGATTGGCGCAAAGTCCTATTTTCAGATGAAAGTCTATTCACCATGGTCGGATCAGATGGCAAGACTTATGTCAGAAGGAGAACACACTCGAGGAATTCGATGATCGGTGTTCTCAAAAAACGGTGAAACATGGTGGAAAATCGATCATGTTCTGGGGTGCATTTTCGGCTATGGGCACCGGTCCCCTTGTTCCCATTTCCGGCAGTATGAACCAGAACACTTATGTCAAGATCCTGGAAGACCATTTGGAGCCCTATGTTGATGAAAATATGCCTTTAAATTGGCAATTTGTGCAAGACAATGCCCCGTGTCATTCTGCAAAGTCGGTTAAGCAATTTTTTCATGAGAAAAAATGGAAGGTCATCGATTGGCCTCCTCAATTGCCAGACTTAAATCGTATAGAAAACCTGTGGCATTTAATAAAGCGCGAAATTCAACATCAAAACCCAAAAAACTTTCACGATCTGATGGCCACCATCAACCTGACATGGAACTTCAGTTTGGACCAATGCATGAAATTAGTGGAAAGTATGCCTAGAAGATGTACTGCCGTGATCAAACAGAAAGGATATGCCACCAAATATTGATTTCGACCATAATTCGAGCATTAAATGAAATAAAATAAAAGTGTTCTTACTTCCATGTCCGCCAAAATGTGGCTATAATTGCGTTAAAGAGTCATAAGAACTGGCCTATTTGACTAATTGGCTTAATAACAGAGATAGCGATAGAGAAATTATTTCTCTTTCTTTAGGTATATTGCAAAGTTGCAGAAACGAAATATCAAAAAAGTTACATGCAAAATAAAAAGTGTTCTTACTTCCATGTCCGCCACTGTATATATATATATATATGTGATTGTGTGTGTATATATATATATATATATATGTGATTGTGTGTGTGTATATATATATATATATATATATATATGTGTGATTGTGTGTGTATATATATGACCAGTGTATATAGATCACAGACACCCACATATATGTATAGAAACACACACATTTATATATATACATACACACACGTATATACGAGGTGGGTCAGAAAAGTTCCAGGACGGATGTCACAAAAGATTTATTTCAAACCCAAACTTCACACTAAGAATTTCCTCCTTCAAAGTAATCCCCCTGAAGTCTAATGCACTTTTCCATCCTTTTCTGCCACGCTTGCATGCACTCTTGGAAGGATTCTTCCGTGATCCTCCGCAGTTCCGTCGTCACGGCCTTTTTGATGTCGTCCACGTCTTCAAAACGGGTCCCCTCCGGGTCGTACTCGAAGATCCATGACTCATCACCAGTGATGACTGTCCCTAGCAAGTCTGGTTCGGTTTCAAGACACTCGAGGATGTCCTGGCACACCTGCATGCGTCGACCCTCTGGTCATCGTTCAGCAGTTTTAGCACCATCTTCGCGCAGACTTTCCGCATGTCCAAATTTTCAGTGAGAATCTTCCAGACACTGTCCCGATTTATGCCCAGCTCATTTGCCATCAGTCAAACAGTCAGCCGACGATCGCTACGCACCATCTTCCTGACGCGCTCAACATTGACCTCAGTCCTGGTGGTTGAGGGCCTTCCGCTCTTGGGGTCATCTTCCACGTCCTCGCGTCCTTCTTTAAACCAGTGCTTCTGACAGAGTTTTCAAGTTTGTTCGTTGCTCTGTGCTCATTGCTTGATGACCTGAAACAGAGGACATGTAAATAAAATTATGAAGAAAAAAGTTTGATCGCTGCAGAGAGCTAAGATTACAGTTACATACTCCAGGGGGATTACTTTGAAGGAGAAAACTCTTAGTGTGAAGTTTTGGTTTGAAATAAATCTTTTGTGACATCAGTCCTGGAACTTTTCTGACACACCTCGTATATGGGCCTTTCAGTTTCATTTCACATTATATACATGTCTGTGTATATTTTAATTATTTAGAAATTATTTTTAAGTGAACATGATTTTTTAAAAATATTTTGAAGTGAACATGACCCAATGGGTCATGGGTGGTCTCGTATAAATGGTCTATAAACTGACTAAAAACATTCACAGTCATGTTTAACACACAACACACACACACACAAGAAATCAAGGTCATTTCTCTTTGTTGGCTCTAAGACAGGTATCACACTCATCATAGAGTCCTTTTTGAAGCAATGTTTTATGGCCAGATGTCCTTCCTGACATCAGAATTCGGTGTACCTATTCTAAACCAGATACATAAAGCAAACATATATTTTCACAGTCAATCTAAAAATTGTTTTTGAATCCTTGCAAAGATTACATTATTTAAATTTTGCTTTACAAATTATTTTCAAAATGTTCTATATTTTCCAGTAAAATCCATTATTAACCTATATTACAATATGTAAACATGAAGTCCTTTTCAATGAGTATAATATCATGTATTACGCAAGGAGGAAGGGGAAGACAAATAAAGATATGTCTGGAAATGAAAGCAAAGCAGTTGGTGAAGAGGGATATAGGTGAGAGGACTCCATAGATGACAGAAGAAGCTTGTTTTGGGGCCTTGCAATGTTATCCCCTGCTATTAGCAGGAAAAATGTCCTTAAAACGCTTGTTGCTGTTGTGAAATATCCAAACCTTATGTAGTCTTTTTCAGTAAGATGTTATTTGAAATGTTAAAATGTCCCTTAACTTGATCAGACATTCCGAGTATATGAATGCGGGAAAGATGGACCCATTTTGTTTCTTCTCCACGGAGGAGGATATTCTGGGTTATCTTGGGCTCTACTGTCTGTAAGTAGTCAACATATTTATTTTCTATAGTTTTGCAATATTTAGTCATTCTTATAATTTTCATTAAGACAGCAAATTACCTGACTCATTTGGGCATGAAATAGAATGGTAATCATTCCAGCTCTCTGCACTCAAATCCCATTAAGGTCACCTTTGCCTTTCATCTTTTCAGAGTTAATAAATAAAATAGCAGTCAAGTATTAAGATCAATTCTTTTTCTAAGAAATTGGCTTTGGTTAACCCAGGAAAGGGTTAAGTGTTGCCAGGTTTAAAATGCTCCAGACATACTGAATGTCGCAACGGTGCCCCTATGACTACATTAGCATTTAAAGGATCAGTGATCAAGGATATGTTCCATTACTACTATTACTAGTTGAATTAAATTTTTATGTTATTACTTTGAATCAGTTTATATTCTTATTGTGCCTTTAATTTGAAATAATTGCAGTTTTGCATGTTTATGTTTTAAAGCTTGCCAAACAAAGAGTCAGGAGTCTTCAGCTCTGTCAAAGACATGACAACCTCTCTAGTACCATGATGAAATGTACTTGGTAGAGTGCAGCAATGTATGTAAGCAAGATGTGGGCTCCTGGCCTATCTGAGCACTTGGTAGAAGTGAAATGCAAGTGCCTGACATATCTGAGAGGTCAGTAGTGGCAACCTGTTAACAGGGAAACAGATGTTAATGAAATTGGATAGATGGAAACCTTGGAAGCTTGCTGAATGGACTATACTTGTAATTCAAAGGGCCAGCCATGTCACACATTGTATGATGCTGAATCTCTCTGAGAATTAAATTAAGCATACACGTCTGTGGAATGCTCAGCCACTTACACACTAATTTCATAAACATGCTATTCTGTTGATCAAACAACTGGAACACTTATCATCAAAAGTAATGGAGATCCATTCTGTTCCATTCCACATGTTGAGTTTGTGAGTCTTTCTTACAATTTGCAACAACATTCTTGAATATATATCAGATCGGCTATTATTTTTGTATTTTTTAACTCCCTTACTTATGACCAGATTGTGTATTTGATAGAGGTATATGTTATCTTACATAATTACTAATATAGCCTTTAAACTTTGTATTTTGATAGTCAACTCTATGTGGACTTGTTAGTTGCCGTTGTGTAGCTCTTGATTTGAGGGGCCATGGTAAGTATATATACTCTGTTTTTTTTCTTTTCATTGTTATTTTGTTTCCTGTTAATTAGTTATTTATTAATCCTTTCATTATTATATTTCTAATGAAAAACGCTGCCTCTGATTTTCTAATGATTTTGAAAATAAGACTGGACTAGCATATGACAACCTTTCTAATGTTGGTGTCATGATAAAATTCAGTGGACACCCTGTAAAGTGTTAGTGCCATGATAAAATGCAGCCATCCCACCCATTAAAGTGGTAGTGCTGGTGTCATGGAAAACACACCCAGTGCACCCTGTGAAACACTTAAGAAGTGCATCCACATCCAACTATAGAAACCATGCTAAATGTGGAACATAATGTGGAAGATTGGTCACTTGAACTCACCTTGTTTTAAGACCATGATAACCTGTGTCCAACACTTGCCAGTGTGGAAAGCAGATGTAAAAATGTGATGATGATGGGGGAATGAAATCCTCTAAATTATGGGACATAAACAAACAGTACCAGTAAATATAAACACAGACAAATATATATGTACACACACACACACATATATGATGGTCTGCACAGTTTCCATCCACAAAATTCAACTCTCAAGGCATAGGTCAACCCAAGGCTACGGAAGGAGTAATTTGCCCAAGGTGTTATACAGTGTGACTGAACCTAAAACCATATGGTTTTGAAAGAGACTCCTTAACTATACAGCCATGATGGCAATAACTCTCCAGCAATATGTCTTACTTTCTTATCATCATCATTTTACATCTGCTTTTCCCTGCTTGCAAGGGTGGGACGGGTCCTATTCAGCACAGCATCTCTCCACTTGTCATGGTCCTTCGTCATCTCCTCCGTGAGTTTCAGCGATCTGAGGTCTGCTCTCACCACCTCCGCCCATGTTTTTTCGTGGTCTTCCTCATTGTTTTTGTTTTTAAGAAATCATTATTAAGCTGGTGTTTGAAACATAACTTAACATTTTCTTTCATATTAGAAGACTTAAATATGTGCCCTTTCAAACAAACAGTTTTGAATCTTAGAATCATGCACTCATGGTTTTAAGCAGTTTAGTATCAAAAAGGTTAAATGTGTTTTCTTGCTATTTTAGGAGATACTGTAACTGAAGATGATACTGATTTATCTAGTGAGACATTGTCAAGGTGAGTCTAAAATGAATTTGTTTAATTGCTTCTGTTAAAGATTTTTTTGTTTTTGTCTTTCCCCCCCTACCATCTCCTTATTTCTTTTCTTTTCTGCTATTGCATTTCTAACCAAGTTATGAATGAAATTTAATAGAGATATTAGATTTTGTTTTTCACCCTTTCAAACTACACCTGCAAAAATAGAGGGAAAAAAAGTATTATGTTAGTAGTCTGTTTCAGACAGTGGCTAGATAGTGATAAGAGAATTACATGAAGGAATTAACTGGACAAAGAATGCAAGTTTAATACATTAATGTTGCACATATAAGTATATTGCTTATGAAAAGAAACAGAGGTAATAAGGTCTTTAAAGGGAATATGTTATATATTTCATGACATTGAACTCTAAAACATGTAGTGGAATAAAGACAAATGTTTTTATTACCATATAAATACTTTGAGGGTATGTTAGCTTGGATACTATTATCTGCCTTTCCATGCTGGCATGGGTTGGATGGTTCATTACTAAGCAAGTCAGTACTTAATTGGAACTACTGTCCTCTTAGAGAGGACTGGGGACGCATCTCACATTTCAGTTTTTTTATATAGTTTCTACAGCTGGATGCCCTTCCTGATGTCAGCCACTTTACAGAGTGTATAGGGTGAATGTTATCATGAGGCCAGCTCTTGGGAAGTTATGTCGTTGTACCAAATGAAGAGTCTTCTCAACCCTTTCTCACATGATTTCTATGGCTAGATTCCCTCACTAATGCCAACCACTTTACGGAATGTATTGGGTGCATTTTATCATGGTGTCAACATTAGGGAAGTTGTCTTGTCCTTGACATGGTTGAAGTGTTCTCTCAACACTATTTAGCATGGTTTCTATGGTTGAATTCCCTCCCTAACACAAACCATTTTACGGAATGTACTGGGTGCATTTTATCATGGTACTAACATTAGAGTGGGTGTTATGTCCTTGATATGAAAATTATTTCATCAATGATTTTTTTTATGCAATTTCTGAAAGATATTTGGTTGTTAGAATTGAATAAACCTAATCTTGGTCGTTAGAATTGAATAGATAAAGTTAATTTTAGTCATTAGAATTGAATAGATAAAGCTAATTTTCCTAGACTTCAACATTAGCAATAGTTAATTATGTATTCTTACCAGGTGAGATCCACAATCCAAAGTGATACAACAAGGATTTTGAACTGAACAAGATGGTTCTAATGTTGAGCTGGCCATAGAAAGGTGAGAAATTTCTTCTTGGGTGAGATGTATGCTGATTGAATCTCATTGACTAACAAACCTTTGTGGTTCAATCTCTCTTAGCCATTACTTATTTCCTGAAAAAATACATCATCATCATCCGTTTTCTCATGAACAGCTCCAAACTTCAAGAATTCAACATGCCATGTAAGTTAGGACAAGATATCACTATTGAACTTTTGAGGGAACCACAAATATCTCCTATTGACAAAACTATATTGGAGACAGTTGTTTCCCTTTTCAGTGCTAAAATTCACTTTAACCCTTTCATTAACATATTTCTAATGAAAGACATGGCCTATGATTTTCAAATAATTTTTTAAATAATCAAAGAATTTGAAGAGATTTATTAATATGACTAACTTTCTCATTATTAAGTTGATGTTTGGTACATAATTTAAAACTACTTACACAAAAATTTGATAGAAGATTTTAATTTAAATATGAACATTTTATATCATGGAACCAGGAGCGATCTTGGGTGGTTTAGTATCAAAAGGGTTATGAACATCTCTTTGAAACTGCATTTGTGTCTATGCATTTTGAGCAATTAATAACTTATTTCATTTTAAGCTTAACATAAACCCATAAACCTCACCCACCAATCTATATAGTAAACATTTTACATGCCACAGTCACATATCTTTCTCTCTCGATTAACAACATTTGGAAAAAACAGTACTATTCTAACGTTAAGCAAGAAAGTAGCTATAAAATTAAGTTGAGCCATTAGTCGTGTTAGGGTTATGTTCCTGAGGTATAAACAGAACTAATTGCTGTAAGAAATCGACATCATCAATGTTTTATCTTTGCTTTTCTATGCAAGCTTCGGTTAGATGAGTTTTCTGGGCTATTATATTTAGGCACCACTACTAACATTGCCACTATACAATGTATCCAATAATCAAAAACATGCACCTTTCTTGACCTATCTATCCTCATGACATGACAGACATGCAAACATCGAAAAAAGACATTAAACAGTGATGAGGTTAAATTTATTTAATTACTTTCTTGGTGGTTCATTCTTGTATGCAGGCATGGCCAAATGGTTAAGAAGTTCGCTTCACAACCATGTCTTGGGTTCGATCCCTTTGCATAGTATCTTGAGTAAGTGTTGTTACAAGAGCTTTCAGTCAACCTAAGCCTCGTGACTGAAATTGAGTAAACAGAAACTGTGGAAGCCCTTCAAATGGATTGTACCTCTAATTCAAGGGTCCAGCCTTGTCATATATTGTATAAGGCTGGATTTACCTATGATCTACACATTAAAGGAACACATGTCTGTGGAATACTTGAGCATTTACATGTTAATTCATGTGTTGGTCATAGAGTTGATCGAATAACTGAATGCTCATCATCAAAAATAATGGTTCCATTATCATCATCTGAGAAACTACAGAAACCAGACAATCCAGATGAATTATCAAATATTTTTTTTTTTTTTTTTTTTTTTTTGTAGGATAAGGCAAAATGTAGGAGATTTTAGTCGGGAAAGTGGCCTTCAAATGTTTGTTGTTGCTGTTGTCTAGAGTAGTGACAACAAATACATTAAATATATTGTCAGAGAAAATTCTAAAAATGGAGAAAAAATTTAAATGATTAAGTTTTCTTTTTTGCCCACTTATTTCTGGGCAGGTCGTAGGAGCCCCTGCTCCTCAAGCGCATCTTCCAGCGGGTTCTGTCAAAAGAAACCATTTGCAATTGATCCAGCTGAATCCCCTCGTGACCAGCTGAGCTTATGAACGTTATCCAACCATCTTGCTGGGTATCCTGCCAGTTAGTTTGACCAGTAAAATCTGTCCAGTGATTCTTTCTTGTGACATTCTAACTACATGTCCATAATACCAGAGCTGTAATCTCTCTAAAAATTGGTTTGTTAATTCAAAGATCTTTGTGGAAATTTGCAGTAAACTAAACACTTCAATTTTTCATGTGATGCAGTCATAAGGCTGTTTTTTTACTTTTCAAGAATTTCTTGCTAATGTGGTTATATGTGGAGCAGGACATTATGAGTTTATAGGCATGCATAGTTTATTTTATTTTAATATATAATTAATAGTAGTATCAATATTTTTCATTTATAAAAAACATTGCTATTTAGATTAATCTCTAATTCATAAAAAGAAAAATGAATCAATTATAGATAAGAGAGGTGACAGTAATTGTAAATACATATATGATATTCCTGTTTAATACAACATAAAATAATTATTTTGTGTCTGGAACAGTACATTTATTCTAATATAAGGTTGAATTATTGTTCAATAAAAATATTTTAATACTACTTAGTTATAGGAAGGGCATCTAGCCATAAAAAAACTTGCTAAATAAAAGATTGTGAGGATTCGTCAGTTGTGTCAAAGACATAACCTCCTTAGTGATGGGGCTACAATGAAATGCACCCTATATGTAACCAGCCTGTCAACTCTCCCCGTCCAATGGTGAGATCTCCCATCCACTTTGGGGTGGGTGAGAGATGTCTTCTCTTGTAAAAATAAGTATAGCTTTCATTTTGTAAAATCTCCCCATTTTGCTTCATTTCTCCTCGTTTGGGGGCACTTTTTTCCATAGTATTCCCCGTTTGGGTTTTTAGAGGTTGGCAGGTCTGATGTAAGCAAGATACTGCCCCCAGCCTACCTGAGAGGTCAGTAGCTCCAATTAAGTACCTTGTTAACAATAATAGTAAATATTTTGTCAGAAAACTTATGGAAAGGGTTAATTAAAAGACAGTGTGTAATTTTTTTCTAATATTTTAACAAGAAACACTTCATGTAGTTAATACATGGTTTAGAATAATGCAAATTTGATTTTGAAAGACCAATAGAATTAAGCTGTTAGGATTGATGCTGTCTATCAGTAAAAACCCAAGAAATTTATGAGATACAACCTCATAGGATGTCATCAAAACTTGTGTAGATGTGAGCCATAATAATAATAATAATGAATTATTGTGTACAGTGCTCAGGTGCACTACAACTCATCAAAGGTGCATGTATAGTACATAGAATAATGTACAAATGTCAGGAAAATGAACAGTGTATGAGTCATGATATAATAACAATAACAATAATGAAATATTGTGTACAGTGCCCAGGTGCACCACAACTCATCAAAAAAGTGCATGTACAGTACATAGGGCAATGCACAAACATCAGTAAAATGAACAGTGCACGAGTCATGATACACACATGTGTGCATGTGTATGGAAAGGGTACATCAGGTGTAGTTTTGGCGTATTTTGGGAAGCATGAGTGTCTTAAAGGATGCAGTGTCTCGGCAGCTAACAATTGACGCAGGCAGTTTGTTCCATGCTTCAGCAACTCTGAGCGTGAGAAAATGTCTGCGAAAGTCATGGGAGCTGTGCTGTTTTCTTATCTTGTAGGCATGTCCACGTGTGTTAGACACATGGAGATCAAAGAGGCGCTCAGGGTTGCAGTTGGCGAGATGGTTAAAAACTTTGTGGGTATTCACCAAGTCCATTGCCAGACGTCGGAGCTTCAATGAATCCATTAGACACATGGAGATCAAAGAGGCGCTCAGGGTTGCAGTTGGCGAGATGGTTAAAAACTTTGTGGGTATTCACCAAGTCCATTGCCAGACGTCGGAGCTTCAATGAATCCATGCCCAGGGAAGCAAGGCGTTCAGAGTATGGTAGGTGTCTGATGGAGGGTATACGCTTGGTTGCACGTCTCTGAACAGTTTCCAGGAGGTCAATGTTCCGAGCAAGATAGGGGTTCCAGACTGATGATGCGAATTCCAAGTGTGGTCGCACCATAGCTGTATACAGTTTTAAATAGATGGCTGGAGAGCGGCTAACAAAGGTCTTGCTGGGTGATGCCAAGACACCCTCGGCCTTCTTGACAATCTTAGAGACATGCTTTGTCCAACGCAAATCGTTGCTGACAGTAATGCCCAGGTCACGTTCACAAGAGGACTTTTTGATGTCAGTGTTGTGGAGGGAGTATGTGGACGCTGGATTTTTCCTTCCAAAATGCATGGTGGTACACTTGTCCACAGCCAGCTTCAGTTGCCAGTCTGTGATCCATTGCTGCATTGTGTCCAGGTCTGATTGTAGGAAAGAGTTGTAAATTTCAGGATCAGTCCTTTTGATTTCAAGGTACAGCTTGATGTCATCTGCATATTTTAGTACCGTGGCATTCTGTAAGTTGGCATCTATGTCATTAATATATGCCACAAACAAAAGAGGACCAAGAACAGATCCCTGTGGTACACCAGATGACATCTCATATGGTGAAGAATGCTGTCCTAGAACCGTGACTACTTCCTTTCGGCTGAGAATGAAGGATTTCAGCCAGTCGAAAAGATCATCCCTCACACCCATTGCAGAGAGTTTTGCCATAAGTCTTTTGTGTGGCACAGAATTAAAAGCCTTAGCAAAGTCAAGGTAAACAACATCCACCCATGAGCCGCTGTCAGTGATCCGGGTGATATCCTCAAGGAACTCGATAAGCTGATCACAACAGCTGGAGTTAGGGATAAATCCAAACTGTGAGGGCCGGATGAGGCTGTGAGAGCTCCAGAAGTTCCAAAGTGTTTCTCTGACACAGGATTCCATCAGTTTGGCCATACAGCTAGTAAGACTGACTGGACAATAGTTGACAGGTGACATGCGGTTGCCCTTTTTGAACAGGGGAATGACACTGGCAGTTTTCCACTGCTCCGGAGTAGCACCATTGCTGAGACAGTATTGAAAGAAAAAAGAAAGCTGGCGCAAAAGGAAATCCCCTGATAACAGAATTATAACAGAATTATGTGTTTTCTCAGGAAATTGAAATATTACATAGGAAGTCATGAGTGAAAGGTCACTTTATCTTCAATACTTCATACTACATTGGAAAAGAAATATTTATTTAAGGATAGGAAAGAAAAGAGCTTATCATCAAACTGGACTAAGGAAATAATGTTTCCATTTATCTGTCCATAGCTGACATTATCTGCCAGTCACAATCCCTGAGAGAAGGAGGAAAGATTTATTTAAAGTCAGAACTAACAGGGCGGGATCAGATACCACAAAATACCCTGTCCAACTTTTTAACAATCCTGTCAATCTACCGTCCCTGGACTGGTACATGATTTATTGATCCTGAAAAGATGATTGGCAAAGTTGACTTTAGTGTTATTTCAATTCAGTGCTGAGAGCTCGAACAAATACCAAAGCATTCAATTTAACACCTGAACAACTCTGCCAGTTTGATGCCTACATGATAAAAAAAAACAGGCATTAAGATTTACTTTTTACTTTGTTTGAAAATCTATATTACCGATCCTTACATAGATTATTATAAATGATGCAAATTAAATAATAATGTTTTGTTTCAGTGATGTTGGTGCTGTAATTAATGAAATGTATGGAACTGAAGCTCCACCTATTATTCTCATAGGCCACAGGTAAGTTGGGTTGTTCATCATAATCATCAATCCCATCATAACCATTTAACATCTATTTTCCATGCTTACATGGTTAGCTGGGCTGTCACATTATGAAACTAAACATGTCAGGTGATCATATCTTGCTTATATGTTCCGTTTTTGGCTTGGTTTTCTATGGCTGGATGCCATTTCTAATGCCAACCAATTTATAGCATGTACTGGGAGCTTTTTCCATGGTGCCAATATGACTGCTGTACTCTGTGGACTGGGTGCTTTATGTTGTGGCACCAGCATGATCAATCATGATTCTATGATTCAGGATATCTCATTTTAAATTGTATATATTTATCTATAAACCTTCATCATAATTGTATGTAAAAACTTTTTTGCTCCAAAAACCTGCTTAACCTTTTGATATTTACATTACTCTATATTTACTATTATATTTTTACAGTAAAGGCTTTACCTCACATAATTGTCTCACATAATATGGAATCTATGAGATTTTGATATTATATATTTTGAGAACAATACCTTAACTTCAGTATGAGCAGCCATTTACAGCCAGTTTGAACAGAAAGAAGTGAGAAAATTCTGGCCGGATATCGCCTGTTTAATGCTAAAGGGTTAATAATGAGAAGGTTAATTGTGTTACTAAATTCCTCCAAATTCTTGATTATTTTAAAATGTATTTGAAATACATAGGCAGTGTCTTTCCTTAGAAATATGATCATGAAAAGGTTAAATAGAAACCCTTTAAAATGGATGATTTTGTTTCATAGAACCAGAAGCTGTTTGGAGCAGTTTCATGTGGTGTTAAGCAACTGAAAATATAAGACAAGATGCCAGTTTGTTGCAAGGTTAACCTTCTGATAGGGCTGGAACTCATTTTTTCCAACTGAGTTGAATGGAGTTACGTGAAATTTATTGCCCTACTCAAGGAAACAACAAGCCACATTGTCTAGAAATCAAGCTCATAACCTTCTGTATATGATTAACTCTACATAACAGTTTATTCCAATTTCCTCAATATCTCTTTATTTTTTCAGTATGGGTGCTGCAATAGCTGTACACACTGCTGTAAGGTCACTCGTACCTACTTTAGTTGGGTTGGTTGTTATCGATGTTGTTGAAGGTGAGTAGTACCACCACCTTTTTATATTTTCTTACCTTATCAATAAAATGTAAAGAATGTTTTATTTGACAGATTTTAAAACAAAATTTGGTTTTGAATGCTTTCCTTACTATATTTCTAATGAAAGACACTACCTATGATTTTTAATTAATTTTGAAAATAATCAAGAATTTCTTAACAGATTAATAATTAGAAATTTAGTTAATTTATTAAATCTCTCCAAATTTTTTCTTATTTTAAAAATAACTAGAAATACTAGTGGACAAGTGCCATCAATAATGACAGCAATATCTCTGAATGTATTTAATTTTTGGAATTCAGAATTGGTATGCCATATATAACAAGATTACCAGATATATGAACAATCATACAAATTCAGAAATTAGCATTTTGATAAATTTAGGGCTTGCATAAGAGAAACCCTATAGTTTATGTTTAAACACAAAAGTGAATAAAGATAAAAATATTTTAATAATTTCCAGGATATAATTACGTAGATTTTCTGTATATATGTACAAATGACATACAGGATTAAATATATGAATAACTTGGGAGAAATAACTATTTACAGAGACACATGTAGAGTTAGAACTCGTGACCATGTGATCTTATTGTGGCAACATAACTGAGATAGAAAATACATAGTGTATGTATATATGGTCCCGTATCTCTTGATAGAACAAACAACCAACTAGTGACAAGTAAATAAACACAAAGTTCAGAGAGCTTATACCACTATTAGCCACTAGAGGGTTCTCCCTAAAAATGAAAGGCAGGTTATACGATGCCTGCATACGAACAGCAATGCTGCATGGCAGTGAGACCTGGGCATTGTGTGCAGAGGATATACGCAGACTAGAGAGGAACGAAGCTTGCATGCTCTGCTGGATGTGCAATAGTAATATACGTGAACGGCAAAGCATAAACGAACTAAGGAAAAAATTAGAAATAAGAGGGATCAGATGTTGTTTACTCGAGAGAAGGCTACGTTGGTACGGTCACGTGATGCGCATGAAAGACGACAGCTGTATAACAAAGTGCAGGGCAATAAAGATAGACGGTAGCCACGGAGTAGGCAGACCCAGAAAAACATGGGACGAGCTGATAAATTCCGACCTCACACGCTTACACCTCTCCAAGACAATGTCACTGGACCGAGACCTTTGGTGGTACTCAGTAATAGAGAAGACCCGCCTTACCTAAATACAAAGTAAAAACTTACTACAGTCAGTAGGCATCTCTATCAAAACACACCCCCGTCCCACCACCTCCACCCCACCCACACCGCCCCTTTCAATGTAAAGTTATGTTGGTCCCACAACATCCAGGCCGAAACAAATGAGATCGTGTAGGTGTCACGACAAAAAACACAGTCCACGCTGTAAATGTGGCCGTGTAGGCAACACGGTAAAAACCTCCCAGCCCCACACTGTAAATGCGGTTGGTGTTAGGAAGGGCATCCAGCTGTAGAAAACCCGCCAGACAGTCCACGCTGTAATGTGGCCGTGTAGGCAACACGGTAAAAACCTCCCAGCCCCACACTGTAAATGTGGTTGGTGTTAGGAAGGGCATCCAACTGTAGAAAACCCGCCAGACAGTCCTATGCGAGCAAGACAACCACTCTTGCCTCAAGTGGGAAAACCCCCGTCCAAACCCATGCAAGCGTGGAACACGGACGCTAAACCTGATGATGATGATGATGATGATAAATAAATAAAAACACGCACACACCTGGATGTAACACATGTGCAAACTAGGCACACAACTCACAAAAACAAGATGGTGTAGGACAGAACAAAGGAGACAAAATAAAAACCCAGTAACTGAGGGGGTTACAGAATGTGTGACAAAAGAGCTTTGACAATATGTAAACAACCATCCGGTTATCCAATCAACCGGAAATTTATAATAAATTGAAGTGAAAACCAACAGGTGCGTGTTTTTATTGGCAGCATGACCCTCCCAAAGTATAACAATATATATATATACACACACACACTGTAAATGTGGTTGGTGTTACGACATCCAGCTGTAAAATACTCGACCAAATTTATAGTCCTTGCCAAAGCAAGGTGCGACATGACCAACTATGGCCAAACTTGCTTCCCAGCATGGACAACCTGTCTAACCCATGCAAGCATGGAAGAATTGATGCTAAATGGAAATAATGATGAATGATGATATGCATATATGTGTGTTATTTTCTCTTCCTAATTAACATTGCAGACAAGGATGAGTGTTTATGTTATGCAAACAGAGATCCTTCTGCTTAGTAGTTAGACAAGCAAAGATCTATACCTTACTTTACAAAAAAATGAGAGTTGTTATCAGGGAGGGCCTCAAGCTGTAGATTCTGCCTCAACAAGTCTTGTTGAATACATAGCAGCATGTAAAAACATAAAATCATTGATGATGGTAATGATGATGAACTAATGATAGTTCAGTGGCATAATCAGTTATAAGGAAATAAGAAAATGCACTCAGTAGAGCGTGAGATTGTATGATAATAAGATGCAAGCCCACTGCTTATCTGAGAGGATAGTAGCTCTGCTAGATTACTGACTTGGTCTATGATAATTCATCTAACTCTTGGTAGCAGAGAAAAACGTTAAATGATGATGGTGTGCATTGTTATATTCATTTATTTGATAGGGTTTTCCCAACTCTTTATATTCATACTAAGAATTGTTTTCTTGTTAATAGTAAATTTGAGTTTAAAATTTTATATAGGTACAGCAATGGAAGCATTAAGCAGTATGCAGAGTTTTCTTCGTGGTCGCCCTTCATTTTTCAAATCCATAGAAGAAGCTATTGAATGGAGGTTAGACAAATTTCTATATTTCCTATATTTGTTTTAATGAATTCACAGTAAATGGTTTAGAAGGCAGGACATTACTTCCATCAGGAAAATGACTGTATTCAATATGCAGAAAAGGAGTAGAAAGAAATTCCATATAATATATACAGTGTAAAATATGGATGCAGAAGAGGTGTAG
Organism: Eledone cirrhosa; assembly: GCA_964016885.1. Classification (NCBI taxonomy): domain Eukaryota; kingdom Metazoa; phylum Mollusca; class Cephalopoda; order Octopoda; family Eledonidae; genus Eledone; species Eledone cirrhosa. The sequence continues at coordinate 356,428,877 of OZ024741.1, forward strand.
AAGGATCTCAAGCAACCTAACAAAGAAGGTAGATGCACAGGAACACTCAGTAGTAAAAATACATATGAAATGGATTCTTTCAAATGCCCAGAAGGTTCCCTGGCAGTAATTGATAGCTTTTGTTATCAAAGCAATCTTAGAAGCTAGGGAGGCAAGTGATTTAAAAGCATAGTAGCAAGAGTAAGAGCAGAATAAAAAAAAACTTTCAGGAAGTTGATACTTATGCTGGTAATAAAGGGCTTCTCTTTCAGAGGAAAGAGCAGATTATATGGATGCTTAGATACAAAGTGCAATGCTGCATGGTAGCAAGATATCGGCTTTAAATGCAAAGGATTGAAAAAAGAAGAAATGAGCATGCTCCACTTGATGTGTGTTGCTAATGGGTATGAAAAACGAAGTAGAAATAAATTGAGAGCAAAGTTGGATATAAGAGGAGTCAGATGTAGTGTGTAGGAAAGAAGACTGCATTGGCATGGATTTGTAATGCATATGGAAGAACATATATCTACATTTAGGCCTCTCACCCATTACATTCCTGCTAAGTCTACATCTGTGGCTACCCACTCTTCTACATTACTTTCTTATCTATCACTCAGTCTCATTCATCCTCCCATTCACTGTACCATGTCGCCTGTATGACAAGGTATGGCATTTTGGATCTGTCTGTATTCAATACCCACAAGCCATCAGTGTAATCATTCCTAAAGATAAGTGTTTTAAAAAGGTTATTTTCATTGCCAAAGCTTCTCCATTTTGCCTTATCCTTTACACCCCATCTCACTTTTATTTCCTCCTTCATCATCTTCAACCATGTTTTCTCCATCCTCTACTTCCTTCTAAATTTATTTCCATTACTCCTCTCACCCATTCACTTCATCCTTCCTCATCACATGACCTAGCTATCTCATTCTATTTCTCTTCACAACATTCATCACTGGTTCTATTTCCATCATTGTCTGTAGTTCATTGTTTGTCTTCCTCTCTCCTAGCAACACTCCTCTCATCGATAGTTTCATTTCTTTTCTTTCCAGCATTCTCTGCTGCACCACACATTCATCACTCATGTCTCACTCTCATAAATCGTGGCACTACTCATGCATGCAGTATACACCCCTCTCATCTCAGTAACACTCCCCTCTTCATTATTACACCACTCAGTGCCCGGAACTTCTTCCATGTGTATTTCACTCTAGCCACTGTTGCCAAGTCTGATCCACCTTCTTCATTCAACACCAAAAAGGACTTTATATAATTAATTCATATATATATAAACGGCACATTTTTATTTTTTTTTATGTTTTTTGATGTAGCATTTTAATATTTCCATTGAAATAAAGCCTTCTATAATACTAGAATTGTTTTCAATACACTAACGCGTATGTGTGTGCATATTCATATATTTGTATGTATGTGTATAAATGCACAGACACAGTTACAAAAATACACACTCACAGACATACATTCACACACACATTCACACAATAATTATTACACACACAGCGTTCTATATATGTGTATATAAATATAATCGTACAAACACATGCACTCTCATATATATACTAACACAAACACACACAGACATACATTCACACAGCGTTTCACCATCCCCTACCTTTTACACATGCAGCAGACGTAAAGAGAGAGGAGTAGTATGAGGTAGTCAAACTACTCTTTTCTCTTTACGTGTTGTGACAGAATTTCAGAAAATTATATATTCGTAATTAATAGTTACTGTTTTACTGTATATATATATATATCTCCTGTTTTAGTTTACGCAGTGGTCAACTACGCAACATTGAATCTGCAAAGATCTCTCTTGTTGGGCAAATGAAATGGTAAGGGATCATTTGCATCTTCCTTTTCTTTTTCTTTTTTTTTTTTTTTTTTTTTTTACACTCAAAAACATCGCGTTTTGTGCAGTGTTAACTTTTTCAATACCAAATGATGATATATATGTGTGTGTATATACATTTACATACATACACACAGTATATAATATTTAGTATTTAACTTGGTTGAAATTTCTGAAATCAAGAGTAAATTTTCCCAATAGATTCTCCACAATAAATTAATGTCTACCGTTACCCATTACCATTCATCCTTTCGGGGTCAATAAATATGTACCAGTCTAATACTGGGATCGATTCTTCTGCTATACCTCTTTCTCACTTCCTCTATATCATGCTCTCTTCTCTGGAACAAATCGGCTGTGTTCAAACCTGAGGAGGAGATGGGCTCCACTAGATTTTAAATGGCCAAGACTCCATCAGGAGTTACAGGTCTATACATATATATACAGTTACCCAAGTTCTTCATGAACTAAATATTTCTTTTATGTTTATTAGTGTTGACACAGGAAAAACAGCAACCTTTGAACAAGAACATCCCACGTCCCATCAAGTCAAACCTGCAAATAAGGACATTAGCGAAACAATCCTTGAAGAAGAGGAGGAAGAGCCAAGTGAAACTAGATTAGAGGAGACAAAGGTTGATTCTTCTGATATGCCACCTCCTCCTCCTCCACCAAATCTGGCATATTTTTCAACTGAAGTTTCTCGTACAACATCACCAAATCAAATGGTAATTTTCTGAATTTTGTATCTATCAGTAAAAAATGTATCCTTTTCTTTTTTCCTATTTTATATATATATATATTTTTATTTTTTTTATTTTCTTATAGTTTACACTTTGCATTATTGGCAAACATTGCCATTAAATACATCTTTCAATAATTAGAAATTGATTTCTTAATCAGACATTAACCCTTTCGTTATCATATTCCTAATGACATATACTGTATTTCAATTAATTAATGAAGTATTTGGAAAAATGTACTAAAATTATTGTTTCATTTGTAAGATAGTATATAGGGTTGGGGATTGGCAGAATCATTAGAGCATTGGACCTAATGGTTTGTGGAATTTCTTCTGGCTCTTTATGTTATGAGTTCAGATACCACTGAGGTCAGCTTTGCCTTTCATTCTTCTTGGAGCGATAAAATATAATACCAGTGAAATATTGGGTTTCATATGATTGTCATTCTCCTTTCCTCAAAATTGATGGCCTTGTTCTAAAATTTGAAGCCATTACTCTTTTACTCTTTTACCTGTTTCAGCCATCCGGCTGAGGCCATGCTGGGGCACCGCCATTATTAACTTAACAAAAGCTTCTTTTATTATTTAAATCAACATGATTTACTGTCACTTTTTTTTTGTTATTCACCCCAAGCAAAGCACTAAAAGCCACTAAAATGCAAGGAGTTACTGAGAGGAAAGGACAAGACAGCGAGATGATGACAATTAATGTCCCTTTTGAATTTTTGCAAATTGTAATGATCAGGAAAGCATGAAGCTGGAAGAGAATTCTATAGGCAAGATGTGCAAGGGAAGAAACCATCAGGATGGAATTTGCAATTGAATTTAGGAATTCCAACTGTAAATGGATGAAACCTAGCCCCCAATTTATTTAAACTCGTGAATACAAGGCAACAAAGTGGAAAACTCATCAGAACAATTCCCATGAAAATATTTATAAAAAAGAGAAAGTGTGGCAACGTTCGACGGTGTGATAGTTTTCTAACATTTGTCTTCACCTCAGTAATGTATGCATGGAGTCGTTGGGATGCCATAGTGACATACAACTTTTCTTGGGCATTTTAAACTTGGCAGAGCCCTTTCCTCTCCGGAGGATTTCTTCCAGAGAAGGAGAGAGAAATAGAAACTGGTCGGATTTGAATTCAGAGAGCCAGAATGAATACTGCAAAGCATTCTATCTGACATTCTAATGATTCTGCCAATGTGCCACCTCCACCTCAGTAATACAGCTCTTTATTTACTTAATATCCAATATGGATGGAAACTACACGACAGATAAAGCAGTACCTTATCTCTCTTCCATCATTTATAACATCCAAATTGGTTGAGAGTTCAAAAATTCAGTTCAAACCCATTAACAATAGAGATTTTGCTTTGTCCATAATGTTATCTTTTATTGGGAAAGTGCAGCTTAATCTTTAGAGCACTGGAGGCAACAAAATGCACCATGGAGTAATCTCCGCTTAATAGATAATGCAGTGTCAAGGGAAACAACTCATAAAAATTACTAGCATGCTAAAGGTTCATTCTTTGAGTGTGAAAGTTATACTGTTATATCTTTTGCCTCCCATCCCTTGTATGTGTAAGATGTACTGGCAACTTTTAGTTTAGTTTATGAAGCACATATCCAGACAAAATAAATATAGCAACTTTCATCAAAATATATTTTTTATTCTATTTTTCTTTTGTTTTAACCATTTTTTTTTTTTATTGAAAACATTAATATGAAATCACAGCTAAGGACAGTAAAATACCAAAAATGTCACTGGCACACAAAAATTTAATAGGTTACACCCTTGGAAGATTTTTATTATTCAACAATGATTGTTAATTATGTTTTTATTAAATTACAGAGCAGCAGTTCACATCAATATACTTGGAGGATTGATTTATCAAAGACAGATAAATATTGGTCTGGTAAATATATTTCTCTGTTAACTGTCAGTATCAAGAATTTGGAGTGATTTAACAATATAACTTACTCTCTCATTATTAAGCTCGTGTTTAGGGCTGTGGATTAGCAGAATCACTAGGGTGTCAGACAACATGCTTTGCAGCATTTGTTTCAGCTCTTTACATTCTGAGTTCAAATCCCACTGAAGTGAACTTTACCTTTCATCCTTTCGAGGTTGATAAAATAAAGTACCAGTCAAGTACTGGGATCAATTTAATCAATTTTCTTCTCCCACAAAGCTAATGTTTGGAACATAACAAAGGTTCTTACATAACATTATGATGGAAAATTTTTAGATAAATTTAAACTTGTTAAAAACAGATAAATAAAAACACTTTAAAATAAACAGTTTTGTATTGTAGAACCAGCGACGATTTCAGACGGTTTGGTATCAAAAGGGTTTAAAATTTGTCAGATTATTTTAATTTTTATTACATTAATATTTACTGTTCAGTCATATGTTGTGTTTTGTTTTAGCAACTATGAGATGATTAAGTTGTACGGTTTATTCTTAATAGTCCTACATAAACGTTACTTAGATAGGAATTTCATGTTTACAGTTCATTATAAAAAAAATTCTATTCAATGTTTTACGCATTTATTGATAATTTCTGATTTTCATACTATATTTACAGGTTGGTTTAAAGGACTTTCTGTGAAATTCTTATCATGTAACGTTCCAAAATTATTATTACTTGCAGGTAAGCTTTTGCATTTGAATTCTTTATTTTTCTGATGAGCAAATGTTTTATAGTGTGTTCATGTTTAGAGCATAATTCTCATTTTTGTTTTTAAATTTTAAATTCTTGTTTCATTTGAATGTCATGGTACTAAATTATCAGACACTAGTTGAAAGATGTCTTTTTGAAGTATCTGTTCATATAAGACATTCTTATGTGCAGTATTGATTTTTCTAGAGACAAAGGCTTAAATGATAAGAGGTAATTGTCAGTTGTTAATGAGATTACAAAGCTAACTGAATAAAGGCAGGGAAGAGAGTACTCCATCTATACATGCCATAGTAAAACAGCTAGACAAAAGATTGATGTTGGTAGCTATGGATAGGTAGATGCAGCTTTACTAATAGATTGCCATACCTTATTATGAAAGTCCTACAGTTTCCATTCTGATTGGATTATTAGCGATGATTCTATTGTTCTTATTGTGTATATTTTTTTAATTGCAGGAGTTGACCGATTGGATAAAGATTTAACTATAGGTCAAATGCAAGGTAATAAGATTAACCCTTTCTTTACCATATTTGGAACTTACCAAAGATTTTTACATAAAATTATTATGGAAGGTTTTTAGATAAATATAAACACTTTAGCCCTTTTGTTACCATATCTATAATGAAAAACACTGCCTCTAATTTTCAAATTAGTTTGAAAATAATCAAGAATCTGAAGGAATTTAGTAATATAACTAACTTTCCTAATATTAAGCTGGCATTTGGAATTTAACAATGTTTTTTTTTTTTTACATAAAGTTATGATGGAAGGCATTCATGAGTTTTATATCGAATAATAATAATATTTTATTCATTTGCAAGAAAACAGCCTCATTACACCATGTGTTTTAGATGACCATTGCCATCCTTTTGTTCTAGCGATGACAGAGAGAAAATTTTGTTTTTATGATAGAAAGGTTTTAGATAGATATAAACACTTCAAAATATAGTATATTAGTGTAAAACCTGGGGCAGTTTAGTATCAAAAGATCTACACAGAAAACAATATTATTTCTAGATTATTAAATGCACACATGACATTACGCTGTTGTCACCACCATCCATTGTCACTTACCAATGACATCAAACTTATTATCATCCTCCCTACTCCATGACATCCTACCCCACCCTATCATATCTATCCCTCCCTATAAAGTAGAGAGGGCTCTTTAGTTGTGCCAATAATCAACAACCTCCCTAGTGCTAGTACCACAATAAAACACACCCAGTATACTTTGTCAAAAAGGGTTGAGAGAACTCATCAATGTGTCCTGGGCACAGCCACCTCTCTTGTGTTGGCAACTCAAAACATACCCGGTACACCCTGTAAAGTGATTGGTTATAGGAAGGACATCCAGCCATAGAAAACTTGTCAAACAAAGGGTAGAAATGACTTTTCAGTTGTCAAAGGTATGACAACCTCCCTAGTGCTGGTGCCATGATTGTATGGCACACATTGTAAAGTGCAAGAACATGTAAGCAAAATGGGTCCATTTGAGAGATCAGTGACTCCAATTGTGTGCTGGCTTGGTCTTTGACAATTCATTCAACCCTTGCTGACAGGGAAAATGGATATTAAATGATATGTAATTTGTATCATCTCATAGATAAATTAACAAATATTTTAGGATCATCTGCCTGAAGCTGCTATCTTTCTCTGTTTCCCTATATTTTTAGCAAGATAAGCACACCCAGTACACACTGTAAAGTGATTGGTGATATGAAGGGCATCCAGCTGTAGAAAACCTGCCAAATAAAGTGGCAGCTGTGTCAAATAATGACAACTTCCATAGTGCTTGTGCCAATGTAAAATGTTCTCAGTAGAGCACTGAATCATGTCAGTCCCTCAGCCCGGCTGAAGGTTAGGGGCTCTGCTTGAGTACTAACCGGTCTGTGATGTCACACCCAACCCTTCCTTGTTAGCAGGGAATTAAATACCTGTGATAAAATTTGACAGCCATTTTGAATTTGCCTCCACTATATCTACCTAATTACTCTAAACTTTTTATATATTTGAGTTTTTCATTGTGTTTATCTAATTATTAAAGTTTATATATCTAGGTTCCCCATATAAAATGTAAAGCATTGTGAAAAAAATAAGTATAACTTAAAATATTTTTGAAAATAATTTTGTCTTTTTTATTTCCCAAAATTGTTCTACTACTATTACTACTACTAATTCTCCTCTTCCGCCTCCTCCTCCTCCTCCTCCTCCTCCATTGGTGCAGAGTCCTCAAATACTCCTTCTAGCAGGTCCTGTCAGAAGCAATCATCTCTAATTGATCCAGCTAGATCCCCAAGCGAGACCAGCCGAGCTCACAGATTTTAACTATCCATATTGCTCTGGGTCTCCTGTCGGTTGGTTTTGTCCAGCGATTCTTTACTGGGACATCTAACCACATACCTGTAGTATCGGAGCTGTGATTTCTCAGAGAGTCGCAAAATTAAATTTGATTTACCAAATAAATGCTATAAGCAATTTAATTCATTTTCAGTATATATCATCATCATCATCAGGAAATTTATAAACTAAGATTTTACATTTATCTCTTTCAATTATGATGCAATAACATTTTACCTTGTAATTTCTCCATAGGAAAGTTTCAAATGCAGGTTCTTCCTCAGTGTGGACATGCCGTTCATGAAGATGTTCCAGAAAAAGTAAGGAAATAATTTTTTGTAATGGTTAATAATTTTGATAAAGTTCATTTAAAAAAAGATATTGACTGGATTATATATTTCCTTTGAAATACAATGCATATGATTTTTAGTTAATTAAAAAAATTATCAAGAATTTGTAGAGATTTAGTAGTATAACTTTCTTGTTAAGCTAGTGTTTGGAATATAACTTAAAAACATTTAAAATAAAATTATGATGGAAGGTTTCTTTAGATGAATATACATATACTTTAATATAAACAGTTTTAATCAGAAGTGGTTTGGTATCTAAAGGGTTAAGTAATATATAATTATGAATAGATACATAAGTAATATATATTAGTAGTCAAATTTATTTTAGTATATCACCTGATCACCTATAGATCCGGGGAACACACAAGCCAGGTAGATTATATCCTTACCAGAAGACGTGACAGAGTGTCTGTTGTAAACACTAAATCCCTCCCCCATGAAGAATGCATCTCCCAACATAGACTGATAATTAGCGACCTCATAGTCAGGACGAGACGTACTCGACAGCAGAAGAGGACTATCCTCAGGAGAAAAATATGGAAGCTAAAGGACCCCACAGCCAGAAATAAATTTAAAAGCATATTACTTGATGCTTTCGACAGTAAGGAAGAGCATTTAGAGTCGGACAATATAGAGGGACAGTGGGAATTTCTGAAAGCAAACCTGCTGATGGCGACAGACGAAGTCTGTGGCTGGAGCAGGCCTGTAGGCAGGAGGAGAGTAACATGGTGGTGGAATAGTAAGGTGGAGGGGTCAATTAAGGCCAAAAAGCAGGCTTGGAAAGTATGGCGGGATGGGGGAAGTAGAGAAGACTATCAAGTGGCCAGGAGGGAAGCTAGGAGACAAGTGTACTTAGCAAGAAGGGAAGCAGAGGAAAGAAAGTTCAAGCATGTTCTACAACGCGAGGACCAAAAACGTGAGGTGTTCAGGATTGCTAGGTAATGCGTCAAGGAAAACCGTGATATTGTCGGGGAGAAGTGTGTACTTAATGATGACGGCGTACTTGCCATCACCGACGCTGATAAGAAGTTAGCTTGGAAGTGTCACTATGAAAGGCTACTAAATGAGGAGAATAAATGGGAGAAAGACAGTCTCCCCCATATCGACCCAATAGAGGGACCAGCAGTGTTAGTCGAGGGGAGTATAATAAGTAAGGCAATCAAGGATATAAAGACGGGTAAGGCGGCTGGGCCTTCGGAAATAGTTGCTGAGATGCTGAAGGCATCTGGCACGGTGGGACACACCATGGTCACCCGCATAGTTAACCAAGTCGTACAGAATGGGGTTGTTCCGAAGGACTGGCATAGCAGCATCATCGTTAACTGTTATAAGGGTAAAAGAGACGCCCTAGATAGGAGTAACTATAGAGGCATTAAATTAATCGACCAGGTCATGAAGGTCACGGAAAAAGTAATAGCGCAACTAATCAGAGAGAGAATTGACCTAGATGAAATGCAGTTCGGGTTTGTGTCAGGCAAAAGTACCACAGACGCTCTTTTCATTGTACGACAATTTCAGGAGAAGTACCTAGCTAAAGGTAAACCCCTCTACTTAGCTTTTGTCGACTTGGAGAAAGCCTTCGACAGTCCCCCGCTCCATTATCTGGTGGGCTCTTAGAAAACTAGGCGTTGACGAATGGCTTGTGAGAGCTATACAAGCCATGTATAAAGAAACAGTCAGCAAGGTTAGAATTAACAACGAATATAGTGAAGAGTTTAGCGTAAAAGTTGGCGTCCATCAGGGCTCTGTTCTCAGCCCCCTACTATTTATTATTGCCCTTCAGGCTATAACAGAGGAGTTCAAGACCGGCTGCCCATGGGAACTCCTATACGCAGACGACCTGACACTCATAGCTGAATCAATGGCCGAGCTAGAGAAGAAATTCCAAACATGGAAGCACGGCCTAGAATCAAAAGGACTTAAAATTAACCTGGCTAAGACTAAAGTTCTAGTTTGTAGGAAAGAAAATAAGGCGGCGGTCCCTTCTGGGAAATGGTCATGCTCAGTGTGTAGGAAAGGCGTAGGTAGAAACTCCATTTTATGTCCTAAATGCAAAGTATGGGTGCATAAAAGATGTAGTGGGATCACAGGTAAGCTAACTAAGAACATAGATTTTACATGTGGCCAGTGCTCTGGTGCAATAAGTAGCAGCAAGTGCCCACAAAATACTAGCTCTTTCAATTGCGCAGAGGGTTCTATAGAAATAGTGGACAGCTTCCGTTACCTGGGCGATAAAATCAGCAGTGGGGGAGGGTGCTCTGAAAGTACAGTAGCTAGAGTCAGAACTGGTTGGAAAAAGTTCAGAGAGCTTATACCACTATTAGCTGCTAAAGGGTTCTCCCTAAAAATGAAAGGCAGGTTGTACGATGCCTGCATACGAACAGCAATGTTGCATGGCAGTGAGACCTGGGCATTGTGTGCAGAGGATATACGCAGACTAGAGAGGAACGAAGCTTGCATGCTCCGCTGGATGTGTAATAGTAATATACGTGAACGGCAAAGCATAAACGAACTAAGGAAAAAATTAGAAATAAGAGGGATCAGATGTTGTTTACTCGAGAGAAGGCTACGTTGGTATGGACACGTGATGCGCATGAAAGTCGATAGCTGTATAACAAAGTGCAGGGCAATAAAGATAGACGGTAGCCACGGAATAGGCAGACCTAGAAAAACCTGGGACGAGCTGATAAACTCCGACCTCACACACTTACACCTCTCCAAGACAATGTCACTGGACCGAGACCTTTGGCGGTACTCAGTAACAGAGAAGACCTGCCTTACCTAAATACATAGTAAAACCTACTACAGCCAATAGGCATCTCTAACAAAATACACCCCGTCCCACCCCATCCACACCACCCCGTTCTATGTAAAGTTATGTTGGTGCCGCGCCATCCAGGCCGAAACAAATGAGATCGTGTAGGTGTCACGACAAAAAAACACACAGTCCACGCTGTAATGTGGCCGTGTAGGCAACACGGTAAAAACCTCCCAGACCCACACTGTAAATGTGGTTGGTGTTAGGAAGGGCATCCAACTGTAGAAAACCTGCCAGACAGTCCTATGCGAGCATGACAATCACTCTTGCCTCAAGTGGGACTACCCCCGTCCAAACCCATGCAAGCATGGAACACGGAAGTTAAACGTTGATGATGATGATGATGATGATTGTAAATACTTTGTATTTCACTGTCATTTATCAATGCCTCTTTCATTTATTTGAAACAAATAATGCAAGTACACCACTGGCTTTTTTGGCAGCTGTTAGATTGGCACCCCATTTAATCCAGATATAATTATGAGCAGACACTTAACTTTCTGGCAACCCAACAGAATACTTTACTGGATAATCACAAGTGGCAGTTTGTGTCATTTGCAATTATCTAAATGTCTTGCAGTATTTGTTCCAGCCCTCTGCATTCAGAGCTCAAAATCCCATCAAGGTTAACTTTCATCTTTTGGGGGAAGGGGGTCAATAAAATGTGACACCACTCCAGGGTAGTGGATTAACAGAATTGGTAGAATATCAGATGGGATCTTGCATGGTATTTGTTCTCCATTTTTATGTCCAAAGTTCTTCAGTTGTTAAAAATTGAACCCACAAACTTTTATTGAAACAAAATTTCAACATTTATTTTGCCATAGAAATGTTTCAATTTTGATTATATTTACAATTATTTCAGAAAAAGACAGCTAGTAGTTTCAAGTGTACTCCTTTGTCTATAATAGACAGATATTTTATCTAACAATAGCATATAATTTTCATTATAGATAATCTGTCGTTTTTGTTTCCACAAATACATAGGCATTGTATATAGTTGTGCATTAGTAAAGGCATTCAGTTGTAGAAACCCTGCTAAAAAAAGTAGTGAACTTTTCAGTTATATCAAGGACAATACCACTTCTCTAGTAGTGGTACCACAATAAAATGTACCCAATACACACTGTAAAGTAGTTGGCATTAGAAAAGACTTTACGACTTAGAAACCATGCCAAAACAAAATGTTTCTGGGTGAGATATGATCACCTGACTTTTCTATGAGGATAGTATCTCTGATAAAGTGTTGACTTGGTCTGTAACACCTCATCCAATCCATGTCATTGAAAAATGTATGTAAAATGATTAGGATGTATGTGATGAAACTTATTAATTTGTCCATCTTGCAGCTAGGTTTTACCCTGATATTTTGTTGTAGATCTAATAAACAAAATACCATAGTTGCTGTTCATGTAACATTAACTGAGAATCCAGTCCATAAACAAACTTTACTGCAGTCTAATATTGCTTCTCTTGTTAATACAATCTTTTATTCCATTAAAATGGCCACATTATTGCTCAATGGAACAGTTCATGAATGAAAATCTGATCAAAGTACATGTATCCATCCATTGATGAATCCTGAACTCCTGATGTAGTCATAGAAGCACCATCTTGGGCATTTTAAACCTGGCCGGGCCTATCTGTCTCCATGTCTGAACACGGGGAATTTCTTCCAGGGAGGAAAAATTTATCTCAGTATTAGACTGGTACCGTATTTATTGATTACAAAAGGATGATAGGTAAAGTTGACTTTAGTGGAAATTGAACTGAATACAAAAAGCCAGAATAAATGACAAGATATTTGATAAAATCTAATTAAGGAAATGTAGGTTTGAATTTTCAGTTTTAATGGTTAATATAATTAATTTGTTTTTAATTTGATAGGTGGCAGATGTTTTAGCGACCTTTCTTGTCCGGCATAAAATGACAACACCAACTGCTGATTTTGAAAGGTAATGTATTTATAATATCTAATAGTTATTTGAAACAGTTTGGTAACAGTTTTTCTTATTTTATACACCAGCAGTCTGATTTTCTGTTTCTTTCCAAGTAGAATGAAACTTCTGAAGCCTTACTGAGTTTAGAATAGGTTCACCATATCCCTGTGTGTCACAAGAGGTGACTAAAAAAGGAAAGGCAGCTGGCTGTAAAACATTGCCACAAAAAGTCTAACCTCTGCTTTAGTGGAGAATGTGGCCTTAAAATATTTGTTGATGATGTATTGTTGATTCATTGCAAATTAATAACAGAGAACCGTGTGTGAAAAAGTTAAAAATAGAATTATGGTTAATTATCTACTTAGCAAAATAAAGCTTTCTTAAGGTCCTATTCTTAGCCTCTCTTTTATTTCATTATCCTTTTCATTTGAAGAAAAGTGGATTTTCAGTCATGTCAAGAGCAAGACAACCTCTTGAGGAAGAATACTTCACTGACACATTTTTTATTGGCCTCGAAAGAATGAAAGGCAAAGTTGACCGTTGCAGATTTTGAACTCAGAACACAGAGAGCTGGAACATACCACAAAGCATGCATTCTGTCTGATGTTCTAACGACTGCCAATTCACTGCCTGCATGTTGTATATATACCTGAATGAATGAGATAGATTAAAAATTAACAATTGTGATTTATACAAAAATATTAGAGTAGGGATTTTTTGTCTTAAATTTATGCTTTTGTTTCTATTACTTTTTTATTTTATTTATTTTATTTTTTTTTTTTTTCAGAACATTTCCAGCTTGTTAGTCCTGTTTTGCTGTGGGCTGTCAACATGAAGTTATTTTGATACAGTTATTTCCCCCTCTTTTCTAAACTACACTGATTTCTATTACTGCACTCCTCAACTGAAGTTAACTGTAACTCATTAGCAAAAGGTGTTCACAGTGGTGAAATCTTTTGTTTCACATAGTGATATGATTGGTCCCATAAACATAGATTTCCATATAATTTATTATATTACCAAAATATTTTATGGGTAATTTAATTTTAATTTTTTTTCCTTCCCCGGATTTTGTTTTCGAAGTGTTATATTTTAAAATAAACTGCTGAGAATAGAATCATAATCCTAAAACATTGTAAAGCATTTTAATAGATGTATTCTACATAAATGCAAGAAATATTGTCAAAAGATTCTTTAATTCATCAACCAACTTTGACATTTTGGAAATTAAAAACGTAAAATAACTTAAGCATTAAAATTCTTCATTAGTTTCTGCAGAAAAAAAACTTCAAGTTATATTTTGGTATTTTTATTTTAATATTGTTTTTTATTATTATGAGTGAAACTGGTGTATTAAAAAAAAAACGATGTCCCCCAAAAATGTATACACAACAAAATCTTTAAAAAATGCATTAAATAAATTGTTTTATTTTATTTATGCATAAATAAAAATGTTTTATTTATACATTATTTAAATTATGTAAACATTTTTGGGTGTTTACATACAATTGAATTATGACTGTAGATCATTTTATTTTGGGGAAAGACTGCATTCTAATAAATATTGCCTGTACTGGTAATCAAAGTGTGTATACATTTTTTTAGGACATCCTGTATATTTACATTATTTGGCTGCATATACGAGGTATTTCAAAAGTCTGACCCCATCCCTTTCATTGCTATATGTCTAATGAAAAGCACTGCCTATGATTTTCAGATAATTTTGAAAATAATCAAGAGTGTGGAGGGTTTTAGTAATATAACTAACATTCTCGTTATAAGCTGGTGTTTGGAACATACCAAAGGTTCTTACATAAAAATTATGATGGTAGCTTTTTAGATGAAAATAAACAGTTTTGTGTCATAAAATTAGGGTTTGTTTTCTATTGGTTTGGATAAAAGAGCTTAAATTTTTGTTAGATTTTATGCATTTTCAATACGTATACTAACTAATAATTGATAAAATAAATGATAAAGTCCTAGTGGTTTTCTTTTATACTTTTCCTATGGGGTCAGACTTTTGGGACGCAGTGTATTTGGGCACTGGCATGGTTGTGTGGTTCAGTTCACCTCAAAATCATGTGATTCTGGGTTCCATTTCATTATACAGTAAACGTTTCCTATCACTGTCTTGGGTTGACCAATGTCTTGTCAGTGACATTTTGTATAGTGAAACTGCAGAAGCCTATCGTGTGTGTATAATATATACATGTCTGTGTATATATATATATATATTTATTAAAATAACAGATTAAAGTTTAAGCAAAAAATCGCTGCTTTCACCCTTAGCAGGATCTTCTGAAACTAAAAAAATCAATCTGTGAACACAAGTAAATATTTCGAAAAACGTTGTGACCAAAGGAAGACAGGAAGACGATACTTTGGTTCTTGGAGACGTTCCCTGGCAAAGAACAGAAAAAAACGAAGATAATACGTCATTATTTGGAGCGGTGAAAACAATTACACGCAAACACAAAACCACGTTTATGGTATAAATGAAGTCGTAGACTAATATTCTATTAGGTGGTTCGTGGAGACGTTCCTTGGCAATGAACGGAAAAAACGAAGATAATACATCGTTATGTGGAGCGATGAGAACAATTACACGCAAAGGCAAAACGACGTTTATGGTATAACTGAAGTCGTAGATTAAAATTGTATTTAGGAAACCGAATGATTCTCGGCTTTAGAGTTAAGAATAATGTAAATAAATTACAGAGGTTATTGAAATCAACAACAATTAAATATATACATGCACGCATCCATATACGTACATACACATGCATATGCGAAAACACCCGCCATGGGTATGCAAATACAGACACGTGCACGCAGCGCCTGTATCCGCACACATACGAACATATACACCAAATACACATAAAACATATATAAAAAAAATATATATACATGTGTGTGTGTGCGCGTATACATATTATATAAACGTATATAAATATACACACATAAATACGTATATAATGCGCGCGCACACACACCCACATGTAAATACACATTTGTTCGCTAAACATACGTCAACCAAAACACAAAGTACACATATACACACACACCCTACATACGTGCAAACCCACATACACGCACAAACGCAAAACTCGCGTATACACATAACCAGTATATATAATATAATATATACACCTATAAAAAATACAAGAAAGTATACGTACCTTCACAAAACATACAGGTAATATATACTTACCTATACAAATAAGTAATGGTATAAACATTAAATATACTTAGCTACCACATCAAGACGTAAATTATCCGCGTATAGTTTGTACTATCCGTTAGGATATAACGTGGGGCTGTAATACAGGCAAGTTTTGTGCAATTTATGTTTACAAGCCGAAATTGCCTCAGATTGTTTGTTTAAGATGTGGTCATTGGCGTAGAGTATTTCCAGGGCTTCAGCGGCACAGAGGTCACATGGTCTTTTATTTCCATTATAGGATCTCCAGTGTAAACTATATTGGGTGTGGTTGTCTTTTAGACTCCAGATATAAGCTGAAAGTGACGTCATATTCCTTCTTAAAGGGTTAAGAAAAGAATGGATATGCATGTAAAGACGCTGCTTGAACCTATTGGCGGTTAACCCTATGTAGGCCCTACGGGACGTGGGTGTTTCAACCTTACATTTGTAGACAATGTTACTAGAGAAGCATTTCCCGGGAGTCAGCCCGATTCCTACAATTACAGTTAGTACTACGTGTTCCTACGACTAGGTAATTTAGCTAAATTTGAAGCAGCGATTTTATGTGCAAGGTTAGGAGTCGCAGTGTAAGAAATTTCAATGGTATTTCTATTAAAAATGTTATTATATTTATGTGCTGGGGGGAAATGCTTCATAATAAGGGAGAGAAAGATCTTAGCTAATGGTGTGGCCACCTCCATATTATATGGTGGGTTATACCATATAATGCGTCGAGATCTATTTTTCCTAGGTCTATGCTCATACTCGGTATATGCTACCTTATCGACAAATCCGCTCCGAGCAAGAGCTTCATTGTAATATGTGAAATGGTCGGTGAAAATATGCTCGTTTGTAGATAAACGGGAAAGCCTCAAAGAAACGTTTCTTACCAGGTTCTTCGTTATGCTGGCAGGATGGTTAGAATGCTTGCTTATGTAATTAAGCGTATCATTCGGCTTTCTATATGGGTAGTGCAAGCCATTCGACAAATTGAGGGTAACGTCGAGGTAATTAATGACCAAGAGGTTGGCCTCAACCTGTATGGAGAGGTTGAAGCCTTTAAAGAAGGCTCTGAGTTCTTTTCTGAACCTGTTGCAAATGCGTGGGCTGCACTTTGTCATGGTCAAAAGACCATCATCATGGTACAAACCACCGCCCACGGGAATTCTTCCTTGATAGAGAAAAGAAGGAAAAGTCCGATAAGATCAGTAACCGCAGAATCGCTGGCGCCCATACTCACATCGAATGGGGGTACTATTAGATCTTTTAATCCAAATAGAGTCGTCGAAATTAATCACTGAGTTACGGGCATTGAGGATGACATCAACTTCGAAATCCTTAACCACCATGAGCATTTTAACGAAATTGATAGCTCTAAGAAGGAATGGTAAAGTCATAGAGGAGTAGAAATTATTGATGAATTGGATAAAACGGCAATGTTCCTTGTTGCATATGCCGTTGAACCAATCAATCACCGCAAAAGAATTGTTCCACAGTGCAAGAGGGGCCAAGCTTCTAATTTCAGGTATAATTCTATCTAAAATCCTTTTACTAAGTCTACCTAAATTGGACTTTGTAGGGTTAATAAGCCGAATAGAGGGGTTGTTCGGGAAATTTGATTTGTGATCCTTCAGGGTAAAGTGGGGAGAAATAGGGTCCAGAGGTGATTTTAAACCCAGCATTGTTGATGTCATTAATGACATCGGCAGTATCGGTAGAGGGTCGGACGCCATGCTTTGATGCATAGAGTTACGGCCCTTGCCATTCTGAGTTCAAATACCGCCGAGGTTAACTTTGCCTTTCATCCTTACGGGGTCGATAAAATAAAGTACCAGTAATGTACTGGGTGATTGCTGGCCTTGTGCCAAAAGTAGAAACAATTAATGACACTCTGCTCTACGGTTCTTGTATATTTGATATATATTTATCCTTATCGAGCCCTCTTTGGATTTTAGTCTTCAAATTTATTATTATTACTATATATATGTGTGTGCGTGTATGTATATACATATATATGTGTGTGTGTGTGTGTATGTATGTATATATATATCATCATCATCAGCCATGGAAAGTCCATTGTTGGACATAAGCCTTCCCCGAGCTGTGCCATGTTTGCCAATCCTGAGCCATTCGTGGCCAAAATTTCTCAATTTTCTCAAGGTTGTCTTGCCATCTGGTCTTCTGCTGGCCTTGGTTTCTTGTGTGGCCTCATGGGGTCCAGAAGTTGACACAGGTGGTCCATTTGTTCTCAGCTATTCTCTCAATGTGTCCTACCCACTTCCATTTTCCTTTCTAGGATGTCGCAAACTTGTTTTTTCTCGTGTCCATTCACCAGTTTTTCTATCTTGCCATGTGATGTTTAGCATGATCCTTTCATTGGCTCTTTGCATTGTTCATAGCTTTAGACTTTGCTTTTTTTTATAGGTTCCAGGTTTTGGATCTGTAAATGATAGTCGGCAGAATACACTGGTCATAAACTTGACTTTTCAAGACGATTGGCATGTCTGCTCTTGAAGATGGCACTTGCTCTTCCAAAGGCTTGCCACTCCAGTGCGATGCAAGCTTTTCATGGGTGTAGGAATTCTTGCAAAAATTCCTACACCTTTGAAAAGGCTTGCTGAACATACATCTGAAACTGCCTGGCACTGCAGTTGGGATTTTACCTGTCTCTCTCCTATATATATATGTATATATACATGTGTGTGTGTATATATATATTGCCTTGTGTATCCCAGTTTTTAGAATAGTCACACTGTATCCTTGCATGTTGTAAAAGGTGACCAAAAGGGTTAGCATCTGGCTGTATAACAGCTCAAAATAGTCAATTTGGAGAATTGGATGTAAAAACAATGCTAGTGCACATATATAAATATATTGGCAAAAGATGTAAACAACAGAGAGAAAACTGCCAAAATATCAGTGCATTCGAATAAAAAAAATCCTGTGTGGTATTTGTTTCACATTGAACTACATAGACAATTCCTTGTGACACTCCATCAGCTATGCAGTGAGAAAGGGATCAAGCTGTTACCACTGGCACTACATTAGATGACTGCAGTACTGCCTTCATATCAACTCCTGTACATTTAAAAAAAGTTTGGTACTTATTTTATTGATCTCTTTTTGTTCAACTGATATATTACAGGCATGAACACAATTACATACAAACATACATATATTGTATAAAACACATTGTAAACTGGCATGTACATCCCTAGGTACTTCGAGTTTCACAAAGCATTAATAATATCTGTTTGCTTCAAAGATCTCTGAGGAAGGTATATGCTAGTTTGTCATGTGTTTTATGTAATATATTTATCTCTCTGTTTATATATTGAGGGCTCTTTCTTTAGTGATTAAAACCCCACATTCAGGCAACTTTATATATATATATGTATAGTGGTAAAAAAAACAGTTATATCCATAGTAAGTAGACACTCAGTCCAAAGGACAAATTCGGTATAGAGTTAGTTCCACAACAAATTAGCAAACCTCAGTGTTTGCGGAAAGTAACGTTAGTGATTAAATCAAGATGGTCTGCTTCGAAAGGAGCAAGGTCATTTTCCATTGGTTGATAGGCTCATCATTTCAATTTGTAGGTGTCGGCAGTGCCCATAATTTTCCTGTCGAAAGCCAGTGCCCACCATTTCAAGTGTTTGATGGCATCTTCTGCTTTTTGGAGAACTATTCGATGTCTCAGTGGGATCATTTGATAGTGCTGATGTATACGATTTGGTTGGATTATACATATTAGATATGTTGCAAGTCAAATTTCCTGGACTTCCACATGGGTTTATACCGCGATGACGGTCTGACTCTATCAAGCCATAAAAGTGGTCACGCCCTTGACTGCTTTAGAAAAGACCTAATAGCCATATTCAATGAGTTAGGACTTAAGATCACCGTAGCCACAAATCTGACTAGTGTAGATTATTTAGACATCAATTTAAACCTTCACACACTCACATTCAGACTTTTCCACAAACTTAATGAAAAGTTAACTTATATACTCAAGGACTCATGTCACCTATATACCGTCTATAAAAACTTTGTTAATAACATCAGCTCTAGGATTTCTAATCTTTCTTCTAACAAGGCCATATTTAATGAAGTGGCACCTTACTATAACACTGCATTTGATAACAGTGGCTTCTCCGATAACATTTTTTTACTCCCCCTCATAATCACGCTACCAGTAGAAAGAGAAATAGAAATACTCTGGTAAATGATCGTCCACAAAGCTGGCAAACCACATATAGTCACTCAAAGATGCAGACATGAATTATTCCACTCAATGGAAAGTTCTGGTCAAATCCAGACCATTAGGAAATCGAGAAATGTCCTGTAAGCTCTGTATTGATGAAAGGGTGAATATCTTGCAGAGGTTATGTAATAATACTTGCCTTAACACAAAAGCCAATTTTTTTAATCGCTATCCCCATGCTGTGAAGTACCTGTTATGTAACTGGAAAGACCCAGGATAATCATAAATCTTACCCAGAATGAACTAACTCAAACGAAAATTTCACCCCATCCCACCCCGCATCAGTCTAATTTGAGTTCTCTTACTTATCACCAAAATATCACCTTCCATCACGCAGAATCCAGTCAGCTCCCATACCTTTACGTTCTTACTGCAGCCATACACTGGTTGAAAATCCATCTATGTGAAACGCATCCTCAAGTGTGGTTTACTAATTTGTTGTGGAACTAACTATGATATATATATGTGAGTTACACATGTGCTTTTACAAAGCTCTATGTCATTCACAAAGTTTTTGGCTTAGGTGGTTAATGCCTTCTTGACCACTTTTTCAGTTTGTATGGCGTTTTAGCATATTGTTTAGCTCTGGTTTTTTAACTATTGAGCGCTTGTCAGCATAACTCTGAGTTTGCGTTTCGTTTCGCTTTTTCTACCCGCCGAAATGCAATTCTCATTGAATTTATATTTATATATATATATACACATACATGACAGGTTTCTGCAGTTTCTGTTTGAATATTAACAAGATATTAGTTGACGCAAGGAGGCACATGGTTGTGAAGCAAACAACTTAACCACTCAGCAATGCTTGCACCTATTGTTCATATGAAATAAGAAAAGAAAAATGTTTAATTTGAGAATTTCTCCAATATTTTATATATTTTATTTCTAAAGAAAGGATTGCTGAAATTTTTGATGCAGGTATTATTCTATTCTTTTACTGGTTTCAATCATTAAGGTATGATTGTACCGGTGTTCTACTTTGAATGGACTTAGTCAAGTACTTATTTATTTTTTCAAGTCTGGTACTTATCTTATCAATCTTTATCTCAAACATCTAAGTTACAAGACATAAACAGACATGGGCACAATAAGTACTGACATGGTCTGTGATGACATGTCCAACACTCACTAGCAGGGAAAATGAATGTTAAATGATGATGATATATATAAATACACTCACTCATGACAAACTTCTGCACAGTTTCCATCTAGCAAATTTCACTTACAAGGACAAAACGTCCTTCAACCCAAGGTAATAGTTGAAGACAACAAAATCAGCATTTAAAGAAGCTTGTTCCCTGTGAGTTCTTGCTACTTACCGCTCCTGTACATTGATCACATACAAAACCTACTTCTTTGCTAGCCTGTTTGAGATCCCACTACATCTCTTATACACCCATAATTTGCATTTGGGACATAGGATGGAATTTCTTCCTGCACACTGAGCAAGGCAATTTCTCGGAGGGGATCTAGGCTCTGTTTTCCATTCTGTATACTTGAACTTTAGTCTTTGTCAAGTTGTCTTGAAGACCTTTTGATTCCAAGCCATGCTTCCATATTTGGAATTTCTTATCTAATTCTGCCATAGATTCAGCTACAAGGGTTAGATTATCTATATATAGGGGTTCTCATGGACACCCAGTCTTAAATTCTTCTGTTATAACCTGCAGGATGATAATAAACAGGAAGGGGCTAAGAATGGAACTCTGATGGACTACTTGCATGCTAAATTCTTCACTATAGTCATTGTTAATTCTAACCATACTGACTACTCCTCTATACTGCCTTCACAAGCCACTTACCTATTTCTAGTTTTCTAACAGCCCAGTATGGAATAGGGAACTCTGTCAAACGTTTTCTCCAAGTCAACAAATGCACAATTTGTAAACAAAAATTAGAATTTGGTTTCTCACTCTTATGTAGCTGGATACATGAATGTATTTGTGAGTTTTATATTGAATAATAATAATATTTGATTTGTTTGCAAGCAAACAGCCTCATTATGCAATGTTTTTTAGATGACAGTTGTTATCCTTTTGTTCTAGCAATGGCATGGAGAAACATTTAACGTTGTTTCAAGGTTATTGCCCTTTGTCAAGATTGTGTATCTCTTTCTGCCACTCTTGAAAATATATGTTTTCTAAAGTATACATCAGCTGATTAGCCTTATTTGCATACCAAGCGATTTTACAGCTGGCTTTGCCAAAAATTAAAAACAAAATATTAGAATTTGGTTTCTCGCTGTTACATAGCTGGGTACATGAATGTATTTGTGAGTTTTATATTGAAAATGATAATAACATTCGATTCGTTTGCAAGCAAACAGCCTCATTACACTGTTTTTTAGATGACTGTCATCATCCTTTTAATTTATAACTGCTCGGTATGCAAATAAGGCTAATCAGCCAATTTATATTATTATTATTATTATTAAAATAAAGCACCAGTAACACACTGGGATAATTGCTGGCCTTGTGCCAAAAGTAGAAACTATTATTATTATGATTATTATTATTGTTATTATTCAATATAAAACTCACAATTTATATATTAGTATATAAGCACAATTTATATATTTTTTAATCTGAAAAAACTCGTGGGAAAAGACTCACACACTCAATCCCATGATACAAGGAGCCTGGAGCTTCTCTCTAATCTTTGAAGTAAGTCACAAAATACATAGGAACAACCCTAATGGGCATCACCAGATACAATGGTATGGTAAGCTACCAACAATGACATAAATTTCAATGTTGGAGGCTCAGTCCCACAAACGTCTCGAATGTCACAGGCCGCTGGAAAGAAATCTGTTGATGTTGTCACTCCTTGAGTTAAGGTTTCTTTGGAGCTGCATAATAATCTGTACCTGATGACAGCCACAGCTGAAGAAAATCAAGAATGGCTGTACATCATCTATTGCATATCATATTGTACAATGATGCCATGACTATTACCAAATGTGAAAATGTACTTTGTACTTTGTGGATATGAAATCAAATTACCATTTTCAAAATACCAATATCAGAACATCACCCCACCCCACCACACAAAAACATTAAATAGATGGCAAGATTCACACAAAAAAAAAAATTTTTCCAACTGATCAGGTAATCCTTTTCTTTAAAACAAGAGGCAACTATTTCCTTGCTCTGAGTGAAAACATGAAAAAAAAATTATCAACAAAATTGTAATCTACATTATTAAGACAGTTATAAGGAAACCATGGAAGGATGGCAGGTAGGGCACTAAACTTTAGTTATACATGTTTCCTCAGAATTTTCTTAATGCATATTTTGCAGAGAAACCTTTTCTTGTTGCCCTGATGTCTCTATACGAATTCCCAAGTATTTGTGTTCGTATAAATGGTGTTAAATCAAAACCATTCAATGTGAGAGTCAGACTTCACCAAGGGAGTGTACTGTCACCTCTCCTGTTGAACAAGATTGATATGCCCAACCAGGTTGGAAATGGTATCACATCTGGCAGGTGTAAAATCAGTCAGCTGGAATTTTCAGACATGGTATTACTTAACTCGGACAGATTTTATAGGCAAAACCAACTGGCAGGAGACCCAGAGAAAGATAGTTGGATAACATCCATGAGCTTGGCTGGTCTCGCTTGGGGATACAACCAAATCAGTCTGAGACTTGCTTCTGACAGGACCCGCTAGAAGGAGTGTTTGAGGACTCTTTCCCTACGACCCTCCCAAGAAGAAGAAGATTACAATAATGTTGATAACATTTTAAAAAGAAATTGTCATTTTCACTCACGTAAATTACAGGAAGCTGTATCTGAACTCAAAACAAAAGAGTTTCATGTTATCTGACTTTATTCTACAGGGTGAATCAGAAATAACAAGGAAGTCCAACATTTATATTCAAAATATTACTAAAATTCTGGTCAAACAGTTTCGAAATTATAAATACATCAAACAAAAGTAGTTAAAAATGTTAATTAAAATAAGTGTTCGAAAAGCTGACCCCGTTCATCAATATATTTTGCAGAGGATGTTCAAAAAGTTATCTGTGATGAAAATGCATTAACTTCCCGGCTACTTATGACTCACTCTATATAATTTGTTTTTCAGAGTTCTTATCAAGGTATACATTTAGTAAATGTTTTATTCACAATTGTATAACAAAAATATAATAATATAATTGTTACAGAACGAAAACACAAACACATATTTTACAAAGCAGGTAATACATACATCTAGGACCACGTACAACAAAGGAAGGTGGAAGGGGTAGGCAAACGAACCGCTACCAGAGCAAAAGATAACAATATCGCGAGGAGCACTGGGAACCTCTCTTTTGGGGAAAAGCCAGCACACTCGCAGCGTTACCTCGAGTGATGGCGAGGTTGATGCGCTGAAACAACTAAGCACCCTCACGAGCATCACCAGTTACCTCGGTTATGTGAGTCCGTCAGTAGCCCGACTCCACCAAACGTCTCGAACGCCACAGGCTGGAAATGTATAATTATATCCAACCTTTATATGTACATTTTTACATAAACGCCCGTCGCGGTTTCGGGTAGAAATTTTTCTCTTTCGTTGCTTTGTTCGTGTGTTTTCAACGATTCTAATCTTCAAACCCGTTGGAAATTACTTGTTTTTCAGATATCAGATGGGGATGAATATTTTAAAAAGCATTAAAAAAATTCAAATTCCCTTATTTAACCAGAAGCTATACTGATACTTATATAGTTAAAATGAAAGTGATTGCAAATTAAATGACACCAGCCTGGAATAGGGTTAAGAAGATATCGCGCCTTACCTCTCCCAATCCATGTAACTAAAAGACGATTAACTTCTGACGATTTTGAATGTCAGATTCGTTCAAAACACACTAAAAAACGTAGGAAAGATTATAATGAAATCTTAGAGGCTTGGCCTCTTTCCCCACTCCGATATCTGAAAAACAAGTAATTTCGGGGGTCAGGGTAGAAAAAAAGCGAGGAAAAAGAACATTCATTTTCTAATCGAATATGAGACTGGTGTTTATGTAAAAGTTTACAGTAATTACATTAGGAAAAAAACAATAAAAATTTCTGGAGATGCCGGGGATTGAACCCGGGGCCTTTCACATGCGAAGCGAACGCTCTACCACTGAGCTACATCCCCATTTCTCCCAGCTGGCCGCCAAACAAGCTTTATAATATTCAATTTCAATAACTAAGTCGTATCAAATAATGTTTCTCCTAAATAATAATAGATATACTTTAATTCGATTTCTGATCGTTAAATATTCTTTCGTCTGAAAATACCTATACTAAATCTGTTCGCTCATTTTCGGATTTCGTGTCAATTTATATATAATTTTTGAAAATTCTCTCTTAAACTAAAAGTACTTAAAAACGTGTTTGTAAAAAGCAGCGCCAGAATAGTATGAAAGCCATAACATAAAGAAAACATGTGGAAGAGGAAGTTAGCAGAAAACTAGTCGCAGTAAAACATGTACATGTATTGGATTACAAAATATGAACTAATAAATATAGGTGCCAAAAAATTCTCTTTATTTAGCAAAACGATTTATTTCGATGGAAATATTTTGTTTATTATGTGTCAAAATACCGACGTTTTAACTTTTCTTACTTTTCCAGTACTATAATAGACATTTTACATAGATAAAATGCATTATTGTAGAATGAATACCCAGGCAAAATATTGAAAACTGCTTAACTTTCTGACAATTTTAATGCAAACGAAATATATCTGAACCATTATATATCATATTTATGCCATTATACCTGGTCATAATTTGAAGTCATTGAGAAAATGTCCTTAGACAAATGTTATGAGATCCAGAAAGAACGTTTCTGAAAATTTTAAATCTTTTGTTTACATTTATATCATCATTATCAGTATCGTCATCGATAAAGGCGGTGAATTGGCAGTATCGGTAGAGGGTTGGACGCCATGCTTTCTAGCATAGTTACGTCCCTTTACGGTCTGAGTTCAAATCCCGCCAAGGTTAACTTTGCCTTTCATCCTTACGGGGTCGATAAAATAAAGTACCAGTAATTTACAGGATAATTGATGGCCTTGTGCCTAAAGTAGAAACAATTATCAGTATCGTCGTTTAGCATCCGTTTCCTCTGCTAAGCAAGGGTTGGACGTGCCGTCACTGACCGTTACGTACGATCCCGCCTTTTACCGAGTGTATGTTATCGTGACACCAATACTAGGCAAGTTATTATCTCTTTGGTATAGCTGAAGATTCTTCTCGACTCTTTTTTTAGCAGGTTTTCTACAGCTGGGTGTCTTCTATGCACCAACCACTTTGCAGTGTGTACTGGGTGAATGTATTATGTAGATCAGCGGTCGCCAACCTTTTGGACATCACGGACCACTAATATGAATTAATGGTCAATGGTCGAAACAATACTAAAGCATACGTGTGTCATATTGTCGATAGATGATACATTTGTGTAAAATTCTTTCATGGATTTTAGTTCTTTACTGAGGAGAAACATTTTTAGAGGGGGTCATAAAATATATTTTAACCAAATATTATTTTTGTTTTATTATTAATAAAACAAAAATTGCAAATAATGTCCACATTTTTCTGCGGACCACCAAAATTTTCTCTCAGACTACCGGTTGGCGACTGTTGGTGTAGAGCACCAACAGGTGTGACGTTATGTCTATGACACAGCTGAAGAGTCCTGACTTTTTGCTTGGTAGGATTTTCTATGGCTGAATACCCTTTCTATCAGCAACCACTTTACAGAGTGTATTGGGTGCTTTTACCGTGTAGATCACCAACACTCAATAAGTTATGACATAAAGAGTCCTCTCGGTCCTTTTACCATAATTTCTAAAGTGGGGTGTCCTTCAACTTTCGGTAATCAGAAGGGATGTAGGTGCCAACACTTACCTATGCTCATAATCCTTGGGTAATGAGCGAAAAAATACGATCGAGAATCCAAGCAGCCGAAATGAGGTTCCTCTGAAGGGTCTTTGGAGTAACGTTACCAGCCATCATAAGTTTGTGTGATGTATTTTTGAATAGCTGAATTCATAAAAAAATTCTCAAACTTCTTCTGTCAACGATGCAGCTCTTCTATCTTTACTGACATCAAAGTATCCCCAAAATCTTTCCCGAGTATTTTCCTTCTCATCAACAAATCGTAAAATGCGTGACAATTAAGATTTTATTCAATGATCCATAATCTCATCAAATATAACAGCAACAAATGATGTTTTTTTCAATCATTGCCTTAATTTCATATTCAATTGTAGCAGCTGTACAATTAATGATCTCATTTTGAATATGCGCAGTTTGAATTTTTCTTCATGAAATCTAAGTGTTCCATACTGCTTCACATATAGCCAAAAATATTACCCTTATTGGTTTATCATTCTGTTTCATCGTGTCCTCAAAATTGTAATTCTTGACAGGCCAAAATTTCAATACAAAACCTTTTAAACATGATTTTTCTCAACTGATCTATTATGCAACGGAATTGAAGCTACTTTCCAGTGATCGATCACTGTATCAATTCCTTGTCAGCCAAAGGTTTTCAGAGCAATTATGGAAATCAGGTTCTGAGATTTTTTTGTCTTGTCAAAGCTGTAATCAAATTGTTCTAATTGTAGTGGCTGATAGTTGTCCATGTGTTCTTATGTTGACAAAATAAGACATGGGAAACAGAACAATTTGTTCAGAATGGGATATCCCATCATCCACACATACTGTTCATAATACTTGGATTAAAAATGACAATAACATTCCAGGCTGCCCAATTTTGTTTTGATTTTTCTCTTTTGAAAATGATATTCTTCTTTGCAAAAAGTCAGGAAAGTAGAGAGGAAACTGAGCTAATTGACTCTTTTGCCATCATGTGGGTGAATGAAAACATCAAAAATGTTACTGACTTATAATTTTTTTAATGAATTAAAGCTTTATTCTAACAAAAAATTTAGGTGGTAGTTTCCTTTTTTTACATAACTCCTTTAAAAATAATTTTAAATATTTAAAATTAAATGTTAATGCATTTGAATGGATAAATGGATAACTTTTCCTTTTTAATCACAAAAAAATAAACTTTGCCAATTGCTTTTTTTTTGTTCCAAGAAAACTCTGGGTAATGGTCACGACTGAATTCATGTCTTAAAAGCATTAAAAAAAAAAAAAAGGAACATTTGATGTGACATTAGGATTGCAAAATGTTCCGTATATATTCTTCAGTACTGAATATTTGTGCAAAATAAACCAGAATGAAGAGTAAAACAAATTTGCAAACTGACTATATACCCATTTCTCGTCTAAATCTGACAGCTAGAAGTCCTATGATCTCAGCCACAGGGGGATATAAAAATATCAGCACTCCAGGAAATTTGTTGAGAGCATGCCCGCTAGCTTAATACGGCTGAAAGGCAAGCAGCAACAATTCTGCTTTTTTTTCTCTTCTCACTCATTTTGTTTCTCTTTTTCATGCTCCCTTCTTAAAAAAACAAAAAACTAATAGAATAGGAAAGAAACTAACACCACTGCTTTTTCTCACTATGACTGGAAAGCAAGCAGAAAAAATTCTGCTTTTCTCTACCTTTCCCTCCTCCACTCTTTTGTGCTCCATGCTCAAAAGGAATAGAAAAGCAAAGCAACTAGTTCCGCTAAGCAAACAGGAGCCTTTTCAACTCTTCTTAAATATTGCTTGTTTATCCTAAGAAATAAAAAAAAATATACACAAGTACAATGAGGACAGTGGAAATTATCACTAATTAATTTAATATTATACAAAAATTATTTATCCTGGGAAAAAAATAAGGCATGCAGTGCTTACATATACACTTCACCCGACACATATGTACATAAATATATATTGGAAGGGTGTTGATGGGAGGAAAGTCTGAACTATGTAGTTGATGGATTACTGTGTGCAATGTTGCATCCTCAAGTTGGGAATAACCATGCAAGAAAATAAATTGACACATTTGTTTAAACATGACATCTAAATCAAGGTTGTTGATGTAAAACCAGCAGAATGGGATGATAGAGTAAATTTTGTTTGTGGAACATGAAGGAAGGGGGGTAATAATCGGTAGGCCTAAAGTAGACCGATGTGAAATCTTGTGCTGGATATGAAATGGGTGAATTGCTCTCATATTAGTCTGGTGGTTGGTAACATGTGGTAATTGTTTCCTAATAGAATCATTTGAATAAATTGCTTGCCTGAGTTGTTTCCCTTTGTAACTACCGATAAATATATTTCAGGTGTAATTGATGTATATGTGACAGGCTGATTTCCAATACTGGCACTAAATACATGGGAAGGTGGAGGAGGAAAATGTGGCCTACGAATAGACGGGGGTGTAGAGCCTGCTGCTCCCCATTCCTTGACTTTCATTATTTATTTATTGCAAACAATTTAATTGAAATTTATCTTGTGAAACAGGAGTTATAAGGCTTTTGAGAAGACGCGTAGAGAAACAACTGCTTTTCATTAAAAACAAAATGTTAAAGGAATTAAAAACACCTATATTTGAGGTATTTTTTATGAATCAAGTCATATAATGATAGATATTATAATTACACTTCTAAAAAGATTAAAAAAAGGGTGAGAAATAGAAAACCAAACAATTTTGATAAACTTTATTAAATCGTTTATATATGAAAGTGAAATGAATTATTTAAAAATCTATCTTTTGGCAGAACATAAATGACTAGAAAATAATTTTTTAGAGGTAAGAGTCACACCATGTCTTCAGACAATTATAGCAATCTCCAGCCTGCTTTGAGTTGGCATGAATAGTCACTGAGATCCAATCTTTAAACAATTCCTCATCTTTGTTTAGGAGAAGAAACTGACCCAAAACATTATAGGCCTGAATAACAAGAAAACAAACACTGACTTAATAATAATTCTAATATACAACATTTATTAACAATATAATAAACTAAATGATTTTGCTCCATTTTAAAATATCTGATATATCAACAGTATAAATAGGAAACCAGCTAATCCTGGATATAGATGTGAGCTGTAAAGTTAATTTTTTTTCCAGTCAACATGAATTTTAGTGATCAGATGGGACTTGGTGCTTCCACTGAGAGATAATATGTAGGCACAAGTCTTGTATTATAAGTGAAACTGGAAACAAAAGATTACATGACACTCATATGTTTCTCAAATTCTCTATCTCTATACAAGAATATCTTAGTTTTGGTCCCACTACATTGCTCCTTGGGCAAATGTCTTTTACTATAACCTTGCACCGATCAAAGCCTTGTGAGTGTAGTTCAGTAACATGTGGGAGCCTGTTATATATGTTAGCATGTGTGTGTATCTTTTTACATTAACACAGCTTTAAAAACTGGTACTGTCTGTCAGGAAGATCAGTGGAATAAGTACCTGACTTAAAATAATTAAGGATTGGTATGAAGAAGGGTATCTAATTGTAGAATGCTGAAAAAGTCTTGTTTAACCCATGCAAGCATGACAAAGTGGTTGTAAAAATGATGATGCTTATATTTTATGGCTGAATTCCACACATGAGAGTCCATCTATTGTCTAATTTAGTAACTAACCAATAAAATCCTCATGCTTGCTTAAAAATTTTGATTTCTATGCACTACAAATAGAGTTTCAAAAACTATCTTTCTGTGATGTCAGCTGTAATTACCATCCTATTGAACAGAACAAATATTACTGTGTATATCCAGTTTACAATAGGTACAATGTATCTCTGTGTATTGTAAGAGGCAACTGAACAGGTTGGTGTCAGGAAGGGCATTTGGCCTGTAAGGCTAACCTCTGCTTTAGAAGAGAAAATGACTTTAAGATGCTTATTGTGTTGTATAGAAGAAAATATCTAAATCAATATGTAGATAGGCAAATTATCATGCATGCACCATATAATAGCTACAAAGAACATTAGTCCCTATAAGGATACTGATGAGACACTTGGTCCTTGTATTGTTTTTTCACTCCCCACCAAAAGATATTTATACATCCATCTATATAATTTACATCAATTCATATCTACTTTTCCATGCTTACATGGGTGAAATGGGTTTTTTCAAGCATAGCATCTCTCCACTCATTATTGTTTTTCGGCTTGTGATTTGAGATCAGCTCTCAGAACCTCTGCCAGGCCTTCCTCTCAGTAACGCTGTTAAAAATGCAAACAGTCTAGTAGTAACAAGGAGAGAGTAACTTACAATGATTATATTGCCATTGTTTTTACATCCACTTGGACAGATGGATATGCTGGAGTCACAATAAAATGCCCCCAGTGCATGCTATAAAGTGGTTAGCATTAGGAAAAGCATCCAGCTGTAAAAACCAAGCCCCAATCCAAAGAAAAAAAGAGCTTCCTAGCAAAACGGGGTCACAAGACCAGTCTAGATTCTGTATATGACAACCTATCTAACCAATGCAAAATAGACTTTAAAAGGCAATGATGATGATTTGGGTTGAATTCTGTTTGCTTGATGCTTAATACCGCGTCAGTTATTTTTTTTAAAATTCAGATTCCTAGTTGGTGCAGAGTTCTCTGCTCCCGCTTCGCAGAATTTCATTCAGAATTACTGTACGTCTAGCTGAGTCCTTTCACTTATCGTATTGCCATTGTTTTTATGTCCACTTTCCCATTGTGCTATGGATTGGGCAGGTGATAGTGCTAGAGTCCAATAAAATGCTTTCAGTAAAGTGATTTGCATTAAGAAGGACATCCTACTGTAGAAACCAAGCCAAAAACAGCGTGTACAAATAAAACGTTTTGCAATTGAATTCACCTCATGGTGCAAACTCTTTTAGCAGCCTCATACAGCACAAAGGAATATTTTTTTATTGGATACAGCAACAAGCATTTACCCTGCTAAAGCAGTCTAGCCTTGGGGCTCCATAACAAGCTAAATCATAATTATCATGAGGTCTTTTTAGAGGTAAATGTTTTGTAGCCTTTCCTGGCACCTACCCATTTAGTCAACTCTTATATAAACTGAAATTATATATCACCAAAGATCAAATAGTGTTAAATATTCAATTGGCATTTATTTTGGAGGTAAATATAAAATAAAGTAAACCTTTTCATATCCTTTCTCAATAAGTCTGTCTCCAAGGATGCCACCAATTCCAGCCAACTGTTTAACAGACTTATCACCCATTGGCTCATCAACAAAACTGCGAAATTTCTGTGAAGTGGTCATGATTTATACCTGAAGAAAGAATTGAGAAATAAATGATATTGAACAATCATTGGCAATATTGTTTATACAAATGTGGGCTTTCTATTGTTAGTTTTCAGTTATTATTTACTCCAGTCTAGCTAGGAAAATGTATGTTGTTGTATACAATACTGGGTTTTAGAATAGTTATACCATATCCCTATGTCACATGAGGCAACTAAAAGGGTGGTGGATTGACAGTCATTAGAGAATTGGAGAAATGCTTAACAGTCTTTGTTTTCACTCTTTACTTTCTGAGTTCAAATCCCATCAAAGTCAACTTTGCTTTTCATTCTTGCAAGGTCAATAAAATAGAATACTAGTCACATACTGGGGTCAATGTAATCAACTTTCCCTTTCTCATGAATTGTTGGCCATGTGCCTAAATTAGAAATCATAAGCCATTTCATTAACATATTTCTAATGAAAGACACTATCTTTTAATTTCTCATAATTTTGAAAATAATCAAGAATTTGGAGGGATTTGGTAATAAAAAAGTTTTCTCATAATTAAGTTGGTGTTTTGAACACAAAAGTTCTTACGTAAAATTATAATGGAAGGTTTTTAAATAAATATAAACAGCTTTGTATCACAAAATCAACCAGTGGTTGTTTCAGGTGGCTTGGTATCAAAATGGTTGAGTTGGTATTTGAAACATATTAACATTTTCTTACACATAAAATTGTGATAGAAGGTTTAAATATAAATAGGAACACTTTGAAGCAACAGTTTTCTATTATAAAACCAGAGAATTATTATAACGGTGAAAAAAATTCCCTGCAGTATTTGTTTTGACTGTTTATTGTCCAAGTTCAAATTCAGTTTATGTCAAGTTTGCTTTTTACCTTTTAGGAGATTGATAAAATAACAGTGCCAGTCAAATATTGGGGTGATTTAATTGACTAACCCACTCCTCTCCAAATTTCTGAGTGGCTTAATTAAAAACCATTATTACTCAAGGTGGATTGGCAATATCGGTAGAGGGTCGGACGCCATGATTTGCAGCATAGTTAAGGCCCTTTACGGTCTGAGTTCAAAGTCTGAGTTTTGTTATATTTCAAATTAAATACTTCAAATAATTTTGAAAATAATGAAGAATTTTCTCATTAAGCTGATGTTTGGAACATAAAGGTTCTTACATAGAATTATGATAGGTTTTTAGATAAAAAAAAACACTAAGTGTTGTATTGTAGAACCATGGACAGTTTCATGTGGTTCACTATCAAAAGGATTCATTCTAATTCTTCCATTTACTTTATAGATTTTTGTGCATCTATTTTCCGCAGAGAGGCATAGCTGAGGGCTTAAAAAGTTTCCTGCGCAATCATGCAGTCAAGGGTTCGATCTCATCACTTGGCATCCTATGCAAGATATCTTTACCATAATACTATGATCTGTCCCAAGGATTGGGAGTGGAATTGGGTAGACGGAAATCCTGGAAGTCCGTTGGATGTATTGTATTTATAATTGAAATGATACAGGTGTTTGACGTTCAGGTGACTGAGCAACTGAAAGCTCATCATTATAACATTAAAAATCCTGGGAAATCTATGATTTGTACATTATTCTATGTACTATACATGCACCTTTGATGAGTTGTAGTGCACCTGAGCACTGTACACAATTTTCATTATTATTTCATAACTGACGAAGGATTTTCCACCACCATTTTCAATAATTTTTTTAATTTCATTCGTGAGTAAGACGTGGTCACTTATCCTGTTTTGCCTCAGTACGTGTCAACCAATCTAATCTTAGTAAGCATAAAAAAAAGCTCACCCAGCTTTCTAGAGTTTTCTAGGCGTAACTACAGATGTTTCCAAAAGTCATAGGTTGTAGAAATGTTACAGAATAAAATGTATGACATTATTCTTTATAAACATAAAATAGGAAGTCGTGATCGAAAAAAATTCTAGTTTATGTTTAGCCTACTACAAGTCTTTATGAAATGAAAACATTAACTAATAAATTAAAGTTTACTCAAAATAAGATTAAAAAGATTTTCAACACAATCGTAATCTATACATTCGAAAACGTAACACTACAAAATTTCATTTAAAAATATCCCTTAAGGAAATTATGAAGAAAGAAAGTCTGTGAAGGCACTAAATTGTTTTTCGTTTTAATATATGAAATAGGAGTGTATTAGCCGAGAGAAAAGAAACAAAGAAAAAGTAAACAGAAAGAACATATAATGAAAACTTAGTTTCATAAGACAAGCAAGCGTCATTTTTATATAAACTACGACGAAAGAATAAATAACAAAACACTTGGAAGGTAATATAGAAGACTTGACGCAGTTAAAATATATTTTAGTCATTATTTATAATAATGTTATTGTTGTTAAATCACATATCTGCCTCAATAAAGCAAATCTTTGATCAAAAGTTTTCAAGGAATCTTCATCCCATCTCCCCCATACCAACAACATAATACTTATCTAGAACATTTTTAAAGGCATTCGCTGACTCGTTATAAACATTGAATATATATATTCCTTGTCCATTTTTCACTTAGGAGAAACATTATTGTAGATGACTGTGAATACTGTAATAATTTTAGGATTTAATTCGTATTGTTTCCAGTAAAAACCTAAAGTGCAGTACAAACTGCAAAACAAAATGATGCGATAAACAGCGCGAACATTTTTGAATGTAGTTACACTGTTGTATTGTCATACCGTTACTATAAACCGTGACATAATTTACAGCTCTCGTCAGAAAACTTGGAAGGTGAAATACATAAGTGTAATTTGATGATAAAATATCATTAAAAAGGAGTTAGTTAATTAAGAACTGGAGATATAAATACTTACCGCCAATTTTATTCTCGTGTAACGCGCAGTTGTTTCAAGGGAAGATAATTTAGCAAATACTTAAGTAATTGTTGAAATAGGAAGCTGTTTTTATTTGTTATTCGTTAGTCTTAAGAGAGCGATGAACACAACTAATTAAATCTCTTTGGAAAGAGGAGTTGATAACTGACATAACATAATGCGATAAGTATTCAATTTGAAATATTCCTGACTCTTCGACAAGAAATGAGTTATAATATTCATCATCATAGTTTAACGTTTATCTTTCCATTCTTACATGGGTTGTCACGTTATAAGAGCAGGTGACCACGTATTGCTCATACAGATCTGTATTTTGGCTAGGTCTCTATAGCTGGATACCCTTCTCAACCACATTACAGTGTGGATTGGGTGCGTATAAAAAAAAACGACCATCTAACAGGCTGGGCTAAGTTCTTTTTCAGCACGATCACCTACAGCAAGGTTTCCCAAACTTTTTTCAAACGCGGATCCCTTTTTGGTTCAGAAACTTTTGGGAGAACCCCAAAGTCTAATATTGTTATTTGGTCGTAATATAAATATACTCCACTACTTTTTTTCACAAGCACGACCACCTAACAGAGTGGACTGGGTGCTTTTTTCTCGTGTCACCAGCACAACCACTTTACACGGTAGACTATGTGCTATTTTTATCATCACCAGCACAACTGATAAATTGTAGGGCAGAATTTCAGCTTCCCACCCCAATAACTTTTAATGTTTTATTTATTTTATTTTTTACCGTTGGATATTTATTTAGAAAAAGAACTAGTTGACAAGGGGATGAGAGGCAAACTTTAGAAGCTGCTAATCAGAAACTCTGATTTCTTCTGAATGAACAAGATGCACAGTTATGACACCTTGTCTATTCATCCATTCTATATCATTATGCTTTTGACAAGACCACACTGTTGAAACGAAGAATTCACAAATTCGGGAACATTATTCCAAGATTATAAACTGTTAACATCATAAATTTTGAACACTTCCATCTTGGAATATTACTGTTGAATGTGCAGGGAACAACTAGCTTTGAGTATCCTCTGACAGTGGATGAAGTTGTCTATATTACTTTCAAAGAAGCCACAGAACAATGTAATTTATATTAGCAATGACAATAAATGAGTTAGATGTATGGCTGAAGCTTCTTCCTCTGAATATCCTTCTCATATCAGCCATATTTTTGCTTTCATATATTCAATAAATAACCCGCAAACTCTGTGCATCTCTCTAATCAGTTTGAAGACAAGATGATGGAATATTACATTTATCAAGGAGATTCTTGGGAAACAGAAAGACAAAAAATTCTTGGAAGTCACTGAAAATACTTTGTACATGGTTTAAAGAGTTCATCACTAGGATTACTTGACCCTAGAATTATTGTACTTGATTACAATCATCCAAAGAAGATGAAGTTGAAGCAAGAGTTAGAAGCTTGAAATTTAGACAAGAAATATTCCAATGTATCATGAATGCCATTAACAATGACATAGCTGATCACAGATTCTTATGAACTAGGAGTATCTAGCAAAACATATTTGTACAATACTCTGATAAGCTACTTGAGGCTATTAGAGATAAACTGTTCTCCCATTTACAACCACAAAAATAGCAGCAGATTTATTTGGTGGGCAAACAGTAGAAAGTGGATTTAAACTACCCATTTCCTTCCTAGAAAATTCAACATCCTCCATGAATATTGCTTCTGAATCTAATTGTTCCAAACACCAACTTACTTATGAGAAAGTTATTTATATTACCAACTCCCTCAATTCTTGAATATTTTCAAAATTATTTGAAAATCAAAGGCAGTGTCTTTCATTAGAAATATGGTAGTGAATGGGTAAATAATGATTTCTACCCACCCAATGTCTTGGTGTTTCTGTTTGAAGCTACTGTTAAGTATTGCTGTGGTTTTCACTAACATACTATCGGTAACTATATTACTGGACTATGATAGTATAATTTAATAATCTGTACCTTACAATACAGAGTTACATAACCCTATTATAAAGTCTGTACATAGTAATACAGGGTTACCATAGCTCTATTTAATAGTCTGTACCTGGGTTACCATAGCTCTATTACAATGCTTGTATCTATTAATAGAAGACTACCATAACTATTTAGTGTCCTTTACCAAGCAATACAGGGCAAACAGCTCTACTACATAGTCTATACCTAGTAATAGAAGGTTACCATAGCTCTACTTAATAGTCTAAACCTAATATTAGAAAGTTACCATAGAAGGTTTAATAGTCTGTACCTAGTAATACAGAGCTATTGAAAAGTGATGACTGTGTGCTGAAAATCTTGGATGGGACAGTGTGCTGGTTGTTTCTGCAAAATTGCAACCATGGGGATTCTTGAGCAAAATAAGATTAATGTAATGTTCATGTTCAACAGTCCCTAATTTCCGCCGTAGTATTCAAACCTTTTGCGCATCATTAACTTGAGCCATTTCAATGTTGATGATGTCTTTGTACTTTTTCAACCAACAATTGAATGTAACACCATTCACTTGATCAAATTGGAATCCACTGATTAAATTCAGATTGGCTTCTGTCTCTAGTGCTGGAATTTATTGCCAGTTGTTGAAGGTTCATCTTCTGTGTCAATGTTTCGCTGTTGCTGGAGCAGGGCTCGCATTTGTTCAAAATTGATTGCCATTTTCAGTTCACCTATTGAAAGTGTGTCAGCTTGTCCAAACATTGTAGTGGACTGGTAGTTAACCTCAAAGACTTTAGAATGTAAGTATTTTTTATAGCTTTGAAACAAATAGCTACTCTTGGGTCTTGAATACCCCCCCCCCCCAACCGCTTATTAAATTTTGCTAATCTATATCTAGTGAAATTTTATTTTAAGTGGTAGCATTCTTGTGACAATTAATTTTCTTTATACAATAAAAAAACATCATCATCATCATCATTGTTTAACGTCCATTTTCCACGCTAGCATGGGTTAGACGGGAGTTGTCCAACTTGAGGCAAGGCTGGTCGGGTGACCGTGTCTCGCTCATATAGGACTATCTGGCAGGTTTTCTACGGCTGGATGCCCTTCCTAACACCAACCACATTTACAGTGTGGAACTGGGAACTTTTTACACGGCCACATTACACTGTGTTTTTTTGTCATGACACCTACACGATCTCGATCTCATTTTCTCGTGCTGTTGGTGGGAGTGGGAGGATAGGGTAGGGGTAGTGGATTGGGGTGTATATTTGGTTAAGAGGTGCCTACTGACTGTAGGTTTCGCTTTGTACATAGGCAAGGCGGGTCTTCTGTATTACTGCGTAGCGCCAAAGATCTCGGTCCAGTGACATTGTCTTGGAGAGATGTAAGTGTGTGAGGTCGGAATTTATCAGATCATCCCAGGTTTTTCTGGGTCTACCTACCCCATAACTTCCATCAATTTTGATCGCCCTACATTTTTTTATACAGCTGTCGTCTTTCATGTGCATCACGTGACCATACCAATGTAGTCTTCTCTTAAGTAAACAGCATCTGATCCCTCTTATTCCTAATTTCTCACTTAGTTCATTTATGCTTTGCCGTTCACGTATATTACTATTACACATCCAACGGAGCATGCAAGCTTCATTCCTCTCCAGTCTACGCAGGTCCTCTGCATGTAATGCCCATGACTCACTGCCATGTAACATTGCTGTTCGTATACAGGCATCATTCAATCTGCCTTTACATGACAAAAAAAAATACATTACAAGAAATCCCATATGTTATAAAATAAATAGGATGGGTTGGAGTCTCAATATGTAAACTAAATGACTAATTCTGGTTTTAAAAAAAATCAATGGAGACAACCTAGAAAAATTACCGATTTTGCCCCCCCCCCCCGCATATTTCACCCCTCTGCTTATTCCAACTCCCCCACTTATTCCAATCCCCTACTCCTGGCTTATTCCTCTATTATTTGGGACCTGAGAGTACCTTCTGATTGATCAAAAATCATGTCAAATGTTCATTACCTTTCGAGGCAAAACTATTAGATATGTGTCATTAAAAATAGGCTTTCCTAAAAAGGACTACCATCACTCTATTACATAATTTGTGCTTAGTAATACTGGACTACTATAGCTCTATTACATAGTCTGTACCTAGTAATGTAGGGCTACCATATCTCTATTCAATAGTCTGTACCTAGTGATACAGAGTTACCATAACTCTATTTAATAGTCTGTACATGGCTTAGTGGTTAGAGCATTAGGCTTGCAATTGGAAGGTTGTGAGTTCAATTCTCAGACCAGGCTGATGTGTTGTGTCCTTGAACAAGACACTTTATTTCACATCATTCCAGTATACTCAGCTGTAGAAATGAGTTGCAACATCCCTGATGCCAAGATGTATCGGCCATTGCCTTTTCCTTGGACATCATTGGTGGCGTGGAGAGGGGAGGTTGGTATGCATAAGTGACTGCTGATCTTCCACTAACAACCTTGCCTGGACTTGTGCTTCGGAGGGAACGTTCTAGGTGCAAATCCCATGGTCATTCATGACCGAAGGCGGTCTTTACCCTTTCCCTAGTAATACAGGGTTGCCATAACTCAACTCTATTTAGTAGCCTGTACCTAGTAACACAGATTTATCATAGGTCTATTATATAGTTTGTACCTAGTAATAATGGGTTATCATAGGTCTATTACATAGTTTGTACCTTGTAATACAGAGCTGCCATAGCTGTATTACAATGTCTGTGCATAGTAATACAGGGCTGCCATAGCTCTAATTAGTAGTGTGTACCTAGTAATAAAGGACAAACATAGCTTTATTACAATGTGTGTACCTAGTTGTAATACAGAATTACCATAGCATTATTTAATAGTCTGTAATACACGGTTACCATCAGAAGCATAACTAGGGTATGGCAAGCATGGCACGTGTCATGGGCGCCACTTGGACTCGGAGCACGTTCTATTAAAATCAAATATGCCTCGTTGGAGAGTGAAAAAGAAACTCCTTCAGATATATGATCTGTCTCTGATTATCATGGGTGAGAACACTATGGTGGCTGGATCATTAAACGATTTGTATAAATTATTAGGCCCATAGGTAAAAATACAGTGTTGGGTAGGGGCGCAATTTCACTGCTTCCCATAGGCGCTATTTTCCCTAGTTATGCCTCTGGTTACCATAGGTCTATTACATTTCCAGTAACCCTGTTCCTTCTGTGACCCACCCCCACATACATACAAGGTTTATGTATAAATAAACAGTGAGGATTTGAGTGTGATAAATTGTAGATGTTTCACTGCATTTCTGATGTGTATACAGTGTTTGTAAGAAGTATTAAATCTTAAAGTCCTCTACTGCATGAAACCACAGTAGCAAGGTTTTCATAAAAAGTACAAACAGCGCTATGACAGTATCACATTAAATATTAAAGTCCTTTGATTCTCGGCGGCACGTTTTGTTCTTGAACAAACTTTATTTCTTGTTGCTCCAGTCCACTCAGCTGACAAAAATGAGTTGTACATGTAGAGCAAAGGACCAGCCGTCTCACACACTGTGTAACACTGAATCTAACTATGTAAAAGGTACACGTGTCTGTAGAATGCTCAGCCACTTGCATGTTAATTTCACAAGCAGGCAGTTCCATTGATCAGATCAACTGGGACACTCAACATCGTAACCAACAGAGTGCCTCCATTAAAGTCCTATTTTAGTTTACTGCAATTTTCCACAATGATTTGTCTACCAGTAAAGACATTACAAACATTTGAATTAACAAACCTGTTTGTAGGTATTTTCTGCTAAATCAGGAGGCTAAGAGTTTTATAATATAATTAAGCCTGGAATCATAATTATACAAACAAAAATAATTTCTTTTATGATGGCTGATGCTTTGTACAATGCGTGGGAGGGATAATGCATATGTTTATGTATTCCGATGAATGCACTTATATTGTGTGAAAGATGAGAGAGAGGAAGGGAGAGTATGTGGATGTTATAAAATAAAGGTTATAAAGAAACAACATGTTTTGTGGCTATTTTCCATATAAAAAAAAATTAGATACTCACAGAAGAAAGTAAAACGAAATTAATTTATGAAAATATTATAAAATGTATAAAAAGATGAGATATTAATCCAGTGTAATTACTGCTGCATTAACAAAAAAAAAGATGATTGTTCTAGATATTAATTAATAACATTGTATTTGATTGCATAATATAAATTTAAATGTATTTCCTTCAGGCAAACATTAGTTAATACATAAAATATACATTGACCTGTGTCATTGAGCAAAATGTTTGACCTTATTGTATCAAGTCAACAAACAACTTTTCAACTCCTAGTTAAAGACAGTTTACATATGCTATAAATGGTTTTGAGAAAGGCATGAACAATGCAATTTCCCAATTCCTCTCATGATCATCATCATCATTTAACATCCATTTTCCACACTAGCATGGGTTAAACGAGTTGTCCCATTGTGGGACAAGTCAAATCAGGTGACCATATCATGCTCATATAGAACTAAAATAAAAGGTATTTCCTATAATCAAATATAATAAATGTATTCATTTTTTTTTGGTTGCTTCATGGTCCTTGTGGACAGAATGATGAATGCTCTACCCTGGAGAATGCACTGAAGGAGCCAATCCAACTCGTGTGTCTAGTTCTTGTGGATAGCCATCTCCATTCCTATTAGAGTAAGGAAAGTGCTTTTGAGACCCAGGGCATCCGATGTTCCCATCACTATGGGTTCAACAAAAAACCTATCAGCTGGGGTCTGACACTGATTTCCCAGATATTTGAGTGTGTAGTTAAAAGAAAATAATTTTTATAAACTATATTGAAAATATTTCTTTTTTCTTTTTCTTTTTTTTACTGCTTTGTCAGAGAGAGAAGTGCAGCACTTGTAGCCCCTACCTCTTTTCATCAGGGCCTCTGACAAATGGAATGAATATTTGCAACAGAGTGAATTCCACTAAAGACATTTAATATTGCCCATTTTAATACTACTACCTGACCCATGCGTGCCTTTGGCAAAGCCCACTATGTTGCATGTATTCAGATCAGGTCTCCAGTTCGAGGATGCTTTCTTCCGACAGTGATGGAGACCCTGAAAAGAATCATAGGCACTGCTCTCTCGTCTCTGACTAAACAGTAAAATAGAAAAATGACCAGGTAGTGGTGTTAAGCCAAGTGATGGATAAAGTGCACTACTACATCTAATACAGTAAATAATTCAATATGATATTTGTTTGTGAACAGCTGATTAAATGGCTTTCATTTAGGGAGGTGGGGGACTGCCAGAAAAAGAGAGCAACTGATTATTATCAGTAAAAGTGTGGGAGTTTCTTCTTGCCTATTGGTCTTATTGTCATAATATATATTCATAAACATACATATATTTTCATGTCATTAACTGTTAGTATTTGTGAATATCTACAGCAATAAAAAAAAAAAAAGGTATTTTTTTTTTCTAATTTACACGAATGAAGAGGAAAAAGAAATGAAAATTAGAAACCTCCAATAAGCCTTGAATCAGCATACATTTTGCTTTTCCTGTAAAAGGAAACATAACATTTTATTTTCAATCCGTCATTTAATCGATCAGTAATGATCCTCAAAAACAACAGTAGTCAACTTTGAACTTACAAGAGGTACTGACCAATATTTCCATTTTTTGTTGTTTTTAGTCTAATAAAGAATCATTTTTTTTTTGTTATTTATAGATATATATTTTTCAATTTGTATGATTTCTCTTCAGATTTGTTTCCTCATTCCTGCTTGCTTTGCTATCCTTTCTGTTCTGCTATTATTGCTGCTGCAATGCTTGCTGTTACTACCACTGCTACTGTTGTTGTTGCTGCTACTGTTACTGCCACTGCTGTTGTTACTGTTACTGTTGCTGCTGCTGCTGATGATGATGTTACTGATAATGACGACAAGAATGGCTGGTATTGATTGATTGCATGTTGACCTATTTCATAAAGGGTTTTTTTTCTAATAAGGAGAATGAAAGATTCTAAGAAAGGAATAAGGAGGGCAATGTTCAGATGGATGCATTGTTGAAAACAAAAAAAAACAAGAAATAAAAAGGAAAAATATTCTGCCAATCCACCATCCTGACTAATCAAGTACTAATAATAATAATAATAAGGCTACTAATAATAATAAAGGAAGATGAATTGTATATAAAATTTAAAAAATAGAAATGAATATGTAAC
This sequence comes from Eledone cirrhosa, assembly GCA_964016885.1. Taxonomy (NCBI): domain Eukaryota; kingdom Metazoa; phylum Mollusca; class Cephalopoda; order Octopoda; family Eledonidae; genus Eledone; species Eledone cirrhosa. The sequence goes on from OZ024741.1 coordinate 356,472,276, forward strand.
TAAAGAATTTCCGATAGAGGATGAGTGAAGAATATGTAAAATATAATTATTGTAGTCAATAATTATTAAGAATGAATGAGAAAATTAAATTATGACTGAAAGACAAAAAAAATAGAAAGCTCATTCATTGATTTTGAAATTATGTCAGATCTAGTATAATTGCTTCCAAAATACATAATGGTAAGAACAACTTCATCAGACAGGATTTCAGAAGATATTGAGATATTGCTTATATATATATATATATATATATATATATATTTATATATATTTCTTTTCAATGGGTGACAATACCTTACCGGCGCCACTCGAATAAGGTAATTATTTAACCCATAAATGGGGCCCTAACAGGTACTACTACTCCGGGCCAGAGCAGACCTGGGAGTTATGACAACTAAGGGGTAACTCCACATTCCCCACAGTTCCTGAACTCCCGAACTGGAGCCTTGCCACTGGATGTAGTTTAATGTCATACCCAGCTCAAAAGTGACCCAGAGGAGACTGAGGTTAGCTAGACATGCTCACCGACATCCAGAGTTGACACTGCACTCAGTGCTCCTGTGGGAGCCCCTGCATGGACACACTGGAAGAGGAAGACCAAGGTTAACATGTTGATGCCTTAAGGACAGACACTGGTCTGTTGGAGACGCAGGACATGGCAGCGATAATGAGGGACAGAGACCGCTGGAGAGAACTCGTCCATGGATCTCGGGAATTTTACCCGCCCTAGATATATATATATATATATATATATATATATATATATTTCATATTTAAACAAAATAAAACAAAGAAAAGAAATTTAAACAAAACAACACACTGTTTAACTTAAACATACATTTCTGTCTAGTTTTGTTTATATATTAAACAAATATTTATATAAATACATATGTACACACATCTATCAATCTCACTCTCTCCCCTCCCCCTCTCTCTCCATATATATATATACACCCACATATACATACGCATACATACATGCACATATACATCATCATCATCCTCATGTCACACACATATATAATATATATATATATATATATGTATATATATATGAGTGGGGAGACCCAAGATGACTTGGGATGAGGTGATAAAAGCCGACCTTACCCAACTACACCTCTCAAAGTCAATGACACACGACCGTGACTTCTGGCGTCACGCAGTAATACAGGGTACCCGACCTCCCATGGGTACATGCTGAAGCATATAAACAATATGCCCCCCCCCCCCCCCACCGCAAGGTGGTCGTGGAGGTGCCACGGCAAAAAAGCACCCAGCCCACACTGTAAAGTGGACGTGTAGGCGCCACGAAAAAGCACCCAGCACTCACTGTAA
>OZ024741.1:356483610-356528610 GCA_964016885.1 Eledone cirrhosa
TTAAAAAAATAATAAAAATACAAACGAAGGACACAGAACTCATTGGCTATTGAGATGGACTTTGGCAGTTTTGACACCTACCAACGTACTGCTGGTCCACTTGGGGTCACAGCGTCTGACATGAGCCAAACGCTGTCCAGTGGAGTAACAGACGAGAGACAAAACATTAATTTATAACAAACCTTGCAAGCAGGGAAAAGCGAACGTAAAATGATGATGATGATATATATATATATATATATATATATATATTTAGGTTTGTTGGTTCACCACTGGATAGAACTGGTCATTCCGAATAAACCTTTCAAGGATTTACACCAGTCCAGCCTCCTGTTATTTTATAATATATATATAAGTGTGTACTGTTATTTTATAATATATATATAAGTGTGTACTTAATGATGACGGCGTACTTGCCATCACCGACGCTGATAAGAAGGTAGCTTGGAAGTGTCACTATGAAAGGCTACTAAATGAGGAGAATAAATGGGAGAAAGACAGTCTCCCCCACATCGACCAAATAGAGGGACCAGCAGTGTTAGTCGAGGGTAGTATAATAAGTAAGGCAATCAAGGATATGAAGACGGGTAAGGCGGCTGGGCCTTCGGAAATAGTTGCTGAGATGCTGAAGGCATCTGGCACGGTGGGACACACCATGGTCACCCGGATAGTTAACCAAGTCGTACAGAATGGGGTTGTTCCGAAGGACTGGCGTAGCAGCATCATCGTTAACTGTTATAAGGGTAAAGGAGATGCCCTAGATAGGAGTAACTATAGAGGCATTAAATTAATCGACCAGGTCATGAAGGTCACGGAAAAAGTAATAGCGCAACTAATCAGAGAGAGAATTGACCTCGATGAAATGCAGTTCGGGTTTGTTTCAGGCAAAAGTACCACAGACGCTCTTTTCATTGTACGACAACTACAGGAGCAGTACCTAGCTAAAAGTAAACCCCTATACTTAGCTTTTGTCGACTTGGAGAAAGCCTTCGACAGAGTCCCCCGTTCCATTATCTGGTGGGCTCTTAGAAAACTAGGTGTTGACGAATGGCTTGTGAGAGCTATACAAGCCATGTATAAAGAAACAGCCAGCAAGGTTAGAATTAACAACGAATATAGTGAAGAGTTTAGCGTAAAAGTTGGCGTCCATCAGGGCTCTGTTCTCAGCCCCCTACTATTTATTATTGCCCTTCAGGCTATAACAGAGGAGTTCAAGACCGGCTGCCCATGGGAACTCCTATACGCAGATGACCTAACACTCATAGCTGAATCAATGGCCGAGCTAGAGAAGAAATTCCAAACATGGAAGCACGGCCTAGAATCAAAAGGACTTAAAATTAACCTGGCTAAGAGCAAAGTTCTAGTTTGTAGGAAAGAAAATAAGGCGGCAGTCCCTTCCGGGAAGTGGCCATGCTCAGTGTGTAGGAAAGGCGTAGGTAGAAACTCCATTTTGTGTCCGAAATGCAAAGTATGGGTGCATAAAAGATGTAGTAGGGTCACAGGTAAGCTAACTAAGAACATAGATTTTACATGTGGCCGGTGCTCTGGTGCAATAAGTAGCAGCAAGTGCCCATTGAATACTAGCTCTTTCAATTGCGCAGAGGGCTCTATAGAAATAGTGGACAGCTTCCGTTACCTGGGTGACAAAATCAGCAGTGGGGGAGGGTGCTCTGAAAGTACAGTAGCTAGAGTCAGAACTGGATGGAAAAAGTTCAGAGAGCTTATACCACTATTAGTCGCTAAAGGGTTCTCCCTAAAAATGAAAGGCAGGTTGTATGATGCCTGCATACGAACAGCAATGTTGCATGGCAGTGAGACCTGGGCATTGTGTGCAGAGGATATATGCAGACTAGAGAGGAACGAAGCTTGCATGCTCCGCTGGATGTGTAATAGTAATATACGTGAACGGCAAAGCATAAACGAACTAAGGAAAAAATTAGAAATAAGAGGGATCAGATGTTGTTTACTTGAGAGAAGGCTACGTTGGTATGGTCAGGTGATGCGCATGAAAGACGATAGCTGTATAACAAAGTGCAGGGCAATAAAGATAGACGGTAGCCACGGAGTAGGCAGACCCAGAAAAACCTGGGACGAGCTGATAAATTCCGACCTCACACACTTACACCTCTCCAAGACAATGTCACTGGACCGAGACCTATGGCGGTACTCAGTAATAGAGAAGACCCGCCTTACCTAAATACAAAGTAAATCCTACTACAGTCAGTAGGCATCTCTAACAAAATAACCCCCACACCGCCCCTTTCAATGTAAAGTTATGTTGGTGCCACAACATCCAGGCCGAAACAAATGAGATCATGTAGGTGTCACGACAAAAAAAACACACAGTCCACGCTGTAATGTGGCCGTGTAGGCAACACGGTAAAAACCTCCCAGCCCCCACACTGTAAATGTGGTTGGTGTTAGGAAGGGCATCCAGCTGTAGAAAACCCGCCAGACAGTCCTATGCGAGCAAGACAATCACTCTTGCCTCAAGTGGGAAAACCCCCGTCCAAACCCATGCAAGCGTGGAACACAGACGTTAAACGTTGATGATGATGATGATGATATATATATATATATATATATATATATATATATATAAGCAAATGAATGAATGAAGGAGTTCCAAGCCGTTAAAACAAGTTCTTTATATAGCTCTTACACATGTTTCGCCCACACGGGCTCGTCAGAGAAATAATTGATTATATAATGTTATACCCTATTATCTATATATATAAAACAGAGGATGTCTGTCTGTGTGTGTGTGTCTGTGAGTTCGAATCCCTAAAACTCGAGAAGTACCGAACCGATTTTTGTCAAACTTTACATGTGTATTACTTATGTTTCAGGGAGTGTTATGCACATAAAATTCAACTTTTTGATTCCTAGGGCCCGCATTAGGTGAAAAACTGCGTTTTTTTCAGCCTCTAAGGGTTGTTTTGAGGCGTTACGTCAGACCGATGTCCTTGAAATTGTAACTATGTATTAGTCAGTCTCTTCTTCATACCGTGAGCAAAGAAAATCCAACTTTTTTTATGGCCTAGGGCCCGCTTTAGGTGAAAAGCTTCATTTTTTCAGGTTTTTAGGGCTTTTTTGAGGCGTCATATCTAGCCGATTTTCCCAAAATTTCAAGGCATATTATGCACATAAAAAAATTCATTTTCTTGATCCTCTAGGGCCCACATTAGGTGAAAACCGGCATTTTTCCTGCTTCATTGAGGAGAATCTTAATGATTATCCAGCCATCAGAGTATTCGTTTTTTTTTCTTTACATATTGTCCAGGCATGCAGTTTATTCACGATTAGGTCTGTTGGCGTCCCGCGTTCCAAAATACATTATCCCGTGCAACGCAGGGTACCACTGCTAGTTATATATATATATATATATATATATATATATATATATATATATATAACTAGCAGTGGTATATATATATATATATATATATATATATATATATATATATATTTATATATATATATACATATCATCATCATCATCATCATCAACGTTTAACGTCCGTGTTCCACGCTTGCATGGGTTTGGACGGGGGTAGTCCCACTTGAGGCAAGAGTGATTGTCTTGCTCGCATAGGACTGTCTGGCAGGTTTTCTACAGTTGGATGCCCTTCCTAACCATATATATATATGTATATACCTGACAATCTTCTTCACACATTCATGACTTAACTAATGTACATTTAATTATATATGTATATTGTCTTTGTTATGTAATTTCAAGTAAATTCTGTTTTGCTTTCATCTTGCAAAATACTCCATGACAGCATTTGACTATTGTGTTAGACATTGTGACTCTGGACCAGCAGTCATGTCAGTAGAGGTTGAAACTATGTACACCCATTTCAACAGCGGATGACTATGGAGTTCTTGTACCTGTTACCAATTTTGTTTTATATGTATTTATAGATACATAATCATCACCATTTTTCATCATCATCATCATTTTATGTCCGCTTTTCCCTGCTTGCAAGGGTGGGACAGGTCCTATTCAGCACAGCATCTCTCCACTTGTCACGGTCCTTCGTCATCTCCACCGTGAGCTTCAGCGATCTGAGGTCTGCTCTAACCACCTCCGCCCATGTTTTTCGTGGTCTACCTCTACCACATCTTCCTTCAACTGGCATTTCCTGGCACTTCTTCACCCATCAATCATCCTCCATGCGCATCACATGTCCATACCATCGCAGTCTCCTCTCTCGCACACTACAATCTATCCCTCTCAGACACAGTTTCTCTCTGAACACATCCATGCTCAGTCGTTCATGCACATTGACATTGCACATCCAACGGAACATGTTTGCCTCATTTCTCTCCAGCCGTTGCATATCCTCTGCAGTTGCTACCCATGTCTCACTACCATGCAGCATCACGCTCCTCACACAGGCATCATATAACCGGCCTTTCGTACGCAGGCAGAAACCCTTCTTCGTCAGCAGAGGAAGCAGCTCCCTAAACTTCTTCCAACCCGTCCTTATTCTAGATACTATGGCCTCGGAACACCTCCCTCCCATGCTAATCTAATCTCCTAGGTACCGGAAGCTATCAACCACTTCTATAGCACCCACCCGCATTTGAAAAATGTGTCTATCAATGCGATAAATACATATATATATACATATATATATGTGTGTGTAAAAATAGAAGTCAGGTGTAGGTAGATAATAGTTAATTTATTGTTTTACGATCATTTCAGAGGGTCGATTGATCAATGGTGATCGATGTATCGACTAGCATGGTAATGGTTAAGTTACTACCTATTTCTAGTCTCGATATATATGTGTATATATATATATATATATAAGTATGTTTTGAAACAGTGAGCAGGTTTGAAATTAGAAAATAGAATAGCTTTCACCATTCAAGCATGTTTTGCAGCGTGAGGACCAGAAACAGGTGTTCAAGATTGCGAGGCAGTGTGTCAGAGAGAATTGTGATGTCATTGGAATGATAAAGGTGAGCTTGCCCTCACAAGTGCTGAGAAGAAAGATGCATGGAAGAGCCATTATGATAGATTACTAAATGAGGAGAATGCATGGGAAGAAGAGACCCTACCCCAAGTAGACCCTATAGAGGGGGCAGCAGTAGCGTAGTAAGTAAGGCAATCAAAGATATGAAGATGGGGAAGGCAACCGATCCATCGGGTATAGCTGCCGAGATGCTGAAGGCATCTGGGTCTGTAGGTCACACTATAACCACACGTATTGTTAACCAGGTAATACTAGAAAGTGTCATACCAAAAGATTGGTGCAGTAGCATCATTGTCAACTGCTACAAAGGTAAAGGTGATGCACTAGATAGAGGAAACTGTAGAGGTATAAAGCTGATGGACCAGATCCTGAAAGTAACAGAAAGAGTTATAGCACAGTTGATTAGGGACCGGGTGAAACTAGATGAGATGCAATTTGGGTTTGTACCAGGAAGAGGCACCACTGATGCCCTCTTCCTTGTCAGGCAGTTACAGGAAAAGTACCTAGCTAAAAGTAAGCCACTCTACCTGGCGTTCGTCGATCTTGAGAAAGCCTTTGTCAGAGTTCCACGTGCTATAATCTGGTGGGCTCTTAGAAAACTAGGAGTAGATGAATGACTTGCGAAAGCTGTACAAGCCATGTATAGGGGAGCAGTCAGCAAAGTTAGGATTAGCAATGAGTATAATGAGGAATTTAGCGTACAGGTTGGTGTCCACCAGGGCTCTGTTCTTAGCCCTCTCCTGTTCATCATAGTCCTGCAGGCAATAACGGAGGAGTTTAAGACCGGATGCCCATGGGAACTCCTGTATGCAGATGGCCTCGCACTTATAGCTGAATATATGGTAGAACTAGAGAAGAAATTCCAAACTTGGAAGCAGGGACTAGAAAGAAAGGGTCTCAAAGTCAACATGACAAAGACTAAGGTCTTTGTAAATAGACGAGAAAACAGAACCCAGATCCCCTCAGGGAAATGGCCTTGCTCAGTATGTAGGAAAGGTGTAGGTAGGAACTCCATTCTCTGCCCCAAATCAAACAATGGGTACACAAGAGATGTAGTGGGATCTCAGGAAGCTTAATTAAGAATGTAGGCTTCACATGTAGCAGCTGGGCTGGGACAGCAAGCAGCAAACAGCCACAGGAAACAAGTACCACCAATCTATGGGAGGGCTCTGTAGAAACAGTAGACAGCTTCTGCTACCTAGGTGACCGAATTAGCAGCAGAGGTGGGTGTTCAGAAAGTACAATAACTAGGGTAAGAATGGGATGGAAGAAGTTCAGGGAACTACTGCCACTGCTAGTTGCAAAAGGCTTCTCCCTCAAAATAAAAGGCAGACTGTATGATGCGTGTATCCGAACAGCAATGTTACATGGTAGTGAGACCTGGGCGCTGAAGGTGGAAGACTTACGTAGATTAGAAAGAAACGAAGCCTGCATGCTCCAATGGATGTGTAATAGTAATATACGCAAACGGCAAAGCATAAATGAATTGAGAGAGAGACTGAGCATAAGAGGAATCAAATGCTGTGTGCAGGAGAGGCGGTTGCTTTGGTATGGACATGTGATGCGTATGAAGGATGACAGCTGCATAAAAAGGTGCAGAGCACTAGAAGTCAATGGAAACCGCGGAGTGGCGAAACCCAAGAAAACCTGGGATGAGGTGATAAAAGCCGACCTTACCCAATTACACCTCTCAAAGGCGATGACACACGACTGTGAACTCTGGCGTCACGCAGTAATACAGAGTACCCGACCTCCCATGGGTACAAGCTGAAGCATATAGACAATATGCCCCACATCCTCCCACTGCAAAGTGGTCGTGGAGGTGCCACGGCAAAAAAGCACCCAGCCCACACTGTAAAGTGGACGTGTAGGCGCCACGGAAAAAAGCACCCAGCACTCACTGTAAATGAGGTTGGTGTTAGTAAGGGTATCCAGCTGTAGAAATCAAGCCAAAATCAGTTCCTGTATGAGTAAGGCATGGTCAGCCGACCAGACACTGCCCACAACAGAACAACCCGTCTAACCCATGCTAGCATGGAAGAAACGACCCTCTCATCCTCTTTTTGCTCTTCCCCCTTTCCTCTTTTGTGATTTCCTTCTCTTTTTTACACTCTTATCTCCCCATCTTTTCTTAACATTTTTGTCAATACTTGTTCCTCTCTGTCTCTTACTCGATTTCATCTTTCTCTTTCTCACAAGAATCCACCCAATCAGCTAACTCCACTCAATTTGGTGTTAGGCTAACCCAGTTTTTAATTGTCTGAGGAACCTGTAGCATGCAGTGGAAACAGCCCACTGAATCAGACTTAATAAACTATTAATCTCTAATGAGTATATAAATATACACATTTAGTGTAAACATGAAATATTTATATATTTCCATGTAGATTGAGAAAATGATGAATGTCTTTAACTGATTTTCGACCTTTGTTGGGGACTCATCAGAGGATATAGTGCTAACCATTAAATCATCATCACTATTATCATCATTTAATATTTGTCTTCCCTGCTGACAAGGGTTGGACAGGTCATCAGCAGACCAGGTCAGTACTCAAGCAGAGGTACTGACCCTATGAATGGGCCAAGAGCTTGCTTCTTCCTTACATATATTCCTGCATTTTACTGAGTGCTCAGAGGGGTAGGTGGCCTGCAACTCACTTATATATGATCTTGTTCACAATCGAGTGCATTTTATCATAAAATCAGTACAAGGGAGGTTGACATGTCTTTGAGATATTTGACAGGTTTTGTATGGTTTGGATGTCCTTCCTATCACCAACCACTTTCCAAAGTATACTGGGTGTATTTATTGTGTAAATCACAAACACTTTGACACTGCTGATTGCATTTTATTAGTGTTTATACTCAATGTGTATATTATATATGTATTCATGCAGTCTTAATTAACCTTGTACTGAATATATATGCAGAAATATATATGTAATTATCATATATTTAAAATTTATCATAATTTTAAATTGTACACTAAGTAGCTAAAAATTAATTACCACTATATACACACCAATAATATACAAATTAATTCCTCTATTTCATGATTAGTACTTCATTTGGTAGTTTTATAAGCAATCAGTTATGTTTTGTGGTTTTTCAGTGGTGTAAATATCCTCCAATGTAAGTACAATAAAGGTAAAAAACTGATTATAATGTTCATCATTTTTTTCAATCTACCAGGGAAATATATAAATTTGACATGTCAATGTGTGTATTTATATATACATTCCTTGGTCAACACTGTACTGTATGTATATAAATACATATTTACCCAATTACACCTCTCAAAGACAATGGCACACGACCGTGACTTCTGGCGTCACACAGTAATACAGAGTACCCGACCTCCCATGGGTACATGCTGAAGCATATAAACAATATGCCCCCACACCCCCCACTGCAAGGTGGTCGTGGAGGTGCCACGGCAAAAAAGCACCCAGCCCACACTGTAAAGTGGACGTGTAGGCTCCACGAAAAAGCACCCAACACTCACTGTAAATGAGGTTGGTGTTAGGAAGGGCATCCAGCTGTAGAAATCAAGCCAGATCAGTTCCTGTATGAGCAAGGCATGGTCAGCCGACCAGACACTGCACACAACAGGACAACCCGTCTAACCCATGCTAGCGTGGAAGAACGGACGTAAAACGGTGATGATGATGATGATGATTTATATGTATATCCTATCAGAATTACTGCCCTCTGGGTAGCTTTCTGTTAATGCATATATTTGAGTGTTTTGTAATGTATCTATTAATGTATACAAATGTACGAAAAAGGACAACTACATTTTTGACATGCCAATGATATGAATTCGCACCAAAATATTTCATCTTACTGTTAATTGAATTTAATAAAATGATGATTGTTTTCTACAAAATTGGGACCCAAACTTAATTAGCAATGATGGGATATGAACCAGTTAATAAAGACATGATTGAAACAGTCCAGCACAACACCTTCAATGAGATTCAATAAGATTTTTGAATGAAACTTTTTCTTATATTGACTCATAGATTTTTTTTTTATTGACTTTTAGATACTTAAGTGGAAGCATGTGGCCAAGTAGTAAAGGTGTTGGACTGATGATCATAATGCGGTGGGTTCGATTCCTGGGCTGGACTGGCATCATGTCCAGGAGGGAGTCTTGTACTCTCAGTCACTTCACACCACAAAACTGGGATAAGCACTGGTCTGATGAGCCCTCACTCTTGAGACAGACTTTAGACTAGACTAGAGATAGATACTTGATAACTTTTATTCAAGGACAGTGCTAAGTAGTGTTTTTTCTGTGATTTGTGAACAATATAGACGCACAATGCTATATTTGATTTTGTGGTTTATTTACTTTAATACTAAAGTATAACACTTATATTTCCCATCATTGTTATCTGTGTGAACAGACTATGTGTGTGTATGATATATATATATATATATATATATATATATATATATATATATATATATATATATGAAACTGACATGCTGTCTGCTGCACAACCGATATATATATGATAATTTATGAACACCTTCCAGCACAGAGACATCCACAAATATACATAGTATTAGGGGAATCAGGGACAGAGATTAATAATTGATTTTGTTATTGTCTTTGATCTCTTTGATTCTGTGCTGGATGTTCGTGATAAGAGAGGGGCTGAGTTGTCAACTAATCTCCATCTAGTTACCTGCGGCTTGAGACTATCTAAATCCAAAGAAGCCCACAAAACTAGCAGGTCCAGGGTGACCTACAGGATAATATAGGAAGCATTGGTGGATAAAGAAGTGAGGACCAGATATGCAGATACTATTGCATCCAAATTCAGATAACTCTCTGAGGAGACTGAGAATGTTGAGACAGAGTGGGGAGTGTTCAGCGCAGCAGTTTTTGCTTCGGCTGTTAAATTTTGCAGGCAAAAGAGGCTTAGTGTGGCACTGGGTAGCAGGAGGACCCCTTGGTTCAATCAATAAGTCAAAGATGCCATCTGAGCAAAGAAGGAGTCTTACAAAGCTTGGTTTGGAAATAAGTCCTCCTTCTTGCACTTGCGGTATAAGCAGGCTCGAAGAATCACAGCAGACACAGTAAAGTCATCCAAAGTTAAAACATGGGAGCACTTTGTGGTTAAGCTGGAATCTGACTTCAGATCAGCAAATAAAATGTTCTGGCAGACCATCTGCCGACTTTGTAATAAGAAGCCCTCCTCCACACCTGCTATCAAGAGCACAGAGAGGTGCATCCTTACAAGGTGGAAAAATTACTTTGCTGACCTAAACCCAATCACAACAGCATCTTCAGATGTACATGAGGTGCATCTGGGAGTGATGACTAATCTCTCAGAGGCTGAGGTCACAAGAGCAGTTAAAGAGTTCAAATGTGGCAAAGCTGCTGGGGAAGATGAAATCTGACCCAAGATGTTAAAAGCCATAAATAGAGAAGGTATTCTCAGGCTGACTCATCTGTGTCAGGTGGCCTGGATCTTGGGAAATGTACCTAAGGAATCGCAATTGGGAGTAATAATTTTCAAAAAGGGAGAGAAAAGAGATTGTTCCAATTACTGAGAGATCTCCTTGTTAAGCCTCCCCAGTAAAGTCTATGCTAAGTGTCTGGCAAAGAGATGCAGGAAGATTTTCAAGTCCATGCTAGATGATGAACTGCAGTTTTTGCCCTGGACACAGCACAGCTGACCAAATATTCACGCTGCGGCAAGTCTTCGAGAAATCATAGGAGTATTGCTAAGAGGTATATTCTTGTTTTGTTGACCTTGAAAAGGCATATGAACACGTTCCTTGGGACCTGCTGTGCAAGGTTGTGGAGGAGTATGGGATTGATAGTCAGCTTCTTGCTTCCTTGATGTCTCTATATGAATGCCTGAGTATTTGTGTTTAGATAAATGGTGCTAAATCGAAACTATTCAATGTGGGTGTTGGACTCTACCAAGGGTGCGTACTGTCACCTCTCCTGTTCATTATTTTCATGAACAGGATTGTCATGCACAGCCAAGTTGGAAGTGGTATCACGACTGGCAGGTGTAAAATCAGTCGGCTGGAATTTGCAGACGACATGGTGTTACTTAACTCAACTTGCACTTGATAGGTTTGATGCCGAGTGCTGTATGGCTGGAATGAAAATTAGTGTTGGGAAACTGAGAAACTTGTCCTCTCAAGGAAGCCTGCGCAGTGCACTCTACATGTGAATGGAGTCCCACCAAAGCAGGTAAGGAGTACAAGTATCTTGGAGCCGTGTTCATGAGTGATAGAAGGCAGGAAGCTGAATTAAGTGCAAGAATTGCAGGAGCTGGTGCAGTAATGCGCCAGCTTCAGCATTCAGCAACCAGAAGAAGGGAGGTAGACATAAAAGCCAAACTCACTATCTTCAATTCGGTATTCGTGTCAACTCTTACCTATGGTCATGAATCTTGGGTAATGACTGAAAGAATACGATCGCGAATACAAGCGGCCAAAATAGGGTTTCCTCCGAAGGGTCTTTGGAGTAACATTACTTGATAAAGTGCATAACTTGGAGATCAGAGAGTTACTTCAGGTAGAACCACTACTTCTTTGAATTGAGAGATCACAGCTCTGATACTACGAGCATGTGGTTAGAATGTCTCAAGAAACAATTACTGGATAGATTTTATGAGTATAACCAATCGGCAGGAGACCCACTTGGGGAGATGGTTGCTTCTGACAGGACCTTTTGGAAGGAGTTTTTGAGGACTCTGCCTCCACAACACTCGCAGGAATAAATGGGTGAAGGAGAAGAAAGAAGAAAAAATATATATTTATATATATGATGATTTATATATATATATATGTATATATGATGGCTGCATCACAGGTTCGAGAGTTGTCATTCCTTGACATTTTTCTCATACATGAGGGGAATAAACATCACATTTTAGCCTTGCCAAGGGGTTAGATTCCTTTCTACATATGATGTAGCAAAAGAAAGTAGAAAAGGCCATCCTCACGCAACACATGTGAGAGTCGTTTACATCAAGTGATGCCTATTCTTGAAGCTTTTTTAAGTAAAGCAAGGCCTTGCACTGAACCAATATTCACTCTCAGAACAACAGTAACAGGTATCCAAAGAGAAGAACAAGTCAACATCCTTGGCTGCCATCAAGTTGCCAGTTTTTCATCTGAGTTTTCCTTCTAGGATGATGTCCAGAGAAGAACTAGGAGTTTCTCACTCCCAGTGAGCTAACTACAATGCTCCGGCACCAACAAACCAAGGATTTCTATATTCCTGCACATATACATGTATATATATATATTGTTATACTTTGGGAGGGTCATGTTGCCAATAAGAAACACACGCACCAGTTGCTTTCACTTCAATTTATTATATATTTATAAATTTATAAATTTACAAATCTACAAACTTATAAATTTCTGGTTGGTTGGTTGGTTCCACAACCAGATAGTTGTTTATATATAGTCATAGTCCTTTCGTCACACATTCTGTGACCTCTTCAGTGACTGGGGATTCCTTTCTTTGTTTCTGTGCCTTTCCTTTCTTCTGTCCTACGCCATTTTGTTTCTGTGTGTGTGTTGTGTGCTCAGTTTGCGCATGCGCCACATTCGGGTGTCTGTGTGTGTTTGTGTTCATTTATCTATTTGTTTATTTATTTATTTATTTATTTACATGTTGTTGGTTGGTTGTTTGTTCTATGTGTGTGTGTGTGTTTTCATTTTGTCCTTAATTGTAAGTTGTGATGTTGCTGTTCCACTCATATTTTCTATTTAATTTTGGTTGTAATTCTTTTATGCTTACTGCCTCTGTAATTTGCCTAAACATTGCATCTTTTCTGTGTGTGGATTCTATTTTTATTTCTATGTTCTCTAATTTACCCTTGTGCTCTATCTTAGCATGTTGGTAGAGCACAGATGATTCTTTATTATCTTGAAGGTCTCGCCAGTGTTCATTTATTCGTTCCCCTATACTACGAGCTGTCTCACCTATGTACACTATATTTTTGTTTCTACATTGTCCTTCAGTACATCTTATGCTATACACTACATTTCTAGTTTTACAGTTAATATGGGGGCTTATTTTACAGGTTATACATTTCTTATCTATACATGAGGGTCTTTGGAACGGGTATGTCTTGCTAATAAGTGTTTTTACGGAGGTACCTGGTCTTTCTACTATCTTAATATTGAGTTTATGTTTATTTAGGGCCCTTCTAAATCTGTAGGCTAGTTCGCCTCTAGGGGTTGTATTGATGAACATTACACTCTGGTATTTATTGCTATCATACCATGAGTTTATTCTATTGGCCTTGTTCCTAGTTCTTTCTATTCTATTCCAAAATTTTCTCCTATACAAGGGGCAGGTCCCATTTATGTCATTATTTACCATTTTTTCCCATTTGGTTCTGGCTCCTCTATACACTCTGATTCTATCTCTCTGATTGTAGCCAGAGAACTGCATACGGTGGATGAAGTGTTGTATGTGTCTCTCTAGTTCTTCGGGGTTGCACATGCGGGACACATTTCTCATCACCCGTACCAAATCCGCAATCAGTATGTTGATTTTGGTATGGTCCGAAATGGCCGAGTTTCGGTGGATCAGATGTTTGGAAGTCATGGGTTTGGCGTAATGGGAACGGAGGATTTGTTTTTGGTTGTTAATGGTATCTAACCAGAGCTCTGTGTCTAGTACAGGTAATCGATGGTTGGGGTGTCTACTTGGGTAGTCTATAGTAACTCTAATGCTCTGGTGGATGGAGTTTGCTATTTGCTGGATGCTTTCCATTGTGTTTTTCTCTAGTTCCTGACTGTTCTTTAGTGGGGGTGTCTTAACTACGATGTTTATATCATCTACGTAGCGGGAGTACATTATCAGGGTTAAGCTGTCTTCTAATTGTTCTTTAAGTTTTTGTTTAAGTCTACTGTCCCACCATACCATGAATAAGTTAGCTATGTCGCCTGCAATGCTAACACCAATGGCTGCTCCTTCCTCTTGGGCATATGTTTTACCATTAAATTTGAACATATGTTCCTTAAGGGTTAATTTTATGCTGGCCCCTACCGCATGTGCAATTATTTTCTTCAGTTCATCGTGGTTTTTGGGTGTCCGTATGGCTCTGGTCCACCCGTTCCATCTATCTGTGTGGGTTTTCTTGGCCATTGAGGTAATGGTAGGTGGTCTGCCTCTTGCTGGTCTTGTAGGGCACAGGTTGCTAAGGTCATAAGTGTCTAGGTAACTATTACTATGGGTAAGCTTAAGTAGAAGTCCCAGCTCACTGGTATCAATCCCACGGAACTCAACCTTGCTCTCGCTGATCATTTCTACGCATTTCTCCACAGCAAAATCCACGTCAATAGATGGATACAGGGACACAACATCCATACTGCCTATTATGCAGTTTGTTAGGTCCCCAGATCGGTTACCCACGCCGATTCTGCTGAGGAGGTCCTCCGTGCTGTCACATACATCTGGGGACATCTCAATGATGGGGCGTATGATCAGGGAGAGGAAGTAGGACAGTCTGTAGTTACTAGCAATGTTAGCTCCACAGACTGGCCGTGTTGGTGGTCCCGCGACAGGGTCACAGCCTGTTTTATGGTCTTTTCGAAGCCCATACAATGCCGGCACGTCATTGTTCCAGGCCTGGAAGTTGTTGGCAGTCCTTTTGTTGGGCTGCATTATATTCGTCCACATCACCATATGGGCATTGAGGGCTTTTTCTCTATCCTCATGCTCCTGTGGTGTTACCTCTCTTGTGTTAGTGATGTGGGGTTGCATTGCCTGGATGTAGTTTGGCAGGCTGTCAACCGACATTCTGCCAGACTTGTCTGTTGGAAAGCATGCTATCTCTCCATTATGTGAGCGCTGCATGAGCTTACGCAAGCCATTTGCAGATTTTTCTCCCAGTTGCTGGGCCTCTATTCTATTATGCTTCTTGCTATACTGTTCTATAATATTTCTAAGTTCGGATTTAGCTATACTAAATTGTGCTTCTGTTTGTTCATCGACCTTGTGGAACCAACCAACCAACCAGAAATTTATAAGTTTGTAGATTTGTAAATTTATAAATTTATAAATATATAATAAATTGAAGTGAAAGCAACTGGTGCGTGTGTTTCTTATTGGCAACATGACCCTCCCAAAGTATAACAATATCGGTTTCAACACACGATTTCAGATAAAGAATCTTGCTAAAAAAATTCAGAAACGAAATATATATATATATATATATATATATATATATATATATATATATATAAGAGAGTATTGAAGTTTGCTTGAAGTATTGTGGAATAATAAGGTAAATTTCTTTAAGTCATTTGGAAGCCTCGACAATGCAGATGGGTAAATCTCCGGGTAACAAGATCCAGTGGTGGAGAGAGAGATGTAAGTGGGTGTACGTTGAGATGCGTGGCGTGTATAAGAACCCCCAGTTGATGGATGTGAATCCGAAATATATAGGGACAATTAAATCTCTCCCAAGGTAACTCTTTCTCGTGTTGTTATTTTTATTTTTATCCTTTACGCTCATTCCTTTATTCCTCTACACGTTACAGTCTTATACACGCCACGCATCTCAACGTACACCCACTTACATCTCTCTCTCTCCACCACCGGATCTTGTTACCTGGAGATTTACCCATCTGCATTGTCGAGGCTTCCAAACGACTTAAAGAAATTTACCATATATATATATATTAGAATTGGTGCTCTGAAATAGCGATATATATCTGAATGTATATATACAGTGTATTTTGCAATACACTGTATGCTTAATTAAAAGCATTTTGAAGTCCATACGCTATTGTTTTAAAGTAGTGACAATGTCACTTACTTAAATTTTCAGCAAACAGGGGAGATAAGCTGACAGAGTTCTGTTTCGTACTTGTTGGTACTTATCAAAGCTCACTACTCTTCCTGTTTGCTGAAAATTATGTGTGTTGGATTCTTATAGAATTCCAGTAATAATCAGGAACTGATTATACTGAGCGGTCGCCGGTCCAGCAGAAATCTCCTCTGTTTGCTGAAAATTTAAGTAAGTGACATTGTCACTACTTTTAAACAATAGCGTATGGTCTTCAAAATGCTTTTAATTAAGCATACAGTGTATTGCAAAATACACTATATATACATTCATATATATATCGCTATTTCAGAGCGCCAATTCTAATTTTCAATTTCTGCTGGACTGGCGACTGCTCAGTATAATCAGTTCCTGATTATTACTGGAATTCTATAAGAATCCAACACACATAATTTTCAGCAAACAGGGAGAGTAGTGAGCTTTGATAAGTACCAACAAGTACGAAACAGAGCTCTGTCAGCTTATCTCCCTTGTTTGCTGAAAATTTAAGTAAGTGACATTGTCACTACTTTAAAACAATAGCGTATGGTCTTCAAAATGCTTTTAATTAAGCATACAGTGTATTGCAAAATACACTATATATACAATATATATATAAATATATATATGAACATACATATATATATATATATATATAGTTTATTTTAAAGTTCATAGACAGAACATGTATACAGAACTTTAGATTTTGGGGACCAGTAATGGTTAGCACTATATAGTGGAGTAGCAGTTCTAAAATCAGCCTATACAGTGGTTGCTATAACTGGACCTTGAAACATAAGGTTGCACATATATGTTAAGTGTATGAACTTTAATATAAACTAAATAAGCTCTTTTGTACTAGATTGAGTATTTGTTTCCTTTACGGATATCCTGCATATACATATATACACACACATGTGTGTGTATATATGTATATATATATATATATATATATATATATATATATATATATATATAGAGAGAGAGAGAGAGAGAGAGAGAGAGTGAGAGAGAGAGATATATTAGGAGTTACCAATTTAGATTCAGAAGACCATTGTTCAGCTTAGTACTTGATACTTAAGAGAGTAGAGTGTAGGTATTGAAAGGAGTTACTGCCAGATGGCTGAGCTCATATATATATACACACACACACACATATGCACGCACGCACACACACACACACACACACACACACACAGATATATATGCATAAAATGATGCTAATGAGGATGATGATGTATATATATATAGATACATATATATAATATAATTACTCCCATACATATCCCATGAAGACAAGCGGAAGTATACATCCAGTGAAGCCTCCAGCTCACACCGTAAAGTGGTCATGATGGTGACACAACAAAAAGCGTCCAGCCCACACTGTAAAGTGGCCGTGATGGCAACATGGCAAAAAGGCACCCAGCCCACACTGTAAAGTGGTTGTGTAGGTGTACCAACAAAAAGGTGCCCAGCCCACACATGAAGGTGTCATGACAAAAAGCACCCTGTACTCACTGTATATGAGGTTGGCACCAGGAAGAGCATCCAGCTGTAGAAACCAAGCCAAAATTGGTTCATTATGAGCAAGACATGGTCACTTGACCTGACATTGCTCACAATGCTCTTTATTGAGATTGAGTATTCTCTTGTCTATGCTATTTTCTGGAACTGCTAAGAGTACATAGTACTCTCAAATGTATGCATCGGCTGATTAGCTTCATTTGCATTCCGAGCGATTTTCATGTCACTCAAGTGAGGTGGCAGGGGTGGGAGTCTTCTGTAATATGACATATCATCAATTTACTTGATCTTGTCTCATCTGTTTTGGAAAGTTTAGCTTTCTGAGATCCATATCATCCCAAGTTTTCCTGGGCCTACCTCTTTGACAGTTTCCATCAACTTTGAGTGCCCTGCACTTTTTTATGCAACTGTCATCCTTCATATGCATCACTGTTGAAACCAGTGCAGTCTTCTCTCTTGTATATTGTATCTAATCTCTCTTATGCTCAGCTTTTCTTTTAGTTCATTGATACTTTGTTTCTCATGCACACTAACATTTCACATCCATTGGAGTATGCTTGCCTCATTTCTTTCCAGTCTTTGCAGATCCTCTACATTCAAAGTCTGCGTCTCGCTTCCATGCAGCATTGGATAATGTGTTGCCTATAAAAGTCAGCATAACATTTTGCTCATGACTAATTTGAACTCACATCAATGAATTAAATTGTATGTGATACATACTGTCTCCATTGCTGACATCAGCAGCAGCAGTGAACACATGCATAGAAATTTGCATGCCTAGCATCTATAATACTGCCAGGCACTTTGCTAAATGGACAACACAATAGGCAGACAAAAACAACACTTGTTTTCTATGGGGAGTTGGAAGTGAAGAGTGACAGTCGCCTGGTGGAGGCCCTAGGCATTGACGAGGATAGTCTAAACAGCCTCTTCTGGAGGAATTTCTGGTGAGGGATTAAGGACAATTTCAAAAAATCCTTGGCATAACAGTGCTACAGAGGGGTTCTACCTGTACAAGACAAGCTCTACAGGCACAGAATAGCCAACAGCTGGACCTGTCTGAGATGCATGGCAACAAAACCATCCTATATACTATTGCCACGTGAACTTGCATTGCAGACATGTGGGCTTATGTCAAACAATTGCTATCACATGTAGGACTGATCTGAAGTATATTATTATTATTATTGTGGATTGGCTGTATCAGTAGTGCATTGGATATTTGTTCTGGATCTCTGTGTTCTGAGTTCAGATCTCACCAAGGTCCAGTTTACCTTTCAGCCTTTTGAGGTTGATAAAGAAAGTACCAGCTTTCTCTATCAGCTGTCACATCTGGATGTTTCAGTGGATCAAGGAAGGCAGGGTTCAAAGGGTGTCTGTGTCTATTCATGGTAGCATAGGTACCTAAGCAGAGTACATTCTACCAAGTCATACTCAATTTTGAGTGATGGCTGTTCTTTTTTCTTTTTATTAGATTACATGAATGGTTACCAGATATCCAAGAAGTTACTGGTTTATATCCTGTCACAGACACCATATAGCATTGATAGCTTTATGGCAACTTAACCCTTAAATTATTCTGTCCACCCAGCTGAAGATAATACCATAGGTGAAGACAAACTCATCACTATAAGCAGCAGAAGTAACACAAACAACACTGTAAAATAATGATAAATTGTGTTGTCAAATAATAGTGCTGAGTTCCCCAACTAATAGTGCTGAGTTCTTCCAGCGCGCCTCCCTCACCATCCTCCGGGAAAACGCCTTCTCTATTCTGTCCATTGGGGCCAGTGCATGAGTCCCTATTTGCTCCTAATAGTGAGAGATGGGGAGAGTGGGAGAGACAGAGGCAGTGATAGGGGAGTTTGTTTCCTTTCTGTTCAGATTTGGTATATATGTATACATTTCACTGACACACACTCACACATGAAGAGAGAGAGAGAGAGAGAGAGAGAGAGAGAGAGAGAGAGAGAGAGAGAAAGAGAAAGATTGATCCTACTAAGCTGACTTGTAAAGGAAGTCTTCCATACCATTGTAAAATTCTAATTGGTTACAGGAGTTAAGTTATATATTTGGGCATGGTTCACAGTGATGGAGTCCTAGGTTTGATTCTACTGCATGTCATTTTAGGTAAGTGATTTACTATAGCCATGGGTTGACTGAAGCCTTCTCAGTGACATTGGGCTGATTCGGCCTGAGAATTATGTTAAGGGTACACATGTTTGTGGAATACTCAGCCACTTATATGTTAATTCATGAATTGAACATTCAATTGTTTGGACTACTGAATGCTTATCATTGAAACAAATGGAGGATCCACCATATATTTTGTATGTATGTGGGTTTTTTTTCTGTTTCTTGTCTATGGTAGACAAAGAATTAACAGAAGCATTGTAGTATCAGATAAAATGTTTTGCTGTATATATTCAAGCTCATTGCATTCTGAGTGCAAATCCTGCTGAGGTAATCATGGTGTTCATCATTTTGTGGTTTTTAACCCTTTTCCTATCAAAACACCTTAACCCTTCAGCATTTAAACCGACTGTATTCAACCAGATTTTCCCCCCTCTTCAAACTGGCTGTAACCGGCCACTCATACTGATGTTAAGGTGTTGTTCTCAAAATAAATAATATCAAAATCTCATAGATTCGATATTGTGTGAGATAATTATGTGTGATAAAGCCTTTACCATAAAAATACAATAGTAAATATAGTGCTGCAAATGCTAAAGGGTTAAATCACCCTTACTTTCTATGGTAATTTTACATAAGAATCTTTGTTAAGTTATATTCCAAACATCAACTTGATTATCATACTGCTAGCAATGTTTCTAAGTCCATCCAAATTTTTGATTATTTATTATGTGAAAATCATAGGCAGTGTCTTTCATTAGAAATATAGTAACAAAAGAGTTGAAGCATTTATGTTTATCTAAAAACCTTCCCTCATAATTCTATCTATGATATTTTGTTAATTTATGTTCCAAAATCCAACTTGATGAGCCTGATGAGATGCCTTGTGTTATTTGTTACAGTCCTTTGTATTTTGGTGGTGATGTTGATAATGATGTTGATGTTGATGATGGTGATGATGATGATGATGATAATGGTGTGGTGCTTGTCATGATGATTATGATGGTGGTGGTGGTGATGATGATGTGTCAGTTACTTTTTGTATGATCTAATAAGAGTTTCTAATACAGTCATAAATATTGAGGATGTTTATGTAAAGAGAAGTGGTGACTTTCATCCCTTTCTCTCCACAGCACTACTTATATAAGGGAAGTAGTTTCAGCTGGGAATTAAAATAGGGTTGTTAATGTGGGTGCTGGTGTAATTTGGTATGGATAAATTAATTGCTAATGACATTTGATAGCTTTAAGAGCTTAATTTATTAATAGGCTTATACATGTACATATACACAATTACATGTACATACACATATTTGCATACATACAATCACATACACACAATCACATACACAATTACATACACAATTACATACACAATTACTTACACATAATCACACAATGCATACACACAATTACATACACATAATCACACAATGCATACACACAATTACATACACAATTACATATACTCAGTCACATATACACCATCACATACACAGAATCGCACGCACACAATCACATACACAATTACATACACATGTTCACATACATGCAATCATATACACACAGTCACATGCAAATAGTCACATACACACAATTACATACACACAATCACATATACACTATCACATACTCTTATTCACAAAACTACACCAATAGACACAAATGCATCACAACTATACCAATCATAATACAATTCTTACACATGCACCTTATTTACATACATGCATTCATGCATGCAAATATGCACCATTTATATCCTAGCTTACATTCACTATCTATACCACATCATATATACACATTCACTTTATTTATTATACATACATATATACTCTCATGCATTATTCATACTATGCCATATACATATTCTTTTTGACTGGCTCATACAAATACACACACTTTCATACAAGTAAACACAAAAACACAGACATAAACACTTAATTGAAGAGAATTATTGCAATTCTAATTGCCATGGATTGTTATTTATCATCATCATCCTCATCATCGTCTTTTTGTATCTGTTTTTCCATTGTTGCATGGATTGGACTGGTTTTTTCCAGCACATCTTCCCTCCACCTACTGTTTTCCTTTGTCATCTTCTCTGTCAGGTCCAGCGCTTTGAGATTCATTCTCACCACTGTTACCCACTACTTCCTTGGCCTTCCTTTAAAGTAGCTTTCTTCCACTGGAAACGCCTGGTACTTCTTCACTCAACAATCATCATTCATATGCATCACATATTCATATCAGTGTAGTCTTCTCTCTTGCACACTACATTTGATTCCTCTTATACCCAGTTTCTCTCTTAGTTCCTCCATGCTTTGCAGTTCATTTCATGCTCATTTATTTATTTCCAGTCTCCAATTCATTGTTGATAAATTAAATGTCAACTTTTGGCATTAGGAAGGGCATTTAGCCATAGAAACCAAGCTAAAATAAGCCCTGCGGGAGCGAAACATGGTTCTCTGACCAGATCTCTTACAAAGGGACAGCCCGTCCTACCCATGCTAGCATGGAAAATAGACGTTAAATGATGATGATCTTTTGTATTTATTATCCTATTTTGTTGATCCATGTACCATGTTATGGGCTGGTGTATGTCATGTTTGTTTAGTTTACTTTGTTGCTTCATCCTCTCTTTGAAAAAAGTGGAAAAAGATATTCATTCAACAAACTTTAATTAAATTATATAATGTTTGCAATAGAAAAATACAAATGAAGAGAAAAAAATTAAATAGTGAAAGTAAAGGAAAAATGGGAAAGGAGCAGCAGAAACTACACCTCAGTCTAGACGGTATACCTTCAGTTATGCATTGTGGACAAAATGGCAAAGGCATTGCCAGAGAACAGCCAGCAACACCTGCTGCATCAGCTACTCCACTTCATGGGGCTCCTTTACAGAAGAAAATGGCAGTTCAGGGACTGGGGACAACAGAGATCTCAAAGGCATCTAGCATGAAAAGGAAGCAATCAGTCCAGTCCTTCTATCTCATCTTTCCTCTCATCCACATTACAGATTATCCCAAATATTTTGTTTTCCCAATATAGAATTTTTTAATTCATATATCTGAAAGTTCCAGTTGTACTTGTTCTTCTGAGGCCAAAAGGAATTTACCACATTCTTTGGATATAACAGAGTTATGCAATTTTATTCTCTTTCTCATGACTGAGACCATGAAGCAATCAAACCTTTAATCTTGTTTTCAATCTTGCTATCTGTCATTTCTGTATTATGACATGTTTTTGTTTTCACATGATATCTATTTGCATTTGTTTGTGGCCTAGTGGTTAGAGTGTTGGGCTTACAATTGTAAGGTCATGGGTTTGATTCCCAGACCATGTGCTTCAGTTCACTCAACTGAAAATGTGTACCAGTAGCAGTAGTTGAGGATTAACCTTGTGATGGACTATACTCTCAGTCACTTAATGTCATTGAAATTGAGATAAACTATTCCCTGTGGGCCTCTGGGCTCAAGAATGTCTTTAGCTTAGCATAATAATTAACTTTTAATATCATGTAATGAGTTATCAGAAAGTATTTAGAAATGAGTTTGTTAATTCAAATGTGTATAGTATCTTTACTATTGGACAGATATTTTGTAAAAAAATTGGCAGTATTAGTGTAAATACTTTCATTTTTAATGTAATGAGGCCATAGTGCTGTTTTGTACTTTTCAAGAGTGCCTTGCTGATGCAGTTTCATGTGGTACAGGATTTTAAGTGTTAAAATCTAGAGTTTTTAGACTTTGACACTGTTTAAACAAAAGAGGTTTTGTTTTTATTTTTGGATGTGCCATTAGAAAGTCTGAAAGCAAATGGCAAAATATTTATGTTTGTGTTGTTATTGTTACTGACTGTTAAAATTATTTTTGTTTTTGTTACAGTTATTTTTGTTTTCAAACTTTCATAGAATGATGGTTATTTCTTCTTTTGGTTTTTGTGTTGTTTATATTTACCAGTATTTTGTTTTTGGTTTGTTTCTTTTTCACATTTCTTTGTTTCTTTTTAAAAAAAATGGTGGCTGTTCAAATGAATCCTGAGTGAATTCAAAGAGAGTGGAATTATTTAAAACACAATTGTTTTTTTTTACATTAAAAAATAAATGACAAAAACCATACAAATTACAATCTCTGAAGTTATGCTCCATTCATTAGCTTGATTATTTTCAAAATTATTTGAAAATTATAGGTGGTATCTTTCATTAGAAATATGGTAATGAAAAAGAAACCAAAAATATAATATGAAGAAAATTAAAACAATTGTAGAAAGAGCTGAATGTGGGTAGTTTTGTGTGTTAGAATAACTGAGAATATCATATTGGTTGTATTATGGATAGATACAGAAGAAATATACTGATATTTTGAGTCACTTGGTAGGGATACAATATTCATGCAGAAATCATCATCATTTTATGTCCGCTTTTCCAGGCTTGCATGCGTTGGACGGATCCTTTCCATCAAAGCTTCCTTTTACTCATACCCAGGTTTTCCTTTGTCTATCTCTAGTGCAACTTCTTTCTACTTGGAATTACTGACAATTTTTCACCCAGCATTCATCATCCACATGCATCACATATCCATACCAGTGCAGTCTTCTCTCTTGTACACTACATCGGATTCCTCTTATATCCAACTTTTCTCTCTGTTCATCCATGCCGCGACATTCATGCACACTAACAGTTCACACCCAATTCTCTCCAGACTTCATATAAAAATAAGTTGTGTATAAAATACAGAGTATAGTGGTGAAATTAGAGCAGTTGTAGGACTCAGTCTGGTGGAACTGCTTTTGTATTGAATGAAATGCTTTGTTGTAAATGTTTTGGCTCTTTGTGTTCTGAGTTCAAATGCCATTGAGGCCAAATTTGCCTTTCATCCTTGTGGGTTTGATAAAATTACCAGTCAAATATTGAGATCAAATTCTTCCCACTTGTGCCTAAATCCATTGATTAATAAAGAAAAAAAAAATTTTAGAAACTAGTGAATGTCTGCTTCAAGTCAGAGAAGTTCATAAAAATTGGAAGAGAACGTTATCAAACTATTTTCAAATGATATAAAAAATAACCATGATTGGAAGGGATCTAGTAATATAACTAACTTTCGCGTTATTTACGTGGTGTTTAGTAATAATTTAACTTTGGTTTTTCCCTAAAATTATGAGGGAACTTTTAGATAAATATAATCACTTTGTATCATAAAAGCAGGGCAGTTTTAAGTGGCTTAGTACCAAAAGAGTTAAATTAGCCAAGATTGTCTCTATAAGCAAAGGAGACAGTGGTTCTTGTGATGCTATGGAGGCTGTGGGGTTTTGGTTGGAAGAAGTTTTTATCTCAAAATTTGTGATTTAGCTTTGATAAGGTTTTAAAATCCTTTTTTTGATTTCTAAAAAAATGTAATTAATAATCTTGTTTACTAAAAGCTTGCTTGATATAACACTGGTGAGTTATATTGTTAATACCATACTGCTTGAAACCACATCTGGTTCAATGATATAGAACTGTTTATGTCAATGCATTAATTGAAAACCCTACCATTATAATTTTATGTAAAATCCTTTGTTAAATTATACTCTGAACACCAGCATAATTATAAGGATGTTAGTTACATTACTAAGCTACTCCAAATCCTTGATTATTTTGTAATTATTTGAAAATCCTAGGCAGGCTCTTTCATTAGAAATATGACAATGAATAGGTGGGGCAATGTAAAATAAAAAAAGAAATGAAATATCCATTTTGTCATTCATACATAAAAAAGAAAAAAGCATTTCTGTAAAACCTTCCATTTCGATAAAAAGTTTAGAACTATTTCTATTGAAACCTAGTTTTTGAATTTCGTATGAACTGGCTAAGGTGGCAAATTGGAAGAGTTGTTAGAATATCAGATAGAATGCTTTATGGTATTTGTTCCGACTCTCTGCTCACTGAGTTCAAATCCCACCAAGATCAACTTTGCTTTTCATCCTTTCGAGGTTGATGAAAAAGAGTACCAGTCTAGTACTGGAGTCGATTCTTTCTCTATATCTCTTTCTCATTTCTTCTCTCCCACTTTCTATCTTTCTCTGGAAGAAATCTGCTGTACTCAGGCCTGGAGAGCGATGGGCTCTGTCAGGCTTGAAATTCCCAAGAAATGTTGTATGTCAATACGGCGCTCCTACAGCTCTATCAGGAGTTACAGGACCATACTATATCATACCATATATTGTAACATTTGCTTATGTTATTTCAGAAAAAATTAAAAAATCTCTGTTGAAAATATGATATTGTGTTGAGCACTGAAAATTTGGCAATGACAGCAGAAATTCTGTTAAAATAATTACATGAAATTTGCTTATTTAACTGAACTTAAATCAACATATATGGTTGTTGGTCATCATCATCATAATAATTTTATGTATGCTTTCACATGCTAGCATGGGTTGAACAGGTTGTTACACTTACATACTATTTTGGCATGGTTTCAACAGGTAGATGCCCTTCATATCACCAACCAATTTATAGAATATATTGGGTGCATTTTATCATGGCACCAGCACTAGAAAGGTTGTCATGTTCATGCAACCTGGCTGAAGAGCCCTCTCAACCTTTTTGGCATGGTTTCTTCAGCTGGAAGCCCTTGCTAATACTAACTACTCTACAGAGTATACTGGGTACATTTTATCAAGGGACCAACACTAGGGAGGATGTCATGTCCTTGACATAACTGAAAAGAGCTCTCAACCTCATGTAATATTAACACATTTGAAAGTTTCCTTCATTTTTAAAATAATCCAGAATTTACAGGAATATAATAAAGTAACCAAATTTTCATTTTTAGATGTTTAGAATATAACTGATAGAACATTTCTGACAAAATGATTTTGGAAGATTTTAAATTAAAATGGGCACTTTTAAAATGATGGGTATTGTATAATAGAACCAGAGGTGAACTCAGGCTGGTTGGTATCATTACCATATTTCTAATGATAGCCACTGCATATGATTTTGAAATAATTTTGATAATATCCAAGAATTTGGAAGGATTTAGTAATATAACTGACTTTCTCGTTATTTATCTGCTGCTTGGAATATAACTTAAAGGTTATTACAGAAAATTATGAGAGAAGGTTTATATCATCATCATCATCATCATCATTTCATTTTACGTCCGCTTTTTCCCTGCTTGTAAGGGTGGGACGGGTTTTATTCAGCACAGCATATCTCCACTTGTCACGGTCCCTCGTCATCTCCACCGTGAGCTTCAATGATCTTTTTTGAACACACACAAAAACAAGATGGCGTAGGACAGAACAAAGGAGAGGCACAAAACAAAGAAAAGAATCCCCAGTCACTGAAGAGGTCACAGAATGTGTGACGAAAGAACTTTGACAATATATGAACAACCGTCTGGTTGTGGAGCCAACCAACCAACTGGAAATTTATAAATTTCTTTGAAAAAATAAAAAATAAATTTTTTTTTTAAATTTTTAAATTTATAATAAATTGGAGTGAAAGCAACTGGTGCGTGTGTTTCTTATTGGCAACATGACCCTCCCAAAGTATAACAATATTGGTTTCAACACACATCTTCAGATAAAGAATCTTGCTAAACAAATTCAGAAACGAAATATATATATATATATATATATATAATGTATATATAGCTTTAATATAGATGAGATTCTACAGGACTAGAACTGTTTCATTCTTTAGAAATCATCAGAGATTCCTGATGATTTCTAAAGAATGAAACAGTTCTAGTTCTGTAGAATCTCATCTATATTAAAACTTTTATACTCTCCTATGTATTGAGTACCTTACTTACTGTGATTACCTCCGATTCAACCCGGAATAACGTATATATATATATATACATATATATACATATATATATACATATATATAAATATACACACACACACTCAGGGTGTCCCCCAAAAATGTATACACACTTTGATTACCTGTATAGCCAAAAGTGTATAAATTTTTTTTTGGGGGGGGGGGGGGTGCACTTGAAAATAAATACCTCAGTATCATAGAATCAGGGGCACTTTCATACAGTTTGGTATCAAAAGGGTTAAATTTAGAAATTAGAAGATAGTTCATATCAAAATACATTGATTGATCATAAAATATAGATGTCCTTGAACACTGATAGCTTCCAAATATTGATTTATTGCTTGCAGTAGTTATTTCAGCAGGGAATCATCTGAAATGGTTGAGTAATTAACATTTTCCCATCAACAGACTTTTGCTAGCAGTATCTTAAGTATTTGTTTGGTGCTATACATAGCTTCATTCAGTCACATAGAAGATTTCATATATCTTTCTATGTATCTATTTGTCTTTAAAGCACCAAACAACACATCAATCTTCACTAAGACTAAGTCTTGTGCTTTACTTCTACTCTCTCTCTCACTCACTCTCTCTCCCCATCTCTCCCCATCTCTCTCTCTCTCTAACTCAACCCTCCCTCTCTTTCATTCCGTCTTTGTTTTGTTTTTTATTATTTACTTTGCTCCAGATAGGAGAAGTTGTTTAGTGCTTTGCTCATCAAATAGCGTCACTAGAGTGTCAGATTAAGTTCCTTTGTATTTGTTCTGACTCTCTACACTCGCCGGTCAAATCCCACCATGGCCAAAGTTATCTTTCATCCTTTTGGGATTGATAAAAAAGGTACTGGCTGAGGGGCTGGTACTGTTAAGTGCACCAACTACAATACACAATGTGCTTGGCTTCAAGAAGGGCACCTAGCTGTAGAAGGAAACTCAAAGGCCCCCATGAAACCATGTGATGGTGTATTTGTCCTAGTTTAAACAGAATAAGCAAGCAGCATCACAAGTAACTAATAACTAATACAAGGATATTCCAGGTATGGACTCTTCCAATCTATTCAGACATGGAAAATCAGCCATAAAACAGCAATGATGAGGATGATAATGATGACAATGATATATATATATATATATCATCATCATCATCATTTTACGTCCGCTTTTCCCTGCTTGCAAGGGTGGGACATATATATATATATATTCATCATCATCATTTTACGTCCGCTTTTCCCTGCTTGCAAGGGTGGGACATATATATATATATCATCATCATCATCATTTTACGTCCGCTTTTCCCTGCTTGCAAGGGTGGGACATATATATATATATATATATATATACATATATATATGAAAAGATTCAGGATTCCGACGGCTGCGTTCCGGCTGTTTCAACAGTGAGATCCGAACTTGGAGTCCTGAATCTTTTCATATTACCCACTCTGCTACCACAAGTATCGAGTACTCTGGTGCGTTAAGGTCCACCTGGTATCTTACCACACCCTCTTTGATATATATATACCAAACTGTAAAATGGTCGCGATGGCGCCGCAGCAAAAAGCGCCCAACCCACATTGTAAAGTGGTTGTGTAGGCGTCATGACAAAAAGTAGCCAGTACTTACTGTAAATGAGGTTGGCACTAGGAAGGACATCCAGCTGTAGAAACCAAGCCAGAATCGGTTCTGTATGAGCAAGATATGGTCACCTAACCTGGCATTGCTCACAACAGGATAACTCATCTAACACATGCCAGCGTGAAAAAATGGATGTTAAATGGCAACGATGATGATGATGATGATGGTGATGATGATATATGATCAGCCAGACAAGATGGAGCAGGTGGAGCAGACATTCTGCTAGTTGAGATGTAGATAGATAAGGTATTTGAAATAGTTAGAGTGAGTAACAGAATTATCAAACTTAGAATAGTCATGGGCTGGTAACTTCAACAGATATGTTAGGCAGTTTTAGGATGAGTACACTGGAATACACAATGGCTATGGTTATCACATGAGAAATGAAGAGGGAGCAAGCCTCCTAGGATTCTGTGAAGCAAATGAACTAGTTATCTGCAACACTAACTTCAGAAAATTGGCTAGTCACTTGATCACCTACCAAAAGTACCAGTCAAATACTGATGGGTGGCTAGGTCAAAGTAATCGACTTTCCCCTCCCTCCTTAATTACTGGCCTTGTGCTTAGATTACAAGACATTATTACTTCATCTATCCTTATGGGGTCGATAAAATAAAGTACCAGTAATGTACTGGGTAATTGCTGGCCTTGTGCCAAAAAGTAGAAACAATTATTACTTCATCTACCTGGCAAAATAAGTAAAACAAGTTTTACATGTCCCCTACACAAGCTAGAAGTTGATGAATACCTTTCCCTAATAGGATTCTTTATATCAAAAAATGTTAAGATTCCATATTTTGTTCAAGTTATAAATTCTAAATTCAAATGGAAATTACTGTATATAATATTACATATCTTTCATTTGTTGTGAAGAGAAATGGAATGAGACGGCTGGTTTATGTGTTGAGGAAGAATAAATGTGACTGGGGAGAGGAGAGGAGCGATGGGAATAGAACCAGTGATGAATGTTGTGAAAAGAAATGGAGTGAGATAGTTGAGTAATGTGTTGAGGAAGGATGAAAGTGACTAGGTGAGAGATGTGTAAGGAAGTAGAGAGAGGAAACCCCTCAGTAAGACATAGTTAAATATGATGGGGTAGGGATAGAAGTCAGGGCAGGGGATTGGTTAGAGGAAAGCAGAGGTTTGGGTAAAATAGAGAAGCTTGTCATGATCCAGCAAGGCTAACTCCTGCATTAATAAAGAAAATGGCCTTATAACAATTGTTGCTGTATATCTTTCATTTATGCACAAGGAAGAATAGCAACATGGAAATTACGAATTAAACCACTTTTTAAATATCATATATATTTTCTATGTTCATTGACATTATTACAATAAATAGATAATAATCATTTTAGATGTTTAACCTTTTCTGGAAGAGATTTAAACAATCCTGCTTGTGTATAGTGCTTCATAATAAAGCATTAAAAAAAAAAAATGCTCATTGAAAATATGTCTAACATAAATTACTATAACATTCAGCTGATAACTATTTATGATACTGCTGGTGGTGGTAGTGGTGGTGGTGGTGGTGGTAAGGGTGGTGGATTAAGCCTAAAAATCTAATGATAAATGGGGGAGGGATAGAAAAATGTTATGGTTTAAAACAAAGGTTCTCAATGGGAGGCATATGCACCCCCAGGGGCCGTTTTGGAACTCCAGGGGGACGTTTGGGAGCAAGGGGGAATTAGGGGAGCATTTGGAGCTTTGGAGTGCACTGGAAGGCTCTTAACTTTGGTAAGTTTTATAAGCTATATTTGTTTGTCTTTGAGACAGCCAGTGTGAATGCATTTGAATGAGAATGCAGACAGCATAACTATGGTCTGACCGCAGCTGTGAGCAGGAGTGCAGGCGTGTTTAGACATTACCCGGCAATTGAGACCCTAACAATGGAAAAACCCACAGTTAACTGGGTCAAGGACACTTCAAGCGCAGCCAGTTAGAATCTTGTCTTTCCTTCACCGATAACAATGTATTTCATGTCAGAAATTATTGACTCAACCATAACGAGTTAACACTATGTAGATCTATTTTATTTCCTATTGTATAAATAATATTACAAATAAAAAAAAGAAAAAAAATCCCAGAAGCGGGTAGCACACACATCTAGGACCACATACAACACATAATCAGATAATACACACATCTAGGACTACATACAACACATAAGCAGGTAATACACACATATAGGACCACATACAACACATAAGCAGGTAATACACACATCTAGGACCACATGCAACACATAAGGAGGTAGCACACACATCTAGGACCACATACAACACACAGGCAAGTAATACATACATTTAGGACCACATACAACACATAAGCAGGTAATACAAACATCTAGGACCACATACAACACATAATCAGGTAATACATACATCTAGGACCACATGCAATACATAGCAGGTAATACATACATCTAGGACTACCTACAACACACAGGCAGGTAATACATACATCTAGGACCAAATACAACACACATTGTTTCATGTGCTACGGACGATGCAAGAGCAATGGTCGGCCAACATAAGGGTTTTGTCACTCTTCTGAAGAGAGAAAATCTTTCTGTATTTGTTGTTCATTGTATCATTCATCAACAACACTTGGCTGTGAAGAAACTCAGCAAGCCACTGAGCAAGTCCTTGCAGGTGGCCCTTTATGTCATCAATTTTATAAAACGGCATTCCTTCAATGAACAAATTTTCCGGCAACTGTACCAAGATAATGACGAAGAATTCGCCAAGTTGATCCTTCATAATGAAGTGAGGTGGCTTTCAAAGGGCAAGTGCCTTACTCACTTCTTTGAACTGTTCGACTCTATCATTGAGTTTCTGCGAGGACGCAACACAGAACTGTACAAGAAAACCCTCGATATGAGGCAAAACTGCGCCTACCTCACCGACATCGTTGACAAATGCATTATCGTCATTTTGGCTTTGCAGGGGAAGAAGATCACCTTGCTTAAACAAGGAATGCTGTGAAAACATTCCTGGCCAAATTGAATGTCATCGAAAGGAATCTTTGTTGACGGGAATTCTATAATTTTCCTAGTGTCGCCAATGTTCAAAACATTGTAAGCGATAATCAACTCCAAATATATACCGTTCACCTCCGTGTGCTACAAGACAACATGAGAGAACGGTTTGTCGACCTTTTGCCGATGGACATCCCAATGTGGGTAGCAGATCCCTTCATAGCTAACGTCGATGATTTGGACGTTATATTTCAGGAAGAATTCATTGAACTTCAAGCAGATGACATGATCAAAATTAGATTTCCCAAAATAGGTGAACCCCTTTTTTGGATGCAAGAGGAAATTTAGCGTCGATTTCCACACCTACATGCAGAGGCTAAGAGATTTGCTCTGCCTTTTCCAAGCTCATACTTAGTCAAGAGGAGGTTTGGTGCTGTTTCCAGACTGCACAGTAAGGCTCGCAACCGCTACAATGTAATTACATGTGGAGATCTTCGGCTACATCTTACGAAAATCCAGCCTGACGTCAAAGAGTTAGCTAGACTCCATGAAGTTCAAGGGTCCCAGTGAAATGAGGTCAAAGTTAAAGTAAGTTGATTTATCCGAAAACTTAGATATGCTATTGTTACAAAGCAAACTAACAATTTTTTTTATTTGTAGTTGCAGTCTGACTGGACTGGAAACCATCTATTACAATTCACTTACTCATTTGTTGTATATATTTTACGATTTACTAATAAATATACCCTCCTGCGTGGTCATGAAAACCCTCTTCCGTGGTCTCCAAGCTCACAAAGCAGAGGTGACATCAAGTTAGATATCAACATTTATTCTGTCTTTTCATTAAAGGGAAAATTGGAAAGCTTTGAAATGATATAATTGCCACTTTCTTCCAGATAAGAGCACTCTTTGGATAGAGTTGCTCTTGTATAAATGTTCAAAATAGCTGGTATCGCCTGGTGGGAATATAACAAATTCAACTGGTCCTTATTCATAAAAAAGAACATTTATGTTCCTTTTTTTGAAATTTATATATTCAGCTGCTTGCAATGGTATCTTTGAAATATTGTTAATCAATTTTTTAGTAATCGACTGATATCAAAATGGAAAAATAGGGTAGGGGCGTTTCGTGATTTCGAGGGACAAAAGGGGGAGTTTGGCCTAAATGGGTTGAGAACCTGGGGTTTAAAATAAGAAAGAAAGAAACAAAATAAACATGAAGAAATACAACAATTTTAAAGAACTCTGTATAAACCCAACTGACATTACATACCATAGAAATTTATATTCTAGTCCAAAGACAATTTCTATTTCTGAATAAGAAATATAAAAACTAATTGAGTTGTTGTTCTTATAAAAAAACAAAAACAGCTTCTCAGAGTCATTAGACTATCAGATTATGTCTCATTACTGATTCCGGCTCTCTGCATTCTGAGTTCAAATACCACTAAGATCGACTTTGCCTGTCATATTTTCAGGGTTGATAAATAAAGTACCAGATCAAGGAGAGTGGATTAATGAAATTTTTAAAGCATTGAAGGTGGGGTGGGGGGCATCTCTTCCAGTTCTGAGCAATCTTAATTTAAATCTCATTTCCTGTTATCAGAAAAGCAATCATGTTTCTGTCAAGAAATATCACCAACAGATAGTATCATAATGGTTTCTACTATAGGCACAAGGCCAACAATCTTAGGGGAGGAGAAAGTCGATTAAATTGACCCTAGTACATTACTGGTACTTTATTTTATCGACCCGTGAGGATGAAAGGCAAAGCTAATCTCAGCGGGATTTGAACTCAGAATGTAAAGTGCCGTAACTCTATGCTACAACGTATGGTGTCCAGCACTCTACTGATTCTGCATCATAATGGGAAAAAAACAGTCAAAATACAGTTTTCTTCATCTGATATCATCTCATAATTGTTAGCTTCTTTCCTTTCGTTTGTTAACTCTACATCCCGTAATGATTTAGCAGCAAATATCTAAAAACAAGTTTGTTAATTCAAATATTTGTAGTATCTTTACTGGTGGACAGGACGTTGTGAAAATGTGTAGTATTAGATAGAATAAAAACAAACTTTTTATGTGATGCTGTTTATGTATAAAACTGTTTTGTATCTTTCAAGAATGTCTTGCTGGTGTAGTTTCCTGTGATACAAGATTTTAAGTGTTAAAAAAAAATTACCATTTTTGAAAGATTGTCCATAGATTTTATTTGATGTCTTATTTTGCAATACTACCAGACAAGTCCAATACTATCAAAGATATCCATATCTGACATATCTAATATTATCAGACAAATTCAATATTATTTGACATATCCAATATTATCGGGCATACCCAATATTATTAGACATTGAATATTATCAGAGATATCCAATACTATAAGATATATCCAATACTATCAGACATATTCAATACTATCAGGTATATCGAATACAATTAGACCTATCCAATACTATCATGGGTATCCAATCCCTTTTGTAAGGTTCTAGAAAAAGAATTGAAGAAATAAAACGAAATACTTCTATTTTTGCCTTCTTAGTGTTTTGCTTTCTGATCTTGTTGAAATGCTCAGATCTATTTTCAGTAACTAAGGTATTAGATTAAACTTCATCCTTTCTGGTTCAATTTTCCATCCATAAACTCTGCTAACAATTAAAAAGAGAATTCAGAATTGTCCCTAGCTTGGAATTATCTCTTCAACATAGTTCAGTTGTTTGCTTGTTTTTATAGTTTGTTCTTTTTCAAAATGTTTCTTTTTCTGATTATATTTATATAAGATTGTTATATTGTTATAATATTGCCAGAAATATATAATAAAACACATTTACTGTTTGGTTTGGGTTGGTTTTCGCTTCAGTATATTTTATATTTCCATAATTAATTCAGCTGGCATTCAATATTTATCATTGATTGACCAACAGTTAAAAATATATATCTATATATATATATATATATCTAAGGCGGGTAAAATTCCCGAGATCCATGGACGAGTTCTCTCCAGCGGTCTCTGTCCCTCATTATCGCTGCCATGTCCTGCGTCTCCAACAGACCAGTGTCTGTCCTTAGGGCATCAACATACGTTAACCTTGGTCTTCCTCTTCTAGTGTGTCCATGTAGGGGCTCCCAAAGGAGCACTGAGTGCAATGTCAACTCTGGATGTCGGTGAGCATGTCCAGCTAACCTCAGTCTCCTCTGTGTCACTTTTGAGCTGACTTTTGGGATGCTCCCATACAGCTCTGAGTTTTTCATCCTCAGTGTATACTGATTAATGTTCAGAGCCATCCTCAGCATTCTCGTGTAGCACCCATCCACCATCTGAGTGAGTTTCTTGGTCAGTGTCCAAGTCTCAGACCCATACAGCAGCACAGACTCCACTACAGCAATGAAGAGGTGGATTTTCAGGTCTCTACAAAGGTCCGACTTCTACACCGATCTCAAGCTTGTGGCACGCCGCCCAGGCCTTGCTCTTCCTCTCAACCACATCATCTTCCGTATTCCCAATCTTTGCTCCCAAAGGTTGGTTGAGACTGTGTAGATGAGTGTGGGGCTGAGAATGAATGAGACTAAAACAAAATATCTGGTAGAGAATGTTGAGAAGCCAGAGGGGATCACTAGTGTAGGCGGGAAGCCGCTAGAATTGGTTGAGGGCTTCCTGTATTTGGGAGCAAAGATTGGGAATACGGAAGATGATATATATATATATATATATATATATATATATATAGTCTCTCAGAGTTCTTTCATTACACACCTGTGGCATCATCAGTGATACTATTATGTTTCCTCCCGTTGTATTGCTGTAATGTTTTCTTATTCCATTCTATTTATTTATATAAGAAAATTTACTCAAAGATTTTTTTTATGGTGTTGTTGAAAAGAACCTTTTTGCTTCTATTCAAACCAGCAATTGACTATGATAAATAACATGCTGATAGCTACTATAGTATTTCATCTCATATCATAACTTTCCACAAAACACACTCATTAGGAAATATCATTATCACCATTTTATATCCCTTGTTCCATGGAGGCATAGGTTGGATTGGTTGTTATTGCTAGACAGAAACTGCAGGGAAGCTGCTTGTAAATATATATACATATGAGCAAGGCATGGTCAGCCGACCAGACACTGCCCACAACAGGACAACCCGTCTAATCCATGCTAGCGTGGAAGAACGAACGTAAAATGGTGATGATGATGATGATGATGATATATATATATATATATATATTATGTAGATAAATCTACCAAGAGTTTACGGTAGTGTCCAATCCGTATGAAGAACTCAATGTAATCCGGATATCATGGAAAGAAGAGATGCAATGAAAAATCACTTTCGGTGAAAGATAAACGGAATACAGAGTCAAGATAAAATATTAAAAAAATAATGAATAAAACAATGAAACAGTTCCTTATATTAAACAAAAAAAGTTCATTATTTAACGATCGTTTCTAGGATATATATGTGTTAGAATTGGCATGCATATTCAACAGATCTATGTACAAAATTATACAAAATTATACAAACTATCAAAATTAAATATACATACCAACACATATATATGCCGTCTTCAGAAATATTTTAAAAATTTTTAATTTTTTTAATATTTTTAATATTTTATATATATATATATATATATATATATATATATATATATATACACACACATACATGTGTGTGTGAAAAGTCAATGAAGAGAAAACAACACAGGAATGATACAGTACAATATGTTAATTGTTTCTACTTTTGGCACAAGGCCAGCAATTAACCAGTGTATTACTGGTACTTTATTTTATCGACCCCGTAAGGATGAAAGGCAAAGTTAACCTCGGCGTGATTTGAACTCAGACCGTAAAGGGACGTAACTCGATGCTTCAAAGCATGGTGTCCGACCCTCTACCGATACTGCCAATCCACCGTCCAATATAATAATATACGTTAGTTTAACACTTAATATAGTAGGAAAACAGTCTGAATGTTTCAGAAATTAGTCCTTGAACAGAAGATAAAATGATAGAAAAATAGATGAAAGGAAGAAACAGAAAAAATGGGGGATATATCATCATTACTGCTTAATATATATTTTCCATGCTTGCATAGGTTAGGCTAGACTGGTTAGATGATTAAGTATTTTTTTTGGTTTGGTTTCTACAGCTGGATGCCATTCTTAATGCCAACCACTTCACAACATATACTGGGAGTTTTTCACCATGACTCTGGCATTACCACTTTGCAGGGTGGACTGGGAGCTTCTATCATGGCATCAGTACTACTTCATTATGACACTTAAATGCTTAGTGTACCAGGGAGGGGAGTGGGTTGGAGGTGGGCTATAAAAAAGCCCAGAGGAGCATTGATTATATGCTGATTGCCATTTATATACACGTGTGTGTGTGCATGTGTGTGAGTGTGCATGTGTGTGTGTGTATGGGTGTGAGTGTGCATGTGTGTGTGTGTGTGTGTGTGCATGTGTATTTGTAGGAACCATGCCAAGAAGGGCCAAAAGGACTCTTCAGTAATATTCAAGACCTCTCACTATGATAAAATGCATCCAGTACACTCTGTAAAAGGGTTGGCTCTAGAAAAGACATCCACCCAGAGAAACCATACTCCCAAAAGGATTGCAAGGACACTTCAGGTGTTCCAAGGATGGAACAACCTCCCTACTGCACGTACCACAATAAAATGCTCCCAATAAATTGTGTTATGTGGTTAGCATGAGGAAGGAGATTCAACTGCAGAAACCACCATGTCAAAACTTGAGTGGATGTAGGGCATGATGTCATCTCCCCACACTGTCTCTTTAGAACAGTAACTCTGATTAAATACTGACTTGGTTGGTCTGTAATGACTCATCAAACCTATGCCAGCATGATAAAGTAAACATAAAATGATGATTATATATCATCATCATTTTACAATATACATATATATATGTAATTGAGAATAGTCTTCTTCTTCTTCTTCTTCTTCTTCTTCTTCTTCTTCTTCTTCTTCTTCTTCTTCTTCTTCTTCTTCTTCTTCTTCTTCTCCTCCTCCCCCTCCTCCTTCTTTATATATATATATATATATATATATATATATATATATATATATATATGCTTTCATATATGTATATATACATATACATATGCATACATTTATGTATATATATATATATATATAAATACAAATATAAATTATCGAGAATCTTATTTCGGCCTATGAAATAACGAAAAACAACCTCCGAGATGTGTGGCAAGTGCTCAATGGTTCAGAAGAACCAGAGCTACAACATACGTTAAAGGCCAAACACACTGAGACGATGGTTATACAATCATCCGCACAACCAAAAAAACGATCAAGTAATTCGGGTCAAACAAATAAAAATATATGTGATTGAAAATATATGTGATTGAAAATATATGTGATTGAAAATTTACCCGTATATATATATGTATAAATGAAGTATTTCCGTCAGAAGGGTACAGGAGAAAAGGGCTTATTAGTTATGTAATAAACATAAGATAATTATTTCATTTAGAAAGTATCATGTGAGAAAGTAGCCGTTTACGTACTTTTTAGTATATGTGCATAGTTGAGTGTGTGTATGTTTACGTTCTGGATATTTATATTTTTATATATATATTTTTATATATATATATCTTTTATTTTTCCCCCCCCTTTTTCCTTTTCACCCGTTTTTTTCAGCCTCACTTTCATATTTCCTAAATTTTGTTTTCAAATCCATATTTAATAAATACACCATGTTTTT
The DNA here is from genome assembly GCA_964016885.1 of Eledone cirrhosa. NCBI lineage: Eukaryota > Metazoa > Mollusca > Cephalopoda > Octopoda > Eledonidae > Eledone > Eledone cirrhosa. The sequence continues at coordinate 356,522,271 of OZ024741.1, forward strand.
TATTCATTCTGACGACTGAAGACAGACACAACATCTGTCTTCAAGAAACCACTGGTAAATGAAGTAATTATCTTATGTTGTTTATTACATAACTATATAGATATATATATATATATATAGAAAGAGAAATAATATCAACAAGACTAGAACTGTTTCATTTGAAATCATCTGGAAAATCAAATTATATCTATATATATGCAGTTGTTCTCCAGTATTTGCAGGGGTTACGTTCCTAGAGCATCCGCGAAGAGTGAAAAACCGTGAATATGGTCCATAAAAATGCTTACAAACGTCAAAACATAACATAAAATATAGGCCGGCAAATACGGTATATTGTTATTAATAATTTAATGTTAAAAAGCGTAAAAAAATATATATTGCCATGAAAAAAGCCCCCCAAAATCACGGAAGATATTTATGATTCCACAAATAAGCAGTGGTTTACGCGAACAATAATTTGTTGGGTTCTAAGGAAAATTCCACAAAAAACCAGGACTGCAAATATGTATCATCATTTTATGTCCACTTTTCCTTGCTTGCAAGGGTGGGACGGGTCCTTTCCAGCACAGCATTTCTCCATTCGTTTCGGTCCTTCGTCATCTCCTGTGTGAACTTCAGCGATCTGAGGTCAGCTCTCACCACCTCCGCCCATGATTTTCGTGGTCTTCCTCTATTGCGTCTTATATATGTATGTGTGTGTGTATATATATATATATACATATATATATATATATATATATATATATATATATATATATATATATATATATATATATATATATATATATATATATACATATATATATATATATTGATATATATATATCATCTTTATATAATAATCAATAATGTACAGTTCTCTGCTGATCTGCTGCTGATGAGATATTTCTGGCAATTGTATTTTTCAACATCTCACTTATTCAGAATTTGTATAGATTAAAGAACAAGATGAGGGTTATTGTTAAAAAATGTTTATTGCTTCCCCACAATTCTTTGATACCAGTCAGTGGATATTTCAGTTCTGCAAGCACACCGACACACACATTCATACACATACATCTCTCTCTCTCTCTCTCATACACACACACATTTATATATATATATATATATATATATATATATATACACACATACCAAATAAGATAGTAACAAAAATTCAACTCCCTCCAAATAGCTTGAAGCTCTTGTTTTCGGTAAAACTTATTCTAAGTTATATAATAAAAGATATATGGTTCAATGGTATCTTCTTTTCTTTATGTTACACATTAATAATTTTGTTTACGCAAGGCAGCCAATTCTCTTCATATAAGCAAAGATTTGACAATGTTGCTTAACTTTCTAATCAAACATTCTTTCAATGGATTCCATTATCATCATCTTTATCATTAGTAGCAGAGCAGTATTATAACCATCAACAGCAGCAGCACCATTGGTACCATCGTCCTTAGCATCAGTAACGGCCTTTTCATCATCACTATCATCAGCATTATAATCATCAACAGCAGCAGCACCATTGGTACCTCAGCAACAATAACAGCCTCTTCACCATCACTATCATCAACAGCTGTAACAGTACTGTTGGCATCATCACTAACATTATAATTAGCAGCAGCAAGGGCAGTGGATTGGCAGTATCGGTAGAGTGTCGGACACCATGCTTTGCAGCATAGAGTTACGGCTCTTTATGATCTGAGTTCAAATCCCGCCGAGGTTAACTTTGCCTTTCATCCTTACACGGTCGATAAAATAAAGTACCAGTAATGCACTGGGGTCGATTTAATCGACTTTCCCCTCTCCCCAAGATTGCTGGCCTTGTGCCTATATAAGAAACCATTATAATTAGCAGCAGCAGCAGCAGCATTAGCATCATCATCATCATCATCATGGTATCTAACGACACCAAGAAGGTGCTTGTTATTTTTACAGTATTTATGAAAAGATTGTTTGGCACGGATTGCAACTGACAGGTAACTTTGTGAGACATCCTGAAAAAATAGCCTCTAATCTAGTTTTATGGCAACCAACACAGGCAGAATAACTGTGGGCAACAACCCATTAACTTCATTGACACACTTCAAAAAGACATTGAATTGAAGACTTTATTGGGAATATGAACAGTAATGATGGATCAAGACAACTGGCACAAGTTTGCAGATTCAATTTGAGGATTGACTAAGATGAACAGAATCACAGGCTACTGTAGCAGCAAGAGTATGAGCTCTGTAGTTTGTCACAATTTAATAAACTATAACTGCATCTTCAACAATAGTTCAACCCATCTATTCAGTTTGCTATCTAAGGGATAACATTTTCATCTGCTAACAGAAAGATATTCTGCTCATGATACAACCTTCAAAATTTGAAAGTTTCCTGCTCCAGGATATAAATTAATTTCTAATTTAGGCAAAAGGCCAGCAAATTTGGGGGAAGGGCAAAATTGATTAAATCAACCTCCCTACTTGACTGGTACTTTATTTTATCAACCCTGGAAGAATGAAAGACAAGTTGATTTTGGCAGGATTTGAATTTAAAGAACCAGAACATATACTGCAATAGCAATTATGTGAATCCACCATCCTTAACTCCAAGTTATGTATTAGTTTTATGTCTCAAGGAGGTTTTAACTTCAAAATTACACATTGAAACCCCTAATGTTTGAAAAGGAATTTCATGCTTTAGAAGATATATTACTTTTATAGCCAGTTTCCGGCTCTAAGGGACATATTGAAACCTATGCTGTTTAACCCTTTTGATACCAAACCACCTGAAATTACCCCCAGTTCTATGATACATGTATCAATCTAAAAACTTTCTACAATAATTTTATGTAAGAACTTTTCTCAAGTTACCATCAGATAAATAATAAGAAAGTTACATTACTGAATCTTTCCAAATTCTTGATTATTTTCAAAATTATTTGAAAATCACATGCTGTATCTTTCAATAGAAATACGTTAATGAAAGAGTTAAAGGATGTTTTCTGATTGAAGTGATATATTGCAACCTTTGATATGTAAAAGTAATTTCTTGCATTAGAATATATATTACAAATTTCAATGTTTTAAGGTTTCCTGCCCAGAGAGATATATTGCCATCATTGATGTTTTGAGAAGGTTTCCAGCTCCCCCCCCCCCCCCCAAAAAAAACCTTTCATGTTTTATGGAAGTTTCCCACACAAGCAGATAATTTATACAACCTTCAATCTTTCAAAAGAGGTCTGCTGCTGTTGGTACAATTTTCAATATTTGAAGGAAGTTTTGCATTTTAGAAGATATATTACAGCCTTCACTGTTCTAATGAAGGTTTCCAGCTCAATTAGGCATAGTACAACCTTTCATATGCTTAAAGGAGGTCTTCTGCCTTCAAATACAGGTTGCAATTTTCAATAATTAAAGGAGGATTACTGGTCTAGAGGGCATATTACAACATTGAATGTTTACGTGAGGTTTCCTGTTCTAGAAAATAGGTGACAACTTTCAATGCTTGAAGGAGGTTTCCTGCTCTAGAAAAAGATAGGTTACAATAGCCAATGTTTGAAGGAACAAAGTTCTTGAAATGTATTGATCTTAAAAAAAAAGAAAGAAAGGGGCCAATCATCAGATCAGACCAAAGAAACCCTGTTTTTATCAGTCACTCTACCAGCCATTTGTAACTCCTAGTAGAAAGATCATAAAACATTTTGAGCTGTAATATGTAATAAGGGGGGTGGATTGGCAGTATCGGTAGAGCATTGGACAACATACTTTGCAGCATAGGCTTACATCCCTTTATGATCTGAGTTCAAATCCTGCCGAGGTTATCTTTGCCTTTCATCCTTATGGGGTCGATAAAATAAAGTACCAGTAATGCACTGGGGTCGGTTTAATTGACTTTCTCCTCCCCAAAAATTGTTGGCCTTGTGCCTAAATCAGAAACCAATATGTATTAGGTTGTAAAATGTCTCCCAGAGCAAGAAATCTCTTTTAAACATTGTAGTTTGTTATATATCTACTACAGAATGAAAACACCTTTCAAACAATATGGGTTTCAATACATAAACAGAGCAGAAAAATCTTTCTTCACACATGATGTAAAAAAAGAAAATATTACTTTCCATGTTTCTATATTCTGAGTTCTATATTCTATATTCTATCCAATGTGTGTGTGAGAGAGAGAGAGAGGGAGAGAGAGAGAGAGAGAGAGAGAGAGAGAGAGAGAGATAAACTAAGTACCATTCCTGTTTTTATAGTGGATTAAATCAATTATACCTCTGCCCTACAAATTTCCGATTTTGCATCAATGTAATGAATATAATGAAAAGAACAATCAATATTATTTTGAATAACAACATTGGAAAGGTTGAAGTCTTTAGAAAGCCTCACTAAACACATTGCAGTATTTAAATTCCTTCAATGCAGGTAAAGGTCAAACATCTCTTTTGGATGAGTTGACCTAAGCCTTGTGAGTGAAATTAAGGTAGACAGAGACTGTATGGAATCCTGTCAGATGGATTGTGTTGCATTTGAAAGATCTAGCCTTCTCAAATGTTGTATCAGGTTGATTTGGCTTCAGAACTACATTAACCCTTTAGCATTTAAACTGGCCATATCAAGCCAGGATTCTCTCACCTCTTTCAGTTCAAACTGGCCGTGATCAGCCTCTCATACTTATGTTAAGGTATTGTACTCAAAATAAATACTATCAAAATCTCATAGCTTCGATATTATGGGAGATAATTATGTGAAATAAAGTGTTTATTGTGAAAATACAATTATATGTATAGAATAATGTAAATACTAAAAGGTTAAGGTATACATGTGTCTGATGAATACCTAACCATTTCCATGTTAATTCATAAGTTAAATGTTCTGAATGGTCATGATTCTAATTGACGGAGGACCCATCACTATCATTATCATCATCCAAAGTCGAAAAATAACATTATATATATATATAATAACTAATATATATTAATAATGAAAATAATTGTGTACAGTGCTCAGGTACACTACAGCTCATCAAAGGTGCATATATAGTACACAGAATAATGTACAAAAGTCACGAGAGGGAACAGTCATGATATACACACATGCGTATGTATGGAGGGGGAATATCAGGTGTAGTGTTAGCGAATTTCGGGAATCATGGAAGTTTTGAAGGATGCAATATGAAAGGAACAATGAATAACAAAACTTTATATTTACCAACATATCAACGAGGGTGCTTGGTTGGGGGTGGAGTGCGGTGGGGTCGGGGTGGAGTGGCTGTTATGAAGATGTGGTTTTAAGACAATTTCCTCACTAAAGCCATGTAGATTATTATGGTGGACTCTGTTTTCTACATGAGATGGCGAATTGACAGAGTTGTTAGAATGCTGCATAGAATGCTTTACTGTATTTGTTTTGGTTCTCTGTACTCTGAGTTCAAATCCTGTTGAGGTAAATTTTATCTGTCATCTTTTTGAGCTTGATAAAAAAAAGATACTAGTCATGTGCTTGGGTTGATTCTTCCTCTATACCTCTTTCTTGCTTCTTTCCTAACTTTCTCTTTTTTCTTCTCTGAAAGAAATCAACTATATTGAGACCTGGAGAAGGATGGGCTCCACCACGACTTACAGGCCCATACATACAATACCTATGAATTTATCAATTATTTCAAGAACTATGAAATTCTGAGAAAAATATAGAAGGATGATTGAAATTATTTTTAATATTTTGATGATTATTATATGAAGAAAAAATTTGTTATTCCAGAATTCAGAAATGATGCAAGTCCTTTAGCCAGGATTATGGGGCCCACAGTCATAACACTAGCATCGGTAAGTTTGCCTTAGATAAGTGCTGTCTGCTACTGTATGGCTGCATTAGTCACAAGTTGCATGCTACTAATAAAGTTGCCAGAAATTTAGTCTTTTATACTAAGGTGGTCATATAATATATAATACATACATACACATATATATATATGTATAATATATATATATATATATTATACATACACACACACACACATATATATATATATATATATATATATATATATATATGTGTATATATTTGTATATATATATGATGTATATATATATATATATGTATATGTATATATATGTATTTATATGTGTGTATATATGTATATATATATATATATACATATATACACATATAAACATATATATATATATGTTTATATATATGTATGTGTATATATGTTTGTATATGTGTATATATGTGTGTATAAATCTACATGCATATGTGTGTGTATATGTGTTTGATACAACTATATAGCTACTTCCTACTTGTGTTATGTATATTTATATATATATATGATGATGATGATGATATATATATATATATTGGGACCC
>OZ024741.1:356536110-356554832 GCA_964016885.1 Eledone cirrhosa
GCTAGAGCGAGATGTGCATAGGAGAATATTTGGGAACTGAATGGTGTGCTAATAAAGAGGGGAGTGTTGCTGAAACTGAAGGGAAAGGTGTAGGCTGCATGTATGAGAAGTGTCATGATTTATGGGAGTGAGACATGAGTGATGAACATGGAGCAATAGAGAAGCCTGGAAAGAATGGAAATGGGAATAGTTTGGTGAATGAGTGAAGTTTTGCCAAGAGAAGCAGACAAATAATAAATTGTAGAGGGGCTGGGAACAGAACCAGTGATAAATATTAGAATATTTAGGCCCATGATTGAACTTGAGTTTTTAAAAATAAAATCTCTTTCTAACATCTAAATCACCAAACAATACTCATATGATTTTATCACTGCTTCATCACCGAACACAATATTTCACAATACATATTGTTCCTACCATACTCATGGTGATGAATGTTGTGAAGAGAAATAGAATGAGATAATTGGGTCATATGTTGAGGTAGAATGAAAGTGACTGAATGACAGGAGTGATGGAAATGAATTGAGAAGGATGTAGAGGAAGGAGAAGACCAAGAAAGACATTGCTTAAGATGATGATGGAGGAAGAAATCACAGCCAATGGGTTGGTGAAGAAGGTGCGGAGGATAATGCAAAATGGAGAAGCTTGTCATAACTAACCACTGCTTTAATAGAGGAAATAACCATAAAACACTTGTAGTTGTTAATGCTGTTCTTGTTGTAGTGTTGCTGATTATGAATATCAACAATATGGCAGAAGGAAAATTCCTCAGGGTAATGTTCAACAAATTAAATTTTAATATGGTAGTGTCTCACATATACAATATTGTGAGTTGAAAAACCTAGATCAACTAACATTATCCAAGCAAATAGTAGACAAAAACACCCCTAGAGGTGTCTAAAACCTAAAAACAAAGAATATGAGAGATAATTTCAGTGAGATTAGTTGACCCAAAATTTTGGGGAGCAATATAGGTAAAACAAATTGGAGTGGATTGGGTCTTTAAAAGAACAACTGGCAAACACAATACATATGTTTTGGTTTTAGAACAAATTATAAAAATTCAAATATTGTGTAACTTAACAAATTACATGTATATGTGTAGAAGTATGTTCTAATTTATATTTTTGTTTTATCTCTAGATGATATATATATATCATCATCATCATCATCATCATCATCAAGGTTTAGCGTCCGTATTCCACGCTTGCATGGGTTTGGACGGGGGTTTTCCCACTTGAGGCAAGAGTGGTTGTCTTGCTCGCATAGGACTGTCTGGCGGGTTTTCTACAGCTGGATGCCCTTCCTAACACCAACCACATTTACAGTGTGGGGCTGGGAGGTTTTTACCGTGTTGCCTACACGGCCACATTACAGCGTGGACTGTCTGGCGGGTTTTCTACAGCTGGATGCCCTTCCTAACACCAACCACATTTACAGTGTGGGGCTGGGAGGTTTTTACCGTGTTGCATACACGGCCACATTTACAGCGTGGACTGTGTGTTTTTTTGTCGTGACACCTACACGATCTCATTTGTTTCGGCCTGCATGTTGTGGCACCAACATAACTTTACATTGAAAGGGGCGGTGTGGATGGGGTGGGGGTGGTGGGACGGGGGATGTGTTTTGATAGAGATGCCTACTGACTGTAGTAGGTTTTACTTTGTATTTAGGTAAGGCGGGTCTTCTCTATTACCGAGTACCGCCAAAGGTCTCGGTCCAGTGACATTGTCTTGGAGAGGTGTAAGCGTGTGAGGTCGGAATTTATCATGTCGTCCCAGGTTTTTCTGGGTCTGCCTACTCCATGGCTACCGTCTATCTTTATTGCCCTGCACTTTGTTATACAGCTGTCGTCTTTCATGCGCATCACGTGACCATACCAACGTAGCCTTCTCTCGAGTAAACAACATCTGATCCCTCTTATTTCTAATTTTTTCCTTAGTTCGTTTATGCTTAGCCGTTCACGTATATTACTATTGCACATCCAGCGGAGCATGCAAACTTCGTTCCTCTCTAGTCTGCGTATATCCTCTGCACACAATGCCCAGGTCTCACTGCCATGCAGCATTGCTGTTCGTATGCAGGCATCGTATAACCTGCCTTTCATTTTTAGGGAGAACCCTTTAGCGGCTAATAAGCTCTCTGAACTTTTTCCATCCAGTTCTGACTCTAGCTACTGTACTTTCAGAGCACCCTCTCCCACTGCTGATTTTGTCACCCAGGTAACGGAAGCTGTCCACTATTTCTATAGAACCCTCTGCGCAATTGAAAGAGCTAGTATTTTGTGGGCACTTGCTGCTACTTATTGCACCAGAGCACCGGCCACATGTAAAATCTATGTTCTTAGTTAGCTTACCTGTGATCCCACTACATCTTTTATGCACCCATACTTTGCATTTGGGACATAAAATGGAGTTTCTACCTACGCCTTTCCTACACACTGAGCATGGCCATTTCTCGGAAGGGACCGCCGCCTTATTTTCTTTCCTACAAACTAGAACTTTAGTCTTAGCCAGGTTAATTTTAAGGCCTTTTGATTCTAGGCCGTGCTTCCATGTTTGGAATTTCTTCTCTAGTTCGGTCATTGATTCAGCTATGAGCGTTAGATCATCTGCGTATAGGAGTTCCCATGGGCAGCCGGTCTTGAACTCCTCTGTTATAGCCTGAAGGGCAATAATAAATAGTAGGGGGCTGAGAACAGAGCCCTGATGGACGCCAACTTTTACGCTAAACTCTTCACTATATTCGTTGTTAATTCTAACCTTGCTGGCTGTTTCTTTATACATGGCTTGTATAGCTCTCACAAGCCATTCGTCAACACCTAGTTTTCTAAGAGCCCACCAGATAATGGAACGGGGGACTCTGTCGAAGGCTTTCTCCAAGTCAACAAAAGCTAAGTATAGGGGGTTTACTTTTAGCTAGGTACTTCTCCTGTAGTTGTCGTACAAAATATATATATATATATATATATATATATTATTCAAATGTATGTATGCACACATAAACAAATGCATGCAAACTCACACACAAACACACACACATACTCACATATTCAAACACATACATACATTTATATTTCTTTCACTGATATAACATACAACTGAATGTTTCCTACTCTTCCTTACACCTTTAGAAGTTGTAGTGTTTCTTAACATTTTCTACCACTTTATAATTATTTTAGCTAAAGATAAATATATAAAGTGTATCTAAATGTATGTATTGAAGCCGTTGCACAGCTCCATTATAAAACATTTCAATTTTATCAGAACTAGTCATCTATATATAGTATTGTGACATTTGAAGACGTGCTCTTCAAATGGTTCTTTTCTTATGTGTAACATTGCTATGGAGTATGTACTGTTATATTTATTAGGCATGTTTATATACACATAATATATTGTGCATGATATTCTGTCTGTTCTTCTGTAATTGCATCATTACCTTCTGTACATAACATATTGTTTATAAAGTGTGGAGATGTGCAGCCTTGAGAATAGTATGTTGAACTCACGATCATAAGGTTGTTGGTTTGATTTCTGGACTGGGCTGCACATTGCATCTTGAGTAAAACATTTTATTTCACATTGGTCCTATTGACTCAGCTGGAAAAAAAATGAATAGCATCTGTAGCTGGAGGTTAACCTTGTGATGGACTATCTTAATGTCAATGAAATCAGGATAGGCTCTGACCTGATGAGCATGTGGGCTTAGGACAAAATTTAACTTAACATATGAATCACTGACTACAAAATTTGGATATATTAGTTTTTGATGGAAGTTTAAAAAGATATGAAACTGCAATAGCTCTGTTGTTGGTTATATAATACTCTCAGTAATGTGGGCTTTAAACTAAACAATGTTCACAACAAGGTTATAACTGATAGATTATGATATATGCTCTGTGGTGTTTTGTATAAGATTGCAAGCTGACAGAGTAATTGATCCAGCTCTCTGTTCTTTTGGCTCAAATCCCACTGAAGCCAATTTAGCTTTTGCTCCTTTCAGGGTCTATAAATAAAGTCCCAATTTAAGGACAAAGGGCAAGTGGAATTGTTAAAGCATTGAATGGGATGCTTTGCATTATCTGTTCTGGCTCTATGCATTCTGAGTTCAAATCCTGCTTCTTGTCACCGGGAAAGTATTAGTATCAGTATTAGTATCAGTAGTGACATTAGTATCAGTAGTGACATTAGTATCGGTAAGGGAAAAGAAAATAGCCTGAGCTTATGATCAGCTTTTATTTTGTATAAGTAAACTATTATATTTACAGACGAACTGGGGAAGTGAATAAACTATTGGACACTGCAGGAATTTTTGATAGGTCTTCATAGAAGACATTTCTTGCTTTGGCTTATCCATTTGGAGAAAAATGTACCATCTTTTTTATGGGGTGGGGTAATTGATCATGAATCTGTCAAGGTGTTGGATGTTTTCTCTTAAAAAATTTGATATTACAGAAACTGTAGTATCTGCTCTGTGAAACTTGATATTTATTGAAAGGATTAACTGATATATATCTTTATAACCTAATTATAAAATCAACTTTACTTTCACTAATTTTAGTATTATATATGTATGTATATGTATGTATATATATATATATATATATGAAAAAGAAGTTGAAAATGTAATTGGAGTCTTTACCCGTTTCACAGTTGGATGATTTTTAAAAGTTAAGTGAGATGGAGAGAAGTGTGGCTATGATGTGATGTGTCTCTCACACAAACGCACACACACATACATCCACACACACATATATATATTTATGCGTGGGTGTGTATATATTTATACATACACACATATATATATATTTACATAAATGCTTGTTTTATGAGTTTATCTGATAAATCCACTAAACATGCACTAAATCAAGGACTCATATACAGAGTATAGAGCCAATATAGTATTTATTATTAATGGTGACTGTTTACTTTAAAGTTTCACCAATGTTACTAGCTGATCAAAACTCTTTTGATAAGCCAGTAACATCAGTGAAACTCCAAAGTAAACAGTGACCAATAATAATAAATTATATATGTATATATATGTACACACATATATATATATATATATATCACGCAGTAATACAGAGTACCCAACCTCCCATGGGTACAAGCTGAAGCATATAGACAATATGCCCCACATCCTCCCACTGCAAAGTGGTCGTGGAGGTGCCACGGCAAAAAAGCACCCAGCCCACACTGTAAAGTGGACGTGTAGGCACCATGGAAAAAAGCACCCAGCACTCATTGTAAATGAGGTTGGTGTTAGGAAGGGCATCCAGTTGTAGAAATCAAGCCAAAATCAGTTCCTGTATGAGCAAGGCATGGTCAGCCGACCAGACACTGCTCACAACAGGACAACCCATCTAACCCATGCTAGCATGGAAGAACGGACGTAAAACGGTGATGATGATGATGATATATATACACACATACATACACACATATATATATATATATACACACATACATACACACACACACACACATATATATATATATGTGAAACATCACTGGAATCATATCTTAACTAATCAAAAACATCAATAATTTGTTATAAGGTCATTAATAATGCAATATTTGGTGAGATGACAACCAATTAACTTAGACATCAGAAAACAAAATATTGTAAATAAGAGAAATAACACTCACAAATTTTACTCTTTGGAAGATGAAAGCTTCTACGATTTATTAATGTATAATAATTCAGGTAAGTTGATGTAATTTTTTATAACACATACATGAAAAGGCTTTTAAAAGTATCCATTTACTGGTAAAAGTAAATAAGTAGTTGTTCATTTAAACACCTTCACAAAGATGTTTTGCACAAAACTTTATTTACATTTATACATATAGTACACACTGTATTTAAGTATACACCCACACATACCCACATGCTTATATATAATATTTATAATATATACCGTATTTTCCGGCATCGAAGATGCTACTTTTTTTACTAAAATAAGTCTCAAAAATCTAACATGCATCCTAGAGGCCAAAGGTTGTTTATTATTTTTTTTAATTTTTGGTTGTCAAAATTAGGGTGCGTCCTCAAGGGTGAAGCGTCTTTGGTACTGGGAAATACGGTATATATGTATATGATATATATATATATGATATATATATATATATCATCATTCATCATCATTTCATTTTACGTCCGCTTTTTCCCTGCTTGCAAGGGTGGGACGGGAACTGATTTTGGCTTGATTTCTACAGCTGGATGCCCTTCCTAACACCAACCTCAGTTACAGTGAGTGCTGGGTGCTTTTTTGCCGTGGCACGTCCACGACCACTTTGCAGTGAATGATATGGACCCCAGTCCCTATTATCTCATTTCTACAGCTGAGAAAACTGGAGCAATGTGAAATAAAGTGTCTTGCTCAAGGAAACAACACATCACCATATATATATATATATATATATATATATATATATGTATATATATATATATATATATATATATATATATATATATATATATATATATATATATATATATATATATGTATATATGTATATATATATATATATATATATATATATATAGAAATAGTGGACAGCTTCCGTTACCTGGGTGACAAAATCACCAGTGGGGGAGGGTGCTCTGAAAGTACAGTAGCTAGAGTCAGAACGGGATGGAAAAAGTTCAGAGAGCTTATACCACTATTAGCCGCGAAAGGGTTCTCCCTAAAAATGAAAGGCAGGCTGTATGATGCCTGCATACGAACAGCAATGTTACATGGCAGTGAGACCTGGGCATTGTGTGCAGAGGATATACGCAGACTAGAGAGGAACGAAGTTTGCATGCTCCGCTGGATGTGTAATAGTAATATACATGAACGGCAAAGCATTAACGAACTAAGGGACAAATTAGAAATAAGAGGGATCAGATGTTGTTTACTCGAGAGAAGGCTACGTTGGTATGGTCACGTGATGCGCATGAAAGACGACAGCTGTATAAAAAAGTGCAGGGCAATAAAAATAGACGGTAGCCATGGAGTAGGCAGACCCAGAAAAACCTGGGACGAGCTGATAAATTCCGACCTCACACACTTACACCTCTCCAAGACAATGTCACTGGACCGAGATCTTTGGCAGTACTCAGTAATAGAGAACACCCGCCTTACCTAAATACAAAGTAAAACCTACTACAGTCAGTAGGTACCTCTAACAAAATACACCCCCGTCCCACTACCCCCACCCCATCCACACCACCCCTTTCAATGTAAAGTTATGTTGGTACCACAACATCCAGGCCGAAACAAATGAGGTTGTGTAGGTGTCAAGAAAAAAAAACACAGTCCACGCTGTAATGTGGCCGTGTAGGTAACATGGTAAAAACCTCCCAGTTCCACACTGTAAATGTGGTTGGTGTTAGGAAGGGCATCCAGCCGTAGAAAACCAGCCAGACAGTCCTATGCGAGCAAGACAACCACTCTTGCCTCAAGTGGGAAAACTCCCGTCCAAACCCATGCAAGCGTGGAATATGGATGTTAAACGATGATGATGATATAAATATATATGTATGTATATATACATATATATACATATATATATATATATGTATATAAAGTTAGTTCCACAATAAATTACCAAACCATACTCGAGGACGCGTGTTTTACCCAACGGATTCTCTGTACTATGGGCTGAGTGCTCTACTTACTACGGGTATAACCTCCCTGTGTTTTACCACTATATATATATATATATATATATATGCCTAAGTACAAAGCGAAACCTACAGTCAGTAGGCACCTCAAAAAAATACCCCCTCCCATCCACACCACCCCCTTAAATGTGAAGTTATGTTGGTACCACAACATCCAGTCCGAAACAAATGAGGTCGTGTAGGTGTCACGACAAAAAAACACACAGTCCACGCTGTAATGTAGCCGTGTAGGTAACACGGTAAAAACCTCCAGTCCACACTGTAAATGTGGTTGGTGTTAGGTAGGGCATCCAGCCGTAGAAAACCCGCCAGACAGTCCTATACAAGCAGGACAACAAATCTTGCCTCAAGTGGGAAACCTCCCGTCCAAACCCATGCAAGCGTGGAAGATGGACGTTAAACGATGATGATGATGATGATGATGATATGTGTTGATTGATGTTATTTAATATATATATAAATATATATATATATAAATATGTATATATATATATATATACATATTTATATATATATATATTTATATAAATATAAATTCAGCGAGAATCGCATTTTGGCGAGTAGAAAAAACGAAATGAAACGCAAAAATCAGAGTTTTTATATATATATTAAATAACATGCACAAGACAAAGACAATGGGGAAAACAACAGAAAGATGGAAACTCACATCTCCTCAGTCAACCTCTGGAAAGCACTATGGTTTTGGTGAATTAAGATTGATACCATTCAAAACAGGTGGCACACAGGACAAAGACAATGGAAAAAACAACAGAAATTCTAAAGACTATATATATATATATATATATATATATATATATAGATATATATAGATATATATATATCAGATTAGCATGGGAGAGGGGTGTTCCGAGGCCATAGTATAAGGACAGGTTGGAAGAAGTTTAGGGAGCTGCTTCCTCTGCTGATGAAGAAGGGTTTCTCCCTGTATATGACAGGCCGGTTGTATGATGCCTGTGTGAGGAGCGCGATGCTGCATGGTAGTGAGACATGGGTAGCAACTGCAGAGGATATGCGACGGCTGGAGAGAAATGAGGCAAACATGCTCCATTGGATGTGCAATGTCAATGTGCGTGAACGACCGAGCATAGATGAGTTGAGAGAGAAAGATTGTAGTGTGCGGGAAAGGAGACTGCGATGGTATGGACATGTGATGCACATGGAGGATGACCGATGGGTGAAGAAATGCCAGGAAATGTCAGTTGAAGGAAGACGTGGTAGAGGTAGACCACGAAAAACATGGGCGGAGGTGGTTAGAGAAGACCTCAGATCGATGAAGCTCACGGTGGAGATGACGAAGGACCGTGACAAGTGGAGAGATGCTGTGCGGAATAGGACCCGTCCCACCCTTGTAAGCATGGAAAAGCGGATATAAAATGATGATGATGACGATGATGATGATAACCAAAAGTTTATATCGTTCGTTGATTATTCATATATATTTTATATATTTTATCTGATGAAAATGTACTGAAACACCATTGTACCCTTGAAATATGCATAATAAAATGTATACTTTGGTTATGATTATATTTCTCATTAATATTTTGAATAATATTATAAATATAGATAGATAGATAGATATATACATACACGCACATGCACACACACACACACGTACACATATATATATATATATAATGGAAAAATTTGAACAGGAACAAAACAGAGAGGCAGTACAACGAATGTTTATTAATTTCACGCTCTGGAGAGTGGGGTGGTTGGCGCTATATATATATATAGGTGTCACCCAGCCCACACTGTAGAGTGGTCATCTAAAAGACATGGTAAAAAGCACCCAGCGCACACAGTAAATGTGGTTGGCGCTATATATATATATATAGGTGTCACCCAGCCCACACTGTATGCATATATATATATAAACATACAGATATATACACATACACACACATATATATATATATATATTGAAATGTAATAATATGATGGAGTCCTCTAATCCTTCTATAAAGGCAGTAACTCTGAATAAAAGAATTGAATTAGACTGTAACAACCCATCCAACCCATGCCAGCTTGGAAAGTGACCTTAAAATGATGATGATGATTGTGTATAAATACACACACACATATATATATAAATGTGTGTGTGTGTTAATTAGGTGTGTAACCACAGTAACAGGTGGCATCAATTCAAAACACTCAATGCTGTTATGAAGTCCGTCTAGTTTGGGTTGTATTCTGGAGTTAAGGCAGCTGTAGTACACAGAGTGTAAATAGATTGAGAAGTCTGTGTTGATTGTACCCTGAGCTGATCAATATTGAAACAATTGTAATATGACAATAAAACTTGTACTTATGCTGCAACACTGACTTCGATTCTTCTTAATCTATCTTTCTATCTATCTATTTATTTCTCTCTCTCTCTCTCTCTCTCTCTCTCTCTCTCTTTCTCTCTCTCTCTCTCTCTCTCTCTCTCTCTCTATATATATATATATATATATATATATATAATTTTATATAGAAATGACTTCTGCAGGACTAGAACTGTTTCATTCGTATGAAATCATCAGGAATAATTATATATCATCATCATGGTTTAACGTCCATCTTCCATGCTAGCATGAGTTAGACAGCTTTGTTCCATTTAGAGGTAAGTTGGGTCAGGTGACCGTGTCTCACTCATATAGGACTATTTCTGGCTAGTTTTCTATGGCTGGATGCCCTTCCTAGTGCCAACCACATTTACACTATGCGCTGGGTGCTTTTACCATGTCTTTTACATAACCACTCTACAGTGTGGGCTGGGTGACACTTATATATATAGTGCCAACCACATTTACAGTGTGCGCTGGGTGCTTTTTACCATGTCTTTTAGATGACCACTCTACAGTGTGGGCTGGGTGACACCTATATATATATATATAGTGCCAACCACATTTACAGTGTGCGCTGGGTGCTTTTTACCATGTCTTTTACATGACCACTCTACAGTGTGGGCTGGGTGACACCTATATATATAATCTTCACATTCATTCCCCCTTCCACATACCTCCCACATTCTAACACTCTACCCCTCACACATGTTCATATACCCACCTTCCTAATCCCCACACACTCTTCCTACCAAAGCTCCCAGCCCACACTGTAAAGTGGCAGTGTAGGTATCATGACAAAAAGCTACCAGCATGGAAAATGGACGTTAAATGGTGATGATGAGTACGATATATATATCTGTATCATATATGTGTGTGTGTGTCAAATGCTTGGATGGGACCTTAGAAGAAGTCAATAAATGTTGTTACCTAGGTGACTTGATTAACAGTGGAGGGGTGTGTTCTGAAAGAATTGTAACCAGAGTAAGGATGAGCTTGGAGAAATTTAGTGAAGTTGTAACTTTTGCTGGTAACAAAAAGTTTCTCTCTCAGATTGTGTGAAGCTTGTGCATTATTTGTAATACTACATGGTAGTGAAACATGGGGGTTAAGGGCAAAAGAATTAAGATAACTGGAAAGAAATGAGGCATGCAATGTTAGCAAACATGAACGATGGAATACATATGCACTGAGAGAAAAATTGGACATATAAGAGGAATGTATTGTAGTGTGTAAGAAAGAAAGAGGACTGTGCTGGTATGGACATGTAATGCATATGGAGGATGACAGTTGTATAAAGAAGTGACAAACACTTAAAATGTGGATGTAACTGATGATCTAGAAAGACATGGACCAAAAATAGATAGACTAGCTTCAGTCTTCCCAACTGAGCCTTGAAACAAAGATAACAAATATTTTCTTGACAGCTTAAAAGATAATTTCATCGCCACTACATATCTCAAAATATATCTAATGGCTTTCTTGGGAACTAACAGTGTTTTGACATCAAACGGTATAAATTTTAAACACAGACTGGATTCTATTTTGAAGATGCCACAAATAATGGAAAACTGGACAGATTTCTAAATTATTAAGAAATTTACCTCAGTTTCAAAGCACAGATTTGTAACTAATCTCTTACCAAATGGATTTTGTGACAGTATCCTCTCTACTTATAGACTGAAGCTCTTAAAATTAGAAATAAGATTCCCTATGCTAAATTCAATAGATTTAATCTTCATTTAAGTGTAGTTAAATAAATATTCAATATATTTGCAGATAATATTGAGAAATATTGAGTTAAACAATATGGATTTGGTCATTAGTTTACAACAGATGTAAACAATAGGATTAAACTACTTAATTTGGCATAAGAGCAAGTCTCTGCATGTTAAGAAGCCAAGTAAGAATTATTCTATGAATGGTCAAATATACAGTGGGCCTGCATCTTACATGTCCAATTGTTTCCCCTGCCCTTCACATTATGTTTGGAACATAACTTAACAAAAGTTCTTGCATAAAATTATGATGGAAGGTTTTTTTTAGATAAATACAAACAGTTTTATATCCTAGATACAAAGGGGATTTTGTGTGGCTTAGTTTATAGATTGTTAAGACATGCCGGCATGGAAAATAGAAGTTAAATGATGATGATGATGGTGGTGAGGAGGGGTGTGTGTGTGACGTGGATGGTTGATGATGATAATAAGACATATTTAAATGGTTTCATTGTACTATAGTCTATTGCAGTACTGAAAGATAATCCTATCGGCTTATAGAAAGGTTAGAATTTTCTGTAAAGTCCTTATAGAAATCTCAATATAATTCTTCCTTGCCTTTCAGCTTGATATTTCTGGTGTCATCACTAGACAGCTAAATTTAAAATAAATTAGTAATGGTTACTCAATAACATGAAATTATGAATTGCTTTGGCGTCAGATTATATACACATTCCAACAAGTTCCACTTGCAATTGCCTTTAGGAATAATATGCAAGCTTGCATAATTATAGTCTGTCTCATCAATGAAGTATAAACTTAACCATTTTCATACCAAACTGCCTGCAACTGTTCCTGGTTTTACAATACAAAGCTGTTTATTTTAAAGTTTTTATATTTATCTAAAAACACCAGCCTAATGAGGAGAAAGTTATATTACTAAATCCATCCAAATTCTTAATTATTTTTTATTCTTTAATTATTTTCAAAATTAATTGAAAACTATTGGAAGTGTCTTTCATTAGAAATATAGTAATGAAAGGGCTAAACTCATCAACATAATGATATTATTAACCCTTTTGGTATCAAACTGCCTACCCTCCACCTCTGGTTCTATGACATGAAACTGTTTATTTTAAAGTACTTATATTTATCTAAAAGGATTGCACAAAAATTTTATGTAAGAACCTTTGTTAAGTTATGTTTCTAAACAATAACTTAATAATATGAAAGCTAGTTACATAACTAAATTTATCCAAATTCCTATTTGAAAATTGTAGGCAATGTCTTTCATTAAAAATACAGCAACAGAATGGTTTATCAAACAGAAGGCTGGTATATGACAGAATAGGTAGAGTCGTGGGGAAAAATGCTTACCACCTCATTTTCTTTACATCCAATACTGCCAACAAAGATCTTGAGCTACTGAATACCATGATAATTTGATATGAAGCATGGGTGTATTGGTACAATTCACCAAAGCCCAGTCATCCAACACTGCTAAAACCACCAAAAGCGAGCCAGGTGCAGAGCAAAATCAAGATGCTGCTGACTGTTTTCTTTGACTACTGAAGCATCATGAATATATAAAGGGTTAAGACCCCCTTCAGTCATGAATGACTATTGGATTTGCACCTAGAAAGTTCCCCTCTGAGGCACAAGTCTGGGCAAGGTTGTTTGTGAAAGACCAGCAGTTTCCCATGCATACCAGTCTCCCCTCTCCATGCCATCGATGTTGTTTAAGGGAAAGGCAAAGGCCAATATTGTTTGACACCAGTGACATCGCAACTCATTTCTACAGCTGAGTGAACTGGAGCAAAGTGAAATAAAGGTCTTGCTCAAAAACACAAATCAAAGCCCGGACCGAGAATCAAACTCACAAGCTCATGATTGTAAGCCCGATGCTCTAACCACTAAGCCATGTGCCTTCACCGTGAATATACACTAGAAGGACAAACACTTACAAAAGAATACTAACAGAAAGTTCTTTGGTGTCTTTGTGATGTGGGTTGCTACAAGAGATCAGGCCTGTGGGCCTCATAAAACAGGCAGCTGCATCATGATAATGTCCTGGCTCATTTGTCAAAGCTGATCCAATGTTCCTTGGCAAAGAAAAGCATTTTGCTCATTCATCAGGCTCCCCTCTATGTAGACATGACTCCTGACTTCTTTTAGAACTGATATGACATCATGCTGACTGAGAGCCATTCTAGAAGAAGCATTGCAGACATACTTCAAACAGTGGAAGGATCGCTGGGCTAAATGTATGGAGGCATAAGGGATCTACTTCAAAATGAATTAGCAATTGAACCCCATCAAGTATATAATTTTATTTTCCCAGCCTAATACATTTTTTGACAGACCTCATATTAAGACACCATATATATAATAAAAAATATGCAAATGCTGGAGATCGGAGAACAAAAAACAAATATTGTTCTCCTCCTCCTCCTCCTCCTCCTCACCATTATCATCATCATCCACCTCTTCCTACACTTCCTACCCCTCACCTCATTATCATCATCATCAACTGCAGCATTGTTTTTGTGTAGTATTCATTCTTGGCAAACTGAGTCTACCACTCAATTTGGATTTCCAGTAGCAAACAAATTCATTTTGTTTTCTAATACCTTTGGCAAATACTTCACTATAGTAATTTCCTATCCTACCATTCTTGTATGACTCTCAGGCCAGATTTCATACCTAATTAATAAATCATTGCCATAATCATTATCATGTTTTTTTCTTTCCCTCAATATACACTTTTTTTTTCACTTTTACCATCAATTTTATGTGTGCATGTGTGATTGTATGCTTGGTAAGTTTTGTGTGTGTATGCATGGTAGGTTGTGTGTGTACATGTGTGTGTGTGTGTGCATGTGCATATGTGTGTATATGTGTGTGTGTTTGTGTGCGTATGCGTGTGTATGTGTGTGCTGTATATAAAGTGTGAACACTTAAATTGGCTATATCATCATCAACATCATTGTTGTTATCCTCACCATTATTTTATATCTGGGTGCTCTTCCTTTAATCACCTTGTACAACATGCAGGGACAAAGTTTACCTATTCCCAATCCAAGATAAACATAGTATTATATATATGTGTGTGTGTGTGTGTATATACTTATGTATAATAATATATCACAGTCAGTAAATGAGGTTGGTTCGAGGAAGGACATCCAGCTGTAGAAACCGAGCCAAAATCGGTTTTGTATGAGCATGACATGGTCACCTGACCTAGCATTGCTCACAACAGGATAACTCATCTAAGCCATGCCAGCGTGGAAAAGTGGATATACATATATATATATGTGAGAACTTAGGCACAGAAATCACTTCTTGCATTCAAAAGGCAGCAAAAGCATTTGGTACCCTAGAATCCAAAGTCTGGTTACAGTGCCATATCAAAACTGACACTAAGATTGTCTCATTTGTTCTTTCTGCATTGTTGGATTCTTCTGAAACCTGGACAATATGCATGTATCATGTTAAAAAGGTTGGAAAACTTTCACCAGAAATGCCTCCACCACATACTAAGAATAAGCTGGTCTTCATTCTTTCTTGACACTGAGGTTATTGCTGAAGCTAAGATCACATCAATCCAAGCTATGCTTATTAGGAGTCAACTATGATAGACAGTCATCTCATTTGTATAGATGATAATTGCAAGCTCAAGCAAATGTTTTATGATGAGCTTATGCTGGGAAAGAGAAAACTAGTAAGCCAAAGAAAAAATACAAAGACCCATTAAAATCAAATTTGAAATGTTTTAAAATATGTTAGAAAAGTCTTGTATTACTTGAAGTAGACAGGAAAGCATGGTGAGCTACAATTTTGGAGTGGTGTTAAAGATTTTGACTTTGATAGAGTTAAGCAAGTTAAAATGAAAAGAAAAGTACGTAAAATTGAGATTAATAGCAATAACGTTGGGAGTGAATCTCATTCTTTCTTTAAATATTCATTACACTCAAAAGTATGCCTATCATATGCTGGTCCAAAATTGCACCAGTGTACCCATGCAGGTAAGACAGATTATTAGAATTTTATTTGTCAAAAACCTGCAAGTAATGTGGGGATTGAAGTGGTCCTTCAATATTCACAATAAACAGGCAGACAATAGACCCAATGTTGCATTAAGACACTGCTGCAGTATTTGTAGTCAGATCTTCAAATGCCTTTAGAGGCATTTAAGGTCTCATGCAAGAAAGGAGAAATTATAGGTACAATAAGAGATCAAGCTCTGTAAAAAAGGAGACAACCACCACCATAAATATACCTTGCTTTGCATTGTGTTCATGAGCAAGACACTTTATTTCACATTGTTCCAGGTCACTCAGCTGTAGAAATAAGTTGCAATGCCACTGGTGCCAAAGTGTATCAGCCTTTACCTTTCTCTTGGACAAAATGGGTGACATGGAGAGGGGAGGCTGGTATGCATGGGCGACTGCTAATCTTCCACAAACAACCTTGCCTGGCCTTGTGCCTTGGAGGGGAACTTTCTAGGTGCAAATCCTATGGTCATTCATGACCGAAGGGGGGCTTTACCCTTTACTCTTATATATATATATATATAAGAGTAAATGACCATAGGATTTGCACCTAGAAAGTTCCCCTCCAAGGCACAAGGCCAGGCAAGGTTGTTTGTGGAAGATTAGCAGTCGCCCATGCATACCAGCCTCCCCTCTCCATGTCACCCATTTTGTACATACATATATGTATACAGACGTACAGCAGCATGCATATATATATACGTACATTCGAACGTTCAACTATCTGGCAGAAGGGTATACGGTGCTGATGATAGCTAACAAGCTTGAAACTAGTACATCGTTCCTGTGTCAGTGTTGAACAAAAAGGTGACGTGGTTGCCTTAACACCGTACGGCATAAAATTCAGGCTGTTCAGTTTGTTTACAAACGAACAAAGCGGGCGTTATAATAAGCGTCCGCTAAACTGATACGTACATATATGTATGTGTACCTGTATGTATATATGTATATATATATATATATATATATATGCATGCTCTGTATACATATATGTATGTACGTATGTATATATATATCATGTGCCTCCATGATATATATATATATATATATATATATATATATATATATATATATATATATATATATATATATATATATATATATATATATATATATATATATAAAGGTTGTGAGTTCAATTCTCAGACCGGGTGATGTATTGTTTTCTTGAGCAAGACACTTTATTTCACATTGCTCCAGTTCACTCAGCTGTAGAAATGAGATGATAGGGACTGGGTTCCCTATCATTCCACTGCAAAGTGGATGTGTAGGCGCCACAGCAAAAAAGCACCCAGCACTCACTGTAAATGAGGTTGGTGTTAGGAAGGACATCCAGCTGTAGAAATCAAGCCAGAATCAGTTCCCGTCTCACCCTTGCAAGAAAAAGCGGACGTGAAATGAAAATGAAATGAAATGATCATCATCGTCATCATCATCGTTTAACATCCATCTTCCATGCTAGCATAGGTTAGACGGTTTTGTTCCACTTGATGTGGGATTGGTCGGGAGATGACTGTGTCTCACTCGCATATTTATATATATGTATATGTATATGTGTGTGTCTGTGTGTCTGTCTGTCTGTGTGTGCATCCAGTGCACACTGTAAAGTAGTTGGTGATAGGAAAGGCATCCAGACATAAAAAGCTTGCCAAACAAAGGGTTGAGAGGACCCTTTAGTTGTGTTAAAGACAACTTATGTAGTGCTGGTGCCATGATAAATGTACTTGGTAGAACATGGAACCGTATGTAAGTAAAATGCAAATCCTCAACCTGTCCAAGAGGTAAATAATCCTGCTTCAGTACTGATGTGGTCTGTGAAGACCTGTCCAACCCTTGCTGGCAGGGAAAGGGGTAATTATATGATGATGACGATGATAATATATCATCATCATCATCATCATCATTTAGTGTCTGTTTTCCCTGATATTAAGGGTTAAGTGGGTCATTGCAAACTGAGTTGGTCCTCAAGCAGAACTACCAACCTCTCAGATGAGCCAGAGGTCTCCATCTGACTTACATACATTCCCACACTATGCTGCTGATATAGTCACAAGCAGACACAGATATACTCTCAACCTCTCTCAACTCTTCTCAGCCCTTCTCATCCCTCCCATTCTTGATGTTCCACCAATATATATATATACATGTGCACATATGCACATACATATACACACATGCATACACACATACACACCTACATATACACAAGCATATATGTGCATACATGCATACCTACATACATATACGCACTATATACATACACACATGCATATCGACACACATGCATACATACATATGTGGATGCATACACACATACAACATGGAATGGACCTCAGTCAGTTTTGATGATGAGTGCTGCAATAGTTGAATCAACTGAACGGCCTGCTCATGAAATTAAAGTGCAAATGGCTGAGCTTCCCACAGGCATGCATCCTGTTAATGTAATTGTCAGGGAAATTCAGCCCGATACAGTAACAGGGTTGTCTCTTTGAATTACAGGTACAGTGCATCTAACAGGCATCCAAATAGTTTCCATCTACCCAATTTCTCTCAGAAGGTATAGGCAATCTTCTAAGAGCGATGGTAAATCACACTTGCCCAGGGTTTGAATTCAGGACCTAATGACAGCAAAGCAAACATCATAACCATTCAGCCATGTTGCATCCACAGACACACATATACATATATATATGCACACACACATACATCACACATATACAGACATACATATATGCATACACATATATACAGACATATATATATACACATATGCATACACACATACACAGATATACATATACACACATACATACACATATATACAGACAAACTTATACACACATGCATACACATATATACAGGCATACATATACACACATGCATACACATATATAGATACATACATATACACACATGCATACACA
>OZ024741.1:356555032-356562532 GCA_964016885.1 Eledone cirrhosa
CATACATATACATACACACATACACATACATATACACATGCATATACATATATACATACACATGCATATACACATACACATGCATACACACATATACATCCATATACACATACACATGCATACACACATATACATACACATACACATACACATGCATACACACATATACATACATATACACATACACATGCAGACACACATATACATACATATACACATACACATGCATACACACATATACATACCTATACACATACACATGCATACACACATATACATACATATACACATGCATACACACATATACATACATATACACATACACATGCATACACACATATACATACATATACACATACACATGCATACACACATATACATACATATACATACATATACACATACACATGCATACACACATAATACTTACATATACACATATACTTACATGTACACATACACATGCATACACACATATACATACACAAACACATACACATGCATACACACATATACATACACATACACATACACATGCATACACACATATACATACATATACATATACACATGCATACACACATATGCATACATATACACATACACAGGCATACACACATATACATACATATACATATACACATGCATACACACATATACATACATATACACATACACATGCATACACACATATACATACATATACACATACACATGCATACACACATATACATACATATACACATACACATGCATACACACATATACATACATATACACATACACATGCATACACACATATACATACCTATACATATACACATGCATACACACATATACATACATATACACATACACATGCATACACACATATACATACATATACACATGCATATACACATATACATACATATACACATACACATGCATACACACATATACATACATATACACATACACAGGCATATACATACATATACACATACACATGCATACACACATATACATACATATACACATACACATGCATACACACATATACATACATATACACATGCATATACACATATACATACATATACACATACATATGCATACACACATATACATACATATACACATACACAGGTATATACATACATATACACATACACATGCATACACACATATATATACATATACACATACACATGCATACACACATATACATACATATACACATGCATACACACATATACATACATATACACATACACATGCATACACCTACATATTCCTTTGTCTGTGTGAAGTATGGAAAATATGGATGTAAAATGGCGATGATGATGATATAAGTGGATGTAAAATGGATGATATATATATATATATATATATATATATATATATATATATATATATATATATATATATATATATATATAAATATATATATATATATAAATATATATATATATATATATATATATATAAATATATATATATATACACACACGCATACGATACACCATCACATAGAGTATAGTAACACATGTATATATATATATGTATATATACAGCAAATGTCAGTGAATAGATTATTCAAAGTCTGATACTTGAGATAATATCTTTCCACCCATATAGCTGAGAGCTCTAAAACCATCCTCCTTCAACATAATTATCGTTTCACACTCATGCTACTTACACATGTCAAAATTAGACTAAGGTGCAAAAAGAAAGAGCATACTATAATCTTTATTTAGCTATCTAAAATCTTTACTCAACCATCTAAAATCATTATATATCTGTCCATGCACTACAGAATAATGCTAATTAATGTTTAGATAGAGTCTTCTTCAGTGGGTGGGTGTTGCTTCGCATTGTGATCTATAATTGCGAAGATCCCCTGATCAAAGACAGTCCACCCTTTGCCATTGCATCACATCTTAATCTACATTACTCAATGTCTCCTTCATTTATTAACTCTTAGCATCTTATATTATATGAAACTGCATTAGCACTATGTATGACATTAAATATTAAAGTCTTTACTCAAATACTACCTACCACTAGTAAAGATACTATACCTACCACAATGACCTACCACTAGTAAAGATACTATAAACATTTTAATTAACCTGTTTATAGACATTTTCATTTCAGGACAAGATGGTTAAAGTTCATTATTTGCGGAAGTTTTCTATTTTGGCTGCTATATTTAGCAGGTCGAGCAAGCTCCATACAGGTTCTCACATTAGTTTGTCAATTTTGTTGGTAGTAAAATAAGGCATGGATTGTTATTGCTTCAACTGTAGAATTTATTTGGGCAATGTTTATAATGGCCTAATACTCGCAAGTAGGATGCGCTTGAATATGTGCATTTATGTGAGAGTGTGTGATGCATCCATATATATATATATATTCATAAATTATGCATAACAATGTAATGTATGCATACAAAGATATATATATATGTATATATACATGTATATATATATATATATACATACATATATATATATATATATATATATATATATATATATATATATATATATATATATATATATATATATATATATATATATATATATATATATATACACATACATATATATATGCGTGTGTGTGTTATACATATTTTATTTATATATCATTTATTATAGAAAAGTCATCTTTATGATAATTCTAACACTCTTCTTTTTGTTTTTTTAACCTTTTTTGTATGGGTTGGATGGGTTGCACAATATGATGTGCACCATCTTTCTAGGCATCTCATATCATGTAAACACATTTTGTTTGACCTACCTATTTCTTGCTAAGTTTTCCTTAGTTTACCTTTACACTAGGTACGTTCAACCTCTAACTTATGCACCGGCATAAGATGCATTGATTATTACATGTGATGGAAATGGATGTCACAAGCAACGGGTAAATTTTATGAGTGGGCAGCAGATAATAGCCAATATCGTGGTAGGCAACAGTAGACTTTTAATGAAGTAGTTATGGAATATGTGTAGAACTAAGGGCAGCTACAATTAGGAAGAAAAAAACCCCCCAGAAAATATTGCAGACCCTCTCTCAAACACATGCCAATACAGAAAGAAAAGGTAACAAAATGATGTAAAACTGGTGGTGATTATAACATTAATGATATTGTCCATGTTCTTGCATATACATTTATCTCAGTATGTATTGAATTTTTCATTTGTACATTGTGTATCTTTAATGACAAGAAATAAGATTAAAAATAAAAATAAAATGGCTGTATATATTCATACATAGCTGATGTAGGCTATCAACCTGTAGAGAGGCATTCTATAGAATTCATATCTTTGTATCTTGAAGAAGGTTACTAGCTATTTACTAACATAATATTGAATGTTAAATTTATTGGTTGTTATATATTCATGTTCATTTGTAGTAGTTACAAACCTTACAATATACTACCACTAGCACTACTATACTATATTAGTTAAGCATTATCGCCTGTCACAATATATTACTAAATTATCCAATCAGTATAAAATAGAACTACACTTTGGTTCTCTGTTACTGACTGCTACTGCATAAAGCAATACTAGATGATTTTTAAAGGTAGCTCAGCAGTATGGGAGTGGAATACAATTTATTTTCGTTACTACTGTAACAACTAGCATCCAAGTCGTTACTGATGTAGTTACTGCAGCTGACTCTATTGCTGCTACTAGCTGCTAGGATTAACAATGCTAGAGAGCTGTTGCCGTAGATTCAACTGAATAAACATAAAAACATATATTCCGAACAGTAGAAGAATCACTGAGTTGCACTTCCTGATGATATTTATTAATGAACCAATATATTTTCACTAGAGATTTTGAGTTCTTGCTTAAGTGATAAAGAAAAATTTATAATGGCTAAATACAATATATTGATGATAAAATGCATGTGAAATTTAAACTATATGAGATAGCTTATATTTGTAACAAATACTTTCTCATTCAACCTTTGGAGTGGGGATTAGGGTAAGATATTATATTTCAATATTATAAATATATGTATATACATATATATATATATATTTTTTTTTTAAAGGAGTTACTCTAGTTAGTTTAACTAGCTTATTTGTTTCATTGTTTTAATATACTTCAAAACATTTTATCATTTTTTTAAACCACAGAAATTTTTGTTCATGACATCATTTTAATGTTGTTCTGATATGTATCAGCAGAACACACCAAATAAGAATTTGTCCTTGGAAAATGCTAAACATACAATTAAGAATATTTCTGTTTTCTAATTTCCACTTGTATTTAGCTGCAGTTAATTTCCTCCTTTCATCTCTGTCTTTCTTTTCTCTGTTTTCAATCCATTTTGCTCAATAGCTGCTATAAATAATAACAATTTTTTTTATCAAGAGTTTTATTTTTCTAATGACAATATTTTTTTCAACAGGAAAAGATCAATGCTAACTTCCAAAATATCTTGACAGAAATACAGATAATGTTTACATATACAGATTTCCTACCGAATTCTCAGTACGTCTTTCTCTTTTATTTCACCCATTGATGTCCCCCTGCTGCTCTTTCTTTCCTTATCCTATGTTTCATCTCCCAAATCTCTACCCTTCATCTTTATATAACCTCCTGATACAGACAAAATTAATGTATATGCAAAACATTGTGGATTTATCATATTTAAACATAATCATAGCAGATCAATTTCTTCATTCCTTAAGCTTTTCACCATAAGCACTAGCTAAAAAAACTTTCATGTTTTTAGTGCTTCTCTGAGAAACAATTATCTTATATACAAATCACAATAGCTTTGTAGAACTTAGTCTGAAGTTATGCAAAAGTAAATAGTGAAAGGGATGAATACATTTAGAAATATTAGTAAGAACATGTTTTTAATCAATGATCAGAGATATATAAAGAAGGATATCATGACATAAGTAAAGGAATAATATCTTTGGACTTTAACATTTCTCATAGTTTATAGAAACATAATTGATGGAAGCATTTCTGATTCAATATAGCAGGACATTAAATCAGTGTACAGGAATGTTAAAAAAAGTAATTATTAACCCTTTTATTACCTGAAAAACACTGCTTATGATTTTCAAATCATTTTGGATACAATCAAGAATTTATATAGATTTCTCATTATTAAGCTGGTATTTGGAGCATAACTTAACAGATTCTTACTTATAATTATGATGGGAGAAGCATTATAAAACAAACAGTTTTGTATCACAGAACCAGGGGCAGTTTCTGGCAGTTTGGTATGAAAAGTGTTAATGAAGATATCTGCTGTAGGATATTATTATATATAATGTTAAATCAATTTAGTTTCATTTTCAGAATTAGTCTAAAATGGAAATGTAAGACATTCCTCTCCTCCCATTAATCTGTGTGTGGGATGTTGATGTTTGTATCAAGTAAAAATGATAATATCTCTAATACTTCACTGTGTCTTAGTTATAAACTGTGGGAGAATCTCTATCCTAAGTTCTCTTGATATTAAATTGTTACCAAAACACTAGCAATATTAACCCTTTTGATATCAAACTGCCTGAAACTACCCTTGCTCTACGATACAAAACTGTTTATTTTAAAGTATTTATATTTAACTAAAGAACCTTTGAGTTATGTTCCAAACACCATATAAAGTGCAAACTAACATACTTTTGATACTGAAATTGCCTGAAATTGCCCATGGCAATATAAAACTATTTATTCAAAGTGTTTATATTTATCTATATAAACTTTCATTATAATTTTATTTATTACCTTTGTTAAATTATGTTACAAAACAATAACTTAATATTAAGAAAGCTAGTTATATTACTATATCCCTCCAAATTCCTGATTATTTGAAAATTGTAGGCAATGTCTTTCATTAAAAATACAGCAACAGAAGAGTTTATCAACAGAAGTGCTGGTGGATGACAGAATAGGTAGAGTGATGGGGGATAAATGCTTTGTGGTATTTAGTCACATCCCTTAGTATTGTGAATTCTAACCATAGTAGAGACAACTTTACAATTCATCTTTCTGGGTAGATAAAATAAGTATCAATGAAAACTATGGTGATTATAACCAACAACACTATGTTGATTATAATCAACAACAAAATATGGTGGGGTGTGGGGTCAATACTTCTAGGAAAGTCAAATGAATTCTGTGTGAGTCTATTTATATTTAAGCCTTTCATTGCCATTTGTCTAATGAAATCCATTGCCTATAATTTTGAATTATTTTGAAAATAATCAGGAATTTAAATGGATTTATTAATATAACTAAATATCTCATTATTAAGTTGTTGTTTGGAAAAAAAAACTTAACAAAATTTCGTACACGAAATTACGATAGAAGGCTTTTAGTAAGTAACCCTTTCTTTAGCATATTTCTTATGAAACACACAGAATTTAATTTTCAAATAATTTTGAAAATAATCAAGAATTTGAAAGGATTTAGTTATATAAATGTCTCATTATTAATCTAGTGTTTAGAGCATAACTTAAGAAAGGTTCTTACATAGAATTATGAGAGGTATTTTAGATAAATATAAATACTTAATAGTTTTATGTTTTGAGAACAAGGCTGGTTTCAGGTAGTTTGATATCAAAAGAATTAAAGAAGAGAAAAATAGCATAAAAAGAAGCTACACAAATCAATGTCGGATGATAGTTTTATTCTGGAACCTTAGTAGATAATGATAACTATTGGAAAAGAACTCTTCAGGTTATCTTCAATTACATTTTATTCACTTTATCTTTATAAAGGTGATCTTTCTTCCCTAGACAATTTAATCACACTATTATGTAGTCACTGGCTTCAATAGTGTGATCCAAAAGAAAGCATTACCGGAACCAATTCTTGGCACCAAATTGGTTACAGTGCACTACCTACTACCCTCAGGAATATAATGATACTTTTTTTTATCTTTCCACAAATACGTATTTCATTAAACTAGTGTCACATTATCACACCTCTCTCACACAGATAGACATTTACACACACATACATATGCATTTCTCCAAGAGCATTTTAGTCTGTACGTTTGTGTGTATTTTTGTATATATATATATACACGACCGTGACTTCTGGCGTCACACAGTAATACAGAGTACCCGACCTCCCATGGGTACAAGCTGAAGCATATAGACAATATGCCCCCACACCCCCCACCGCAAGGTGGTCGTGGAGGTGCCACGGCAAAAAAGCACCCAGCCCACACTGTAAAGTGGACGTGTAGGCGCCACGAAAAAGCACCCAGCACTCACTGTAAATGAGGTTGGTGTTAGGAAGGGCATCCAGCTGTAGAAATCAAGGCAAATCAGTTACAGTATGAGCAAGGCATGGTCAGCCGACCAGACACTTCCCACAACAGGACAACCCGTCTAACCCATGCTAGCGTGGAAGAATGGACGTAAAACGGTGATGATGATGATGATGATGATATATATCAAAATATATATATATATATATATATATCAGAATATATATATATATATATATCAGAATATATATATCAGAATTT
>OZ024741.1:356567532-356807532 GCA_964016885.1 Eledone cirrhosa
GTCTCTGTCCCTCATTATCGCTGCCATATCCTGCATCTCCAACAGACCAGTGTCTGTCCTTAGGGCATCAACATATGTTAACCTTGGTCTTCCTCTTCTAGTGTGTCCATGTACATGTATATATATATATATATCATCATCATCATCAACGTTTAACGTCCGTGTTCCACGCTTGCATGGGTTTGGACGGGGGTAGTCCCACTTGAGGCAAGAGTGATTGTCTTGCTCGCATAGGACTGTCTGGCAGGTTTTCTACAGTTGGATGCCCTTCCTAACACCAACCACATTTACAGTGTGGGTCTGGGAGGTTTTTACCGTGTTGCCTACACGGCCACATTACAGCGTGGACTGTCTGGCGGGTTTTCTACAGCTGGATGCCCTTCCTAACACCAACCACATTTACAGTGTGGGTCTGGGAGGTTTTTACCGTGTTGCCTACACGGCCACATTACAGCGTGGACTGTGTGTTTTTTGTCGTGACACCTACACGATCTCATTTGTTTCGGCCTGGTATATATATATATAGTTGGTGTTAGGAAGGGCATCCAGCCGTAAAAAACGTGCCAGATAATCCTATATGAGCGAGACACGGTCACCCGACCAATCTTGCCTCAAGTGTAACAACTGCCATCTAACCCATGCTAGCGTGGAAGATGGGCGTTAAACGATGATGATGATGATATATATATATATATATATATATATATATATATATGCGTGTATATATATATATACTTATATGTACACACACACACACATATATATATGTGTGTATATATATATATATACATATAAATATTTGTGCATACATATATGTGTGTATGTGTGTGTGAATGTATGTGTGATGAGAACTTTCATCACCTGTTGTTAGTAACAACAAAAAATGTGATTGATGTTTTTTTTTTCATTATTCCTTTTACTCTTCAAGAGGCTGCAAAGGTCATAAGTGTAGCTATTTCCTCCCCTGGCTAACTTATTTAAAAATAATACAAAAAATCTTATTATGAGGTACAACTGTAATAAGCATAGTAAAGAATGCAGGCAGAAAACAATAAATATTCTTAAAATTGCAGTTCTTTACATCCATCTTCATCCTCATCATTGTTATCACCACCATCACCCAGTTTAGGTCTGTCATTTTTCCATGCTGGCATGCTTGGATGGCTTGTCACAGACCAAGTCAATACTTTTCAAATGCTTATTTTAAAAAGCCTATGTTTTATATGAGAGTTCATCATCACCATCATTATCATTTTACATCTATTTTCTACGCTAGCATT
Organism: Eledone cirrhosa; assembly: GCA_964016885.1. NCBI lineage: Eukaryota > Metazoa > Mollusca > Cephalopoda > Octopoda > Eledonidae > Eledone > Eledone cirrhosa. The sequence goes on from OZ024741.1 coordinate 356,568,813, forward strand.
GATTGGACAGTTTGTCACTTTCTAAGACTTGACAGGTCAGAGGACCATATTTTGGCATGGTGTCTATGGCTGGGTGCCCTTCCCAATGCTAATCACTTCACAGAGGATAAAATGGGTGCATTTTATCATGGTACCAGCACTACCACTTTATACAGTATACTTTATATTATTGAACTGTGTATGAAATCATTTATAATATAAATAGACTGTGTCAACAGTTTATGGTTAAAAACCTTCTGATAACAACTCACCCAAAACTTACTCTGGTTCTGAGAAACAGAACCACCTGTTTTAAAGGGTCCCTATTTAAAGTAAAACCTTCTAATATTATTTGATATAAGAACTCTTTATGTTATAAATACCATCTTAATAAGGGAATAATTAACAATTTTTGTAAATCCCTCTAAATTCTTCATTAACTGAAATACTATATATATTATTAGGAACATGGGCATGAACATGTGAAACATTAATTTCTGTTTTTCCACTTGGCATGGTATGGACTTATAACTCCGGATGGAGTCGTAGGGTGTCATATTGACATAGGGCATTTTTTAGGACATTTAAAACCAGGCAGAGTCCATCCTCTCTCCAAGCCTTATATTGATTTATTTTGTCATGAAGCAATGATAAAGTCAAAGATACAGGTTATTGATATATTACATAAACTTACTGTACTTATTTTTCACAACCAATGACAAAAATACAGACCCCACTCTGTAAGATGGTATTGGTGGAGTCATGATAAAATGCTCCCAGTGCATGCTGTAAAGTGGTTGCCATTAGGAAGGGTATCCAGCCATAGAAACTAAACAATAAATGGAAAGTATGAGCAAGATGTGATAATCTGACCTGTCTGACTTCAGTACATGACAATCTTTCTAATCCATGCAAGTAAGGAAAATAGACATTAAATGGTAATGATGATGAATGTTATGAAAGGTAAAGTCAACATGGGAAGGGTTTCAATTTCAGAGATAGACAGATTGATTTTGGTAAATTTATTAACCGTCTTTTTTACATATTATTCATGAAATACACTGCCTATGTGTTACAATTACTTTTTAAAAATAGTCCCAAATTTGGAAGAATATAGTAAAATAATTAACTTTTTCATTAGTAAGTTGATGTTTAGAACATAGATTTGTGTTGAAATGTTTTAATATAATTGTTTTAAGGTCATTTTCCATGGTAAGCCCCATGACAAGCTTTGTGCTTGACATGTGGTTCTTTTTGAGACAAAGCTTTATAGCTGGTTGTCCTTCCTTGCACTAACCATTTTAGTTGCCTCTTATGACACACAAGAATACAGTGTACCAATTCTAAACTGGATAATAATAGTATAAACACTTTAAAAAGGGCAGTTTTATATTATTAGAACTCAGAGCATTTTTAAGCGGCTTTATATCAAAAGAGTTAATTAACATATAGCTAGTGATTTTCCAAACTAAAAGCTCGTAACAGGTGACTGACAAAAATATTACTAAGGCAGGAAAATGTGTTGTTTTTTTCTCTTGACCCCTTCATGACCATATTTCTAACAAAAATATATTGCTGTGTATTTTAATGACCAAACTAATCAAGAATTATGAAAGGTTTAATGAAATGACAAATTTTCAACTTAATAATGGTTTCTAATTTAGGCACATGGCCAACAATTTTGGTAGAAAGAGGAAAGTCAATAATGTTGAACCCAGTATTTCACTGGCATTTTGTTTTATCAACCATGGAAGGATAAAGAACGAAGTTGATCGCGGTGGGATTTGAACTGAGTTGTAGTAAATATCACAATGTATTTGTCCAATGCTCTAATGACAAACTACCATACTAACTTTCAATATAATAATGGTTTCTGATTTAGGAACAAAGCCAACAATTTTCCAAGAGGGGAAAGTTGATTAAATCAACCCCAGTGCATTACTGGTACTTTATTTTATCAACCCCGTAAGGATGAAAGGCAAAGCTAACTTCGGTAGGATTTGAACTGAGAACGTAAAGGGTCATAACTCTATGCTGTTAAGCATGTTGTCCAACGCTCTACTGATTGTACCAATCCACAGAACTAACTTTCAACTTAATAATTGTTTCTACTTTTGGCACAAGGCCAGCAATTATCCCAGTGTATTACTGGTACTTTATTTTATCGACCCCGTAAGGATGAAAGGCAAAGTTAACCTCAGCGGGATTTGAACTCAGACCATAAAGGGCCGTAACTCTTTGCTGCAAAGCATGGTGTCTGACCCTAATAATGAAAGACAAATATTTAACTACTGCAATTTAATATTTTCTGTCATGTAATAATGAGATTTCAGTCCAAGATTTGAATATAAATTTGAACACTTTATTAGAAACGGTTTTGAGCAGTTTAGTATTTAAAGAGTTGAGCCCCAGCAGGCAATTGGAAAATTGATGATTAGATGTTTCAGGAGAATCTTTTTTAATGAATTGAGGTATTATTATTTTCATTATTATAATTATTATTATTATCCACTTATCACACAGCATTTGTTGCTGGTGATGTAATTCTGGTGCTAGCAGTCCACAACCTGTGGACTGAGTTGGCACTTTCAATTATCAAGCACTTCTCTGAGTATCCTGATAGTTTTAAGGAGTGCTGTTTTCTGTAGGAGCCCCATTCTGGTATTAGCTCCAATTTTTTAACAATAGCTTTCAATTTTAGTGCTCACAGTACCAAGCACCTCCAACTACAACTGGGACAACCTCAATCTTTTCATGCTCTTTATCCTTCACACTACTATATCCTGGGACAGATATATCGATAATTTGGACATCCCACAAACATTTAAATTCATCATTCTCTAACACCCTTTCCTGTCTCTGCTCATACCAAGTAGTTGCTCTGAATTACCCAAACTTCTCAGATATCATCCAATGGATACATCTGGTAACATTATCATGTCTTTTATAATTTTGCTGTCCCAACTTAACATATTCATTTACAATATGGCTGACTGTTTCTCCTTTTTTTACCACACATTCTACATAATGTTGATTTTATTGTTAGTCAACATAATGTTTAATGTAGTTAGTTCGATGAGCCTGCTACTGGATGCTGCACCCCAGAGTTTTGGTGCATTTTTAAGCCTTGACCAACTCTTTTCCAAATCAAATCCTACCTTATCTCTAGTGTGCTGTCCATGCATAAGTTTATCTCTCCATCCCTTTTCAAGTTCTTTTTTCACTCTCTACTCTCTTCTTGCATTCATTAGGTGCTACTGGACCAGCAGATTTCAGTGTGTCAAGGTCTCTTATTTTTGACATGATGTTACCTCTTATATTTTAAAGGTACCAAACTAGGTTGTTTTCTTTACTTTTGACACAATTTTCACAACTTATTAATCCTCTACTTTTTTTCTTTCTTCCAACATAGAGTCTTGCTACATCACTCTTTGGGTGGAGTTTTTTATGGATTCTCATCAATTTCCTAGTTTTCCTATCAATACTTTTCAATTCATCTTTCCTCCATTTAATAACCTCTTCCCCACAGTACATGAAAGACACAGCCCATGTATTTGTTACCTTGATCTTATTCCTTCCCTTCAATTTAGATAACATTACAAGTCTCACCTGCCTGAGGTATTCTCTTTTTAACATTTTAATTTCCATCTCTTTAATCTTATCTATCTCAAAGACTTCCAAATACTTGTATCCTTCCTCTCTGACTTCTTTAATAGTCTGGCGATTTGCAAACTTAATCTCTCTACTCTTTGTTAGTTTTCCACATTTCAGAGTTACAACACTACATTTTTGGATCCAAAACTTCATCCCAGTTTCCTGACTAATCAAGTTTACAGTAGATTTTAAGCTGTTAAATTCATCCTCTTTTTTCACAAATAACTTTAAATTATCCATGAATAACAGATGATTGATCTTTATACCATCTAACATATATCCATTTTTACTTTATTATTATTATTATTGTTCTTTGAGTTTCAGTCATTGATGTTATTTAACTGGAAAGTTTGTTGAAATGAATATCAAGCCGCTACCTGCAGCCTCAGATATTCAGGACGTATCGGAGAGTTCTTGCTGTTCCCAGCAAGCATGCCTTTTGGACTAACTTTCTTTAACCATCCTTGGAAACTCTTTGAGATAGTACCTAGTGTGCCTATGACAATCGGGACGACCCTGACTTCATGGCAGTTCCAAATCCTTTTTACCTCCCACTTCAAGTCCTGGTATCGGTTAATTTTCTCCCTCTCCTTTTCTTTCACTATTATTATTATTATTATTATTATTATTATTATTATTATTATTATTATTATTATTATTATTATTATTGTGTTTTACACTTCCTTCAGTTTTGTTTCCATTCCTCGCTGAATGTCTTCCCAACAACTAGGGCAGAGAAACTCACTGTATATATAGATAAGCTACAAAATAAACACACCAGGTTGTTCACGTCACACACTTTACACTGTTACAAGTATATCATTTGCTTTATACATGTGCACATTATCTGTTTAAAATCATATTTACAACAGAATGATATTCAATTATATAAGAGTGCTCAATTATTTACAACTTACATAATTATGGAATATAATAAAATAATGTTTTGTATAAAAATTACATAGATGATTATCTTTCTCACAGCAACAGTGTTCTCAATATGTGTACAGTACGAATTAAAACAATTTTTTGCGCTTCTTGCAATGGCAGTAAGCCAGGGATCATTCTAAAATAATTTTCTGTTCTTTTTTTTTATCATTCTTAGTGCTCCTACGTTCACTGGTATTGTGAACACCATGAGATGCCACATTTTTCCAATTTCAATCTGCAAATCTTTATATTTTCTGAGCTTCTCAAATTCTTTTGCCGCAATATTGTGATCACATGGGATGCTCATACCAATCAATAAACATATTTAGTTATTTTGGTCTTTTACAATACTATCCAGTCTGTTAGCTTTGATGAATCTGTCTGTATGTACAGGAAAGTCCCAAAGAGTCATTACATTTTCTCCCCCAGTTACAGCCTCAGGGTGATGCTTGTACTACTTGTCAACAGTTTGGATGTTATAATGCTGACATATTAACCAGTGTAGATATTGGCTAACTCTGACATGCTTTGATTTATACTCATCATCATCATCACCATTCTCACCATCATCATCGTCGTCATCCTCCTCCTCTTTATCATCATCGTTATCATCATCATGTGAAACTTCTTTGAATTCTGCTTCTCTTCAGATCTTGCCAAGTGTCAACCTGACACCTGAGACAAAATTTGGTAATATCCACATTTAGCAATCAATTGGCTTACGAACGATACCACAAGAGCATGAACAAAATAGTAAATGTCTTTGCAAGGTATTTAAATTGATAATGCCCTTCTCAGGAGATGTACAGTGCCAGTCAACACTATTTTCTGTATATCTTGTAGAGATGGCTTTCCAGATATCTAGTCTAAATATTTTTTTTGTTTCCCTTTTTTATCATTCCAAGTCCACCAACTATCACTGGTATTGTACAAGCTAAGCTGCCACATTTTCTAAATTTCAATCCTCCTGCATTACTTTACAAGGGACATGCTCATACCAATTTTCAATGACTCCATATTGGTATTTACTACATAACATTCAATAAAGGTATCAACAGACTTTATCATGGTAGTGCTTGTATTTTTTTTTTTTTTTGCATAAGGCTCTCACGTCCACTTACCAAGAGGGTTGCATTTTCTACATTCTTTCCACAGAGACTTCATTTCAGAAGTTTTCTAGATGTTATACGTCACCGAATTGGTAGCAAGAGCTTGGTCTTGTGCTGCAAGAAGATGATGATGATAATGATGATCGTGATGGTGATCATGATGAGGATGATGATACAGGGCTAATCACGTAACCATGAAACGACAGCTGATGATGATGCAGGGCTAATCACTTAACCACGGAACAACAACATCTGATGGTGATGATGATGATACAAGGCTAATCACTCGGCAATGGAACGACAGCTGATGATGATGATACAAGGCTAATCACTCGACCATGGGACAATAACAGATGATGATGATGATGATGATACAGAGCTAATCACCTGACCATGAGACTGTAATTGATTATGAAAGCTTTAATGGGTGGAGGAGGAGGTTTGAGGCCATTTTCTACTGCAGTCAAACAATTTAGATGATGATGATCACAGAGTAAAAACAACTCACCAATACATTAGTAAAGCTTACAGTGTTGAATTCAGAAGCTATCTTGCTCTTGTTAAAAATCTTTTTCTAGATTCTAAGGTGACATGAGTTATTCTCATTTGTTGATTTAACCCTGTTATTTCCATATTTCTTACAAAAGACACTACCTATGATTTTCAAATAATTTTGAAAATAATCAAGAATTTTTGGGAGATTTGGTTATATAACTAACTTTCTCATTATTTATTTGATGTTTGAGAGCATATCTTAACCATTTAGCATTTACATTACTCTATTTTTACTTTTATATTTTCATGGTAAATACTTTATCTCATACAATTATCTCACATAATATTGTATCTATGCGATTTTGATATTATTTATTTTGAGAACAAAACCATAACATCAGTACATGTGGCCAGTTACAGCCAGTTTGAACAGAAAGAGGTGAGAGAATTCTGGCTGGATATGACTGGTTGAAATGCTAGAGGGTTAAGAAAGATTCTTACATGAAATTAAGATGGAAAGCTTTTAGATAAATATACATGAAAAAACAAACTAAATTTTTAATGAAAGACAATATGATTTTTAAATAATTTTGAAAATAATAAAGACTTTGGAGGGATTTGGTTATATAACTAACTTTTTCAATATTTATCTGGCGTTTGAGCATAACTTAAAGATTCTTGCATAAAATTATAATTGTTTCTACTTTTGGCACAAGGCCAGCAATTACCCAGTGTATTACTGGTAATGAAAGGTTTTCAGATAATATAAACACTTTAAAATAATCATTGAATTTTGTATTGTTTCATGCAGTTTGGTATCAAAAAGGCTAACTTACAGCAACTAACTTCCTTTGTTGTTGATGATGATAGTGATGGTCATGATATTGATAATGGCAATGACAATGTTGATGGCGATAATGATGAGGCTGGTGATGTTGATGAAAATGATGACAATGATGATGATAACACAACATTTTTTGACAATTTCTCTAACATCTGCATCTACCTCTTCAATACTCTTCTTCTGTCTTATCACTACTGGTTTCATTACCTTATTATACAGTGCAGTGGTTAGGGCAGAGAATTGGCTGAGTTGTTAGAGCCTCAGACAAATGCTTTTGCAGTATTTGTTTTGGCTCTTTGTATTATGAGTTCAAATCCTACCAAAGTCAACTTTGCCTTTCATTCTTCTGCAGTCAATAAAATAAAATACCAATAAAGTACTGGGGTCAATTCAATCAACATCCTCTCTCACAAATTGCTGGTCTTGTGCCTAAATTAGAAATCATCTTTATAAGAAAACATGACCATATAACAACCACTTTGTTCTTATCATGTCCACAAGATTGTCAGTTACAAAGCTTGGCTAGATGTTGTTTCGCCACAGCTGAACAAATTGCTGTCCTTTCTCATTAAACTCTGCCAAGTCCAATGCTATGAAGGGGTGTTCCTGCAACAGTTATAAGCTACAAAACAACCACTTTGTGCTAACTTTGATAGGGAAATGGTAATTTGATATCTGCCTCCTTACCTATCTCACTCATAGTGTTGACAAGATGTTCAGTGGTCAAGCAGCACCTATCCATAACTACTCACCTATATATCTACCAATCTTCCAACAATAAATGCAACATCTAACTATCTATCTATCTATAGGCACAGACGCCCTGGCAGAGATCCTGCCAAAAGGATCTGTCCAAGATGCGAACAGGACATCGAAACCATTCTGCACGCAATTGTTCAGTGCCCAGGGGTGACTGACCTGTGGAATTATGTCGAATAGCTACCATCACATGTGGGACGCATCCAGTTGTCAGCCGAGTCTATCGTGAGGATCACCCTCCGACCTCACCCTGCCGCCTTCATTTAAGAATGAAGGAGAGGCAGTTTTCCTCTGTCTGGTGGCTATGGCGAAAGAGGTAATATGGTGGATGAGGTTAAAAGGACTGAGGACAAACAACTTTCTCTCCGGACAACAACTTATCCCCTTCTTTAAGTACCACTTCAGAAGGAAGGTGGGAGTGGAGAGAGAGGTGCTACACCCCAGTAAATTCGCTGAAAGGTGGGTGAATGTGGCGAAAATGGCCCGAGTGAATGGGCCTTCTCTGTATATAAACCTGTAGGTTGAGGAAGATAAACAGAGGGAAGACGGGAATACCTACAAAACGTGTTTCTGGTGTTGAGGGTTGTTCTTTCCACAGGGTGTAAAACAACCCTGCAGTAATGTTCCCCCCATTGGGAATTTCAATTGTTATTTTATTATATATATAGTTTATTATTATTTATATAGTATATTATTATTTATTAATGTTAAAGTTATATGATTTTTATGTAAAACCCCCGCCCTAACGTCTTGTAATGTCCCATTTTTGTACGCCCCTGTGGCAAATAAAGAAAGATATCTATCTATCTATCTATCTATGTATCTATCTATCTATCTATCTATCAGAGTGGAGAGAGAGGCACTGCACCCCAGTAAATTTACTGAAAGGTGGGTGAATGCAACAAAAATGGCCCGAGTGATTGGGCCTTCTCGGTATATAAACCTGTAGGTTGAAGATGAGAGCGAAAGGAGGAAAGGAGCACTTGCACAACATGCTCCTGGAGTTGAAGGTTGTTCTATCTACGGGGTATAAAACAACCCATTTGTAACGCCTCCCCCTATTGAGTATTTTGATTGTTGAATTTGTTTGTTTAAACATTTTTTTTACACGATTGTATGTAAAAATCCCCGGCATATATCCTTGTATTGTTCCCTTTTCTTGTGCGCCCTTGTGGCAAATACAGAAATCTATCTATCTATCTGTCTGTCTATCTATCTACCTAACTGTCTATCAATATACCTTCCTCGCTGTCTATCTATATCATTTTCCAGGATCCACAGCGAGTGACAGCTGGCTCCCATCTTCAATGACTATGAGATCTACGCACCTCTATGTCAGCCGGGAGGTGGGGGAGGGGTTGCCGTTTTGCTGAGGAAACACCTGGGCCTCGTAACACAGGCGGTACATCTGGACCTGGAGGGTCGACTGGTGGTCCTAGACATTGACGGTAGTGAAGGTGGAGGCCTTCAGACTGGTGGCCGCATATGCCCCATCTGGGACTCCGTGGCCAGACTTCTTCAAACGTCTAGAGACTTTTCTGGGAACGTCCCGCTCCTTGCTTTTAGTGGGGGACTGGAATGGAATCCTAGATGCACGTTGGGACTATGTGGGAGCATGTCCCGATAAAGGGGGGTGTAACAGCCTCAAACAGTTAATCGGCCGATTTGACCTGGTCAATAGATATCGACTAGATTTTCCGACTGTGCCATGGATTTTGGTCCATACCTGGACGGCCTTCTGTGACTCTCAGAGAGCAAGGCGAAGTTCTGCGAAAGGTCAATTTTGGCTGCTGAGATAGGAGATGGGCTGAGCCAATGCGGCAAATGCATATCCCCAGGTCTTGACGGTCTACCCTACGAATTTTATGTAGCAATGCTGGACTTGTTCTCTGTTCTCCTGGAAGTGGTTTACTGCAACTGGCAGCAGAACGAGAGATTTCCCAATTCTCTGACCAAGGGCATAGTCACGCTAGTCAGGAAGGACGAGAATAAGGGGGATAACATAGGCAATTTCCGGCCCATAACTCTGCTAAACACAGAGTTACAGATTTTGGCCAAGGTGTTGGCAAAGAGGCTGGCGCTTGTCATTGAAAACCTGGTGGGAAAAGCGGAGACATGCGCAATCCCGACCAGGTCCATACGCGACAACCTCCACCTCATGCGATACATCATAGAGAGGGTAGGGTGTAAACCCGGCTTCGGTGGGGGCCCTGATCAACTTGGATCAGTCTAAGGCTTTCGATAGGGTTGACCATCGTTACCTAGATGCAGTGCTCAAGGCGGCAGGCTTTGGACCCGTGTTCAGGGGCTGGATTGCTGCAATGCACAGCAGCAACATCTGCTCAAGGGTCAAGCTGAACGGCTACCTCTTGGAGCTCTTCCATATCACGCGATCCATCCGACAGGGATGCCCTCTTTCCTCCCTTCTGTATGTACTGACTCTCAAGCCACTACTGCAGAAGTTGGAGCTATTGCAGGGCATCCCTCTGGAACCGGGACTGTGGAAAGCGGCGTCAGCCTACGCTGACGACGTGATAGTAATGGTGTCGAGCACCTCACAAATCGAGGAAGTCACCACCTTACTGAAGGAATACAAAAGGTTCACAGGAGCGAAGCTGAACCAGGACAAGTCCATCGGTTTTAACTCGGATCATGGAGAGGCAAACCGATGCCTTCCGATGGCGTCGTTGGACGCTGGACGGAAGGACCGGTGAAGCTGCTCGGGGTCTGGCTTGGTCCGGACCTCCAGGTGGAGAATAACTGGAACGAAGTGACGGCCAAGGTGTTTGCACTCACCCAGAAGTGGACCGCGTGCAAACTATCCTTGAAAGTTCGAGCGGAGGTGGTGAACACTTTTATAGCGCCCGTCATCTACTACCGCTTGACCATTGCGCCTTGTTCAGCCAAAACGCTCACCAAAATGGAGCACGTGCTCTTCCAATTCCTTTGGAAGAAATGGGCTCCTTTGGTGAGAAGATCAATCTGCTGCCAACACCCTTCAAATGGAGGGCTGGGGAGGCCGTGGCTGACAATGCGCAAACACGCGCCCAGGCTGCGGCACCTCCACGTATTCCTCACCAGACAACAGGTGTGGGCCCTGTTCGTGAGGCGAGCCTTCCCACAACTCATCTCGCTGACTGAGCTGCAGTCCTGGGTCAAGCAAAGACCGAGGAAAATGGGCGACTGGCACATCGAATGTGCTCAGGCGCTCACAGCCCTCTGGCAGGCGGACCCGGTGATCAGTGGAGACTCCACTTCATCATTCTATAGAGGGCTGGTCCACAGCAAGTGCAACAACGTGCTCGGAGAAACTCTAGGCGTAGAGGAAGACGAACTGGCCAGTCTGTTTGGTAGGACCTTCCGCCCAGGACCGATGGACAACTTCCAAAAGTCCCCGGCCTGACAGTGCTACCGAGGAGCTCTACCAGTTCAAGACAAGCTCTACAGACACGGGCGCCCGGGCAGGGACCCTTCGAAAAAGATCTGTCCGAGATGTGTGCGCAACGAAGAAACCGTCGCGCACGCATTCGTACACTGCCCAGGCGTTACCGACCTGTGGGTCTATGTAGAACGACTATTGTTGCGGGTGGGACCAATCCGGTTGACCACCGAGTCCATTGTCATGATCAAACTGCCACCCTCCTTAAAAAATGAAGGAGAGGCAGTTTTCCTTTGTGTGATAGCTATGGCGAAAGTGGTTGTATGGTGGACGAGGTTAAAAGGGCTGAGATCAGACACCTTTCTCTCCGGCCAACAACTGATTCTTTTTTTCAAATGCCACTTTAGAAGAAGAATCAGGATGGAGAGAGAGGTGCTGTACCCCAGCAAGTTTTATGAAAGGTGGGTGAAAGTGGTGAGAATGGCCCGAGTGAATGGGCCTTCTCTCTATATCAGCCTGTAGGTTGAGGAAAAGGAGGAGGAGAGGAAAGGAGTACAAACTCTTCGTACACCTGGAGATGAGGGTTGCACATTTTTTCGGGGGTATGTGTTACCCATATGAACTGTCTCCCCCTATTGGGGAAAATCGACTAATTTTTAAATTGCATTTGTGATAATATTTTACACGTTTTTATTGTATGTAAACTTCCCCTTTTGTATTTGTCCCCTTCTTTTGTGCCCCTGTGGCTAATAAAGAAACATATCTATGGGCGTAACCGACCTGTGGAACTATGCAGAACAACTGCTGTCGCGTATGGGACAAATCCAGTTGACTGCCGAGTCCATAGTAAGGATCAAACCGCCAGCCTCTTTCAAAAACGAAAGAGAGGCGGTTTTCTTCTGTACGGTGGCTATGGTGAAAGAAGTTATATGGTGGACAAGGTTGAGAGGACTGAGGACAGATGCCTTTCTCTCCGGACAACAATTGATTCCCTTCTTTAAGTATCACTTTAGAAGGAGAATCAGGGTGGAGAGAGAGGCACTGCACCCCAGTAAATTTACTGAAAGGTGGGTGAATGAAGCGAAAATGGCCCGAGTGATTGGGCCTTCCCTGTTTATAAGCCTGTAGGTTGAAGAAGAGAGCAAAAGGAAGAAAGGAGCACTTGCACAACACGCTCCTGAAGTTGAGGGTTGTTCTATCTACGGGGTATTAAACAACCCATTTGTGGTGCCTCCCCCCCCTATTGGGGATTTCGATTGTTGTAATTGTTTGTTTTTATATTTTTTACATGACTGTATGTAAAATCCCCGGCATGTCCCCTTTTCTTGTGCGCCCTTGTGAAATATATCTATCTATCTACCTACCTACCTCTCTACCCACCCACATATCTGTGTTTCTATAAATATACTTACCAATTTGACTATTTAGATATCTACCTACCTCATTATCAATCTTTGTCTGTCTCTATGTCTGTTAGCCTGTCTATTTTTTTGTATGGCTGTCAATCTATAGTTATCTATTTATGTATATTTACCAAATTATCTCTCCTTCGACAAGAACAACAATAACAACAACAAGGACGAAATCCCAAGAGCCATCCGAAACAGATAAATAAATAGATAAATAAATAGATAGACAGATAAATACATTGATGGAACAAAGCCATCATAATTTAGTGGCTATATGTTTGATAACGATTAAAGAAAATGTGGAAGAAAATTATTGCAATTGATTTAAATGAATGTAAAATGAAATACTGCGACTGCCAGAATAATAATAGTGAAAAAGTCAAGGCAAATCAAGGATTCAAGTATATTTACATAGAAAGTTGTAATCAAGGCATTATTAAATAAAATAATTCTTACTGTAAAGCCATAATTTTCGATGGGCAATATGCTAGTTATTATATAGTGCTGTAATTAACCATTTTGGCTTGTTTCATTTGATTTGTAACATTTAATAATATTACCATTATAAACTTCTTCATTTTCTTCTTCTTGCTCTTGCTCAACGAGGCCAGGGTCATCCTAAGCTAGTGATCCCAAAGCATCATCATGCATAGTGCTAGTCATTATAAACAACATCCATGCATATATGTATGTATATATGTGTGTGTGTGTATATATATATATATATATATATATATATATAGTATGTATGAATATATATATATATCACTGGTCGGTCAAGGTGGTCAAGGTGATATATATATATATATATATATATATATATATATATATATATATATATACATATATATAAATACATACATATATATATATATATATATATATATATATATATATATATATATATATATATATATATATATATATGAATATATATATCTATATATATATATATGCATGTATGTAAGGTTGTAGGTCTAATGCCACGAACAAATGCACCCAGTATACACTGTAAGTGACTGGCATTAGGAAGGGCATCCAGCAGTAGAAACCAAACGAAATGGTGCATATGAGGTTGATGTGGTCACCTGACCAGTTTAGCTTCAGCATGTGGCAACCTGTCCAAGCTATGCAGGCATGGAAAATAGATGTTAAATAGTAATGGTGATGATGACGATGACGATGATCCTGAAAAGTAATCTGTCAAGTCAAATGAATGTCTTCATCCAGAACCACATTCAGTTATTTAGCAGAGTGTCTCAACAGATTTCCTATCAATTATCTTCTTATAAGCTTTAATTTGGCAGTATCAGTAGAAGGTCAGACGCCATGCTTCCCAGCATAGTTACGTCCCTTTACGGTCTGAGTTCAATCCCGCCAAGGTGAACTTTGCCTTTCATCCTTACGGGGTAGATAAAATAAAGTACCAGTAATGCACTGGCCTTGTGCCAAAAGTAGAAACAATTATTATTGATTCTTAAAGACTTTTGGAAATATTGATTTTTATTCTAAGGATAAGGCCAGCAAATTTGTGGGAAGAGCAATACTTGACTGGTGTTTTATTTTATCAACCCTGGAAGGATGAAAGACAAAATTGACCTTGGCAGTTTCCACCTGGGTTATGTTAATCCTGTTTATGTACATTACAATTGGTCTATTATGAAGTTGGGAGAAATTCATGTGAAACAAATCTATCTGTATCATGATAGAATGTAACAAGCTAATGAGGGGGCATCTATGTAGTTGCTTGACCTACTACAAATAGCAGCCAAATTATCTCAAATCACATCCTATCATGAAAAAAAATGGAAGGTTATGTGGTCAATATCATCCTTTACTTCCCATTTCCCTTGGCTCTGCAGAGTGAAACAGTGTATCACCTCCCTCCACCCATCTCTGTTGCGAGCTAAAGCTTATGTTGTTATAAAATCTTTAACAGTCCATTCCTTGATGCTATTTGCCCACATCTTCAGTGTGGGATTGCTCAAGATACATTGCATAATGAGCAACACAATATTGAACTCTATACTGGCTCAGTCCTCACCCAGGTCAACCAGAACCCCACCTTCCATTAAATCTCAGGGAAGAAGTGTTTGGTATAAGTATAATGTCATCCTATATACTTCTAAAATAGTGGTAGGGTTACAGCTGGCATGCCTTTGAAAGCCATCCTGGGGTTAAACAACAACAGTAATAGCAATATCAACAACATCTAACTGGTCAATTACTCCTAGCATATTAGCTAATTAATAAAATAATTGTTTCTACTTTTGGCACAAGGCCAGCAATTACCCAGTTCATTACTGGTACTTTATTTTATCGACCCCATAAGGATGAAAGGCAAAGTTGACCTCGTTGTTTTGGTCATCAATTTTAGCAAGAAGAATTGCTTTGAAATTAATATTGATAGCTTGTGCTATAGTATTTTATGTCATAATGTGGTTCACAGGGAATAAGCTTATGTTCTTGGTATGTGTGTATGTTTCTGTGTGTGTGTGTGTGTGTGTGTGTGTGTGTGTGTGTGTGTGTGTGTGTGTGTGTGTGTGTGTGTGTGTGTGTGTGTGTGTGCATGTGTGTGCATGTGTGTGCATGTGTGCACGTGTGTGTGTGTGTATGTGTATGTATATATATATGTGTGTGTGCATATATATATGTATGTGAGTATATATATATATATATATGTGTGTGTGTATGCATACATGTATGTATGTATATACAGCACAGTTCCCATGACTTTCGTAAACATTTTTTCATGCTTGGAATTGCTGAAGCATGGAACAAACTACCTGCATCAGTTATTAGCTGTTGGGACACTGCATCCATCAAAACCTCCATGCTTCCCGAAATTCGCCAACACTACACCTGATATTCCCTCTCCATACACATGCACGCATGTATCTGTGTGTATATCATGACTCATACACAGTTCACTTTCCTGACATTGTACATTATTCTATGTACTATACATGCACCTTTGATGAGTTGTATTGCACATGAGAACTGTACACAATAATTTTCATTAATATTATTATTAGACATGTATGCTTGTCGAGATGAAAACATACAACAAAGCTTCTATATGTTCCAATGACGAGCACTCAATTGTTCAATTGACTGAATAGTTGACTCATGTAAGTGGTTGATTATTCTGCAGAAATGTTTACTCTTAATGCAACTCTCAGACATCAGAATCAGCAATGCACAATATGTCACATGGTTGAGCCTTTTCAATTACAGGTAGAATCCATTTGACAGCCACCCACACAGTTTCCATCTACCCAATTTTAATCACAAAGCTTGGGTCAAATTGAGATTATGGTAGTTTATGTGTAAGTGGCTGAGCATTCCACAGACACGTGTACTTTAACATAATTTTCAGGGAGAGGCAGCATGACACAGTGTGTAACAAAGCTAGTTCTTTGAATTGCAGGTACAGTCCATCTGATTAGCTTTCAAACAGTTTCCTTCTACCCCAATTTCACTTACCAAACTGTGGTAAATGTCAATTGCTCAAGATGCCATATAGTGAATAGAATCTGAAACCTCATGATTGCAAAGCAAATTTGTTACCTACTCTGAAATGCTGTCGACAAATATCTAATTGGGAACAATTATGGTGCTAACGTTCTGTAGATGTCTAATAAATGCTACAAAATATCAAAATTGACAAAATTTCAGGAGTAATTGATGATTTAGTGTAAACAATAAGACAGCTAAAAATTCAATATGAAACATTCTACAGCTTTAAATTCCACCTATAACCATCCCCAACTCTATGAATCAAAGCCATTTATTTTTCATATATAAATCAGTTTTCATATATAAATCAGAACGTTTCATTATAATTTTATGGAAAATTCTATTAAGCTATACTTCAAACACCAGTTTGATAATTCTTTCTAACATTGACAAAGGTCAGCAATTTGGGGGAAGAGGAAAGTCGACTATATCAACCCTATTACTTAACTGGTATTTTATTTTAGCAACCTCGGAAACATGAAAAGTAAAATTGACTTCTGAGATTTGAACTCAGACTGTAGAAAGTCATAACTAAATACCACAAAGCATTTTGTCAGATGCTCTACCGATATTGCAATCCCCCAGGCTCATAACACCTTAATAATGAAAGTGTTATTTATTACTAAATCCTTCCAAATTCTTGATTATTTTCAAAATTAACTGGACAGTGTCTTTTATTAGTGATGGCTCTTCTGTTGATTTCAACAAAGAGCTTTCGGTTGTTCAATCAACTTTTGAATTAATGTGTAAATGGCTAAGTATTCCACTGACATGTATACCCTTATTTTAATTCTGAAGCCATATCAGCATGTCATACTATGTGACTAGAATGAACCTTTGATTTGAATTACAAATACAATCCATCTCGCAAGCTTCCATAAAGTTCTGTCTAGCTAATTTCACTTACAAGGCTTGGGTCAACACCAGGCTATAGTAAAGATAATAATACTGGGTTCAAACCTGAGATCTCATGATTGTGAAGTGAACTTCTTAACTATTCAGCAATTAGAAATATGATCATTAATTCTGTGTTTCAGTAGGGACCATCACCAAGGTGATAGACTGAATCTTCTCTCCAGTTAATTACTCATACTGATTTCACTGACCCTTCAGTGATACAGCAAGATTGATCCGGGGGTCATTTGAATAGAGAAAGGGAAAATACTATGATGCTATTCTGTCTACCAGGACCATGAAGCAACAAGAAACCTAAACATGATGTTGATTAAGTAAGATTATAGATGCTGACAAGATGTTGAATAAACAACTAAAAAATGTGTTACTTCATTATAAATGTGCACTTTCGGGGTTGGTGGATTAGTAGTATTGGTAAGGCATCAGACAATATGCTTTGTTGCATAGAGTTATATCCCTTTATGTTCTGAGTTCAAATCCCAACCAAGGTTTGCTTTGCCTTTCATCCTTGAGGGGTTGATAAAATAAAGCACCAGTCATGCACTGGAATTGATTCAATCAACTTTCCCTTCCCAAAAATTGTTGGCCTTGTGCCTAAATCAGAAACCATTATAAATGTGAACTTTTTCTTTACTATCAAGCTGGAAGTGAACTTGTCAATCATGGTAAAATATTCAGTAAGACAATTATATGAACTTGATGAGGCTAAATAGAGAAAGGCACTTGTCAAGTTGGGTCAATCACCAAGGGATATGCCCCACAACCTACTTTACAATGGTGCATCGTCAGATTTAGGAAATTTACAATGATATGCTTATTTGAAAACTCTGCCTTAGAAGTATTGTGAATTAGAGTGATCACCCAGATTGTTCTGAATTACTTTGTTAAAGCATGTTGAAAAGCTTGATTATAAAGGTTCTGAAAAACGTGTGATGGATTAGGACATGTCAAAGCAAACAAATTATGCCATAAGTTTAGAAATATCTAATAGACCTATTCTTTCACAAGTGAACCGCATAGCATTATTATCAAAGGTCTTGGCAAACAATGTAAGGTCAGAACAATACACAACAAGCATTTTAAGGGAGTTTTTGTCTACTATTTGCTTGGATAATGTTAGTTGATCCAAGTTTTTCAACTGACAATATATGTGAGACACTACCATATTAAAACTTAATTTGTAGAATATTCACCTGAGGAATTTTCCTTCTGTCATATTGTTGATATTCATAATTAACAAAACTACAAGTACAACATTAACAACTACAACTGTTTTGAGGTTAGTTCCTCTGTTAAAGCAGGGATTAGCCATGACAAGTTTCTCCATTTGCCATTGGTTATCATTTCTTCCTCTGTCGTAATCTTTGGCAATGTCTTTCTTGGTCTTCTCCTTCCTCTACATCCTTCTCAATTCATTTCCATCACTCCTGTCATTCAGTCACTTTCATTCTACCTCAACACATGACCAATTATCTCATTCTATTTCTCTTCACAACATTCATCACCATGAGTATGGTAGGAACAATATGTATTGTGAAATATTGTGTTCAGTGATGAAGCAGTGATAAAATCATATGAGTATTATTTGGTGATTTAGATGTTAGAAAGAGATTGATTGTGTTTTTGAAAACTCAAGTTCAATCATAGGCTTAAATACAGAAAATGAGTTAAGATAAATTATTGTTTTATATACTAAAGAATTATTAAAATTCTATATGATATATAAGACTGCATGTCATAAACAGTGAATAATTGAACCAAAAGCATTAATTAGTAATGTTCAGCTAGGGCTTCCAACAGAAATTTTATATAAGTCTGCTTTTTGACCCCCTGGAGAGAATGGTGGGGGCTCTCTCCTAATTCAAGGAAGCTGGGAGGCTTTTTTGAGGGGTTGTCATATATTAACTACAGGCCCCTTCTTGCTTCTCTTGACAGTACATCTCCTTCCAATGGTGTCAAGCAACATTGACACTATACTGGAGAATGTCCAGGTTGTTTTGCCTGCACTATTACACTTTCACCTTTCATTATCCATGCAGCCACCACAGCAAGCTTGGTGTTACAGTAACTACTCCAACTCTTGAGCAACTATTTGGTCTTACCCCTCATTGAGGTTTTGTTCTTTGCTCTCTGCCATATCTATAATAACACCTTTTCTGTTTCCCTCTTTATGTCATGGATCTTTTCTTTACTGTCCTTTCTCAGTCCAACACCCACCAGATAGGATATAGTGGACCTAGCTACAAATTTGTGACACCCCACCTCTACCTGAAGCATCATACACTCCCCACTGTTTTACATGATTCCTTGAATCCTTCATGGTTTAGGTTCTTTCTTTTATAGGCCTATTCCAAACTCCCTTCCTAAAGCAGTGTTTGCTCAATAATAAGAACTTTTAACTTGTCAAGTCAGTCAATGCTATAAGGTCAATGTAACAATAAATATGATAAAGACACTTTATTTGATTATTTTAAGTCTTTCATTATTATATTTTTAATGAAATACACTCCCATATGTTTAAAATAATTTTAAAATAATCAAGAATTTGAAGATATTAAGTAGTATATCTAACTTTTTCATTATTAAGCTTGTGTTCTTACATAAAATTATGATTGGAGGTTTTTAAATAAATATAAACATTTAAAATTAAACAGCTCACAGGTTTAAATGGGTTCCTAAAATTTGGCCTCCCATGGAGAGGTTTTCTGGTATTTTAATGATAGGGTCCTGTCCTATCATGAAAAGTGTGAACTGGATACATCCAAATATTTTCTACAGACCCTGGATACTGAATTTCAGTCTAAAAATATGTCGGACATAAGATTTGATTTTATGTTATTCTATTTCTGGACATTTTCCTGTTGCCTGAGTTAACAAAATACTTGTGTGTTGCTAAGTTACTTTTGATAATCTTGATTAGGTTTAAAGACGTAAGAGACAGTTACAAATTAAAAACCCTTAAGAGTAGCAACCAATTTAATCAGTTCAATCTAAGCCATCGTTTCGATGGTGATCTCCCAATATTATTTGATAAAATCTCACCTGTAAGTGTTTTAATTTTCTCTTTGATATTTCGGAAATTTTATTCTTTTCCTAAATGGTGTTGTTTTAAGTCCATGACCATCACGTATGCTTTTTAGAGTTTAGAAGGTGTTTTATTAAATGTGTCTTTTATTTTTTCAATTGTTAAAATGTTGTGGTATTTATTTGCTCTGTTTTTTTTTATGCTCTCTGAGTTTAAGTTCAATCGAGATCAACTTTGCCTTTCATCTTTTCAAGGTCAATAAAAAAAAGTGGGGTTGATTCATCATCATCATCATCGTTTAACGTCCATGCTAGCATGGGTTAGACGGGAATTGTCCTACTTGAGGCAAGATTGATAGGGTGACAATATCTCGCTCATATAGGAATGTATCTGGCAGGTTTTCTACAGCTGGATGCCCTTCCTAACACCAACATTTACAGTGTGGACCGGGAACTTTTTTACCATGTCTCCTACACAACCACTTTACAGCGTGGATTGGGTGCTTTTTGGTCGTGACACCTACATGACCTCTTTAGATTGAACTGGATGTTGTGGTACCAACATAACTTTACAGAGAAAGGGTAGTGTTGGAGGGAGTGGGAGGAAGGAGTAGGGGTAGTAGGTTGGGGTGTATATTTGGTTAAGATTACTGTAGGTTAACTTTGTATGTAGAGAAGGCAGGTCTTCTGTATTACTGAGTGGCGCCAAAGATCTCGATCTAGTGACATTGTCTTAGAGAGGTGTAAGTGTGCAAGGCTGGATTTTATCATGTCGCCACTGGTTTTTCTGGGTCTCCGTAACTTCCTCTAAATATCTTTCTCACTCCTTGTTTCTCACACTCTCTCTATCTCTCCTTCTCTGGAGTTACAGCTCCATACATATTTATACATCCTTTTTTAAAGTTGTTAGGGCATGTTTGAGGGAGTTTAAGATACTATTTTGAGTAGGTCAATTGACTATGTAGAGACTTCCTTGCTGGCTAATTTTTAAGATGTTATTTTGTTTTATAGTCCCAGGTCAGGCGTGATTGAGCAGACCTATGACTGAAGGTATTCCAACCATAATCATCCCATCTTCTACAGTCTAGACTGCAGCCATCTTGTTACTATTAACACTTAATGAATTCACATTAGCAAGGTATTCTTGAGAAGTGCAAAACAGTACTATGCCTACATCACATTAAAAATTAATAGCTTTACTTTAATATTTTAAATGTTCTCAATGATCTGTTCACCAGTAAAGATTCTATAAACAACCGAATAAACATACCACATGAAACTACATTAGCAAGACATTCTTGTAAAGTACAAAACAACTCTATGACTGCATTACATTAAAAATGAAAGTCTTTACTCTAATACTGTAAATTCACGTGACAATCTGTCCACTAGTAAAGATATTCTAAACATTGAAGTAAGAAACCCATCTGTGTATATTTTCTGGTAAATCATTACAACATGTAAAGAGTTAAATAAAAGCCAACACTTCATTTTAAGTTCTCAAAACTATTAAAAAAATGATTGTTTAAATTACATAGACTTTGTAATATTTTAATATAAACAAAAACTGAAATTCAAATTACAACATGTAATTCTAAAATACCAAGAATTATCCGCAATTTTTTTCAGCCTGTGGCATTTAAGATATTTGGAGAGCAAGGCTGCTGACAATGAAGTTCTTGTCATTGTTGACAGCTCACCTAATCTATGTATCAGGTGATGCCCACGAGGGTACTTTTTTTTATTACAGTGCCTTAGTCCTGCTATCATCTGCAGTAATGCTGTAAGCATGTTGGGTTGCCCCAAAAATTATTAGAGGGAAACTCCAATGCCCCTCTTTTCCTTCTTTTTTTCTAGTACTCTCTATATATATATCTATGTAAAATATGGCAGTATGTATGCATGTATGTCAACAAAGACCTAGTGAAACAATGTGCATAATATGCAACAAAGTGAGTAGAACTAGTTCTGGATTAAAAAAAACACATAGTGATGCATAAAGATTGTTTCCCACAGGGGGACCCAACCGGTTCTGTAGAAAACTCTCTTCTGTCATATGTGTCAAACTATGCAGATTACAGCTGTTCTACAAAGTCATCTATGAAGTCATGGACATGGATGGGATGACAATGAAGAATCAATAAGAGATGGTAATTTACTGTGAAGTCGCTGCAATCCTCATGTATTCACTACTGTGAATGCCTTCTTTTCTCTATCTATATCACAATGATTGGTCATTTACGTTTATATTTTATTGGAGTTTTGACTGGAGCATTCCACCTGTACTCTTTCATAACTCAGTATACATATATAACTGTATGCTTTTTGATGTTTATATCATTTTAATAACTTATAAACAACACATGCATTAACTCTCCTGATTTTATAATACAAAACTGTTTATTTTAAAATGTTTATATTATCTAAATGTTTATATTATCTAAAAGCATTTAAGTTACATTATGCTCCAAATACCAACTAAAAAATAGTTTTTAATTTATGCAAAAGGCCAGCACAATTTTGGGCAAAAGAGGAAAGTTGTTTACATCGACACCAGTACTTGACTGGTACTTTATTTTATCGACTTCATAAAGATGAAAAGCAAATTCGACCTTGGCGGGATTTGAACTCAGAAAGTAAAAAGCCAGAACATTTACTGCAAAGCATTTGTCTGACAGCGTAACAACACTGCCAATCCTCCTCCCTAAAACACCCATTTAGTAATGAGATATCATCATCATCATCATCACCGTTTTACGTCCATTCTTCCACGCTAGCATGGGTTAGACAGGTTTTTCTGTTGTGGTCAATGCCAGGTCAAGTGACCATGTCTTGCTCATACAGAACTGATTTTGGCTCATTTCTACAGCTGGATGCCCTTCCTAACACTAACCTCATTTACAGTGAATACTGGGTGCTTTTTACTGTGGCGCCTACACGACCACTTTACAGTGTGGATTGGGTGCTTTATTGTTGTGACACCTACACGACCACTTAACAGTGGGAGGGTGTGAGGGTATACTGTCTATATGCTTCAGCTTTGGCTTGAACCCATGGGAAGTCAGGTCTTCTGTATTACTGTGTAACGCCAGATGTCTCGGTCCTGTGTCATCACCTTTGAGAGGTGCAATTGGGCAAGGTCAGCTTTTATCACCTTATACCAGGTCTTCTTGGGTCTCCCCACTCCAAGACTTCCATCGACTTTTAGTGCTCTGCATCTTTTTATACAACTGTCATCCTTCATACACAACACATGTCCATACCAACGTAATCTCCTCTGCTGTAGACAGCATTTCATTCCTCTTATGCTTAGTTTCTCTCTCAATTCGTTTATGCTTTGCCGTTCGCGTATATTACTATTACACATCCATCGGAGCATGCAAGCTTCATTTTTTTCTAATCTACGCAAGTCTTCAACACACAACGCCCAGGTCTCACTACCATGCAACATTGCTGTTCGTATGCACGCATCATACAGTCTGTCTTTCATTTTGAGGGAAAAGCCTTTTGCAGCTAGCAGTGGTAGTAGCTCCCTGATCTTCTTCCATCAAGTTCTTACCCTGGATACTGTACTTTCAGAACACCCACCTCCACTGCTAATTTGGTCATGTAGGTAGCAGAAGCTGTCTACTGTTTCTACAGAGCCCTCCCAAAATTTGGTAGTGCTTGTTTCCTGTGGTTGTTTGCTGTGTACTGTCCTAGTGTAACTGATACATGTAAAGCCTACATTCTTAACTAAACTTCCTGAGATCCCAATAGATCTCTTGTGTACCCATAGTTTGCATTTGGGGCAGAGGATGGAATTTCTACCTATACCTTTCCTACATACTGAGAAAGGCCATTTCCCTGAGGGGATCTGGGTTCTGTTTTCTTGTCTACTTACAAGGACCTTAGTCTTTGTCAGGTTTACTTTGAGACCCCTTCTTTCTAAGCTCTACTTCCATGTTTGGAATTTCATCTTTAGTTCCACCATAGATTCAGTTTGCATACAGAAGTTCCCATGAGCATCCAGTCTTAAACTCCTCTGTTATAGCCTGCAATACAATCATAAACAGGAGAGGGATAAGAATAGATCCCTGATGGACACCAACCTGTATGCTAAATTCCTCGCTATTGTCTAACTTTGTTAACTAACTTTGCTCTTAGTTTTCTAAGAGCCCACCAGATTATAGCACGGGGAACTCTGTTGAAGGCTTTTTCCTGATCGACAAATGCTACATAGTGCTTTTGCCTGGCACAAACCCAAACTACATCTCATCTAATCAGCTGTGGTGCTTTTGCTTGGCACAAACCCAAACTGCATCTCATCTAATCAGCTGTGTTATAACTCTTTCTGTCACTTTCTTGACCTAGTCCATCAGCTTTATACCTCTATAGTTTCCTCTATCTAGTGCATATCCTTTAACCTTGTAGCAATTGACAATGATGCTGCTGCACCAATCATTTGGTATGACACCCTCTAGTATTACTTGGTTAACAATATATGTGGTTATGGTGTGACCTACCGACATAGATGCTTTCAGCATCTCGGCAGCTATATGCGATGGACCGGTTGCTTTCCCAGTCTTCAGACAGTTAGTTATATTACAATTTTTTCTAAATTGTTGAATATTTTCAAAATTATTTGAAAACTATAGGCAGGGTCTTTCATTAAAAATATGTGAACAAAAGATATAAAGTGAAAATGTCATAAACAGCTGCATTACTATGTAACAGAAAATTTATGAATCTAATGAAAAATAGTGGAATATTTAAATTTTGATATAATTAAAACTGTTAGCAGGCTGTGTAGTTAACAAGTTCGCTTTGCAACCATGTTTCTGCATGTTTCTAGCTGCATTACTATGTAATAAAGCACCTATGGAATCATTGAAAAATAGCTTAATATTTGAATTTTGATATATTGATTTCTAATTTGAACACAAGATCAGCAATTTGGGGGTGAAGGATATTTGACTCATACAAGGCAAAATTGATCTTGGTGGGATTTGAACTCAGAGCATAGTGAACCAGAAAAAATACTATGTTATTTCATCAGACACTCTAAGCATTCTACCAATTTGCTGTGGTTAAGAAGTTCACTTGACAACCATATATTTCCAAGTTCAATCCCACCATAAAGCACCTCAGGTTGATCAATACTGTGTGAGAGAAATTTGGTAGGTGGAAACTGTGCAAAACCTTGTCTTATATTATATAAAGAATTTTTTCCCTCTTATTCATTTATATGAATAAAGGTTTTTTAAATTCTATAATATAGAATGATGATATATCTATTAAATTAAACCAAATGTTTTGAAATCCTACATAAATGTGTAACATTTAACCTTATAAATGTTTTGTTCATTTACATCTGTATTCTCGACCCATACATTTATTTTGTAGCTTTATTGTAATAACTGTTACACTTGACTGTCAATGGCATTGAATTTAACTGATTCTCTGATTAACACAAACATTTATTTCAATTACATAGATCTGTATATTATGATGGTTATACAGCATTTTTTGCCCATTTGGCATACAAACATTATAATCTGAAAAAATGGTTCTTCAATCTGACAACCCTCTTGCTTGGGGTCTTCCCCTGGGTCTTCTGCCAATAGGATTTGCTTGTAAAATCTGGCCTAAGATTCTTTCCTGAGTCATTTTAACCTCAAAGTATCACAACTGTGATCTCTTGATGCAGAGAAGTAGTGGCTCTACTTGATTCCCTGATCTCCGAGCTATGCACTCTATTGAGTAATATTACTCTAAAGACCATTTGGAGGAAACCCCATTTTGGCCACTTGTATTCCAAATCATAATCTTTTGGTCATTACCCAAGATTCATGATGACCATAGGTAAGGGTTGGCACAAATACCAAATTGAAGATAATGAGTTTGCTTTCTTCTGAATACCAAATGCTGAAGCTGGCACATTACTACACAAGCTCATGTAATTCTTGCCCTTAATTCAAATTCCTGTCTTCCAACAGTCATGAACACAGCCTGCCAGTTTTGTGGACTTCTTTGGCTTTAGGTAATCTTATGTTGCAGATAACTAGATGGTGATCAGTTGACAGCTCAGCCCCTCTCTTAATACAAACATCCAGCACAGAATTGAAGAGATGAAAGACAATAAAAAAAAATCAATTATTGATCTCTGTACCTGATTCCCCTTATGCCATGTATATTTATGGTTGTCCCTATGATGGAAGAAGGTGTTCATAATAGAGAATCCATTACTAGAACAGAAGTCTAATAAAGATCAGGATCACTATTCCTTTCAATCATTCCTTTCCATGTCAGTTGATCAGTGCCAACATGTGCATTGAAGTCTTCCATATGACTCAGTCTTAACTACATCTAATGCTGCTGTGACTTCATCAAGGAAGGATTGGTATTCAGACCCCTTATTTGGTGCATAACCATGCACCCCCAACAGTGATCTATCTTTCAACCTAAGCTTAAAGATGTAAATCTTCCCTCTTAATGGGATCCAGTCCATAACACATTCTGACAGCCGGGTCCTTGTGAGTATTCCCACTCCTGTCTGTGCATTCATTTCTGGCACCACACCTGAATAGTGGAGTTTTCATCCTCTATCCAAATCTGCAGTTTCAGTGCCACAGAATTTTGTTGAGGAAGCCCTGACTATATCTAGCTGATAGCATAGAGCCTCCTCTGCTAGTTCCTGCTCTTTACCTGTAAGGGTTGTGATGTTCCCTGTTCCAATTATTATGGTTTGTCCCTTCTGAAACCACTTTGGAGTCTTGGGATATGCAATCTTTGTGCATTCATCCCATACCTCCCAGGACAGGTTGCAGGTCCATTGCTAGTTTTTACAGCATGAAATGGGGACTGCAATATATTTTTCAAACAGGCCCCTCTACCTAAGGCCTGAACGTGTCCCTTGTTAACCTGCATGAAAGACCATGCAGTATGATTCTTTTAGTTACTTCTCACCATATTGCAGTTTTGGTGGTCACCAATCTGGTACTTTTCTCAGATCTACGAATATATTACTTATTTGATGTACAAAATAATGGGTTACGTATTATTTGTATATTAATCTTAATCTCCTGCTAAATTGATTATGTTGGTTTTTGTATTATATTTTGTTCTAATTAATGCAAATATCTTCCTAATATGCCATATCCTTTGGCCTTCAATCTGAAATTACTTGATAATTGTTTCAATGATTTCCTTAATAATTTCAAAATTGAAGATATAATCCTTTTTTTTGTTTTATTTTCAGGCAAGAGCAGTGGACTAGCCATGTCTGCTGGTTCTTGGGAGGACTCATCAAATTTGACTCATGACAGAGATGAAAAGAGTAATCTTGAGCTGGTGAAGAAACGTCCTCCACCTCGACCATCAGGACCACCTCCTCGACCATCTGCTCCTCCAAGACCTGCACCAATTAACTTAAAGGCAACCTCACGCTCAACTTCTCCTTCTGCACAGGCAACTCCTCCTTCAGCAAGTGCTTCTCCATCAGTTGGACATCATATAACTTCTGCTAACAAAAAAGCACATAAAATAATAACCTCTCTAAAACATAAAGCTGGTCTAAAATCTCCAAAGCATTTCATTAAAGATAAGAAGAAAAACAAATCCCCAATACCTTCTCCTTCAAAAGAATTTGTTGAACCATCACTCAGCGATAAAACTGAACGCTCTGAAGAATGGCTGGCCTTACAGCAAATGCTAGAGCGAACCAAAGAAACAGTCATAAAAACAAAACAGAATTTGAATAGATTAGCATCAAAAGACGAAAGTGATAATCAACAGGAAGAAAACGACGAAGCCTCAGCTTCTGACAGTTCTTGGGCTGGTTGGAGAGCTAAGCAAGACGAATCAGAAGAAATAGATGAAGAGACATCAAATTATACAAGTATCCCATACTCCCAAACTTCTAGTTATTATCCTGAAGACTCTACTGATAAATCCCCTGATCAAGATATTGATGCAAAAGAAAAATCAGACACAGGCGGTAGTGTTCAAGACTTATTAGGGCTTGGTTTAGGTGATTTTGAATCCCCACCTGAGCCTGATGATTGGCTTTCTAATCATCAATCCCAATTTGAAAAAGACTTTTTAGCAGCAGAAGAAGAAAATTTAACTGCTTCAAATAAGAGTGTTACTGATGAATTAGTTGATAGCTTTTTGGGATTAGATCCTTCAACTAGTCTAAAACCTTCCCCAGCTATAAGCCCTGCACTTTCCCCTGTCACCCAACTTGCCCCAGAATCTGAAGTGGATCCATTTGTTGTTCCAAAAATTATCGATCCATTTGATGTTTCTTTGATTGTTATTAAAACTGAATCCGAGTCTGATCCATTTACTGTTAAATCAGCAGTTGCAACTCCCTCAGATCCATTTGTTGTGACACATGATCCTTTTGTTACACCTGTTGATGGTGATATTAAGTCCACTGATCCATTTGTAGTTAATCCTACTAAACCAGCATCGCCTTCAACAGATCCTTTTGTAGTTTCCAGCGATCCAGTAACTACAACTCCTTCTTATAATGTTTTAGAAGATCCATTTTCTCTGAAATCAAATGTTCCTAGAACAACTCCTGATTCACTTACTACAAACCCTCAATCAATATTTTCCTCATCTGACCCTTTTGTTGTTTCTCCTGCGTGTACAGAATCATTATTTCTTGGATCAACTTTAGGTAGTTCTGTATCAGATTCACTAGCCGTTTCACCTGGATTACCAAAATCTGGTTCTGAATTATTTGGTGAAGGTTCTGATTTGACAACATCTAATATTGACCCTTTCACTCCAACTAAGGATATCTTTAGCTCAACAGTTGACCTTTTTGCTCCAGTTGCTGAGCCCACAAGTTCAACAACTGATCTTTTTGCATCGGCTGTGGAGCTCAAAAGTTCAACAGTTGATCCTTTCTCTTCAACTGCAGAGCTCACTAGCTCAACAGTTGATCCTTTTGGAGAACTCAACAGTTTAACAAGTGATCCTTTCACTTCAACTGCTGAGCTCTCTGGTTCAAAGGTTGATTCTTTTACACCAGCTGCAGAATTCACTACTTCAAATATTGATCTATTTGGTGAAAGTGGGAATGCATTTGAAATAGAATCAAATAAACAAGAAACTAAGATCATTGATTTTGTCTCTGAAAAGAGTGAAACAGAAAACCAGATAGACGATTTTTTCATTGAGAAACCTGGATTAGAAAACGCTGGAGATAATATTTTCATGAATAATATTACAAAAGATCAGGAATTAGGAGCTTCAGCTGTTGATCCATTTGCTTCCTCAGAAGCATCTTCATTATTTACTCAACCAAATTTAGAACTTTCTAATTTTGCCTCCTTCTCAGAATCTGAAGGATTCATTGATCCATTTGGGTCAACAGATACTAGTCTCATTCCAAACCAAACAGACAAACTGGCTTCTACACCAGAACCCTTCTCAACAATATCTGAGCCACTTGATTTTGCTTCGATTGCTTTAGCTGTTAAAGCAGCGGAGAGAATTGCAGTAAGCTCTGCTCAAAGTAAACCAACTACTAGTTCATTTACAACAATATCTGAACCCTTAGACTTTCATACTGATGACAATTCTTATAAATTAGATGAAAAAAATACAGAAACTTTAGAAAGTAATCCTTTTTGTACTACATCAGAACCAGTTGATGTAGGATCAGTTTCTTTCGTAAAACAAGAAGATCTGCCAATTGCTGATCAAGTAGTTGATAAGATTATTTCATCACAAACTGATCCTTTTACTACTATTTCAGAACCAGTTGATGTTCAGGTGGAGTCATTTGATACTCCTGGCTGGAATGCATTTTCTGAACAATTCAGTAGTACTTCAGATAGTGATCTGAACACTAAAACCTCTGATTTTGCATTTTCTGAATTTAATGCCACTCAAGCAATTCCTGCTACAGAACCATTTTCAAGTATACCATTTGAAACTAACTGGCCAAGTTCCAGCTCGGACTCAGTAGTTAAAACTGATTTAGCTTTTCCAGAAGTAGGAAGCAATTTCTGTTCTGCAAATATGTCTGAAGATGCATTTCCAATAGCAACTGATGCAGCTGCGGCTACATTTACTGCACAGTCAACAGACATAATTATGACAACAATAACAACAACAGCACCATCAACAACAACAAAAGACAGTTCACTGCTGACAATGGAAGTAACAGATTTAGCAGCAGGTGGTGAAGAAACAGATACATCTCTGACAAAAACTAGTGCTGATTTTTTAATCAGTGATGAAGCTTTCTCAACAACATTTGGTAATCAGGTTTCTTCAAACATAACCACTGAAATCCTTGCCCAAGATATGTCACATTCTACTAATACAAACCAAACTTTTTCACTCATTGATGATAGTTTTGCATCAACACCACCAATGCTTAATCCTTCTGGAGAGAATTTGCATTCTTTAACTGATCCTTTTGCTGAGGATACTTTTATTCAAAGTGGAGAAAAACTAAGTTCTTCTTTCTCAGATTCTGGTTTCCCCACAACAAACTCAGCTTTCCCTATGTTGGAACCATCTGCAGTACCTACAACAGCACCTTTCCCAGAGTCTTCATTTTCTATCTTAGCTCCACAAACAACTCCTGTTCCAAGTTCCTTTTCAGCAATGGATTCACAAGAAGTTCCTGATATTTCAAAACCGGAAACTAGTCAAATTAACCCCTTTGACAACATCGATCCAGAGGCTTCTATCCATCTAAATGTAAAAAATCCGTTTTCAATGTTTGAAACTATTGAAGATGATTCCCCTTTTGGGCAGTCTGTTGATAATAATAAAACTAGCATGTTAATACAACCAGAAATATCTGAAGACATTGCTTCTAAATTAAATGCTTTCCTACAATCTGACATTGCTCCTGACCCTGTTCCGGTAGCCAGTAGCCCTAATGTTGCTAGTTCATCTGCAGAGGGTGCAGATTCAAACATTAGTTTATTTACAGAAGCAAGTGCCAATCCATTTGTAGATCAAAATGATACTCCAGCTGTTGCCACTGCCGAATTTTTTGACGAAGATTTCTTCAACACAAAAACTGCTGAGAAAATTGCTGAAGGGGATTCAGTGAAAAATGCTTGGGGGGCAATGGAATCTTTAGATAAAGATTCAGCTTTTAATCCTTTCCAAGGTGATAATTTTGATGCTGAAAATATACCCCAAAATATATTAGATGACATGGACAGTCAAGAGCCAACAAATGACATAAAGAACCCATTTTTGTCTAGTGACTTTAATGCAACTGCTATGATTGGAGAGACAACCATTAATCCATTTTTGAGTCAAGTAGAAGAACTTGAAAAGGCACAGAGTTCATTGTCAGACAATCTCAGTTTATTCCTAGGTAAAGGAGAAAATTTACCCATTGATCCAACTGACTTGCCTATAGATGTTTTTGACCCATTCAAAACCATTGAACCTGATGACATTCCAGAAGCATCGGGTGGTATAGCTGTCACACATACAGCAGCTGTTGATTCAAGTGATGACGACAAAGAATCACCAGATATGGACGATAATAAAGATGCTTTTAAACTGACAATACGAATGAGGGAGCCAGTTGAATCAGGGCCATCAGTTGCTCTTCCACCTCCTCCCAAAGTGCCCAAATCTCCACAAATGGCACCACGTATAAATCCATTTGATCGAGATTCTCCACCAGAAGAAAACTTTGCAAAATTCGAAGTGATGGAAACTGAAGATAAAGTCAAGGAGCCAAGAACTGAGACTCAAATGAGTGTTTCTACGACAGAGAGTAGCACACCTGAAGAGGAAGAAAAACATCTTGAACCCCTTGAGAGCTTCAACCCCAAAATGGAAGAGGAGGGATGGACATTAATGCTTCGACAGCCAACAAAGAAGAAACTGACTGGTAATCGTTTCTGGAAAACAATTTTTGTGAGACTAGTCCAACAAAATGATGGACCTGTCCTGAAACTTTACAACAGCAAAGACGATAAAGATTCATTTCAAGAGCTCCCCCTTCAGCCTTGTTACTCTTTGTCTGAAATAGCCCTACAACATTATGATCAATATGGAAAGATTCACACATTGAAAATTCAATATGTTTTCTACCGTGAAAGAGTTGGAATTCGAACCGAAAAAATTACTCCAACTTTTGTGAAAAATATGAAACCAAAAGCTAATATGATTTTAGACCATGCTCCACAAATCTCGGAGCTTCTTAAATTTGGTTCCCTAAATGAACAGACAATTATTTCCTTTGTACAAGAGGTGGAAGATGCATTAATGGGAATTGTTGCTCATCGAGAAAAAACATTATCATATCAAAAAGATGAAGTTATTGTTGATGTAATCGATGAATACAGAGCAGAAATTAACACAACAGGCCATATTGTAAACCAGAAAGCCAGAGTAAGAATCTTTTGTTTATCTTTTGTAACAGGTATGCCCTTTGTAGAACTAGGTGTTAATGACAAACGACGCAAAGGGAGAGAAGTTGTTGGTCGACATGACATCATACCTATCAAAACAGAAGAGTGGATCAAACCTGAGAACATTCAATTCCATTGTTCTGCAAAACCAGAAGAATATGAGAAAGATGGAACCATTAAATTTCATCCATTGGATGCATGTCATTTTGAATTAATGAGATTTCGTGTGCGACTGAGAGATAATAGAGAGTTGCCTTTGATAGTAAGAGTATTTCGAAGTATCAAAGAGAGACATGTTGAGTATCGATGTGATGTTGTGTGCACTGGTTACCATGCCTATAGTAAAAAACATGGACAGTTTCCATGTGAAGACATTGAAATTAGATTTCCAATTCCTGATTGCTGGATCTATTTATTTCGTTATGAAAAACGATTCGGCTATGGATCCTTTAAATCTGCCACCAGAAAACCAGGGAAAATCAAAGGGCTAGAAAGGTTGACAATGATGACTCAAAGTAGTAGTAATCCAGCTCTTCTTGAAGCCTCTGTAGGCACAGCAAAATATGAAAATGTTTTTCATGCAATTGTCTGGAGGATTAGCAGATTACCAGAAAGAAATCAAGGTTAGTTACAAAATCTTTTATTTTCAATGAATTATATTATGGCTCTCTGTAATTTTTGTCTTCACGTGAATTTTCCTTTATCTAACTGAAAAAGTTGTAATTTATAATGGCTCTCTTTAATTTTTGTCTTAACATGAATTTTTTTTTATCTAACTGGAAAAATTGTAATTTCCTGTACAGTAATTATATATAATGTGATAAATTCTAAAATACATTAACCCTTTAGCATTTACATTACTTTGTATTTACTGTTGTATTTTCACAGTAAAGGCTTTATTTCACATAATATCGAATCTATGAGATTTTGATATTATTTATTTTGAGAACAATACCTTAACATCAGTATGAGTGGCTGGTTACGGCTGTTTTGAACAGAAAGAGGTGAGAGAATTCTGGCCTGATACAGCTGGTTTAAATGCTAAAGGGTTAAGTGGTAGCGCTGGTACCACAATAAAAAGAACCTATCTACTTAATGTAGCAACATTTTGTGCTGTTCTTTTGAAATATTGCTAAAAACTAACTTGTTCTAATTTATCTAAGAAGCATAATGGTTCCATATGAAATAGTTACATAAACCACTAGAATGTTAAGGACTTCCATCAGTTACAATAATGATTGTGAAGTGAACTCCTTAACCATTTGGCCATGTTGCATCCACTCTTATAGTGAACCCCCACATATAAGACTACCAAAACATCATCAAATAACTATGATTCCTGCTAGTTAGGTTGTTTAGATTACAGAAGCTATCAAACATTTCTATGGAACTTTCCCTGGATTAGAAAAGGTTCATTTCACAGAGGATTTTACTACTATCTATCTTTGTGCATTGGCCACATACAATGTCTACTTTCTCTGTTAACCAGTCTATGATCTCACTACACCTCTTGGGTACCTATATTTCACATTGAGTACATCATATAGAATTTCTATTTGCCCCTTTTCTACATTTTGAGCATGGTTATTTCCCAGATAGTATCAAGGTTTTGTCTTCTATTCTACTTACTAAAATGTTGGTCTGTGCAAAGTTTACTCTGAGTACTTTTATTTTAGATTGTGTTTTCAGTGCTGAAAATTTCTATATAGATCTTACATAAATTCAGCTATAAGAGCTAGGTCATCAATATACAGAAGTTACTATGGGTAACCAACTTCTTTGTAATGTCCTGGAGCAATATAATAAACAGCAGGGGGATGAGGACCAAGCCTTGATGCACACCTACTTGTACATCATTGGCTTAGTGGTTAAGGTGTATGGCTCATGATTTTAAGGTTGTGAGTTTGATTTCCTGCAGTGCATTGTGTCCTTGAGCAAGGCTCGTTATTTCACATTGCTCAAGTTCACTTAGCTGAAAGAAATGAGTTGTACCTGTATTTCAAAGGGTTAGACTTGTTATACACTGTGGTGCACTGGATCTCCCTGGGAATTATGTTAAAGGTGCAAGTATCAGATTGCATGTTAATTTCACAAGTGGGCTGTTCTGTTGAGCAAACCACTGAAACACTCACTGGAACTAACATAGGCCCATCATCAACAACTTGCACACCAAATTCTTCACTAAACTCACAGCCAATAATCACTTTACTGACAGCTTCTCTGTACATGGTTTGCATTGCTGCCAGAAGCCATTTATTTTCCTGCAGACTAAAGAGCATGGTATTCTGTCAAAAGCCTTCTCCGAATCAATGAATATTAGGTATAGGGGTTTACTTTTGACTAAGAACTCTTGCAGTTGTATCACTAAGAGGAGGGCATCAATTGTATTCTGTCATGGCACAAATCCAAATTGCATCTCATCTAATATATTTCTATTCTTAATCAGTTGTTACTTACATAACCTCCATCAGTTTTATACCTCTGTATTTCTATGGCATCTCCTTTGCCTTTGTAGCTGTTAATGGTGATACTTCCGTGCTATTTATCAAATATGACACCATCATGTATTACTTGGTTGACTATGCATGTAACTAGCTCAAGCCCTACTTCATCAGATATTTTCAACAACTCTGTAACTATCCCAGATGGCTCAGTGGCTTTTCCATTTTTCATATCTTCAATGGCCACTTTAACCATATCGTTGTCAACCTCATTAGCTAGTCCTTCTGTTAGATTCACATGGGGTTGTTCCTTCTCCCTCCATGTATTCTCCACATTTAGTAATGTCTCATAATAACATTTCTATGCCTCTTTCTCCTGTGCATCAGTGAGGCTAAATGCACCAAAGTCATTCTTGACATTTTTCCCCCAACAACATCTTGATTCACACAGAAATCTAAAAAAACCTTCTGCCTCTGGTCTTTAGTATTCACTGTCATCTGTCTGTCCCATTTTCTGATGAGGGTAAAGTCAATCTGGTTTGTGGGGTCACCAGATTTGTAAGTGATCAAGTGGCTGGCTGGTTTTCTGAAGTTGATATTGTAGATGGTAAGGTCATTTGTATCATAGATCTCTTGAAGTCTTGGTCTATTTACATTTCTCAAGCCATACCCATTGTTATCCTATACTTCATAGTAGCCATCATAATGTCGTCCAACATATTAATTAAAGTTACCAGTTAAGATAATGAAATCCTTGTAATTTGTTATTGAGATGATCTACAAAAGATCCTCATAAACAGGATGCTTTTGTTCATTAGTCAGTCCCAATTGTGCTGCATAAGGAGAGATGATAGTTTAAGTTTCGAACTTCTATCATATACTTTAACTACCTGAATAACTCTACCTATCCACCTCTCTGCTAACATTATACCTACTTCACCTATCCCTTCATTCAGAAAAATCTAGAATCGAAAGGCCTAAAAATAAACTTAATGAAGACTAAATTTTTGATAAGTAGGAAAGAAGCCAGAACTTTGATACAGTCAAAGCAATAGATCTCTGTGGGCAGAAATTCCATGAGGTGCCCATAGTACAATCTATGAATGCACATGAGATGTAGTGGGATTACTGGCAGAAGGTAGACTTTATATGTAACAGATGTAAAGGAATAATAAGTACTAAGAACACAAATGAAATATATTCTTTCAGTTGCCTGAGTGGTTTCCAAGAACTTGTTGACAGCTTTTCAACTTAGGTGATCTAATCAACAGTCTGGAAGTATACTCTGAAAGTATAGTAGCCAGAGTAAGTATGGGCTGGAAGAAAAAAGGTAGCTAGCTGCTCTACTCACAATGAAGAGCTTCTCATTCAGAGTGAAGGGTAGACTGTATAATGCTTTAAATATCACCACACTTGTCATACAACCATGATATCATACTTATCATCCTTCTTACCTTTCCCATCCTATTCTCTCCCTTTCCTCTGACTTGGGACAAGTCATCTGCCACCCCCACCACCCTCATCCCCCTGGTAGAGAAGGCTCTTCAGTTGAGTCAATGACACACAGCCCCCCTAGTGTTGGTGCCATGTCAAAATGCACTCCATATACTCTAGGAAGAGCATTCAGTTTTAGAAGCTATGTAAAAAAAAGTATTAGCGGTACCTTCAATCACATCTCAGATTAAAACAATTTCCCTACTATGGGTGCAATAATAGAATGCACCTAATACATTCTGTAATGGGCTTGATGTTAGGAAGGGCATCCAACCATAGAAAACTTGCCAAACAAATAGAGTACTCTTCAGTTGTGTCAAATACATGACAACCTCCCTAGTACTAGTGCTATGATAAAATGCACCCAGTACACTTGGTAAAATATTGAAACATATGTAAGCAAGGATCAATATTTTAAAGTAATTCAACCCTTTCACCACTATATTTCTAATGAAAGCCACTGCTTATTATTTTTAAATAATTTTGAAAATAGTCAAGAATTTGGAGGGATTTAGTAATATAAATAATTTTCTCAGAATGTCTGGAACACAACTTAACAAAACTTATGGTGAAAGGTTTTTAGATAAATACTAGCAGAATGGCCTGGTGTTGCTCAAGATTTGCTCTAGGGTTCTTATATATTTGATATATATTTATCCTTATCGAGCCTCATGAAATAAATACGTTTGTTTATATTGTGTTATTGTGTATGCAAAAATATCTGTACACGAATATATAATTATATATATATATTAAAATAACAGATTAAAGTTTAAGCAAAGAATCGCAGCTTTCACCCTTAATGGAATCTTCTGAAACTAAAAAAAATCAATCTGTGAACGCAGAAGTAAATATTTCGAAAAACGTTACACACTATATATATATACACACACTATATATACATATATACATACACACACAGATAGCGACGTCATAATGTCGTAATGCAGACAGCTAGACATACAGACAGATATTATAAGGGTGCAACGTTATATCTATGTATTTATCTAGAAAGAAAGACTAAAAATTATAGAGAGAGATCGCTAAATCGCCTAATGCGGTCCCTAGGGCATTGAAAATTTGAAAAATTTTTTTCTCAAAACACTCACAGGATCATAAGTATTACATGTGTAAAGTTTGAAAACAATCGGTTGGGTGGTTCTCGAGTTTTAGGGAGTCAGACAGACAGACAGGCAGACAGACATTCTCTGTTTTAGATATATAGATAAACACATTTATCCTTTCATTACTATATATCTAATGAAATACGCTGCCTAAGATTTTCAAATAATTTAGAAAATTGTCAAGAAATCGTGAGAGTATTGCCAAGAGGTGTATTCTTGTTTCATAGACCTCGGAAAGGCATATGGCTGCATTCAACAGGATTTGTTGTGGAAGGTTGCGCAGGGATCGATAGGCAGCTTCTTGTTGCCCTGAAGTCCCTATAGGAATTCCCTTGTATTTGTGTTTGTATAATTGGTGATAAGTCAAAACCATTTAACGCGTGTGTCAGACTTCACCAAGAATGCATACTGTCACCTCTCCTGTTCATTATCTTCATGAACAGAACTGACATGCACAGCCAGGTTAGATGTGGTATCGAGACTGGCAGGTGTAGAATCAGTCAGCTGAAGTTTGTGGATGACATGGTACTATGTAACTTGTCAGAAGTTGATCTCTAACATGTACTAGATAGGCTTGCTGCCAAGTGCAGTATGGCAGGAATGAAAATCAGTGCTGCAAAGACTGAGACACTCACCCTCTCAAGGTGGTGGTGTTGGTGGTAGTAGTAGCAGTAGTAGTAGTAGTAGTAGTAGTAGTAGTAGTAGTAGTAGTAGTTGTAGTAGTAGTAGTAGTAGTAGTAGTAGTAGTAGTAGTAGTAAATTTGGAGGAATTTAGTAATATCATTTTCTCATTATTAAACTAGTGTTTCAAATATGATTTAACAAAGTTTCTTACATCAAATTATGATGTAAAATTCTTAGATAAATATAAACACTTTAAAATAAAGAGTTTTGCATCACAGATTCAAGGCTGGTTTCAGTCAGTTTGGTAGAAATCTGGTTAAAGCAAAATCTAGTACCAATTAATATAAACTAGAGTTTATATAGTAAGTACAAACAAATGCTTTTATGTTTCTTAACATTTAGTTGGGAAAAAGAGTCTTAAGAGCATCGTCTTGGGCGTTTTTAACTTGGCGGCACCCATCCCTCTCCAGGTTTAACCTCAGTTGATATATTCTGCCATACTGGACTGGATTAGATTGAACTGGACTGCTACTTTATTTCCAAACCTCAAAAAGATGAAAGGCAAAGTTTGCTTTGGTAGGATTTGAATCTTAGAGTGCATAGTGCTAAAAATGAATACCACAAAGCATTCTACCTGATACCCTAACAATTCTGTCAATTATGTCTGATGCCCTAACAACTCTGTCAATGTGCAACCCAAAGATAAGTTGATCTCTGCTAAATCAAAAAGCAGCATATTAGAATCACAGAAAGACCACTTGACTTAGGTCTATCACCTACCTTTTGTGCTGAGGGAGGTTTCAGAACCTTTTTGATGAGTACTCTAATACACAAAACTCTTAAGGTAGAGTTTTCAAATAAGCATATCATTGTAAATTTCCTAAATCTGACGATGCACCATTGTAAAGTAGGTTGTGGGGCATATCCCTTGGTGATTGACCCAACTTGACAAGTGCCTTTCTCTATTTAGCCTCATCAAGTTCATATAATTGTCTTCCTGAATATTTTACCATGATTGACAAGTTCACTTCCAGCTTGATAGTAAAGAAAAAGTTCACATTTATAATGGTTTCTGATTTAGGCACAAGGCCAACAATTTTGGGGAAGGGAAAGTTGATTGAATCAATTCCAGTGCGTGACTGGTGCTTTATTTTATCAACCCCTTAAAGATGAAAGGCAAAGCAAACTTTGGTTGGGATTTGAACTCAGAACATAAAGGGATATAACTCTATGCAACAAAGCATATTGTCTGATGCCTTACCAATACTACTAATCCACCAACCCCGAAAGTGCACATTTATAATGAAGTAACACATTTTTTAGTTGTTTATTCAACATCTTGTCAGCATCTATAATCTTACTTAATCAACATCATGTTTAGGTTTCTTGTTGCTTCATGGTCCTGGTAGACAGAATAGCATCATAGTGTTTTCCCTTTCTCTATTCAAATGACCCCCGGATCAATCTTGCTGTATCACTGGAGGGTCAGTGAAATCAGTATGAGTAATTAACTGGAGAGAAGATTCAGTCTATCATACTTCCTTCCTTTAGAAGCAAACTACAGGCCCAGACAAAAGAAATCATTAAAATAACAGGAATAGCATAGTGTTAGATTAAATTTCCTTGCAAAGTTTAGTTCTGTTTTTCTTATGGTCTGAGTGGTGCTAATTCTGTCATAGTTGACTATGCCTTCTATTACCTCAAGGGTAAATCAATAGTGGTCAGATCAATTGATGATACCCTCTACCCCATAAAGTTGTGGCTTTGTATCAATATGATAAGATGTTGTTTGAAATTCTTTAATTCCTATACTAGCAGTCTGGATGGTTTTACACATTTATACAACTTGTATGGATTTCTTACAGCAAGTTTTCCACAGTTGGATGCTTTTCATAAAATCAACATATATAAATCAATGAGACAACCAAAATGGTATATTCAGTACTCTACAACTGTGTTTCAAAATATGCAGTGTATATGCATGTGCATCACTCCATTAACATTTTTGTATACTAAACCACCTGAAAACGCTCCTGGTTCTATGCTAAAAAGCTCTTTATTTTAAAATGTTTATAGTTATCTAAAAACCTTTCATCATAATTTTATGTAGAAACCTTGTGGGGTATGAATAAGCGTGTGGGTTTCTTCTTCTTCTTCTTCTTCTTCTTCCTTCTCAGGGTCTACCCCTGGGTCTTTTGCCAGTTGGTTTTGCTAGTAAAATCTGTCCAGTGAGTCTTTCCTACGACATTCTAACCACATGCCCATAATATCTGAGCTGTGACTTTCTGATCTCTGAACTATTAACTCAATTGAGTAACATTGCTCCAAAGACCCTTCAGAGGAACCCCATTTTGGCCACTTATAATCGCAATCATATTCTTGATTATTCAAAAATTATTCGAAAATTAAAAGCAGCGTCTTCCATAGAAGTATGATAATGAAAAAATTACATATCTTAGCTTCCACTTAACAGTACATTCTTCATGCAAGCGGCATCTATGAGAAATTTCTCCAAGTTATCATTTACAGTTGCCTAATGGTTCTCATTAGAAAATGTATTATTCTCTCAACTCATTTAGTATCTGGTAAATACAAGTAATCATCATCATCATTTTACGTCCGCTTTTCCCTGATTGCAAGGCTAGGACGGGAACTGATTCTGGCTTGATTTCTACAGCTGGATGCCCTTCCTAACACCAACCTCATTTACAGTGAGTGCTAGGTGCTTTTTTGCCGTGGCACCTCCACGACCACTTTACAGTGGAATGATAGGGACCCCAGTCCCTATCATCTCATTTCTACAGCTGAGTAAACTGGAGCAATGTGAAATAAAGTATCTTGCTCAAGGAAACAACACATCACCCGGTCTGAGAATTGAATCACAACCTTTCGATTGCAAGCCCAATGCTCTAACCACTAAGCCATGTGCCACCAAGTAATGAAGTTGGCAAATAGACAGTCATGAGAATGTCAGATAGAATGTTTTGTAGTGTTCATTCTGGTGAGGTCAACTTTGCCTTTCATCCTTTCAAGTTTGATAAAAAAAAAATACCAGTCCAGCAGTGGGATGATTTTTCATCTGTATCTCTTTTTCATTTTCTCTCTTTCACTCTCTCTCCTTCTCTGGAAGAAATCAACAATGTTCATATCTGGCACGTTGATGGGCTCTACCAGGTTTTAAATGCCCTAGGCATGCTGTATGTCACTATGGCAGTGTGGAAATGCCTAAACAGACTAAGATCTGGTGTTGGACGTGCAAAAATCACTCTTGCAAAATGGGGATATTTAAAGGATGGGGGCGTTGTGTGTGACTAAGGCATTGAACCACAGACCATGCAGCACCACCTGATATGCCCCCAGCTGGAATACAAAGTACCATGTGATATTTGTTCTGGTTCTTTATGTTCTGAGTTGAAATCTTGCTGCAGCATACTGCTTTTCATCCTTCGGGGGATTGATAAAATAAAGTACCAGTCAAGCACTGAGGTCAATAGAATCAACTTCTTTCCCCCAAAGAAAAAGAAAATTGCTAGTTTTGTGCCTATGTTAGAAACCATTATTACCATATTTCTAATGAAAGACTGCCTGAAATTTTCAAATAATTTGGAAAATAATCAAGAACTTGGACAAATTTAGTAATATAACTAACTTTCTCCATTATTAAGCTAGCATTTGGAACATAACTTAAGAAAGGTCCTTACATAAAATTATGATGGTCGGTATAAATATAAATATTTAAAAATAAACAGTTTTGTATCATAAAGCTGGGGTCAGTTTCAGGCAGTTTGATATCGAAAGGGTTATTTTCATAACATTCCCCCATGCCGAGGAAACATTAAGAGATCTAAATAATTTTGGTAGTCGCTGTTGACAAAAAGAACTATACAAGTTGTTCAGGTTTAAATGGATATTCAGCTTAAAGTTGGTTTTTTCCAATTTTTCTTTGAATAAAATAATTAAATTATTGTTGTTGTTTAGAAAGAGACCTGTTGTTTGGTGTTAACTCTTAACATCCTGTACCACACAAAACCATATGAAACCACATTATTAAGACATTCTTGTTAAGTACACAGCAACACCATGACTGCATCACATTAAAAAATTAATGTCTTTACTTCAGTTTACTGCAAATTTTTACAACAATCTGTCCACTAGAAAAAATACTAAACACATTTCAATTAACAAACTTGTTTTTAAATATTTTTTGATAAATCATTACAGGATACTAAGAGCATTTACAGTGAAGTGATTCTATTGCTGTTGCTATTTAACCCTGTTCTAATAAAATACAGTTTGTGTGTTTCAAATAATTTTCAAAATAACCAAAAATTCAAATGGACTTAATAAATCAAGGCATGTGGTCCAGTGGTTAGGTCTTATGGTCACAAGGTTGTGAAGTTGATTGCTGGATAGAGTGGTGTATTTTGTTCCTCCCTTCCTCCTTCCACTTCTTCACCCACTTATTCCTGAGAGGGTTGTGGGGGCAGAGTCCTCAAACACTCCCTCCAGCGGGTCCTGTCAGAAGCAACCATCTCCAACTGATCCAGCTGGATCCCCAAGCGTGACCAGCCAAGCTTATGGATGTTATCCAACCATCTTGCTCGAGGTCTACCTCTGGGTCTCCTACCTGTTGGTTTTTGCCCATAAAATCTGTCCAGTGATTCTTTCCTGAAACATTCTAACCACATGCTGTACAGGAGCTGTGATCTCTCAATTTGTTCTTGAGCAAAATTATATCATGTTGCTCTTTCTGCCTGGAGCTGCAGCCATCAGATTGTATCAGCAATGGAAAGATCAATGGAAACATTGTTTCCTTGGTCCTATCTGACAGTTAGCTCCTTTCCTTTTTTTTACTATAGTAAAATAACTAAGTTTGTCATTATATTTAGAACATAATTTAATGAAGGTTTGTACATAAAATTATGGTAGAAGGTTTTTAAATAAATATAAAAAAAATTAAAAATGAGAAATCATGGTTGATCTCAGGTAGATTGGTATTGTAAGAGTAAATCCTTTTGATACCAAACTGTCTGGATTTAGGATACAAAATTCCTAATTTTATAATGTGTATCTTTCTATTAAAACTTGCAAACATAATTTTATTCTAGAAATTTTTGTAAAGTAATGCTCTAAATATTAGCTTACAGATGAAAACTTTGTTATTTTATCAAATTCATCCAAATTTTTGGTTATTTTCAAAATTAATTGAAACATATAGGTAGTATATTTCATTAGAAATACAGTAATGAAAGGCTTAAGTAAAATTAAGACATCTTGATAACTTTTTCAGAGTTTTAGCAATACAGCCACCTTATTCATTCTTAAGTGGTGTGGAAACTGAAGTATCTTAGCATTGTTTCCTCTTGCCACCCATCACTTGTCCAATTGTTGTTGTTGATGCTACTATTGCTGGTGTTGTTGTTTGTGATGGTGCTGGTGTTAATCTTACTTATGCAGAGGTCATGAGTAGACCTAATTATGCTTGAGCAGACACACATGACACAGATTATAACCAATCAAAATGTTTAGAAATAATCCCTTGCTCTAACACACCTAATATAGAACTATCTGGCATGTCAGTTTGGCTTGTTTAATCAGCCAATTTTATCAAAGGTGCATTGGCCAGAATTTTTACATTTAAAACATATTTACATTTTTAAAAATAGTAAAAAGATTGTAGAGGAAGTTTGAGCATAAAATCGTATTCTTTCTTATATTGATTTATTTTTGCTGTTATTGATTATGATGTTAATGATGATAACAGGAGCAATGATGATGTGATGACGATGATTGATGGTGATGATGATGAGGATGATGATGGTGATGATGGTGATGGTGGTGGTGGTGACTATGATGATGATGATTAATTAAGAAGATTTATAAATAAGATACATAGACACATGCACACATTCACAGGATGAATATATATGAATAAATAAATCTTTAAATGTTTAAAATTTCATCTCTAACTGGTCATTATACTTAAGAATGGATTAATCTCATTATCCACATTCTGCTTATATCTCTTCTAATTCTGAAAAGATTTTCATGTTTTCGCCTTTTTTTTGTTACTGATCCATCACTATCAAGAAAAATTGCAGTTTTATATAAAACTTCATAAAACATATGAAAGTATAGCATGTATGTATCAATAACTCCTGGTGGAATCATAGAGCCACTATAATGACATACAGCATTTCTTCAACATTATAAATCTGGCAAAACTTATCTCTCTCCAGGTCTGAACACAGTTGATATCTTCTAGAAAAAGTGAGGGAGTGGTAGAGAGAATGGTACATTCTTTAATGATATCAAAAAGTTTAAATGCATAGTTTTCTTCAACAGGATTTGAACTCAAAGTGCAGAGAGCTAGAATGAATATTGCAAAGTATTCTATCCAATGTTCTAATGACTATGTCAATTCACATGAAACTATAGGGGATTAGAAAAATATGCCCAGAACAA
The DNA here is from genome assembly GCA_964016885.1 of Eledone cirrhosa. NCBI lineage: Eukaryota > Metazoa > Mollusca > Cephalopoda > Octopoda > Eledonidae > Eledone > Eledone cirrhosa. The sequence continues at coordinate 356,613,372 of OZ024741.1, forward strand.
AAATAATTGAGCCTTACCTTATTTAACCCTTTTGATAACAAACCACCCTATGTTATACAATACCAGTCGCTTATATTATACAATACTAAGTGTTTATATTTATCTAAAAACATTCCATAAACCTAATAGGAATAATTCAATGTAAGAACCTTTGTTAAGTTATGTTCCAAACATTAGATAAATAATGAGAATATTTGTTATACAGTGAAATTCTGTTATAACAAAATTCATGGGGGTATAAAAAAAAATTGTTGTAACGAAAAATTCTTTATAATGAGATCGACCTAACACATCGAAAGTGTGGCTGGGGATTGAAAAAAAATTTGTTATACTGAAAAATTTGTTATAATGGTATTCGTTATAATGGATTTTACCTGTATTACTAAATCCCTCCAAAAAAGGTCAAGTCTCCTGCAAGCTCTCTTGATGTCACTTACTTCTGTTCTTTCTCCTCCCTTCATACATGCCATGTATATAATGTATATCTATCTATCACATTGTGTGCCAACCTGATTTAATGATCACTTCATAACAGTTCACCTTTTTCTTCAGTAGTGGACACTCACCTTTCCAGAATGATATGATTGTTCATTGCTTGCAATTAAAGTTCAAATCAAATTCCCTTCCCAGAGTTTGGTTTTCCAATCCTGCAGTCCTCACTTTTTCATTTCACACTCACATCACTTTCAGCCTTCTTCCTAAACTCTATTTCATTTTCATTGACCATAACATCTCTAGTATTTGACTGGCATTATATTTCATTTACCTTGGAAGGATGAAAGAAAAGTGGACTATGGTGGGATTTGAACTCAGAATTTAAAGAGCCTCTTGAATGTTCATATCTGTTCTCTTGGATCCTTAGTGCTCAGAGCTTATTGTCTTATTTCATCCAGACCCACTGTTGCCATTGCTGCATGATCTTGGGTTTTATTCAGTGTCAACACCTTAATCCAGGTCACCAAATCTACAGCCTTGGTTTCGGGGTTCAACAACTACTGCAACCATACCAAAATCTGATTAGGGAAGCCAGTCATGAACTCAAATTTACTACTTTTTTCAGCCCTTCTCCAGTGATACTACCCGACCCAACCAATTTTCTTACCCCATTAACATATATATATTCACCTGTTTCTCAACTTATTTAATTCTTCTTAATTTATTATAAGCTATAAACCCCCCCCCCCCCCCCCCCCAATCTCTTTCAGTAAGTTTTCTAATTGGTTATCATCATTTATCCCCAGATATAACGCTAATGTTTTTCTTCTGGATACACCGGGAGAAAAAGTTTGCTACATCAGGAATACTTTGTAATTTTGCTATTAACTTCCTCACATCTCCTTTGTCAACCTTATTACATTACAATTAATCCTAACATTTTATATCTTATTCATCAAAATAGACAAATAAGAAAAACAATTGAACCCTACCTTATTTAATTTTGTTCTTCTCTGGGCTTTTTGGGTACACATGAAGAAATTAATTCACTTACTCTCACAGCTTGAGACACCTCAAAGCACTGATAGCTAATCCATACACACTCTTCTTCTTCACCTGTTTGAAACAATAGAAGCCAAAAAATGGCCAATCCTCCCACATGCTCTCTTGATGTTACTTTTGTTCTTATTTCTCCCTACCATGCATGCTATACATGACGTATACCTGCCCACCACATTCCACTATATATATAACAGCAAGTAGTTTCTTGGTGGGTTAAACACCGTGCCAGATTTTGGTATAAGCTGAACAAGTTACAGTTTAAGGCTTCACAATCTGTAGGGGTCCCTAAATAATTAAAAGGTATATTATCAGTTTTATGTCTGCTTTCCTATGCTTGCATGTGTTTTATGGGTCTTTTGTAGTACAGTTCTCCTCCATTTGTGTTCCTTCATCATTTCTGTGAGGTTCAGTATTCTGAGATCAGCGTTCACCACTTCTGCCCATGTTTTTCTTGGTTTTCTTATATATATTTTAATCTATAAATATAAACAATTTAACCTTTTCAATACGAGGTTTCTAATGAAAGGCATTGACTATTATTTTCAAAACATTCTGACAATTCTCAAGAATTGGAGGAATTTAGTCATATAACTAACTCTCTCATTATTGAGCTGTGTTAGGAAGGTAACTTCACTGAGGTTCTTACATAAAATTGCATTTTTAGATTAATTTAAACACTTTAAAGTAAACAACTACATATCATAGAACCAAGAGCAATTTCAGGAGGTTTGGTATCATCAAGAACTTAAGTCTTTATTCAGTAAATAATTGTTTCTACTTTTGGCACAAGGCCAGCAAATACCCCAGTGCATTTTTGGTGCTTTATTTTATCAACCCTGTAAGGATGAAAGGCAAAGCTAATCTTCGCGGGATTTGAACCCAGAACTTAAAGGGTCATAACTCTATGGTGCAAAGCATGGTGTCTGATGCTCTACCGATACTGCCAATCCACCACCCTTCAGTAAATAATGCATAATATAGTTTGTTCAGATTTTATTCAGTAGATAATACGTAATATAGTTTGTTATATGTTCTTTTGCTTTGTACACCATGTAAAATGTTGTATGTAGTGTTCAAAACAAAATAACACCTAAGAAATGTGGTGGCTCATACATTGGAAAGTAGCCATCCACAAAGCAGACATCCAGATTAAAGACCACATTCACACAAGTGTTACAGAAATGTCCCACCCAAGATATCAAACTCCCCAATGAAGCTACTAAATGCGCTCTGAAAAAAAAAAGACCTTTCACTTCACTTGAAAAAGATCATTGGGGCTAGTATCTGTGTAAAAGCTGTCAATTTGTATTTTGCAAAATAGTGAACAGATGATTTTTTTGCTTCTCCATGTTCTTACCAATACTAGCTTTGATGCGTAAACATATATATATATATATATATATATATATGCATTCGTGAGTTTTATATCAAATAATGATAATATTCAATTCATTTGCAAACAAACAGCCTCCTAATGTTATGTGTTCTAGACGACTATCATCATTCTTTTGTTCTAGTGGTGGCAGAGAGCATCAATCGACAATTGTTTCAGGGTTATTGCCCTTTGTCAAGATTGTGTATCTCTCTTTTTCTGCCACAAACTGGAACTTTTGAGAATATATAGTATTCTCTAAAGTATAAATTGGCTGATTAACCTAATTTGTATACTGAGTGATTTTACAGCTGGCTTTACTGAAAATTAAAAACAAAATTAGTTTTCACTCTAACATAGCAGATATGTAAATGCAAACTGCCTCATAATGCTATGTGTTTTAGATACTATTATCATCCTTTTGTTCTAGAAGTAGCAGAGAGAAACAATGAACTATGCAAATTAGGCTAATCAGCCAGTGTATACTTTAGAGAATACTATATATTCTCAAGAGTTCAGAAAAGAGAGATGCACAATCTTGACAAAGACAATAACCCAGAAACAATATTGTTGATTGTTTCTCTCTGTCAAACTTGATAAATAATCATTTAAATGGAGTTAAGTTTAAAATGTAACTTTGAAAAAATAACAGATAAATGTTATCTATAGTCCTTTATGAGGAACAGTCAGATAAAATTTACCTAGTCTGTCCTCTTAGTCCGTAGAAATTAATTAGACAAATAATCATTTAAACAGAGCTAAGTCTAAAATGTAAGTTTGAAGAAAAAAATAGATAAATGTTACCAAAAATTTTCCCAGTCCTGACTATTGATAGTTTTGCTTGTTCTTTGTGGAAATATCCAATCGTTGCATTATCAACGAGGCTTAGAGTTTTTCAAGAGACTCCCTCAGTTAAGACCGAAATTTCCAAAGTAGTCCCCGTTAGCAACAAATTCAAAAGGGGTGAAAATCATCCCATGGCTAGCAGACAAGATAGAATTGTTGTGAAGGGTAGGCTGGTGGCAAGTAATTTCATTGCTAGAAGAAGCAATAATGATAAAAAGAACGGTTTTTTAAATCTTCATTACATTTATTGAGGTGTAGTGCGCGTTTCGCGATGGATCAGCTCAAGGCTCGATCTGTATCGATCTAGCTCGACTCTGGAATCAAAAGCTCATTGAACTTCTGTTATGGTAATGACCGAATGATTGCCTTACAGTTTTGAAAAAAGTACATATCGTTCATTTATGGTGGTCAATTTTACTTCATTTGATTGGTGGTTTTGCGAGAAGAAATGTTTGGGTATGTAAGATGGGTGAGGGGAAGAATTAGAAGGAAGATCATGGCTTGAGGGGATGAAAGAATGATGGTGGAGTACATCGTTTGGTAGAGGTGCGGATGGGGTGGTATTTTGTCCGGTTCTTAGACACTTTGGCATTTATGTGTCGATGTGAGGGTGTTGGGGTGAGAATCCAGAGATGAATATGTATATGTGTATGTGCTTGTGTGTTTGAGTGGTTTATTTATACATTGTATGGTGTAAAAACATACAAGTACTCAGAAATGTGTATATAAAGTCCTATATATGATAATTTATAAACAATGATTACATGACTTGAACTACAAGAGCCTTGTTAGGAAAAGAAATGAAATAATATATAAATGAGTATTTAATTGTTTCTTTTTGTTTATATTTGTTTATATTTATTCTTTTCAGGTGCTTACAAGACTCACCTTTTCACCTTGAGACTTGATTTAGGACCACATGATGAAATACCTGATAGCCTTGAAATGGTCAGTGATGTGAAGTTTACCATGCCAGCTAGCACTATTTCTAAATGCCAGATTCGATCTATATCATGCGGCAATCCAACCCCACCAGAGAAATGGGTGCGCTATATAGCACATTACAATTATAAAGTTGCTATCGAGCATAATTTGGAAGGAAATATAAAAAATATACCGGAAATTGATGTCCATGTAGCTGAAGCGAATGATTCTGAATCAGACTCTTAGTTTGAAGATAAGTAAGGCATAATTGGTGAAAAACACTTCACCCATGAACACTATTGTTTACTTAATCTTACTACTACTACTACTAAAACTAAAATGACAAAGACTACTACTACTACTACTACTACTACTACTACTACTTCCGACTTTTCCACACAACCAAAATACCCCCAGTCTCCAGACTAGACATTTTTGATAGTCTATACATGATGCCTTCCATAGTGAAGCAAGTTTTAGATATTTGCATAGGGGGAAAATAATAATAATAATGTTGTTGTTATTGTTGCTGTTGTTACTGATTTATATTTATTTATTTATTCATATATTTATTTTTATTGACAGATAACATACTATGATTTCAATTAGTTGAACTGGAGTATCTTAGGGTACATGCTTTCGATTTTGTGACTAGCTTCAGTTTCTTTTTATATGTGAGCATATATACATATACATATACATATACATACATATATACATACATACATATATACACACATATATACATACATATATATGCATATATATATATATATATACATATATATATATAATTTAAGCCAAAATCTCGATTGGGGGATATAAGTTAGAAAAGTATTAGACAACTTTCTGATTTATATATATATATATATATATATATACACCTGTATATATATACATATGTACATATGAATATATATGTGTGTGTGTATATGTGCGTGTGTGTGTGTGTGTACGCAGTGTCTGTGAATGTGTGTGTGTGTGTCTGTGTATATGTGTGGGATTAGCGTTCTCACTATGTTAGATGTCTTACTAGTTAAGATGTTTGATATTGGTCTTGTGCTATGAAACTGCAGTAGGGGTATTTTGGAATGAGTATAATTAATTCTTCTGAATTTATTTTGCTAACATCTCCCATTTATGAATTTATATATACCCATATATATATATATAAATGTGAGGAATCAAAACATATCAAATATGTTTGATTTTTGTGTTTCTCAATTAAAATGCTCAATAGACTTTATCCAGAGCTATAATAATTCAAAAGTAAAAGATATATGTATGTATATATATATGTATAGAGAGAGAGAGGACCATATATCCAAGAGAATACATAATATATTGTATATTCTCTTGTGGTCCTTTCTCTCTCTCTCTCTATATATATACATATATCTTTTACTTTTGAATTATATATATATATATAAGAGAAAGTTGTTAAAAGAATATATATATATATATATATATATATACAAAGGCAGATATGGAGAAGAAGTAATTTCTCAGAAGAAGGGATGTGAAAACGAAAAGTATAGTTGTTATATGATAAGTAGAACTGTGAATTGAATGGAACTTAACTTATTTGAAAACAAACAAAAAAATATCTATATATTTCAACCTTTCATTTCATTTTATTTCCAATTCATTTTTAAAATCATTTCTGGTTCATTTTCTTAATTTAAAAAGAAAAAAAAATTATTTAATGATCCCCACCCCTCCCCCAGTGGAAAAAATCACAAAAACGAAAAAAAAAAACTATTGCTGTTCTTTATGGTAGAGTCTTGTAGAGTCGTTCTTGTGTAACATGCAGCATTCAGTTAGTTCAACTAGTCCGTTGTAGCTACCATTTTTCAACCAATCATAATACTGATCTGACAATTTTAACAAATTAATTATAAACCTAATATCAATAATTAACAAGAAAAAAATAATAATAAATTCAATAATATTTTATAGAATTAAAACTAAGGACATCTAAATAAAGATTTCTAATGTTCTTTTTAGATGAGTATATATATATATGTATATATATATATATATTTATATATATATATATATATATATATATATATATATATATATATATATATATATATATACATACATACACATACATATATACACAATTATGTATGTGCCTATGGATGCATATATATACATACATATTATATATATATATATATATATATATATATACATATGTATGTATATATATATATATATATATATACACATATGTATGTATATACATATATATATATATATATATATATATATATATATATATATATATATATATTGGTATATATATTTATATATGTATTTATGTGTATGTGTATATATATATATATATATATATATATATATATAAAATATGTGTGTGTGCATGTGAGTGTGTGTTTGTGTGTAATAATAACAGAAAGAGAGGAAACAACAACCAACAATATTCTTCCATATATTGGACCAATATCTCAAAATCTTGATTATGTAATTCACCATATTTTCTATTGTGTTCTTGTCTGTGCATTTACATATTTTTTCACTTGTATGTGTGGTTTTCATTCTTTTTTTATTATTATCTTATTTATTTATTTATTTATTCATTTTATATTTTCCTGCAAACCTTCTCAAACAAAATCACATTACCAACCCAACCCAAATTCACTTGTTGCTTAAAACTAATAGTTGACATGACATATTATTATTGTATCTCCATTAAAAAGCTGAATGTCTTGGCTGAAAAGAGGCCATATTGAAACACACACACACATACACACACACACACACATATATGTGTGTGTGTGTATGTATATATATATAATATATATATATATTTACAAGGGAGGAGGAACAAAACATAAAACAAAAATAATAAAATAAGATTTTTAATAATTTAATTTCTTTAATGGTATTTTGCATATTTTATGTAAATTTCTTTCATTGCTACATTTATATTACAAGATAATTTCAATAGTAAACATTTCCTCTGAGTATTTTGGTTTCACTTCAAATGTGCAGCTTTGATTATTTGTTTAAACTATTTTGGAATATTAATCATATTGGATGATATATTTCTGCTTGTGTTTCTCATAGATTTATATAAGCACTTATGTCTGTAAATATACACATTTACTACTCACATACCATACATATACTCACAAAGACCCACATAGACACTCTAACTACAACAACTACAAACATTTTTAGACCATTTTTCCCTGGTAAAGCAGGCTCCATGATACATGTCATATTGATCATTGGGTCGTCTTTAGAGGCAATGTTTTACAGCCGGATGTCCTTCCTAGCACCAATACTTTTAGTTGCCTCATATAACATGCAGGAACATGGTGTACATATTGTGAGCCACATATTTATACATCACATACACACACATACATATTCACACAGATACATATTAATTGTATACAGTATTTATTTATTTATTGGTGAGTTGTTAATAAGTAAAGTTTAAATTGAATTATAATTTTTTTTTTGTTTCTGAAACTGAAATTGAGAAAGAAGAAAAAAAAACCCCAGTATGTCAATCAGTAAAACCATATATATATATATATATATACATATATATATATATAAACACTTGTATTACGTAAAAGTAAAAATACAATCTTCATTTTATGAATATTTTTTCATACTTGCCTTTGTTAAACAGCTGAGAAAATAATTTGTTTATTCATGGATTAAGGAAGTTATTGCTATGGTTCTTGTTGAATAAAAGAAATAATTTGTTATTTCAAAGTGACATAATTATTTGAAAAAATACAAAAAATGTTTATAAATATCATTTTAGTGAAAAGTAAAGTGTGCATAAATTAAAAGTGTTTTTAGAATAAATTCAACCAACCAATTGCTTTTGAATATAGAGAAATAATTGTTCACTTGGATCCAAATGAGAAAACTGTTAAAATTACTTTAGTGGGTTGAAGTGGTGAAAATGATTTCATTTTTCAAATAAATTCTTCAAAATCTGACTAAAACAACATTTTTATCACTATAAAATTTCTTTGGGATTAATTAATCCTACAACTCTAACTATTCTAAGATGGTCAGCTTGAAAGCAATTGAAATTAAGACTTGAAGGGATGTATGTATGTATAGATATACATAAATACATATATATATACACACACACACACATATATATATATATATATATATATATATATATATTTATATGTATGCATATAGAGATATATGTGTACCTGTGAATCTGTGTATATATATATATATATATATATATGTGTGTGTGTGTGTGTTATTTAAAAAAAAGGGTTTTATATGCATAAAAACAATGAACATTGATGTACAACTGTAGAGTCTAATGCTTATAATTTTATTTACAGTGACTTCAAAGTTTCACAAGGGCTATATCTTATTCAAATAGTTTGAATAAGCCATAGACTTGGTAGGACTTTGAAGTCATGTGTAAATAAAACTATAACACACACATGCACACAAATACACACAGAGACACAGAGACATAGACACACACACATACACACATATATATATATTTATATAGTAATCAGTAAAATCTCAACAGATAGCCTACACCATTTCTGCTGGCCTTGAACTGAGTTTGAACTGCCAACTCTGCACCTAAATATGATTTATGTGTGGTCTTCCTGGTTTTCACACGCACACAGATATATACACACACAAACATGTACATACATATATATATATACACACAAACATATACATATATATATATATATACATACATATACATATATATATACATATGAATACATACACACATACATATATAAAATCAGAAAAATGTTAACTTTTTTCAGATTGCTCCCTTCATTAAAAGCTTTTGCATTTAACAAGCTATTATTATAAAATCTCTTTCTCTGACTCTCTCCCTCCCCCTTTCTCTCTCTCTGTCTCTCTCTACCAGCAGTGATTTTGTTCAACAAATGTACACCCAATTACAACATATAAAGCTTTTGATTAAAATAATAAAATACAGGACACTGTATAGAAAACATCAAGGTACATTTAGCTAAAATAACTTAATTATAGTTTTCCCCGTGAAATAATAACCTTGAAAAAATATTACTCTGAAAATTGTTTTGTTATTTCTGAAAAAATAAAATCAGGAAAGATACATTATTTTTTAATCTGAAAGAAAAACTCTGAATTATGTTTAGAAAGAAATGGTCACTCTTTTGCTTGTATGTGTCTATAAGTTTATGTGTGTGCCTGTGTATGTGTCTGTGGATGCATGTGTGAGTGTATGTATGAGAGTGTATGTGTATATGTGTGTGAATATGAGTGTGTGTGTATGTGTATGCAAGTATGAAGTATGTATGTATGAAAGATAAAACAAGGTTGAAGTTGCAGCCTCCATTGATAAAAAGGAAATATTATAAGATAGATGTTCAGGTGTATCATACTAAAATATCAAATATCAAATATCAAAAGCTCTTGGTGTCACAGAAAAAAAGCAAAAAAATAAAATTAAATAAATAAAATAAAATATATATGCATATATATATTGAACTATAGACATTGAAACCCTATGTTTGTGATCCTTCAATTCATTTGAGATCAACTAATGTTAGTAAAAGAAAAAAATCTTGATGGAGCTATATTATAAGTTTGAGTGAAAAACAAAAAGGAAAGAATCGTGAATCTCAACTATTTATTAATACTTGTGAGCATTCCAAGGTGAAATAAAAGTTATTTCTTTGCATTTTAATTCTTTTTTCTTTGTTTTTAAAAAAGGTTTTGTTGAGATTTTAAAGAAACAAAAAAAAAAAAAAGAAAATAACTAAACGAAAATTGTTGGTATTTGAAATTTGTTATATATTTACATTATTAGTTTCTGGAAAATAAAAAGAATATATATACATGAAACAATTGAAACAGTGTAAGAGTTTTGCTTCCACAATATGTTTATTTTATATAATATAATAATTGTTTCCACTTTAGGCACAAGGCCAGCAATTACCCAGTACATTACTGGTACTTTATTTTATTGACCCCGTAAGGATGAAAGGCAAAGTTAACCTCGGCGGGATTTGAACTCAGACTGTAAAGGGACGTAACTATGCTAGAAAGCATGGCGTTTTATATAATATAATAATGAAAGTTATTGTATACAGTGCTCAGGTGCACTACAACTCATCAAAGGTACATGCATAGTACAGAGAATAATTTACAAATGTTAGGAGAGTGAACAGTGTATGAATCATGTTATACACACAGACACATGCATGTGTATGGAGGAGGAATATCAGGTGTAGTGTTGGCGAATTTTAGGAAGCATGGAAATTTTGAAGGATGCAGTGTCCCAACAGCTAACAACCGATGCAGGTAGTTTGTTCCATGCATTAGCAACTCTGAGCATGAAAAAATGTTTCGAAAAGTCATGGGAGCTGTACTGTTTTCTGACTTTGTAAGCATATCCATGGGTGTTGGACACATGGAATTCAAAAAGGTGCTCAGGGTTGTTGGTTGGAAAGATGGTTAATAATCTTGTGGGTTGCCAGACATCAGAGCTTTAATGTATCCATGCCTAGGGAAGCAAGGCATTCAGAGTATGGTAGATGCCTGATGGAGGGTATTTGTTTCGTTGCATGTCCCTGAACAGTTTCCAGGAGATCAATATGGTTTTTGAAAATAAAATTTTGAAGGAGGTTTAGTAATATAACTAACTTCTTCATTATTAACTAGTTAAATTCATGGTATTTATTATGCTTCGCAGTATAAAGTTACTTCCCTTTACATTCTGAATTCAAATTCCGCCGAGGTTATTTTTATCTTTCATCCTTACGGGATTGATAAAATAAAGCACCAGTATCGTACTGGGGTCGATCTAATTGACTTTCCCTCCCTCAAAATTGTTGGCCATGTGCCTAACTCAGAAACCATTATTAAACTGGTCAAAAGTAGAAACAATTATTAAACTGGTATTTAAAGCATAGCTTAACAAATGTTCTTACATAAAATTCTGACAGATTTTTTTTAGATAAATATAAACACTTTAACACTTTCATTGCCATATTTCTTATGAAAGACCCTGCCTATGATTTTCAAATAATTTTGAAAATAATCAAGAATTTGAAGGGATTTAATCAAATAACTTTCTCATTACTCAGTTGGTGTTTAGAAAATAACATAACAAAGATTCTCACATAGAATTATGTTAGAAGGTATTTTTTAGGTGAATATAAACACTTTAATCCTTTAATGACTGGATTAAAAAAAATATATACCGTCTATGCTTTTCAAATCCTTTTTAAAAGGTACTGGTTTTATTTTGTTATCTGTTGTACATCAATATATTACGTCAACTATATTTTACAAAAAGAAGTTGTATAATGATGAAGAAAAAAATATTTTCTTCTTCTGCCTCCATGGTACTTTCAAGAAGAAGATGAAGAAGAAGGAGGATCTACACGAAACAATTGAAACTGTAAAAGTTTTGCTTCCACAATATGTTTATTTTATATATGCCTCTCCCCTTTCTTTATCATATTTCTAATGAAATACACTGCTTATGCTGTTTGAAAATAAGATTTTAAAGCCTGTTGCTGCTCTTCCTACAACTAGCCAGTGAATCATAAAGCGCTCACTCCAGCAAACTGAAATGAACAGAGTTAGGTGCCTTAAAACCTGTTTGTTACCATATCTCTAATGAAATATACTGCCTATTATTTTCAAGTCATTTTGAAAATAATCAAGAATTTGAAGGGATTTAGTAATATAATTAACTTTCTCATTATTAAGCTGGTGTTTGGAAAGCAACTAAACAAAGGTTCTTACATAAAATTATGATGGAAGATTTTTAGATAACTATAAACATTTTGAAACAAAAAGAGGTTGTTTAAGGTAGTTTTCTATCAAAAGGGTTAATCTGAGCAAATCAAAATAACACTTGCAAGATCTGAACTAATGATCATGCTCTTGTTATCACTGTTTAGCTCCAGGTCAGCTCTGATCATGCAGACATTTTATCAAAGACATTCTAGACATGACAATTCTGCCTTTTTCCTATGTACAGGGAACCCAGCATCACATTATTCAGCATGTTCTTTTCTAAGGTGATAGAATGGAACTTGATTTGGCAGTTATTTCTAGAAGGTCAGAAAACCTTGTAATAGCTTTTATTCTATTGGCTTATAATTGTCAAGTGACCAATAATATCTTAACCTCATAGCCATTGTGACGATATACATTCATTTTGACCTATATAATACATATATTTGGCATGTTTACATGTCTCTCACTCTATATATATATGTTTAAATCTACCCGATGTATTCAAACATTATTAATCCCGCCGGAGTTGACTTTGCCTTTCATCCTTACGGGGTCGATAAAATAAAGTACCAGTAATGCACTGGGTAATTGCTGGCCTTGTGCCTAAAGTAGAAACAATTATAGTTATCTCGTTCAGCTAACAGAAAGGAATTGCTTATCCATACAATAAAGACGGATATGAGCTACGTTGAATATAATACCCTAAATATACAATACCCAAGTAAAGGATGAGATGGTCATGACTGTAATGGCTTTGATCATAAGTCTGCTGACCTAAAGCTAAACAACAACATGCACACTGCACATACATACACACTAACTCCCATACATCAAATATATATAGAAAATGTAAAAGTATTTTCTATTATACATATTAAGTTGTGTGATAAACAGTCAAAGTATACAATAAATTTATATCTGTGTATATATATATATATATATATATATATATATATATATATATATATATATATGTATACATATATACAGTATAGAGGTAACTGAGACTGCATATATGCATTTATAAATTGAATATATAGACATGTAAACATGCCAAATATACATATTTCCCTGATAAACACTAAATCTGGATTAATCTGCATACCTAAATATGGTTGCGCGATCCCCCCCCCCACACACACAGCCCCGGCGGACAGGATGGAGAGGCGTTCCCACGGAGGATGGCAAGGGACACGCGCTGGAAAAGCCACTCCAACTCGCGGGATTCACACCTGCAGCTAGCCAACTCAGCGCCTATGGTGGTGAGTAGGGAGGTAGCCCTAGGGCCAAGGACACCAGAAGTCTCCACTGCCAGGGGTACAACTGCAAACCTGTTGGAGAGCGACCGGTATTTGAGGAGCTTGGCCTCCTCAGTCAGACGTGCAGCAGAACCTGGGTTAGTGGCAGACTGCACCAGGTTGCAGAAAAATGTTTAAATCTATATACACACTAGCTACCTCAGTTACTTCTATACTACCTTTATACTGTATATGTACAGATATAAATTTATCATATACTTTGGTTGCTTAGTACACAACTTAATCATTTCCTTTATCATTTCATTTTACGTCTGCTTTTCCCTGCTTGCAAGGGTGGGACGGGAACTGATTCTGGCTTGATTTCTACAGCTGGATGCCCTTCCTAACACCAACCTCATTTACAGTGAGTGCTGGGTGCTTTTTTCATGTGCACCTACACATCCACTGTACAGTGTGGGCTGGGTGCTTTTTTTGCCGTGGCACCTCCACAACCACTTTGCAGTGGAATGATATGGACCACAGTCCCTATCATCTCATTTCTACAGCTGAGTAAACTGCAGCAATGTGAAATAAAGTGTCTTGCTCAAGGAAACCACACATCACCCGGTCTGAGAATTGAACTCACAACCTTTCGATTGCAAGGCCAATGCTCTAACCACTAAGCCATGTGCCTCCATAATATATGACAAAATCAACTATCAACATGAACACTAATAATATGCAAATTAGTATGTCCATTTCATGATAGGGTATATAAGCCCCTTGCTTACGTATTTCCTTGTTGTTTAGATGATAACATACGTATTTCCTTGTGGTTGTTTAGATGATATACATACCTTCTGATGAGAACCCAACAAGGTTTGAAAATCAATTAGTGTTTATCAGGGAAATATGTATATTTGGCATGTTTACATGTCTATATATTCAATTTATAAATGCATATATGCAGTCTCAGTTGCCTCTATATTGTATATATGCATACATATATATATATATATATACACACAGATATAAATTTATTGTATACTTTGACTGTTTATCACAACTTAATATGTATAATAGAAAATACTTTTACATTTTCTATATATATTTGATGTATGGGAGTTAGTGTGTATGTATGTGCAGTGTGCATGTTGTTGTTTAGCTTTAGGTCAGCAGACTTATGATCAAAGCCATTACAGTCATGACCATCTCATCCTTTACTTGGGTATTGTATATTTAAAACTATATAATGTGTCAGCCCTTTTTCAAAACATGAGACTGTAATTTGAAGATGACTTAGATGCTATTACTAGTAGGTCAAGCGACCATGTGGTGGCTCCCTTAGTGGTCTGTTATGTGTTGTGTGTACACTTGAGTGTGCAAATATTCATACATTTGGTATGTGTTGTGTGTGCATTTGAGTGTGCAAATATTCATACTAGCAGTAAGGCTTACTGTTTATTTATCACTTTTGTTTATGCTATTTCTTATTATTTGCCCAGCTTTTGCCCTCTAACACACCCATCTGTTTGCTTTTTATTATTATTAGTTTATCTTTATAAGCTTAGTAGTTAGAGTGTTCAGCTCAAAATGATAAGATCATGAGGCCAATTCTCGATGGCATGTTGTGTTCTTGAGCAAGAGACTTTATTTCAAGTTGCTCTGGTCCACTCAGATGGCAAAAATGACTTATACTTATAATTCAAAGAGCCAGGCTTGTCACATACTGTCCCACTGAATCTCCCTGAGAAGTAAGTTTAAGGTACACATATCAGTGGAATGCTCAGCTTCTTGCATGTTAATTTCATGAGCAAGCAATTCCTTTGTTTGAACAACTGAAACACTCGTCAGAACCAATGGGAGTCAATAAGTGGTCGCACAAACTGTTTTCCTTTCAGATGCAGAAAACAGATACCAATCTACCTTTAGACCTTTAGTATAAGTTCTTTAGCTGTATAAAGTATTGGTAGCAGAAAGGATCATGTTTCATAGTTGAGGAAAGGATCAGATCAGAAGGCATATGTTAAAACATAATAACAATTTTATTTTTTTCTTCTTTGTATTAATATAAGTACAAGAGAGTGAAGTGCTGCAACATATCTCATAATTAAGTTGAACGATGAAATGTAATTCCTTGCAGAGTTATATATCGTTATTACTCTTGGCATTAGAAGGCAGGATGAAGAAAATCAGGAACGAGTTACACATAGTACTGTTCTGTAGAAAATCCGGAACGTAACTGCTGGAGAATTGCTAATTAGGTGCGAAATCGACTGCTGGGTGGAAGTCGTTCTTAGTATTCCTACACCACCAACCCAAAGGGCTAGCGACTGACCAAGCACGACCCAATTACTTTGCCATGATAAAGTAGTGCCATTGCTTACTACATAGCCATCCACCAGAAACTCAACACTTTTCATGAGAGAACCAATATTGTTGGAAATCCTCCTTCTTCCTGCCCAGTTTAAAATTTTATGGCTGCCAGCATCAATGTTGGCATGATGGAAAGTAGATCAAGAGAGATTGCTGAGATGCTGGAGGCCAAGGTCATTGATACAAATTTTTCTGAGTGAGAAACAACAATGAAGTGAGTAGAGTAGGCATACTGTTGGATGACAAATGGACAAAGTAATCGAGATATTTAGAGTATGTGATAGAATAATTAAGCAAGATGGGGAAAACCCCAGTCAGACTCCTCACAGGCCAAGGTCATTGATACAAATTTTTCTGAGTGGGAAACAACAATGAAGTGAATAGAGTAGGCATACTGTTGGATGACAAATGGACAAAGTAATCGAGATATTTAGAGTATGTGATAGAATAATTAAGCTTAGACTAATCATGGACAACATGTAAGTGGCATTTATTCCTACATATGCATCAAAATGAGGATTGAGCAAAAGAACAGTTTGTAAGAAGCACTCTTGCAGAATACATTGATAAATGATGAACCCAGCCAACCACCTAATCACCACCAATCAGAAAAAATATACTAGACAAATAGATTTCATACTCACCAGGAAATGGAATAGACAGATGGTTGTGAATGCTAAGTCTTTCCTAGTGAAGAATGCACCACACAACATAGATTAGGGATCATTAATATCAGAGCCAAGGTTAGCTTTGCCTTTAATCCTTATGGGGTCAATAAAATAAAGTACCAGTAATGCACTGGGATCAAATTAATAGACTTTCCCTCCCACCAAAATTGTTGGCCTTATGCCTAAAATCAGAAACCATGGTGAATTGGCAGTATCGGTAGAGGGTCGGACGCCATGCTTTCCAGCAGAGTTACATGCCTTTACGGTTTGAGTTCAAATCTCGTCGGGGTTAACTTTGCCTTTCATCCTTATGGGGTCGATAAAATAAAGTACCAGTAATGTACTGGGTAATTTCTGGCCTTGTGCCAAAAGTAGAAACAATTATTAACAGAGGAAAAATGAACTCTGAAATAAAAAGCAATCTGGGAAATGTAAAAATGAAAGTTGAAAGTTCTCTCAGTCATATGCAAATTCAAAGAAATACTAGGTGACACCTAGGATGAGAAGTGGGAGATGGAGACTTCTAAGATAAAAAAAACAACTCAGAGTTTCTAAGAGATAATTTTCCATGAGACACAGATCAGACTTAGATTTCAGCAAGACAGAAAATGACAGGTGGTAGCGTGTGATAGAATAGATAGAGATGGGATAAGTGGTAGAGTGTGGTAGAATAGATAGAGATGGGATAGGTGGTAGAGTGTGGTAGAATAGATAGAGATGGGATAAGTGATAGAGTGTGGTAGAATAGATAGAGATGGGATAAGTGGTAGCGTGTGATAGAATAGATAGAGATGGGATAAGTGGTAGAGTGTGGTAGAATAGATAGAGATGGGATAAGTGGTAGAGTGTGGTAGAATAGATAGAGATGGGATAGGTGGTAGAGTGTGGTAGAATAGATAGAGATGGGATAGGTGGTAGAGTGTGATAGGATAGAGATGGGATAAGTGATAGAGTGTGGTAGAATAGATAGGGATGGGATAAGTGGTAGAGTGTGGTAGAATAGATAGAGATGGGATAGGTGGTAGCGTGTGGTAGAATAGATAGAGATGGGATAGGTTGTAGAGTGTGGTAGAATAGATAGAGATGGGATAAGTGGTAGAGTGTGGTAGAATAGATAGCGATGGGATAAGTGGTAGAAATGATATCGGAAGAAACGGACCAGTTGTTGGCCAGAGAGAAAGGTGCCTGACCTCAGTCCTTTCAGACGCGTCCACCATACAACCTCTTTCGCCATGGCTATTACGCACAGAAACACCGCCTCTGCTTCATCTTTGAAGAGGGGAGGCGGCTTGATCATTACAATAGACTCGGTGGTCAACCGGATCGGTCCCACCCTTGACAGCAGTTGTTCGACATAGCCCCACAGATCGGCTACGCCCGAGCAGTGTACCAATGCGTGTGCAACGGTTTCCTCGTCGCACACGCATCTGGGACAGATCTTTTTGGCGGGGTCCCTACCCGGGCGCCCGTGTCTGTAGAGCCTTTCTCGAACGGGTAAAGCCCCTCGGTAGCACTGCCAGGCCAGGGACTTCTGGAAGTTGTCCATAGGTCCCGGGCTGAATGTCCTACCGAACAGGCTGGCCAGTTCGTCCTCCTCCATGTCTAGGGCTTCTCCGAGGGCGTCGTCGCACCTGCTGCGTACCAGCCCTCTATAGAATGTTGCGGTGGAGTCTCCACTGATAACCGGATCCGCCTGCCAGAGGGCGGTGAGCGCCTGGGCACACTCAGTGTGCCAGGCGCCCAGTTTTCTCGGTCTTTGCTTGACCCAGGATTGCAGCTCGGTGAGTGAGACGAGTCTGGGAAAGGTTCGTCTCACAAACGAGGCCCACACCGGTTGTCCGGTGAGGAATACGTAGAGGTGCCGTAGCCTTAATGCGTGTTTACGCATCATTAGCCACGGCATCCCCAGCCCTCCTTTCGAAGGGTGTTGACAGCAGATGGATCTCCTCACCATAGGAGCCCGCCTCTTCCAAAGGAATTGGAAGAGCGCGCGCTCCATCTTGGTGAGGGTTTCCCTTGGGCAGGGCACTACGGTCAGGCGGTAGTAGATGACGGACGCTATGTAGGTGTTCGCCGCCTCCGCCCGACCTTTCAGGGATAGTTTGCAACTGGCCCACTTCTGGGTCAGTGCAAACACCCTGTTCGTAACCTCCGCCCAGTTTTTCTCCACCTGGAGGTCCGGTCCGAACCAGACCCCGAGCAACTTCACCGGGCCCTCCGTCCAGCGTCCGACGACGCCATCGGAGGGCATCGGTCTGCCCCTCCACGTGCCGAGTTGCAAACCGATCGACTTGTCCCGGTTCAGCTTAGCCCCTGTGAACTTTTCGTACTCCTCCAGTAAGGTGCCGACCGCCTCGATTTCGGAGGCCGTCGACACCATTACTGTCACGTCATCGGCGTAGGCCGACACCGCTTTCCGCAATCCCGGTTCCAAAGGGATGCCCTGCAACAACTCCAACTTCCGCAGTAGTGGCTCGAGAGTCAACACATACAGAAGGGAGGAGAGAGGGCACCCTTGTCGGATGGACCGCGCGATTTTGAACGGCTCCGAGAGGTAGCCGTTCACCTTGACCCTAGAGCAGATGCGGCTGCTGTGCATAGCAGTGATCCAGCACCTGAAAACGGGTCCGAAGCCTGCCGCCGCTAGAACCGCATCCAGGTAACCATGGTCGACCCTATCGAACGCCTTAGATTGATCCAAGTTGATCAGAGCCCCACCAAAGCCGGGTTCGTTCCCAACCCTCTCTATGATGTATCGCATGAGGTGGAGGTTGTCATGGATGGACCTGGACGGGATAGCGCATGTCTGCGCATCTCCCACCAGGTTGCCCACGACAAGCGCCAACCTCTTTGCTAGCACCTTGGCCAAAATCTGTAACTCTGTATTTAGCAGTGTTATGGGCCTGAAGTTACTTATTTCGTCCCCCTTGTTCTCGTCCTTCCTCACTAGCGTGACTACGCCCTTGGTCACAGTACAGGGAATTCTCCCGTTCTGTTGCCAGTTGCAGTAGACCGCCTCGAGGAGATCGGGGAACAAGTCCGGCATAGCTAGATATAATTCGTAAGGAAGACCATCGAGACCCGGGGATTTGCGTTTGCCGCATTGGCTCAGCACGTGCTCTATCTCAGCGGCCGAAATCGGCTCCTCGCAGGACTTCGCCTCCCTGTCCGAGAGGCGCGGCGGGCCGTCGAGGTATGGACCGAAGTCCACGTTCCCAACCGGCTCCCCGCCCCTCCCGAACAGTCGGGCAAAGTGCCTTTGAAAGGCCTCACACATCTGCTTAGGCTCAAGAATCGCCCGTCCATCCAGGTCTCGCAAAGACCGGATGGTGGATTTAGTTCCACTGTTGGCCTCTGTCACGCGGGCCCAGCTAACAGCTTTGGTCCCCTCGTTCCCTAGAGCACGTATTTTACTTCGGACAACGCAGCCTTCGTGCTTCGCGTCGAAAAACTGGCTCAAAGCCGTTCTCGACGCTAGCACTCTGGCCACGTCGCCGCTTCTAATTGCCTCTTCTACTCTATCTATTAGCTCCCTTTCCTTCCTATTCCTATCCGCAGCTAGAACCTTACTAAATTCTATCGAGACTAATCTAATCTCTCTCTTTAGAGATACCCACCACCTGCTGTTGATCGCTCCAGTCAACCGTTCCTTAACTAACGTACTAATCCGATTCCTGTAGGCTCTACTTGCCGGCAAGGACAAGTTGAGCTTCCAGTAACCGGGGCCCTGTCTATGAGTTCTGTCAAGGTTGACCATGCAGGTCACTAATTTGTGGTCTGAATAGCCAACAATGCGCATTTTTGGACAACTTAAAAAGTCCTTATCCTTAATTCTAACTAAGAACCTATCTAGGTACGACCTAGATGATCCGCTACGATTTGCCCAAGTCCAGGTTGGCGCAGTCGGAAAATATAGTCGATATCTATCGGCCAGGTCAAATCGACCGATTAACCCTTTGAGGCTATTACACCCCTCTCTATTGGGGCAGGCCCCTACGTAGTCCCAGCGTGCATCTAGGATACCATTCCAGTCTCCCACTAATAGCAAGGGGCGGGACGTCCCTAGAAAAGTCTCCAGACGATGGAAGAAGTCCGGCCGCATTGGGATAAGTGGTAGAGTGTGGTAGAATAGATAGAGATGGGATAAGTGGTAGAGTGTGGTAGAATAGATAGAGATGGAATAGGTGGTAGCGTGTGATAGAATAGATAGAGCTGGGATAGGTGGTAGAGTGTGGTAGAATAGATAGAGATGGGATAAGTGGTAGAGTTTGGTAGAATAGATAGAGATGGGATAGGTGGTAGCGTGTGGTAGAATAGATAGAGATGGGATAGAGATGGGATAGGTGGTAGCGTGTGATAGAATAGATAGAGATGGGATAGGTGGTAGAGTGTGGTAGAATAGATAGAGATGGGATAAGTGGTAGTAGAGTGTGGTAGAATAGATAGAGATGGGATAGGTGGTAGAGTGTGATAGAATAGGTAGAGATGGGATAGGTGGTAGAGTGTGGTAGAATAGATAGAGATGGGATAAGTGGTAGAGTGTGGTAGAATAGATAGAGATGGGATAAGTGGTAGAGTGTGGTAGAATAGATAGAGATGGGATAAGTGGTAGAGTGTGGTAGAATAGATAGAGATGGGATAAGTGGTAGAGTGTGGTAGAATAGATAGAGATGGGATAGGTGGTAGAGTGTGGTAGAATAGATAGAGATGGGATAAGTGGTAGAGTGTGGTAGAATAGATAGAGATGGGATAGGTGGTAGAATAGATAGAGATGGGATAGGTGGTAGAGTGTGGTAGAATAGATAGAGATGGGATAAGTGGTAGAGTGTGGTAGAATAGATAGAGATGGGATAAGTGGTAGAGTGTGGTAGAATAGATAGAGATGGGATAGGTGGTAGAGTGTGGTAGAATAGATAGAGATGGGATAGGTGGTAGAGTGTGATAGAATAGATAGAGATGGGATAAGTGATAGAGTGTGGTAGAATAGATAGGGATGGGATAAGTGGTAGAGTGTGGTAGAATAGATAGAGATGGGATAGGTGGTAGAGTGTGGTAGAATAGATAGAGATGGGATAAGTGGTAGAGTGTGGTAGAATAGATAGAGATGGGATAGGTGGTAGAATAGATAGAGATGGGATAGGTGGTAGAGTGTGGTAGAATAGATAGAGATGGGATAAGTGGTAGAGTGTGGTAGAATAGATAGAGATGGGATAAGTGGTAGAGTGTGGTAGAATAGATAGAGATGGGATAGGTGGTAGAGTGTGGTAGAATAGATAGAGATGGGATAGGTGGTAGAGTGTGATAGAATAGATAGAGATGGGATAAGTGATAGAGTGTGGTAGAATAGATAGGGATGGGATAAGTGGTAGAGTGTGGTAGAATAGATAGGGATGGGATAAGTGGTAGAGTGTGGTAGAATAGATAGAGATGGGATAGGTGGTAGCGTGTGGTAGAATAGATAGAGATGGGATAGGTTGTAGAGTGTGGTAGAATAGATATATTTCTTTTATTTGCCACTAGGGCATCAAAAGTGGGACAAGTACAAAGGGGGGAGTTTACACAAAAAGGCGTCCTCAATAAGGAGGAGGCAATAACAAAATATAAAAATAAAATAAGATATAACAAAAAATAAAATTTTTAACAAAATCCTCAATAGAGAGGAGGCGCCTTGGGGGGTCGCACACACCCCCGAAAAAAGTGTGCAACCCTTCTCCTCAGGAGCACAGAGAAGGGGTGCTCCCTTGGTCTTTCATCTTCCTCACCTATAGTCTGATGTAGAGTGAAGGCCCATTCACACGGGCCATTCTCGCCACTTTCACCCATCTTTCATAGAAACGGCTGGGGTGCAGCACCTCTCTCTCCATCCTGATCCTTCTTCCGAAATGATATCGGAAGAAACGGACCAGTTGTTGGCCAGAGAGAAAGGTGCCCGACCTCAGTCCTTTCAGACGCGTCCACCATACAACCTCTTTCGCCATGGCTATTACGCACAGAAACACCGCCTCTGCTTCATCTTTGAAGGGGGGAGGCGGCTTGATCATTACAATAGACTCGGTGGTCAACCGGATCGGTCCCACCCTTGACAGCAGTTGTTCGACATAGCCCCACAGATCGGCTACGCCCGAGCAGTGTACTAATGCGTGTGCAACGGTTTCCTCGTCGCACACGCATCTGGGACAGATCTTTTTGGCGGGGTCCCTACCCGGGCGCCCGTGTCTGTAGAGCCTTTCTCGAACGGGTAAAGCCCCTCGGTAGCACTGCCAGGCCAGGGACTTCTGGAAGTTGTCCATAGGTCCCGGGCTGAATGTCCTACCGAAAAGGCTGGCCAGTTCGTCCTCCATGGGATAAGTGGTAGAGTGTGGTAGAATAGATAGCGATGGGATAAGTGGTAGAGTGTGGTAGAATAGATAGAGATGGGATAGGTGGTAGAGTGTGATAGAATAGATAGAGATGGGATAAGTGGTAGAATAGATAGAGATGGGATAGGTGGTAGAGTGTGATAGAATAGATAGAGATGGGATAAGTGGTAGAGTGTGGTAGAATAGATAGAGATGGGATAGGTTGTAGAGTGTGGTAGAATAGATAGAGATGGGATAAGTGGTAGAGTGTGGTAGAATAGATAGAGATGGGATAGGTGGTAGAGTGTGGTAGAATAGATAGAGATGGGATAGGTGGTAGAGTTTGGTAGAATAGATAGAGATGGGATAAGTGGTAGAGTTTGGTAGAATAGATAGAAATGGGATAGGTGGTAGAGTGTGGTAGAATAGATAGAGATGGGATAAGTGATAGAGTGTGGTAGAATAGATAGAGATGGGATAGGTGGCAGAGTGTGGTAGAATAGATAGAGATGGGATAGGTGGTAGAGTGTGGTAGAATAGATAGAGATGGGATAAGTGGTAGAGTGTGGTCGAATAGATAGAGATGGGATGAGTGATAGAGTGTGGTAGAATAGATAGAGATGGGATAGGTGGTAGAGTTTGGTAGAATAGAGATGGGATAAGTGGTAGCGTGTGGTAGAATAGATAGAGATGGGATAAGTGATAGAGTGTGGTAGAATAGATAGAGGTGGGATAGGTTGTAGAGTGTGGTAGAATAGATAGAGATGGGATAAGTGGTAGAGTGTGATAGAATAGATAGAGATGGGATAAGTGGTAGAGTGTGGTAGAATAGATAGAGATGGGATAAGTGGTAGAGTGTGGTAGAATAGATAGAGATGGAATAGGTGGTAGCGTGTGATAGAATAGATAGAGCTGGGATAGGTGGTAGAGTGTGGTAGAATAGATAGCGATGGGATAAGTGGTAGAGTTTGGTAGAATAGATAGAGATGGGATAGGTGGTAGCGTGTGGTAGAATAGATAGAGATGGGATAGGTGGTAGAATAGATAGAGATGGGATAGGTGGTAGCGTGTGATAGAATAGATAGAGATGGGATAGGTGGTAGAGTGTGGTAGAATAGATAGAGATGGGATAGGTGGTAGAATAGATAGAGATGGGATAGGTGGTAGCGTGTGATAGAATAGATAGAGCTGGGATAGGTGGTAGAGTGTGGTAGAATAGATAGCGATGGGATAAGTGGTAGAGTTTGGTAGAATAGATAGAGATGGGATAGGTGGTAGCGTGTGGTAGAATAGATAGAGATGGGATAGGTGGTAGAATAGATAGAGATGGGATAGGTGGTAGCGTGTGATAGAATAGATAGAGATGGGATAGGTGGTAGAGTGTGGTAGAATAGATAGAGATGGGATAAGTGGTAGAGTGTGGTAGAATAGATAGAGATGGGATAGGTGGTAGCGTGTGGTAGAATAGATAGAGATGGGATAGGTGGTAGAGTGTGGTAGAATAGATAGAGATGGGATAAGTGGTAGAGTGTGGTAGAATAGATAGAGATGGGATAGGTGGTAGCGTGTGGTAGAATAGATAGAGATGGGATAAGTGGTAGAGTGTGGTAGAATAGATAGAGATGGGATAAGTGGTAGAGTGTGGTAGAATAGATAGAGATGGGATAAGTGGTAGAGTGTGGTAGAATAGATAGAGATGGAATAGGTGGTAGCGTGTGATAGAATAGATAGAGATGGGATAGGTGGTAGAGTGTGGTAGAATAGATAGAGATGGGATAAGTGGTAGAGTTTGGTAGAATAGATAGAGATGGGATAGGTGGTAGCGTGTGGTAGAATAGATAGAGATGGGATAGGTGGTAGAATAGATAGAGATGGGAAAGGTGGTAGCGTGTGATAGAATAGATAGAGATGGGATAGGTGGTAGAGTGTGGTAGAATAGATAGAGATGGGATAGGTGGTAGAGTGTGGTAGAATAGATAGAGATGGGATAAGTGGTAGAGTGTTGTAGAATAGATAGAGATGGGATAAGTGGTAGAGTGTGGTAGAATAGATAGAGATGGGATAAGTGGTAGTAGAGTGTGGTAGAATAGATAGAGATGGGATAAGTGGTAGAGTGTGGTAGAATAGATAGAGATGGGATAGGTGGTAGTGTGTGGTAGAATAGATAGAGATGGGATAGGTGGTAGAGTGTGGTAGAATAGATAGAGATGGGATAAGTGGTAGAGTGTGGTAGAATAGATAGAGATGGGATAGGTGGTAGCGTGTGATAGAATAGATAAAGATGGGATAGGTGGTAGAGTGTGGTAGAATAGATAGCGATGGGATAAGTGGTAGAGTTTGGTAGAATAGATAGAGATGGGATAGGTGGTAGAATAGATAGAGATGGGATAGGTGGTAGCGTGTGATAGAATAGATAGAGATGGGATAGGTGGTAGCATGTGATAGAATAGATAGAGATGGGATAGGTGGTAGAGTGTGGTAGAATAGATAGAGATGGGATAAGTGGTAGTAGAGTGTGGTAGAATAGATAGAGATGGGATAAGTGGTAGAGTGTGGTAGAATAGATAGAGATGGGATAGGTGGTAGCGTGTGGTAGAATAGATAGAGATGGGATAGGTGGTAGAGTGTGGTAGAATAGATAGAGATGGGATAAGTGGTAGAGTGTGGTAGAATAGATAGAGATGGGATAGGTGGTAGCGTGTGGTAGAATAGATAGAGATGGGATAGGTGGTAGCGTGTGGTAGAATAGATAGAGATGGGATAGGTGGTAGAGTGTGGTAGAATAGATAGAGATGGGATAAGTGGTAGAGTGTGGTAGAATAGATAGAGATGGGATAAGTGGTAGAGTGTGGTAGAATAGATAGAGATGGGATAAGTGGTAGAGTGTGGTAGAATAGATAGAGATGGGATAAGTGGTAGTAGAGTGTGGTAGAATAGATAGAGATGGGATAAGTGGTAGAGTGTGGTAGAATAGATAGAGATGGAATAGGTGGTAGCGTGTGATAGAATAGATAGAGATGGGATAGGTGGTAGAGTGTGGTAGAATAGATAGAGATGGGATAAGTGGTAGAGTTTGGTAGAATAGATAGAGATGGGATAGGTGGTAGCGTGTGGTAGAATAGATAGAGATGGGATAGGTGGTAGAATAGATAGAGATGGGAAAGGTGGTAGCGTGTGATAGAATAGATAGAGATGGGATAGGTGGTAGAGTGTGGTAGAATAGATAGAGATGGGATAGGTGGTAGAGTGTGGTAGAATAGATAGAGATGGGATAAGTGGTAGAGTGTGGTAGAATAGATAGAGATGGGATAAGTGGTAGAGTGTGGTAGAATAGATAGAGATGGGATAAGTGGTAGTAGAGTGTGGTAGAATAGATAGAGATGGGATAAGTGGTAGAGTGTGGTAGAATAGATAGAGATGGGATAGGTGGTAGCGTGTGGTAGAATAGATAGAGATGGGATAGGTGGTAGAGTGTGGTAGAATAGATAGAGATGGGATAAGTGGTAGAGTGTGGTAGAATAGATAGAGATGGGATAGGTGGTAGCGTGTGATAGAATAGATAGAGATGGGATAGGTGGTAGAGTGTGGTAGAATAGATAGCGATGGGATAAGTGGTAGAGTTTGGTAGAATAGATAGAGATGGGATAGGTGGTAGCGTGTGGTAGAATAGATAGAGATGGGATAGGTGGTAGAATAGATAGAGATGGGATAGGTGGTAGCGTGTGATAGAATAGATAGAGATGGGATAGGTGGTAGAGTGTGGTAGAATAGATAGAGATGGGATAAGTGGTAGTAGAGTGTGGTAGAATAGATAGAGATGGGATAAGTGGTAGAGTGTGGTAGAATAGATAGAGATGGGATAGGTGGTAGCGTGTGGTAGAATAGATAGAGATGGGATAGGTGGTAGAGTGTGGTAGAATAGATAGAGATGGGATAAGTGGTAGAGTGTGGTAGAATAGATAGAGATGGGATAGGTGGTAGCGTGTGGTAGAATAGATAGAGATGGGATAGGTGGTAGCGTGTGGTAGAATAGATAGAGATGGGATAGGTGGTAGAGTGTGGTAGAATAGATAGAGATGGGATAAGTGGTAGAGTGTGGTAGAATAGATAGAGATGGGATAAGTGGTAGAGTGTGGTAGAATAGATAGAGATGGGATAAGTGGTAGAGTGTGGTAGAATAGATAGAGATGGGATAAGTGGTAGTAGAGTGTGGTAGAATAGATAGAGATGGGATAAGTGGTAGAGTGTGGTAGAATAGATAGAGATGGGATAGGTGGTAGCGTGTGGTAGAATAGATAGAGATGGGATAAGTGGTAGAGTGTGGTAGAATAGATAGAGATGGGATAAGTGGTAGTAGAGTGTGGTAGAATAGATAGAGATGGGATAAGTGGTAGAGTGTGGTAGAATAGATAGAGATGGGATAGGTGGTAGCGTGTGGTAGAATAGATAGAGATGGGATAAGTGGTAGAGTGTGGTAGAATAGATAGAGATGGGATAGGTGGTAGCGTGTGATAGAATAGATAGAGATGGGATAGGTGGTAGAGTGTGGTAGAATAGATAGAGATGGGATAGGTGGTAGAGTGTGGTAGAATAGATAGAGATGGGATAAGTGGTAGAGTGTGGTAGAATAGATAGAGATGGGATAGGTGGTAGCGTGTGATAGAATAGATAGAGATGGGATAGGTGGTAGAGTGTGGTAGAATAGATAGAGATGGGATAGGTGGTAGAGTGTGGTAGAATAGATAGAGATGGGATAAGTGGTAGAGTGTGGTAGAATAGATAGAGATGGGATAAGTGGTAGAATAGATAGAGATGGGATAAGTGGTAGTAGAGTGTGGTAGAATAGATAGAGATGGGATAAGTGGTAGAGTGTGGTAGAATAGATAGAGATGGGATAGGTGGTAGCGTGTGGTAGAATAGATAGAGATGGGATAGGTGGTAGAGTGTGGTAGAATAGATAGAGATGGGATAAGTGGTAGAGTGTGGTAGAATAGATAGAGATGGGATAGGTGGTAGCGTGTGATAGAATAGATAGAGATGGGATAGGTGGTAGAGTGTGGTAGAATAGATAGAGATGGGATAAGTGGTAGAGTTTGGTAGAATAGATAGAGATGGGATAGGTGGTAGCGTGTGGTAGAATAGATAGAGATGGGATAAGTGGTAGAGTGTGGTAGAATAGATAGAGATGGGATAGGTTGTAGAGTGTGGTAGAATAGATAGAGATGGGATAGGTGGTAGAGTGTGGTAGAATAGATAGAGATGGGATAGGTGGTAGCGTGTGATAGAATAGATAGAGATGGGATAGGTTGTAGAGTGTGATAGAATAGATAGAGATGGGATAGGTGGTAGAGTGTGGTAGAATAGATAGAGATGGGATAAGTGGTAGAGTGTGGTAGAATAGATAGAGATGGAATAGGTGGTAGCGTGTGATAGAATAGATAGAGATGGGATAAGTGGTAGAGTGTGATAGAATAGATAGAGATGGGATAAGTGGTAGAATGTGGTAGAATAGATAGAGATGGGATAAGTGGTAGAGTGTGGTAGAATAGATAGAGATGTGATAGGTTGTAGAGTGTGGTAAAATAGATAGAGATGGGATAGGTGGTAGAGTGTGGTAGAATAGATAGAGATGGGATAAGTGGTAGAGTGTGGTAGAATAGATAGAGATGGGATAAGTGGTAGAGTGTGGTAGAATAGATAGAGATGGGATAAGTGGTAGAGTGTGGTAGAATAGATAGAGATGTGATAGGTTGTAGAGTGTGGTAAAATAGATAGAGATGGGATAGGTTGTAGAGTGTGGTAGAATAGATAGAGATGGGATAAGTGGTAGAGTGTGGTAGAATAGATAGAGATGGGATAAGTGGTAGAGTGTGGTAGAATAGATAGAGATGGGATAAGTGGTAGAGTGTGGTAGAATAGATAGAGATGGGATAGGTGGTAGCGTGTGATAGAATAGATAGAGATGGGATAGGTGGTAGAGTGTGGTAGAATAGGTAGAGATGGGATAAGTGGTAGAGTGTGGTAGAATAGATAGAGATGGGAGAGGTTGTAGAGTGTGGTAGAATAGATAGAGATGGGATAAGTGGTAGAGTGTGGTAGAATAGATAGAGATGGGATAAGTGGTAGAGTGTCGTAGAATAGATAGAGATGGGATAAGTGGTAGATTGTGGTAGAATAGATAGAGGTGGGATAGGTGGTAGCGTGTGGTAGAATAGATAGAGATGGGATAGGTGGTAGCGTGTGGTAGAATAGATAGAGATGGGATAAGTGGTAGAGTGTGGTAGAATAGATAGAGATGGGAGAGGTTGTAGAGTGTGGTAGAATAGATAGAGATGGGATAAGTGGTAGAGTGTGGTAGAATAGATAGAGATGGGATAAGTGGTAGAGTGTGGTAGAATAGATAGAGGTGGGATAGGTTGTAGAGTGTGGTAGAATAGATAGAGGTGGGATAGGTGGTAGCGTGTGGTAGAATAGATAGAGATGGGATAGGTGGTAGCGTGTGGTAGAATAGATAGAGATGGGATAAGTGGTAGAGTGTGGTAGAATAGATAGAGATGGGAGAGGTTGTAGAGTGTGGTAGAATAGATAGAGATGGGATAAGTGGTAGAGTGTGGTAGAATAGATAGAGATGGGATAAGTGGTAGAGTGTGGTAGAATAGATAGAGGTGGGATAGGTTGTAGAGTGTGATAGAGTAGATAGAGGTGGGATAAGTGGTAGAGTGTGGTAGAATAGATAGAGATGGGATAGGTTGTAGAGTGTGATAGAGTAGATAGAGGTGGGATAGGTGGTGGAATAGATAGATATGTGGTAGAGTGCGGTAGAATAGATAGCTATATGGTAGAATAGATAGAGATATAAGAACTAAGAGACAAGCCTTGGAAAAGTGGAAGAAATGAAAGCAAAGAACATCAAATAACTAGATGAGAAAGTAGGGAAGTGAAATGAAAGAGATTTGCATATATGTATTCTGCATTGTGATAAGAGGCATACAGTGTTCTGTGTGTGCAGCATAGCAGCAGCTCTCAATAACACTGAGCAGCAAGAAGCCATTGAAATGTTATTATGAGAAATTATTGAATGGGGAGAATGCAGTAAGAGAATACTTACTCTAAGTAGAACCAATAATTTGTTAGCTATTCTGTTGAAGTTATGGAGGCCAGGAAATAACTGCTGGACCATTAAGGTTTGTCACTAAGTTGAATATATCTGGCAAAGTAGGCCAAGCACTAGCCACTCATAATACAATGAGCACTAAGTGCCATACCCAATGATTGGTATAACAATATCATTGTCAATTGCTACAAGGGTTTAGAAGATGTAGCTACAGAGGCATTAAATTGATGTATCAGTTTATGAATGTTAGTGAAAGTGTTGTCATACAACTGATTAGGAAGAGTATTAGATTAGGTGCATTTTATCTTCTTGGTGAAACAACTACAAGAGAAGTACTAGGCTGGAAGTAAGCTACTCTACCTAACATTTATCGAACTTGAGAAGGCCTTTGACAAAGTTACATAATCTGTGGTCTGGTGGTCATTAAGAAAATTAAGGGTAGACAAATTGCTTGAGAGATCCATACAGACCATATTTAATGGTACCATCAGCAAAGCGAGAGTTAACAATGAGTTTAGCAAGGAATTTAGAGTACAGACTATTATACATCAGGGCTCAGTTAATTCTCATGACTAAGTCAATCAAAGATTTAGAGAGGACATTCGAAACTGTGATGCAAAACCTACAAAAGATGAGTAAAAAATAGAGTGTCAGGAGAAAAACCACTCATAGAAATATATTTATTTGTATGAGGAACAATACATGCAGTGTATTAGGTGTGGAAACATCTAATACACTTAAGGATTAAGGGAACATCATATAACCTGGAGCAGTACATGTAGTGTATAAGGTGTGGAAACAAACAGCCTAGAAAAACACCATAACCTGGAATAATTTATTTTATCAACCGCATAAGGATGAAAGGCAAAGTTAACCTCGGCAGGATTTGAACTCAGAACGTAAAGGGCCGTAACTCTATGTAACAAAGATGTAATAATAACACTGAATGTAATTCTGTGGTGACATAAAGAATTGTGTACTCCTCAAACCATCAGAGCTGTCAGATGTACTTCAAACCTGTTGAATAAAATTGTGTTGAAATAAAAATTTGTAATTTACTGTTCCTTGTTCAATTACCTACGCATATAATTTAAGGAAATAAACAAGACACAACAATGACGCCATAGATAGGGCAAAGAAAATTTCTTGGCGACATAAACAGTTGCTCAAAGATGACACAAGCTAGTTCAGGGACTTTATTAAGTGGAGGATAACCTACAAGGTGGTGGCCAAAGACCTATGACCATGAAATTCATTTATTTGATCAGAATACAAGCATTAAAGATTATCCGAGTTATTAACAACCTGAAGAATATAATGAAGATGACTTATGCTGATCTCAAAAATTTGATTCTAAATCATGTTGCTCCTTCAAAGAAACTGATATTGTTTGAAAAACTGATATTGGTTGAAAGAACACTGTTAAACAACCTAATGAGTCAATTTCTCAATTTCTTTCGAATCTTTGACACGCCAGTGAATACTCTGATTTTAAGAGCCTGGAAACATCTAAAAGGACAACAACTGAAAATGTCATATTGCCTCAGTTGTTGGTCTAAAAAGCAGTGAGGAAAGAGAAAAAAATTCTTCAAGCTAATGAAGTTAGCAAACTCAGTTTAGAAGCTACAGTACAATTTCTACAGCGTTCTTCACAAATATCTGAATTTTGTAATGACAATGCAAAAGAAGGGGTTATTGCTTATTCCAATACAACTAAAAAATATAAAAGAAAGAATTTAAATGATAAATCATGTTACTGCTATTGAAAATCCTGGTCCATACAGCATAAAACAAATGCCCTGCCATTGAAGCTACTTGCAAAAACTGTGGCAAGAAAGGCCATTATGCAGAAGTTTGAAAAAGCAGCAGGAACCTTCACAAGGTAATTCGCCAAGATGGAATCATAACTCTTATCGGTCACACAGCTGAAGAACCATTTGAACCTGTCACTCTAAATGGTCACATTGTTGACATGATGCATGATACAGACGCACCCTGCAGCATTATCTCTTCTAAAGTGTCAAATGACATCTGCATGACTATAACAAAACAACACTCTTCGTACGAATCATATGATCGACATCGCATGGAATGCATTGGTGATACTTGTCTTACTGTTAAGCGAGGAAGTCAACAATTTCTCCATACTTTCAAAGTAATTAAAAGCTGCCAAAAATATAGTCTTCTAGGTCGCAATCTCCTGAATGCTGAAACAGTTTCCAGTGTTGAATCATTTCTTCCGACAATTGAAAGAGTGCAAGCTTCTGTTAAATTAATAGCTAGTGCCTCTGATAAATTCTGTGCTGTCTGAAGCATGCCTATTACGGTCAAGGAAGATGTAGCAAAGGAGTTGGCTGCAGTAGTAGCCAAAGGTGTAATTAAGAAATGCCCTCCTGGTGGCATAGTAAATACTTCTCCAGTTATGTGGGTTAGAAAGAAAAATGGACGACTTGGTGTGTCTTGACCCCAAAGTTTACCTGAATGAAAAGATATGCACTGAAGCCTATCCTTTGCAACAAATGGAAACCATTTTTCAGGAAGCTTAGTGGTGCAAGATTCTTCACTAAGATTGACTTAACTGATGCATATTAGCAGGTCAAACTTGATTAAAACAGTCAGAAGCTCTGTGCCATCAATACTACAAGAAGAGTCTACCTGGTTAAACGATTACAGATGGGGATGACTGCAATTTTTCAGCATGCTATGGAGAATATCGTGCTCAAAGAACTAAAGAATTTCATCACATACCAATCGTTTTTACTAAGACAGAAGAGAGCCTGACTAAACATTTAAATGCATCCTTGGAAGATTACGTGAGAAGCAAGTCAGCATCAACAGCAAGAAGTGTGTTCAAAAGAGTATAAGCATCACATGTGATATTGGCAGAAGGCAGAAGGTATTAAACTTGATAAAGGTCTTATCGACAGAATCATGGCATTAAATCAGCCTAAGAACACTGAAGAACTGCGATCCTTTCTTGGACTAATCAAATACTTCAGGTGATTCATTTCAAATTTCAGAGAGAAAACAATAAACATTCAGTGGACAGACAAATGCCAACATGAGTTTGAGAATATTAATGATGAGCTATGCAAAGAACCAGTGTTGAAGCCATTTGATCCAAAACTACTTACCAAGCTGACAATGGATGCCTCAATGAACAGCATTGTGGCAATCCTTTCACAAAATGGTCACTCTGTTCTACATGTATCAAGAAAATTGATGTCTACTGAATCTAACTGGTCAAATTTTGAACATGAAGCATTTGCCATTGTAGGGGTCGTTACCCCTCTCAAACAATTCCTGCTAGATAAAAAGTTCAAGCTCAACATGGATCACAGACCTTTGATGTATATCTTCCACCCCAAAAAGCAGTTCCCTACTAATGCTTCTGCTAGAATCAGGTGATGGGCTATTCAATTGATAGCATTTAATTTTGAAATATTGCATATCTCTGGCTCTAAAATTTCTCATGTTGACGCAATGTTAAGATTGCCAATGTCAGATGAGGAAATAGTCTTTGCAGTTGAACGAGTGAATGACATTCTATTTGGAGCCATGTACATCCATTGTGTGAAAAGAATTACAAAATACGATAGACATATTCAACAAATCCAGCGCACGGTCATATCTGGAAAATGGATATTGTGAAACAAGTGCAACCTCCCTTTCAAACGTGTTTGTGATCAACTAACAATAGAAGACAGAATTCTATATCGGTGAATGAGAATGTTTGTTCATTATCAACTATGCAACAGTGTGCTTTGTGACAGTCATAATACAGATTTTGGGTATTCAACAAATACTTAGTAAGATTTCTCTTGAGTTCTGGTGGCCAAACATGTCTCAAGATGGAACTACTTTCATTTTTAATTGTTGTCAACAAATTCAAATTCCAAGAGACGACCCAACAGTGGCATGGAAAAAGGATGGCCCATCAGAGCGTATTCATATGGACTGGGCTTTCGTGAGCCATGTTGGTAATTTACTCATTGTCGTTGATTCTTATTTCAACTATATCGATGCCATTCCTTGCATGCCACACAAAAAAGAAAACATACAAAACTGCTTGTTGCATCTTTTCAGTCTTTTTGGACTGATAAAAGTTGTTGTATCAGACAATGCTCCCGAATTTACAGTATTGAAAGTATTGGTTATCGATCCTTGACATAAAGTACATATACACACCTACTTACCATCCGTGGTCAAATGGACAAGCCAAGCAAGTTGTTCAAACCATCAAGTGTGCCTTATTTGTATGGAATCATATCTTTGGTGATTGGTATCCATAACTCTAGTGAATTCTACTCAATCATCGATCTTCATCAGGTGGGAAAGCTGCTTTACCTGGGGAAAAGTTGCTCGGAAGACCATTTCACACCAACTGCAATCCACTATTCGTACCATTTACTAACGCCTGGTACCTCAAGTGGTCAGACTTCTCATTTCATCCTATATCTTTCTTAGTCCCCTTCTTCCACAGGTTCCAACCACTTTAATTGGCATCCTCTATGTATATGCATCATATATCCACACCAGGGATCTCCTCTCTCTTGCACACAACATCCTCTTATATTCAGCTTTTCTATATACTCATTTGTATTTCATCACTGATGCACACTAACATTCCACATTGAGCGAAGCATGCATATTTCATTACTTTCTAACTGTCATAAATTGATGACCCACATCTCACTACCATGCAGCATTGCAGTTCCTATTCAGCCATCATACAATCTACTCTTTATTTTGAGAGAGAAATTCTTTGTAGCCAGCTTTGTAACATCTTACTGAACTTTTTCCTCTAGTCTCAATCTGGTTATGTATTCAATATATCCACCTCCATTGCTAATTAGGTAACCTATGTAGCAAAAGCTATCAACTACTTTTAATGAGCCTTCTGAGCATTTGGAAGTTGTTTTGTATATGCCTACTACTGACTATTCTGGTGCATTTGTCACAGATGAAATCTACCTTTTTTGTCAGCCTACTTGTGATCCTACACCACCTCCTGTGCTTTCATTGTACACACTGAATACATTTTATGGAATTTCTACAAAGTTACTTACATGTTAATTTCATAAGCAGGTTGCTCCATTGATCAAACAACTGAAACACTCATCGTTGAAACCAACAAAAATCAAGTCAAGAGTGACCACACTCAAGCAAATTGTGTGGCTAGGATGCTGCAAGTGTAGGGGAAGTCTTGCTGGAAGCAAGCAAGGGGCCAGTTGTGTCACATCAGAAGTACTGGTTGTCTCTCTCTCTCTCAGTCCATAGACAGCATTGAGTGTGGATGTCCTTTTAATGACTAGTGTGTGAGATTTGCTATGTTCTCTGGCCAGACACAAAACGGGTAAATATCATGCAGGTAGATTCAGTTCAGACATACTTCTGCAACACAAATTAATGTAGCTTTTATCAGGACTGAGGCTACATAATTCAAGTCTTGAGTTTCTGAGTTTGGATTTGAATGACCTTGAAAAATCTGTTGCAGTTTTTTTGTATTTTTTTTTGTAGTGTTTGTTTGTTGGTTTGATCTGAGGAGAAAGGACAGTACCTATGAACTTTAACAGGGCCTCTGAGACTAGTGTGAGGAAGTTATCTTCAGATCATAGACCTGGCCAGAATAGCAGTGGAAGTGGGTTTTCTAAAAGTACAGTGAGAATGGAATAGAAAAGGTTCAGGAAGCTGCTACCGCTGATAGCTATAATATTGCATGGAAAAGAGACTTGGGCCCTGTGTGCAGAGGATCTACAAAGATGAGAAAGAAATGAAGCTTGTATGTTCTAATGGATGCATAATACATGAACATAATACAGCGAAGCACCAATGAACTGAGAGAGAAACTGGGCATAAAAAGGATTAAATGCAGTGTGCAAGAGAGGAAATTGTGGTGGTGTGGACATGTGATGCGTATAGAAGATGACAGCTGTATCAAAAAGTGCTTGAAGTTGAAGGAAACAATGGAAGAGGAAGACCCAGGAAAACTTAAGAGGAAATGATAAAAACTGATCTTGCACAATTAAACCTTTCAAAGGATCGAGATCTCTGGTGATATGGTGCATTGCAGAAAACCCACCATCCCATGAGCGCAGGATAAAACAAACACGTAGAGGACACTAATCTGCACTAATCCTCCCCACTCCCCGGGTAATACACCTTCCCACATCTTAATACTCACTCATCTCCAGCCTGCATACTCATTTCACCCCCTCCGCGTAACCCCGCCTTTCTGTCCAACCCATGCATAATAGCATGGAAAACTGGACACACTCCACACCTTCTCTCCTCCCAGTCTTGCCACCACAACAAAAAGCAGTTGGCCTACCTTATAGATGACAACACGAACCACTCAGTCTTCCCTCTAAGATGACCGTGCCGGTGAGACCACAAAAAGCACCCAGGCCACATTGTGAGGTGGTTGTGCTGAGGGCACGACAAAAAAGCACAACGTGTGTGTGTTAGAGACAGGGAGAGAAAGAGAGACATTTCATTTCCAGTATGAGATTGAAATCATTGCCCATTCTGTTTATTTATGTTTTAATAGATTTTATATTATATCAATCACTTACAATGTTCCATTGTAGAAAAGAAAAACATTATTGATTTTATTTAAAGTGGGAAGTATTTTAACAATGGAACTATTTTTAAGTAACACCGTATTAGCACGCATGCGTACTATTAGTTCAAAACAAACAAAAACCGGGAAAGTTTCTTGTATTTTTTATATTTTATCGATTTATTCTTTTTAATATGATCTTTTTTTCTTCATTTTTCATTCATAACGATGTAGATCTTATATAGATCTAAACAGCTTGTATAGGTCCGAACAGATTATCCAAATTATAATATATCAGTATATTCATATAATTAATACATTTGATCAAAAAGGAATATATCTCTTAGTAATTTTAAGTATTTCTACTTCTTCAACAATATGTTTATTCTAATTAAAACACCTGTATATACGGGATTCAGCGACTACTGGTTGCTGACAGTTTTTTAAACCAACGCTTAATTAAGGAAAAACCGACCAAGGATTTCATCCAATTGTAAGTTAATTAATTTTATTCTGAATGTAATGTTATGGTTTAATCCAGAGTTTCGTTCGTTAAAAAAGTGTAAATTTAATAACGGATGTTGTGATGAAACGATAATAGGAAAGAAGTGAATGTGAAATAAAAAAAAAAACGAAAGAAATTAGATTAATGCATACACACGTATATATATATATATATATATATATATATATATATATATATATATATATATACAAATTAAAATACGAATGATATACGTTAGGAATGCTTGAAAGCAACGCACAAGAGAAAAATTAGTAGTGTGTATATTTACGATGAAATGTCTATGGAAATGATTCGCTTTCTGTTTATAAAATGGCAATAGAAGGAAAGTGCATTAATGTGAAAGGAGAATAGCAATACACAGGGGCAGATTAAGATTGCGTGGAGCCTCTGGCTGCAATTTTCATCTAGTCCCTTGTGTATTATTTATGGTAGCCAAAGCAAAAATAATAATAATAATTTTGGGTCCTTTATATATTGTGGGCCTCTTGACTACACCCCTTTAATTTGCCCCTGCCAACAACAAAATGAAACGTGCAAGTTTCTTTTTCTGGGAATGCTTCACGTTGTCAATCTAATCTATTGGTGGGCAACAATTAACTGCAAATAGTTTGTTGTCGGAAAGCTGTCTGTATCGTGAAAAAAAATCTTTACTCATTCGGAAAAAAAGGTTCACAAGCTTTTCGGGTTATCCATTTAAACAATTCCAAAAGCGAAGGTTTACAACGAAAAAGCAGGTATCTTTAATTTTCACTAACATTCATTTTATTGTCTGCCATTTGGTGTACCTAAACCGAAACACCCCCAAGTAATGAGTAAGGAAAATTTTAGTATGATACTATTTTACTTTCTCACAATGTTTACAATTCAAGTGATAACCAGATACATAAATATGTTTACATGGGAATGACATTTTCAAGCACAACTGGCAAATATTTGCCCCATCGATCGATCATCGACCTTAAGTATGGAAGGCCATCAAAAATATAAATGGGAAGATAATATTGGAGAAAAAACCTTCCACATATTCCTGGAAGGTTCGTTGGGGAGGGGGCTACAGAGTCCTTAGACATGCTTTCTAGAGGAACCTATCAGAAGCAACCATTTCTAAATGACCCAGATGGATCTCCAAGTAAGACCAACTTAGTTTGTGGATGTTATTCAATCATCTTGCTTGTGGTCTACTTCCTGTCAGTTGGTATTGCCTGTAAAATCTGCCCTGCAATTCTTTCCTCAGACATCCAACCTCGTGTCCAAAGTACCGGTGCTGCGATCTCTCCATGCAGAGAAGTAGTGGCTCTATCTGGAACAGCCCCTTTTCTCCAAGCTACGTATCCTATTGAGTTACGTTACTCCAGAGACCCTTTGGGAGAACTCCATTTTGGCCTCTTGTATTCATGATCATATTCTTTTGGTCATTATCCAAGATTTATGACTATAGGTAAGGGTAGGCACGAATACCAAATTGAAGATAATGAATTTGGCTTTTACACCTACTCTCAATTCTTGAATAATCGTTCCCAGTAAATTTTGCTAATCTATCTCCGGCGAAATTTATTGCAAATGATTCATATCGATACAGCAGCAGGAGAATCTGATAATAATTTTATTTTACCTTAAAAAACATATGACAAAAAAAGAACATTACAAGAAATCCCATATTTACGAACTATAATTACCGCCCCGAAATATGGTTAATGAAGTGTTTCAATTATTTTGGTGAAAGTATATAGCCTCATGGTTACAGTTGATGATCTTAAAATCAAGTGACATGAGCAACAGACTTCAGTTCACTCAGCTGGGGGTTAACCCTATGACAGACAGGTGTCCTGTCCAGAAGAGAGTCATCTCCTTAGTCACTTAACTCCCATGAGACTGGGATAAATTCTGGACTTCATCCAACCCATGCAAGCATGGAAAAATGGACATAAAACAAAAATTCTAACTTTTAGATTATTTTGATGACGATCCTGATGGTGGCAGTGGTGCTTTTCTTTGCTTGTATCTACCTTTTTACAACTGTTGCAACAATACATCTATATATAAATTTGAGCGACTTCCATCTGTCACAATGAATCTGTGTAAAAGGAAGAAAAGGGGGGGGGGGGGTTTAAAAAGCTATAACAGAACAGCGGTTGGTGTTTCATTTGCTATGCTGTGTGTGTTTTTGTAAATGTATGTGTTTGTGTGAATGTATGTCTGTGTATTTATGTAAATGTGTCTGTGTTTGTGCATTTATATTTATATACTCATACATATAAATGTATGCATATGCACATACACACATGCACACACATATACACATACTCGTCATCATGTTGAAAAGAATTCTAGTGTATAAAACTACAACAACCAGTAACTGTTTCAAAAAGCCATTTTTCCTGCTAAAGCAGAGGTTAGTTTTGCAGGACCCATGACAGTTTTATATTAATCATAGGGCCCTTTTTGAAGCAATCTTTTACAGCTGAATTGCCCTTCCTGGTAGCAGCTTTTTTGGTCGCTTCTAATAATATATGATGTAACTATTCTAATCTGGATTTAATATTTTACAGAGAAATCTCATATGGTTGTATAATATCACAATCGCAGAAAAGGACTCCTTTACATAATGCCATTGCACTAAAGGAAATGGTTGAGTAAATGATGCAGAAATATATTGAAATAAAGTATATTGTTTTTATTCTGCTTTGGGAGAAGACATTTAATGTTTCTTATTTAAACTGGCCATATCTGGCCGGAATTCTTTCACCTCTTTCTGTTCAAACCGGCCTTAACCGGCTGCTCATACTGATGTTAAGGTATTGTTCTCAAAATAAATAATATCAAAATCTCATAGATTCGATATTATGTGAGGTAAGGCCTTTACTGCAAAAATACAATAGTAAATATAGAGTAATGTAAATGCTAAAGGTTAAAGCATTTGTGTTTAAAAATTATATAATTGTTTCTACTTTTGGCACAAGGCCAGCAATTA
This sequence comes from Eledone cirrhosa, assembly GCA_964016885.1. Lineage (NCBI taxonomy): Eukaryota > Metazoa > Mollusca > Cephalopoda > Octopoda > Eledonidae > Eledone > Eledone cirrhosa. The sequence continues at coordinate 356,653,601 of OZ024741.1, forward strand.
TCCCAGTGTATTAGTGGTACTTTATTTTATCGACCCCGTAAGGATGAAAGACAAAGTTAACCCTGGCAGGATTTGAACTCAGACCATAAAGGGCCGTAACTCTTTGCTGCAAAGCATGGCATCTGACCCTCTTCTGATACTGCCAATCCACCACCCTTATATAATGTTTATGATTTACAAAAGAAAGGAAAAAAAGGGAGAAGACATGTACTCTACAACAGAGAATATTGATGTTCCCCTCTAAACATTTTTGAGGCAAACCAAGACACAGCATTACTGCAGATGATAGCGGGGCTAAGGCACAGGAATAGCCAAACACCCTCATGAGCATCACCTAATATTTCAACATGGTAAACTGCCAGTGATGACAAAAAGTTCATTGTCAGAAGCCCAACCCCACAAAACGTCACATGATTTCTTATTTTGGAGATATCAATTGACATTGTGCTTTTTTCTTTTTCTTTTCAGCTTTAATTTTAATATTTTAGTCATGGGTGGAATGAAGAGAACACCAAAACCAAATAAGAAAATGACTAAAGAAGTAAAAGAAGTATCTACTAAAACGAAGTTATATAAAGATACTGAACATGAGAAACTTTCCCAAAGGCTACTTTTAAAACCAGAAGAAAGTTTTAATGATTCTAATGATTTTAAAACACCTGAGAGAAAGAGTAATACATGTAGATCTAGACTCCGTAATCAATCTGATTGTATAAAAATTAATGAACCATGGAGAAATGAAGCTGCATTGATAAAAAAATATACAAAACAAAGCATCACATCCGTAGAGTCTATAACGAAAATGCATTCCGAAACACCCAGGAAAAGTACAAGAAAATCTTCTCAATCCCAAAATGAAAATTCTCCTTTGAAAAATGCTACATCATCACCTCATAAATCTGACAAAAGGAATTTATCTCAGACAAATATCATAAAACCTATCAAGTCTTCCAGTAAACAACATAAAAATAACAAAAGCAATATAAATTCCAAACAAAAGACTTCTGATTCTGATAAGAAATCTGTTGAGAAAACATTGTTATGTAGTCAACAAGCTTCCAAGTTTAGATCGCCTAAAAGTCAAAATTTGTCTGGATCAATACAGTATTCGGGTAGTAGTTCTTCTTTGTCTGGAAAGATAACAGCTGGAAGTCCATGTGAGTCCTCAAAATTTATTAAAGATGAAAATTCTTCTTGTACTTCAGAGGAAGAATTTGAAACATCAAGTAACTGTGGAACTTATTTGCGAAAAAGAAGAAAAATCTGTTATAAATTTAATGAGAAAGATTCTGAAACACATGTTCCCACTGTTTTATCTTCCCATATTCCTACTATTACATCTTCACATGTTCCCTCTGTTATGTCTTCACATATTCCCTCTGTTACATCTTCACATATTCCCTCTGTTACATCTTCACAGTTTCTCACTACTACATCTTCACAGATTCCTACTATTACATGTTCACATGCTCCCAGAGTTACATCTTCAAAGTTTCCCACTATTACATCTTCACAGTTTCCCACTATTACATCTTCACAGATTCACGCTGTTTTATCTTCACATATTCCCTCTGTTGCATCTTCACATGTTCCTACTGTTACATCTTCACATGTCCCTACTATTACATCTTCACATGTTCCCATAGTTACATCTTCACATATTCCTACTGTTACATCTTCATATGTTCCCTCTATTACATCTTCACAGATTCCCTCTATTACATCTTCACAGATTCCCACTATTATATCTTCACATGTTTCCACCATTACATTTTCACATATTCCCACAGTGGCATCTTCACATATTTCTGTTGAAGCAGAAGTGAATATAGAAACAGGATTCAACCACAAGCAAAATAAACCAAAATCTGACGATTATTTTAATGAGATTCAAATGAGGAAGTGTCCCACGTGTAAAGATGATTTTCCCAACCTAATATTTAATGAGCATGTGCTACAGTGTCTTAAGGAACAGTTTCAATCATCCACCTATGGGCCTCTTAACACTAAAACAGGGCACAAGCAAATATCTCAAGATGAACGATTAGCTCAAAAGTTACATGCAGAACTTAATAAAAATGTCCTAATAGATAATGCTTCTCTAGAATCTGACAAAGTACTATGTTGTATATGTAAAACAGAATTAACTCATTTGAACTCATTACAAAGAACTCAGCATATCAACACATGCCTTGACCAATCAGAATCTGCAAAGGCCCATGACACTTCCCCAGAATCTGTTGTAATTTGTCCGATGTGTGGACAGCAATTCAATTCTTTTTCTTTAAGAGAGAATCATTTCAAAACTTGTACAAGAGATAAATTTGTTGCCCCTAATCAATCCAGCAGGTCGACTACAAACAAAAAGCAGTTGAAAAGTAGAACAACATCCAATTCCAAAAAGACTCCTGATGACCAACTTCAGCTAGCATTAGCTATGTCTAATTCTCTTCAAGAAGAACAAAACAAACAGGAAGAACAATTAGGCCGATATATTCAGAATATTAAAAAAAACGTTTTTAAAGAGTTGAAGCATCAGAAAAATAAACAACTTCCATTATTAGTTACATTAACAACTGAAGAACGCCAATCTGTCCATGCAGAAAGAGTTGCTGGTATTATAAATGAAAATTTTGAAAACGTTCCCTCAACTAAAAGACATAAATATAGCTCATTAGCTTCAACACAACCAACAAATCTATGGTTAAAATCTTCACTCACGCAGACAGATTCTTCGAAACTTCCTTTCTATGTGGATTCATTGGTACCCCCCATTAAAATAGATATTGTTAACATGGGAGATCAATTGAAACATTTATCTAAAAATACTGGAAATGTTATTAGTCAAAATACAACTAATTCTGCTAATGAAGAAGAGAAGCAACAATTAATAGAACCAAGTCAAACTGCTCTTATCTTAGCTGAGTTAGCAAATGATAACAAAACTCCCACTAATTCATGTCATACTCCTGTTGAACATATATCACCAAATTTTCAGACAGAAGCATATAAAGAGAATTCATCAGGTATATTAACATCTTTAAGTACAGATTTTTGTAGATTAGTAAATAATCCTAGTTTTAGTGATATTCAGTTTATGACAGCCGAAGGAATTAAAGTTTTTGGACATAAAATAATTCTTCAAGCTAGATGTCCCAATATTTTAAATAGAATTTCTACTCAACTTCTAACACCCACTATTAACTTGAGTGAAGTATCTTATGACACATTGTTGGCATTTCTCAAGTACATTTATGCTGGACAGTTAAATATAGATGAAACTCAGGCAAACAGCTTAAAGATATTATCATGGGAGCTTGCAATACCAGAATTATTTCACGCTTGTGAGAAACTGCTTAAAAAAAGTGTAATTCATAGCCAGCAAAATTCAGGTTTTTGTCCATCTCCTCTAGCAACAGTTGATAGTATGATTAATTATTTACTTGAAAGCTCAGATGAAGATCTTGAAACTAGAAAAAGTGTTTCAGAAAAACCCAGTTGTGATCCCGAAAATTGTCGAAATAGTAGCCAGTCCACTTTAACAAATGATTCTTTCAAATGTCAAAATTCTAGAAATTCGTCTCCATATAATAATTCACCTTTAACAATTATTCCACAATATTCTCCAAATGGAAATTCTAATGACATTGGAAACAATTTGGATCGTTTAACAAATGTGCCTGTATCTTCTCAACTTGGTGCATCTACTGAATTGTCTGAAATATGCTGTGATAATCAACCAAAGAAACCATTCTCTAATTATCAAAGTGGTAATTATAGTAGTAAACCATGTACGGCTAATACATTGCAACAAAAGTCTCTCTCACACTTTACTTCACAAAATATACCTCATTCGCCACAGAAGTTTGAAAAATGTTTGGTGGTAAATGAGAATGCTCTCCCTTCATTCACAGCCTCTGTACCTGGTTCTGTTAATTTAACTAACAATTGCAATAATAATTCTTTAATTAAAGAGCAATGCCAATTAATTGACTCTGATGAAATAAGAGATTTTTCTCCAATTGACTTTATTGATGAATCTTTTAACCATTCCATATACTCTTCACCTCTAACTGGTCCTACTTGTGATGGTATGGTAACACCTAAAAAGAAAGATATTAATGATAACAGTAGAGAAAATGTAAGTGATAATATGTTAAATATAAGTGATGATCTGTCAAATATTTCTAAGGAATTATTTAGTGAAGATGAAGACCTAGAAAATGTTAGTAACAATAAAACCTGTATTCAGTATAGTTTTGATAGCCAACATGAATACACATCACCTCATCAAATATTGAAAACTGTATCTCCTTGCCATAATGAAAATAAAGCAAATTTTTCAAGATATTACTACTCTACTCCTGCAACTATCTCCCTTACTAAAGACAGAGACCAGATAAATAATAATAATGTTACAGCTAAATGTATAATATCCAGTGATGAATCGGAAAAAGGATTTGTTTCTGCAGAGACTGATACTAATTTAAGAGAGAATTTTGATTACCTGAATTCTTATTCTCCAGTTTTTCCCAAAACTCAAGAATTGAAAAAAACAAATACAAACCTAAATGAAAACCAGCCAAAGACTTCTTCACAAAATCAGTCAGGGACGTCTTCACAAAACCAATATAAAAAAAGAAAAAGATGCTCTCTGTCTTTCTCACCATCAAAAAGAAAGAAAGTTGAAACAGACAAGAGTACTCATTTAAATTTATATGAAAGTTCTTCAATTCTAAATTTAGATGAGGCGTGTTGTTTAGAAACAAAGAAAAAAGAGAGATTTTCACAAAAGTCTTCTTTAAATTCCTCAGGTAATTTCTATAATGAGAGGGGCAATAAAGAATGCCTATCAAAATCTAAAAAAAATATTGTTACACCTAAAGATTTTCATGAAAAAGCCCATCAGTGTGAAAGTGAACTTGATGTAAGTAGGGATACACATAGTGAGATTTCTGGGACAAACAATCTCCAAATAAGCCCTAAACAATCTAAGAATTCTAAAACAAATAAAAAATCAGCTAAAAGTTTTTCTCCTATGAGTAATTCATGTTCTGAAAATGATGGAATAATAATTTATGAAAAAAGCTATAATGCTGATGACACAGATGAAATACCTAGTAGTCAACAGCTCAGTGAAGACATTTTTATTAATAAATTGAATAGTTTTATTCAGAATAACTCTGACTTATATAGAAAAATACTCCTGTATGAACCACTTGAATTTGATGTTTTGAAAAAAAAACTTAAAGACTCTAATATAAAATGTCCAGCTAATAAACTACTTGAATATTTAGAAAACCAGTGTATAACATTTGTTCATAGCAAAGATAAACAGGTTAGAAAACGGTCACATGGCGTATCTTCTAGAAGAAAGAAAGTTAAAGAGAAAGTTGAAACAGAAGAAACAAAGGAAGAAGAGATATTTTCAAAAAAGTCTTCTTTAAATTCCCCTGATAATTTATATAATGGTAAAGAATTGAAGAAATTTAGACAGTTTAGCAATGAAATGTATGATGTGGAAACATCAAATTTAAGAGAACTTCCTCAAAACATTTCAGATGATTATCGACCAGGAAAGAATGAAAAACCAAAGAAGCAATTTACTTTCAAAAAAATTACCAAGAAACCTTCAGTTTATAGTTCAACAGAAAATTTAAATGTAGATACCATAAATTCTGACTGTCTTGTGAAACCATTTCCTAAATCTTCAGCTTCTGATGACAAACTTCCAAATAGTGAAAACAGTCGATCAAATGCTGGTCTCAATGAAAGCATTTGGGAACATTTTTATGATGATCCTATTGATGATGCAGTGATAATAATTTCCCCAGAATGTTCATATTCAAAAGTTACTTTCAACCCAAGTAAAGATAAACTAGATTCATTTCTTCTTTCCCCTTCCCCTCCTCCTCCTCTCTCCCCCCCACTTCTACTTTCCCCTCCTCCTCCACCTTCCCCTCCTCCTCCACCTCTTTCCCCTCCACCCCCACCTTCCCATCCTCCTCCTCTTTCCCCTCCACCCCCACCTTCCCATCCTCTTTCTCCACCACCTCCCTCTTCTCCCCCTCTTCTACATTATGAACATCACTCTTCAACACATGATTCTTCTTATGCAAGTATTGTTGATGATGTAGAACATTTGTTTAGACAAGAATCTCTATATAATCCTAATTTATCTGGTTCATTTGGAAATGACAGTCTGAGAGTGAAACCTAATGTTAAAGAAACATTTAACACTCCAGTAAACAAGCGCCAAACAAAATACTGTGGAAAAGAACAAAGTAGTCCATCCCCGTTTACTCCGATGCCAGATTATGAAAGTATGTCAACACCTGGTTTAAAAAAAGAGATGAAGAAATATGGTTGCAAAGCAAGACCTAAAAAAAATATGGTTAAATTTCTTAAAGATATCTTTACAAAAACCCATCAGTATAAAAGTGATAGTGAACTTGATATAAGTAGAGTTAGTGGGATTTCTGGGACAAATAATCTCCAAATAAGCCCTAAACAATTTAAGAATTCTAAAACAAATAAAAAATCAGCTAAAAGTTTTTCTCCTATGAGTAATTCAAGTTCTGAAAATGATGGAATAGTAATTTATGAAGAAAGCTATATTGCTGACGACACAGATGAAATACCTAGTAGTCAACAGCCCAGTGAAGGAATTCTTATTAATAAATTGAATAGTTTTATTCAGAATAACTCTGACTTATATAGAAAAATACTTCTGTATGAACCACTTGAATTTGATGTTTTGAAGAAAAACCTTAAAGACTCTAATATAAAATGTCCAGCTAATAAACTACTTGAATATTTAGAAAACCAGTGTATAACATTTGTTCATAGCAAAGATAAACAAGATAGAAAATGGTCAAATAAAAGATCTTACAAAGCAAAAAGAGGCAGAAAAGTGTGATTTACTTGTAATAAAATAAACAAATTTTAACATAAAAATTTGTAAATTTTCAACATTTTTTCCCATTTGTTCTTTTGGGAATATTGTTTTGGACCAATTAATTTTATATATAATCAAAGATGCCATTTTAATCCATGTAACACTATTTTTTACTTTTCAGAGTAAATAGGTTAAGAAAGCATTCAGTCCTGACTATGTAAAAGAGTCATGCTGGTGCCTTCACAAAAGGATACAGTCCATCCTGTAAAAAGATCATGCTGGTGCCTTGACAAAAGCACACAGTCCATCCTGTAAAAGGGTCATGTTGGTGCTGTGATAAAAGCACACAGAAAAGGCTCTTCAAATTACCACATCCATTGATTTGTTTTTGTTCACAAATATATATACATATAATTTCATTACAATTGTATTGAAGTATATTGTTGAAAATGCATTTTAATGATTATGTGTAATAAAATTTCAATATTAAACTTATATTCTTATAAAAAAAAATCTGATTTTATATTTAACTTTTTTTATATAAAAAAAACCTGAAACTGCTTGTTTTAAGATGTTTATATTTATCTGAAAACTTTCCATCCTAATTCTGTGTAAGAACCTTTGTTATGTTCCAAACATCAGCTTAATAATTAGAAAGTTGGTTATATTACTCAATTTCTCCAAATTCTTGATTGTTTTCAAAATTATTTAAGAATTAGAGACAAAATATGGTAAGGAAAGAGTTAAATTCTAAGTAGCATATAGCTCAAGTGTCAAGTCAAACTAACAAATGACTGTCTTAATTGCAGTCAAAGCCATTTAATATCTTTTGTACCAATAATAACCTTGAGACATCACAAGTATCTGTTTACTTTCTCGGGTTAAAACAAGTGTTTTAACACTTTAGCATTGCAGTATCGGTAGAGGGTCGGACGTCATGCTTTGCAGCATAGAGTTACGCCCCTTTACGGTCTGAGTTCAAATCTCACCGAGATTAACTTTGCCTTTCATCCTTACGAGGTCGATAAAATAAAGCACCAGTAATGCACTGGGATAATTGCTGGCCTTGTCAAAAATTAGAAACACATTCATTTACTATTGTATTTTCACAGAAAAGTCTTTATCTTATATAATCATCTCACACAATATTGAATCTACAAGATTTTGATGTTATTTATTTTGAGAACAATACCTTAATGTAGGTATGAGCAGCCAGATACGGCCGGTTTGAAAAGAAAGAGGTGAGAGAGTTCTGACCGGATTCGACCAGTTTAAATCCTAAAGGATTAAGACCATTTCTCCTGATAAGGCAGGAATTAGCCGTGCAGGCCTTATGGCAGACTTCATACACATCTTGGAGTCCTTTTTGAGGCAATGCCTTGAAATGTGTGTATCTCAATGCAAAAGACAATAATAATAATTGATAATAGTTGAGAAAATTGAGTAAAGTATTCCTGGAAATGGGGAAAAGTGGACAGAAGTGGCTGTGAGGAATGGAATTGTTGGGATGCACACATTTCAAATTTCATTGTTAATATCTATTAACCACATGTTGCAAACTTCCAATGGCGATTATTACCCACATGTTACAAACTTCCAACAGTGATATCTATTACCCACATGTTACAGGCTTCCAACAGTGATATCTATTACCCACATGTTACAAATTTCTTGGATTGATAACTATTACCCACATGTTGCGAGCTTCCAACATTGATATCTATAACCCACATGTTACATACTTCCAACATTGATATCTATTGCCCACATGTTACAGAATTACAACATTGATATCTATTGCCCACATGTTACAAACTATCCACATCCAAATCCATTACCCACATGGACAATCTATCCAAGTCAATATCTATTGTACACATGTTTCGAGCTTCCAACACTGATATCTATTGTATACATAGACAAACTAATAACGAACATTATTTTCTTTCACCCTCTGTAGGATAATCAAATTTTATTGTTGTTGCTTCATGATCCAAGAGAGCAGAATGATAAATGCCTTAACCTTGTAGACAGCAAGGGAGATGGTCTGAAAGAGCCAGTCCACCTTGTAGAGCTCATTCTTACAGATGGTCATTTCCATCCTAATTGCAGTAAGTAGAAAGGTTGTTCAGGGGTTCAGAACACCAGATGTTTCCATTGTTATGGGATCAATGAGGAACCTATCAGAGAGCAGCATATGCTCTTCAGCCTGTTAAATGATAGAACATGGGTCTGATGTTTTGAAACATCGAGAATCATCACTATCATATATCAGCTTTTCCATGTTTCTATGGGTTGGACAAGTTTTTTTCAGCACAGTATCCCTCCACTCATTGTGGTCCTTCACCATCTCCTCTGTGAGCTTCAGTAATTTAAAATCAGCTCTCACAACTTCCATCCAATTCATCCTTGATCTCCTTCTGCTGCAGCTTCCTTCCACTGAGATTTCTTGGCACTTCTTCACCCAACAATCCTCATCTTTATGCATCACATGTCCATACCAGTGTAGTCTTCTCTCCTGCACATATCTGATTCCTCATATACCCAGCTTTTCTCTCAGCACATCTATGTTTTGTCTTTCATGCATTCACTCCCCATGTCTCACTACCATGCAACATTGTGCATCACACTCAGATATCATACAGCCCAACTTTTGTTTGTAGAGAGAAACTTTTTTTCATTATCTTCTAATTCTAGCTACTATGCTCTCAGAGCAACCTCTTCTACCTTATATCACCGAGGTAACAGAAGCTACCAACTACTTCTAAGGATCCTTTTAGGGATTAGAAAAAATTTAGTTCACTGATGTTCTTACTACTATTTCTGTGCATCTGCTACATATAAAGTCTACTATTTCTGTTACCCAAGATTTCCATTGTGTACATTGTATAGAATTTCTACATATCAAGCAAGGCTACTTCTCTGAAAAGATGAAGGCCTTCTTTCCTTTCCTACTTACTAAAACTTTGGTTTTTCAAAATTTATTCTAGGCCCTTTTGATTCTAATTTGTTTCCAAAGCTGGAATTTCTTCACTAGTTCTTCCACGGATTCAGTTATGAGAACTAGGTGATATAGAAGTTCCTATGGACAGCCAGACTTAAACTCCTCTGTTATGGCCTTGAAAACTATGATAAATGGGAGGAGGCTGATGACTAAGCCCTGATGGATTCCTACTGTACATGGGAATACAGAGCACTTCACATCTCAAGACATTAGTAAGCCACCTGCTTTCAGGTCTTTGCATGCTAAGAATATCAATTGTTTAGTAACTTAATATTGATCTTTGCTGCCCCCATTTATCCATTTTTTTTATGCCTGTTTCTTTTTTTTTTAATGACTCTACCCATACTGTTGTTCCACCATCAGACCATCCTGTTTGGCTGGTGCTTGCTCCAGTCACAAGTCTTGTCAATAGTTTGTTGTAAGTTGTCTTGTAGGAATTCCCAACTGTTTTCTGTAATGAATTTCTAACTCCACCTCCTTCTTGTCATTTGCATCACATAGGGCTTTTCTAAATCCATATTTAACCAGGAGCTCCTTTAGGTTCCATACTTTCTACCTCCAGATTGTTCTGCCTTGTGCTTATTCTGATGTCACTTATATTATGTGGTGCATTCTTCACCAAGGAAGGCCTTAGTACTTGTAACCATTTGCCTATTCCGTTTTCTAACAAGTAAAAAAACAATTTGGCTTGTGTGATCACTTGATTGGTAGGTGATCAGGTAACCAGCTAGTTTCCTGGAGTTAGTGTTGCAGATAGTTAATTCATTTGCATCACAGACTTCTAGGAGCCTTGTTCCCTCTTCATTTCTCATGTCATAACCATAGCCACTGTGTATTCCAGTGTAGTCATCCTAAAACTGCCTAACATATCCATTGAAGTTGCCAGCAAGAATGAAAAGGTCTCTGTCATCTGTAACTGAGATTGTCTGTAGGAGTTCCTCATAGAATTGGTCCTTTTGTTCTTTACTTAGACCTGAGGTGTATATGTAGAGATAATATATTTTGGAAAAAGAAAGTTATTTATAAAATATATAATGCCTTTTAATTACAATATATTTTGAATTTTTGTTTATATTTACTTTCATTAATCAAATATAATTGTAAATTGTTCAATTAAAATTGCCTACATTCAGCATGTTTGCAAACTCTATATTAATCTTTGGCGATGAAAGCTTTAAGAAGTTTACATAAAAACCTTTTCAATATAAGTATAACATAAAAATTCATTTTTGTCTCTTCACATATAAAAAGAAGAAAAGAGATAGATATCATCAGGAATTATATATATATATAGAGAGAGAAAAAAAAAGAAAGAGAGATAGATAAAACAAAGAAAGAAAAGGGAAAAAGATATATATATATATATATATATCTTTTTCCCTTTTCTTTCTTTGTTTTATCTATCTCTCTTTCTTTTTTTTTCTCTCTATCTTTATTATTAATATTATTAATGATGCTGTAATTTGAATTTGTAAATTTAACGGATATATTGTAGTTATCTCCGATGATCTGGTTAAGCTAAATCATATTTGAAATTGAGTGGCACTGCTTCTAGTGTTCACCAACTTCTAGACAACTTAATCAGTGAAACAATTGTCAGACTGTAAATAAATCCTTTTTTTTTTTGTACTGTTGACCATGTTATCACTTATTCAATTTTATATATATATATATATATATATATATTAAGTTGTTCAGAAATTAATGCAGGTTTTATGTTTTTATATGTCTGAAGGTGTGTAAAATCATGTACCCTTTTTAAGCTTATTTTAGGCTCTTTTTTCTATGCAATCCATTTTAAATATAATTTGTATTTTTGTCAATTCTTTGAATTTAAGATGTCAAAACAGGATTTTTGCAAATATATTTTTATAAGTTCAAGAAGTATTAATGAATGCTCAATGCAATGTTGGTTTCAAAAGTTCTGTCATGGTGAATTCACTTATGAATTAAGAAAGGCCACTGACATTCTTCTGCCATTGACAGTGAAGAATTGAAGGCTTTGGTCAAAGTAAATGCTTGCAGGAAAGCTAAATGTAAGCATTGGAACAATTCTTGAAAATTTGAACCAAATTGGAAAGTTGAGGAATCTTGAAAAATAAGCACCACACAAATTGAACAGAAACCAGAAAAATCACCATTATCAAATCTATTTTTTGTTTCTTTTGCACAACAAAAATGACTCATTCCTTGATCACATTGTGACATGCAATGATTAGTGGATCCTATACAACTGGTGGCATTCACCACAGTGGTTACACCAAGATGAAGCTCCTAAATACTTCTCAAAGCTGAAGTTGCACCCCCAAAAAGTTTATGGTGACTTTTTGGTGATCCACAACCAGATTAACCCACCCCAGCTTCCTGAATCCTGGTAAATCAATCACAACAGAAAAATATTGTCATGAAATTGATGAAATGCATAAAAAAATTGCAGTATATGCATCCAGCATTGGTTAATAGAAAAGGTTCGATCCTCTTGCATGACAACACTTGACCACACATCATGCAGCTAATGTTCCAGAAGTTGAATGAATTGGGCTACGAAACTCTGCTTCATCTAGCATATTCATGGCATCTTCTACCAACTGACTACCAGCTTATCAAGCATTTCAACAACTTCTTGCAAGGAAAAGTCTTCAACAACGAAACAGTTGCCAAAAAGGCCTTCTAAGAATTCATCAACTTCAGACTTCTATGTTTCCAGATTTTGTTGGCAAAAATGTTTGGATGACTTTTATTGCAATCAATAAAGTTTATTCTGGACTAAGGTATGTCGTTTTAAAGTTGATGTTTAAAAACTTGCATTCATTTCTGAACAACCTGTTACACACACACACACACGCACGCACAGAGAGAGAGAGAGAGAGAGAGTAGATTCTTTAGGTACCGAGAAATGCACTACAAATTAACAAACAACTTTTCAAATTTTCAGTAAAGCTGCTGGTGCTTAGAGCAATGAGTTATTCAGGTGAAACATCACTGCTGGCTTCTCATCTCCATCTAGTGGGGTTTGACTGAGGGAGTTCAGGTGAAATATCACTGCTGGCTTCTCATCTCCATCTAGTGGGGTTTGACTGAGGGAGTGGCAAATGGCCAGATGGCATCATAATATTCATATTCTATGATGGTAAGCCCGTCATCTGGGACCCAACATGCAGTAACACTTTCTCCAGCAGCACACTGGTGAATTCAGTGATTGTTCCAGGTTTCATTGCTCAACAAGCAAAAGATCAGAAACTGTTGAAGTATCAGCTGCTTTCTGGTAGATAGGTTTGTCATTGAACCTAAAATGGTGGAGATTTCTGGTGTTCTGAGTCTCTGAACCACATCCCTATTTGCTGTTTTTGGGATGAAGTTAACCAGCCACAGAAGTGGGTCTAATATGTTGAAATGGCTATTTCAGCGTGTCCCCCTTTATATCTTTCATGGTAACACATCCTGTATTCTGCCCGCTGGGACCATGACTAGGGTTCTGTATACCAGAGAGGCAAAGCAGACAAATGGAAAGGGGGAAGAGACAACCTTTCATCGACTGGTTCATGCCATTACTGTTGGCCACTACATTCACACACATACATATATAGTATCTATATAATGTTTATATACCATTTTGTTGATTGTAACCCTACTAAACAGAATAAAAGATAATGATAATAATTTAATGCCTTTTACACCAAATTGCCCTTGATTCTATGATACAAAACTATATATTTTAAATTGTTTATATTTATCTAAAAACTTTCCATCATAATTTAAGGTAAAAAATTTTAAGTTATGTTCCAAACACCAGCTTAATAATGAGAGAGTTAGTTATATTACTAGGTCCCTTTAAATTCTTGATTATTTTCAAAATTATTTGGAAATAATAGGCAGTGTCTTTCATTAGAAATATAGTAATGAAAAGGTTAATATATAATTGCCAGATTCCTGGATTCTTCCCTTAAAATTAATATGTTTTTAAAATATATGTTTTACTATTTTTAAAAATATATTTACTATTTTTTTAAAGAAATATATAAATATTTACTATTTCTTAAGTACTTCATGGAGTAGATATGTAGATCAGAATAAAAAGAAATTTCAAAAGTTGATATTTAATTTCTCTGTTGCTTTCTAATGATTGTTTCGACAATTTCTGGATCAACAAGAGTTGATGTGTCGCCAAAGTCTTGCTCTTTGTGAGCAATTTTTCGCAGGATTCTTCTCATAATTTTACCTGATCTAGTTCGAGGTAAACCAGGTACAACCTGAAACAATTGAATAAAAATAAAATAAAATTTATGATGATAAAAGAAACAAATATTTGTTTAAAAAAATGTTTTTGCATTGTTTTTTTCATTTTACATATTTTGTACAGCAGGTGCTAGTACAGCCATGTGCTTAAGAAGTTTGCTTCTAGACCACATTTCTGGGTTCAATCCCTCTGCACAAAACTTTTGACATGTGTCTTCAGGGCCACAAGTTATCAAGTAATTTGCAAGGGGAATTTGGTAGGCAGATTCTGTGAAGGGGCCTGCTTATAATATTATATATATATGTCTTTGTCATTATTGTCATCATTTAACATTCATTTTCCCTGCTAGCAAGGGTTAGATGGGTTGTCACAGATCAAGTTAACTTAATCAGAGCTACATATGTTGCACATTTTACAGACTCTACTGAATGTATTTTATTGAGACACGTGCACCAGGAAGGTTGTCATGACTAAAGAGTCCTTGTGACCCTTTGGTAAGTTTTTTTTATAGGTGGATGCCCTTCCTATCACCATCAATTTTACAGAGATTACTGAGTGCATGTTATCTCATGATACCAATATTAGGGAGTTTTATCATGCCATTCCATTGACACAATTGAAGACTCCTCTCAGCTCTTTTTTGGCATGGTTTTTACAGCTAGATGCTGTTCCTATCCAAACTACAATAATATATATATATATATATTAAAAAATAGAATAGCTTTCACCCATTATCAGGCTAAAATTCCTTTAGTCAAAAATACGGTGAAAGCTATTCTATTTTCTAATTTCAAACCTGCTCACTGTTTCCAAACATACTTACTTGCCATATATATATATATATAATATAGAAATAGCTTCTACAGGACTAGAACTGTTTCATTTAAAGGAAATCATCAAGAAACCCAACTGTCAATGTGATATGGTGGTATTTATACATTTTCTGGTGGTAGGGGAATATGGTAATTGGGATGGGCAGAAGTCATTGGCTGATGGATTTAAAGAATGGGATATATATATATATATATATATATATATATATATATATATATAGGAGTAAGTAAGACCCCGACGGCTGATCTCAAGCCGTCGGGGTCTTACTTACTCCTATTACCCACTCTACTACTCTAAGTATTGAGTACTTTGGTGCGTTATGGTCCACCTGGTTCCTTACCACTTTTCCCTCGCTATATATATATATATATATATATATCATCATCATCATCATCATCATCATTTTACGTCCGCTTTTCCCTGCTTGCAAGGGTGGGACGGGTCTTATTCAGCACAGCATCTCTCCACTCGTCACGGTCCCTTGTCATCTCCACCGTGAGCTTCAATGATCTGAGGTCTGTTCTCACCACCTCCGCCCATGTTTTTCGTGGTCTACCTCTACCACGTCTTCCTTCAACTAGCAATTCCTGGCACTTCTTCACCCATCGGTCATCCTCCATGCGCATCACATGTCCATACCACCTCAGTCTCCTCTCCCGTACACTACATTCTATCCCTCTCAGACACAGTTTCTCTCTCAACACATTTATGCTGGGTTCACGCACATTTACACTGCACATCCAACGGAGCATGCTTGCCTCATTTCTCTCCAGCTGTCGCATATCCTCTGCAGTTACTGCCCATGTCTCACTACCATGCAGCATCGCGCTCCTCACACAGGCATCATACAACCGGCCTTTCGTACGCAGGGAGAAACCCTTCTTCGTCAACAGAGGAAGCAGCTCTCTAAACTTCTTTCAACCCGTCCTTATTCTAGATACTATGGCCTCGGAACACCCTCCTCCCATGCTAATCTGATCTCCTAGGTACCGGAAGCTATCCACCACTTCTATAGCGCCCTCCTGCATTTGAAAAATGTGTCTATCAATGCGACTTCTACTGTCTAATTTCCCTGTACATCTACTGCATACATATTTCTCCCTACCTGTTAGTTTGCCTGCTATCCCGCTACATCTCTTGTGTACCCAGGATCTGCATTGTGTGCATTTTATAGAATTTATGCCAGTTCCTTTTCTGCATATCGAACATGGCCATTTCCCTGACGGAATCAGGGTTTTGTCCTCTTTTCTACTCATCAACACTTTTGTCTTAGCTAGAATCACTCTCAGTCCTCTTGCTTCCAACTGCTGTTTCCATAGCCAGAATTTATTCTCTAGCTTCTCTACTGATTCTGCTATAAGAACCAGATCGTCAGCATAGAGAAGTTCCCGTGGACAGCCAGTCTTAAACTCCTCTGTTATGGCTTGGAGGACTATAATGAACAAGAGCGGACTGAGGACCGAACCCTGATGTACTCCTACTTGTATCTGGAATTCCTCACTAAACAGCATTCCTACCCTGACTTTACTGAGAGTACTTCTGTACAAAGTTTGCACTGACCTCACAAGCCATCCCTCAACACCTAGCTTCCTTAGGGACCACCAGATGACAGATCAGGGTACCCTATCAAAGGCCTTCTCTAGGTCATCAAAGGCCTTCTCTAGGTCAACAAAGGCTAAGTATAGTGGCTTATTCTTCTCTAAGAACCTCTCTTGCAATTGTCTCACCAAGAAGAGGGCATCTGTTGTACTCTTCCCAGGCACAAAACCAAACTGCATCTCATCTAGTTTGACCCTTTCTCTAATTAGTTGTGCTAAAATCCTTTCTGCCACTTTCATAACCTGATCTATCAGTTTTATACCCCTATAATTGCTCCTCTCCAAAGCATCCCCTTTACCTTTGTAGCAATTTATGAGAATACTGCTGCACCAGTCTTTGGGTATGACACCACCATATATAGCCTGATTGATGATGCGTGCAACCAGTTTAGTGCCTACGTCCCCTGATGCCTTCAGCATCTCAGCAACTATTCCCGATGGTCCGGCAGCCTTACCATTTTTCATTTCCCTAATCGCCTCTTGGACCCTATATTCGTCAATCTCAATAGCTGGTCCCTCTGTCGGATCTACCAAGGATAATTTCTCTCTCTCCCATTCGTTCTCCACATTCATCAGTCTCTCATAATGACATTTCCAGGCCTCCTTTTTCTGATCATTCGTGACACTAAGTACACCGGCATCATCCCGGACACATTTATCTCCAACAACATCCTGATTTGCATTGACACACTGCCTTGCAATGTGGAACACCACACGCCTCTGATCTTCCCATCGCAGAACATTGGCAAACCTCCTACTCTCTGCCTCCCTGTGTGCTAAGTACACCTGACGTCTAGCTTCTCTCTTAGTGGCTGTATATTCTTCCCCACTCCCACCCTTTTTCCAAGCCTTCCATACTAGTCTTTTGTCTCTAATAGCCTTATCTACTGTGCTGTTCCACCACCAGGTCACTCTCTGTCTGGTTGGAGCTCTGCTCCAGCCACAGGTTTCATCAGTAGCCTGCAGCAAGTTGTCATGTAAGAAATTCCAGTTATTATCTATGTCATACGTCTCTAAATCGTCTTCTTTTTCGTCATATACATCTTGAAGGGCTTTCCTAAATTTGTATTTTAGTGAAAGGTCTTTTAGCTTCCAGACCTTTCTTCTCCACACCTTCTTATATGTCTCATTCCATCTGTTGCTTACTGAGATATCACTAACGACTAACCTGTGCTGTGGGGTACATTCTTCCCCAGGGTATGCCTTGGTATTAGACACTATCTGCCTGTCCCGCTGCCTAACTAGCAAGAAGTCAATCTGGCTTATGTGCTCACCAGATTTGTAGGTTATTAGGTGATTGGCAGGTTTCTGGAAGTTTGTGTTGCAAATAGTCAATGTACCCGCATCACAAAATTCAAGAAGTCTCACTCCTTCTTCATTTCTTGAACCGTAACCGTGCCCACCATGAACCCCAGTGTAACCATCCTGGAGCTGTCCAACATGACCATTGAAGTCGCCTGCTAGCATAACGATGTCTCCGTCCTCTGTCATTGCGGTTGTTTGCAAAAGTTGCTCATAAAAGCAGTCTTTCTCATCTTTGCCTGGGCCTGCTTGAGGCGCATAGGCCGAGATGATTGTCAGTAGTCTCCTACCTACAACTAATCTAAGCTTAATTATTCGATTACTAACTCGAACTACCTCTATTGTCTTATTGATCCATTTCTCAGCCAGGAAAATGCCTACTCCCCCTAGCCCATCATCCTTACCTACCCAGAATAGCTTATAGCTAAGACGCTTGCCTACGACTAGTCTCGCAGAGGCACCTCTCCATCTCACCTCTTGCACGCAGCACACATCCACTTGCCTTCTCTCCAGCATCTCCGCTATTTCAGCAGATCTACCTCTGAGAGTGCCAACATTTAGTGTTGCAACTCTGAGATGCGACGTCTTCATATTTTGTTGTTCCTATTTGTTGCTGTGCTGATAAGCGTTTTGGCATTGATACACTGGTTGGATGCCCTTCCTAACACCAGCGCCACTTTACAGCACGGACTGGGTGCTTTTATTTGTGCCACCAGCACTAGAGAGGATGTCTTACTAGACTCAAGGGCCCTCTCTACCCCTCCATTTTACAGCATGGTCATTAAAAAAAAAATATATATATATATATATATATATATACAAATGTTTTAAGGCCATTTTTCCTGCTACAGAATGACTTAGTCTTGCAGGCTCTATGACAAGTTTCTCCGTTTTGCCCTATTATTTGCCAACTTCACCAACTTCCATTTTCTTTTCCATTGTTTTTAGCCATGTCATTCTTGGTTTGCCCTCCTTTACCTCTTTCCGCAATCATTTCTATCACTCTTCTCACCCAGTCATTTTCTCTTTCTTCAACACATGACCCAACCATCTCATTCCATTTCTCTTCACAACATTCATCACTGGTTCTATTCCCATCATCATCATTTTTCATCATTTTACGTCCGCTTTTCTTTGCTCTATAAGCAATACTCCACTCATCCACTGGACCATTCTCACTTCAATTCTTTCCAGATTTCTCTGCTGCTCCACGTTTATCACCCATGCTTCCTTCCCATAAATCCTAACACATGCAACATACACCTTTCCCTTCAGTTTCAGTAATATTCTCTTCTTCATTAGTGCATCATTCTGTTCTTGTGCACATCTCGCTCTAGATATTGTTTGGGAGTCTCATCCACCTTTGCCATTCAACATAGGTAACAAAACGTTTCCACACACACACACGTCGTCGTCGTCGTCGTTTAACATCCTTTTTACCTATTAGCAAGGGTTAGACAAGTCATCACAGACCAGTCAGTATGCAGCTGGAGCTACTGACCTTTCAGGTGGGCCCAGAAGGGAGGGAGAATGGGGTGCGATTGCACCTCACTAACATATGTTCCTATACTCTGCCAAGTGGTCTCACACACACACACACATCATCATCATTTAATATCCATTTTCCCAACTAGCAAGGGTTGGACCGATCATCACTGACCAAGTCAGTACAGAAGCAGAGATACTGACCTCTCAGATGGGATGGGGAAGGGGGTGGGGCTGCATTTCACCAACATACGATTCCACACTCAACTAAGTGCATTTTCTCATGGCACCAACACTAAGGAGGTTGTAATGTCTTTGACACAGCTGAAAAGTCCTCACAATCCTTTGCTTGGCAGGTTTTCTATGGCTGGATGCTCTTCTTATCACCAACCAGTTTACAGAGTATATTGGAAGATTGTCATGTATTTGACACAACTGAAGAGTCCCATATATGAATACATATATATACACACAAACACTATGTAAATTACCTGAACAACATCTGGTTGAGCAAAACTTGTTATTTGTGTTTTTACTATTAACTTTAGTTCATCTTGAATGTCACAGCTGTCTTCAGAAATGTCATCCTTTAGAACAACAAATGCATATATACCTTGAATTTAATAAAAAAAAAAAATCTGAATATTTTTTTAACTTTAGAGAATATTTTGAAAATTCATATTTACAAAAATAATATAGCTTTTCTCTATAGTTATGTAAATTAATATCAAATCTATAAATAACAAAATTTACAAATTATTTCTCAATTTCTAAATTATAAAAGCTCCAGTTATTTCTCAAAACTTATAGGAAGTGTCCATGTCCCTGAGCCATACAAGAGGGTGACTTAGTGAGAGAGCAAAATATACTGATTTTAAAAGGATTGGTTTAAATCAGATGTTCAAATATTGGTCAATTTGTTGCAAGTGGATCATATTATTGACTTCTGGATGAGAAAATCATTTTATGAACTCATTATATATGAAGCTAATAGGTGTTGAATTGGTAGAATCATTAGAACGTCAAATAGACTGCTTTATGGTATTCGTTCCAGTTCTCTGCTCTCGGAGTTCAAATCCTGCTGAGGTCAACTTTGCCTTTCATCCTTTTGAGGTCGATAAAAAAAAGTACCAGTCTAGTACTGGGGTAGATTCATTTCCTCTCTCTCTCTCTCTCACTTTTTAATTTTCTCTGGAAGAAATCTGTTGTATTCTTGCCTGGAGAGGGATGGGCTCCGCCAGGCTCAAAATGCCCAAGAAACGCTGTGTGTCAATACAGTGCCCCTATGACTCTATCAGGAGTTATGGGATCATACCATATATGAAGCTAGTTATTTAAAATCAATAAAATAAGTGAAATATATACACAATAAAGTTATGAATATTATTTACCTTCTCCTTTGATATCATGTGGAAAACTAACCACAGCAGATTCTGCAACAGCGCTATGGTTTGCCTTTGAAGAAAGAATTACATAAAGATTCATAATAATTTCTTTTATAGAAATTTTAGAAAATGGGTTTCTTCCAAAGGGTTTCTACAGTAACATTACAGAAGAAGAAGAAGAAGAAGAAGAAGAAGAAATCTCCAGCCTCTTCAGAAGAGAAGGAACATAATTGATTTGAATTGAAAAAATGTTGAGAAATAGAACAAAGAAAACTTACTATAGCATCCTCAATTTCAGCTGTGCCAAGCCGGTGGCCACTAACATTGATGACATCATCTACTCTGCCTGTAATACGATAGAACCCATTTTCATATCGTATAGCATTGTCTCCAGTGAAATAAAAACCTTCAAATGAAAAAGAAATTTGATATATTAAAATAGAAAAAGAAAAAAAAGGAAATTTAATGGATTAAAAAAAGACATTTGAAAAGACATTTTTTTTTATTTGAACTTGTTCATTTTTTTTACGCATGAGTGGTTTAAGAGTGTTCAACTGAACACAAGCAAAACTAAAAGGTTAGTATTAAATGATTGGCTTTTTTCCCCTTTAACCCTTTACCATTTACACTATGCTATATTTACTACTATATTTTCATGGTAAAGACTTTACCTCACATAATTATCTCATGTAATATTGAATCTATGAGATTTTGATATTTATTTTGAGAACAATACCTTAACATCAGTATGAGTGGCCAGTTACGGCCAGTTTGAACAGAAAGAGGTGAGATAATTCTGGCTAGACACAGCCAATTTAAATCTAAAGGGTTAAGTGTGTTTCACTGAACACAAGCAAAACTAAAAAAATTAGCATTAAATGATTGGTTTTTTTCTGCTTTACTGTGGAAAATAGGTCAAATTGTTAAACAATATGTATTAGTCATATTCTTGGAATTCACTCAAAATCTCATATATAATTCAATATTCATATATAACAGAGATAGGTGGCAAATTTTCAGAGTTGTCAGAACATCAGATATAATGCTTTGCAGTATTCAATCTGGCTCTCTGCACTCTGAGTTCAAATCCCACCAAGGTCAACTTTGTCTTTCATCCATTTGAAGTCGATAAAAAAGTATTGGTTCAGTACTAGGAACAATTCTTCCTCTATATTTCTTTCTTACTTCTTCTCTATCACTCTCTCTTCTTCTCTGAAAGAAAGTGTGTTCAGCCTTGGAGGAGGATGGTCTCTGTCATGTCTAAAATATCCAAGAAATGCTGAATGCCACAACAGTGTCCCTATGATTTCATTAGACGTTACAAGTCTATAAGAGGATAAGCTAAGTCAAGAACTTGTGGCTCTGGAGCCTCATATGGCTCGTTACCCTATCTCAAGTCACTCTTAGACGCTCTGAAATTCTTTACATTATTTTCATTTATTATCATAAGCACCAGTAAGGCACTGGAGTAATTGCTGGCCTTGTGCCAAAAGTAGAAACAATTATTATTAGGGTGGTGGATTGGCAGTATCGGTAAAGTGTCAGACACTATGCTTTGCGGCATAGAGTTATGGCCCTTTGCATTCTGAGGTAAACTCTTCCTTTCATCCTTACGGGGTTGATGAAATAGAGCACTAGTAATGCACTGGGATAATTGCTGGCCTTATGCCAAAAGTAGAAACAATTATTATTATTATGACCTGGACATTGAAGCAATTTGAGATAAGATTCAAAGCCAAAACTAACATTCAGTGAGAAAAAGAAGTTAAATTGATTTCTATTGAATGTATTTTTGTTTATAATAAATTATACAAGTCTGATAGTTTCAAAATTTTTTAAAGCTAAAAATAGGTATTCAGATTTAAAAGGGACCCATCTCCTTGTACTCACAAGTCCCAAATAATAGGGTGGGGGAATAAGCAAGGTGTGTGTGGAAAATCGGTAATTTTTCTAGGTTGTCTCCCTCGATTTAAAAAAAAAACAGAATTAGTCGTTTAGTTTACATATTGAGACCCACAACTCATCCTATTTATTTTATAATGTATGTGATTTCTTGTAATGTTCTTTTTTTGTCATATAAAATGTGTTTTAATATCTAAAGAAAATTGATTGTCGCAGGAATGCCACCATTTATCACTCACGTAGATGTTAAAGAGCATTGTTGCCAGGAGGGAATCTTGAGAAAGGTCATCATTCAGGGTTCTGGTTGAACTTGTTTGACCTCCTAGTGATACTAAGGATGTTCATAGTCACCTGGCAGTTGATGGTGCGTCATGCCTTCCGAAGGAGGCCATGTTTCCATACAGTATTGTATGCAGAAGAGAGATCGACAGAGCAGCACCTGTCTTGAGATCTCATTCATAGCCAACTTTGATGAAGGTAGTGAGGGTGAGGATTTGATAATTGCAACTCCTTGTAGCCTGAAGCCTGCTTGTTACTTAGGCAGGGCTGGTTCTACTAAAGGGCAAGCCTAACCAAGAAGAGTCATTCAAATAGCTTGTAAGAGGTACAGAGGAGAGAGATTGGCTGGTAGTTTTCAGAATCATCTGCAGGTTTCTCGGGTTTCAGGATGGCGATGACCTTGGCTTCTCTTCAGATCTTCAGGATAACTCCAGTTGAGTAAATGACTGTGAAGAGAGAAGCTAGACATTCTTGGGCATTTGGACTGGAGTTCTTTAGGAATTCAGAATAGATGCCATCAATTTACCTTGCCTGCTTTGTTGGATGAAAGGCCAGTGTCTATCTCACTTATGGTGTAAGATCTTACAAGTGGGGTACTTTTCAGTGAGGATGAGTAGGCTGATGAGAGATTCTTGGCATGCCTCCTTGACTGAAGGTACCTTGAAGTTGAGAAGAAGGCAATTACTTGAAGTTGAGAAGAAGGCTGGTGCTGAAAGAGAGATGTTACACCAAGTCATCAAAGGATATACCATACTTTCCTACTAGAGTGAGTGAAATTCAACTCTTCCATCGTTTCCTGCTAGTGTGTCTATCTAGTTGAGTCATGAAAGTCTAAGAGCTCTGCAGCAATGTCTGAATCACCTGAGGCAGGCCTCAGAGCTCTTCAGACTCTGGGAGCCAGCATGAGGTATAAGATTGACAGAAACCTCGCAGGATGTGGTTCTTGGCTACATCCTTCAGAATCTTACAAAATGAAGTATAATTCTTGGGAACAGGTTCCAAGTTGATTTGTTCCTCTACCTTTGAGCTGATGGATTCTCAATCAACCTTCTTGAAGTTCCACCATGGCAGTGGCTTGGATTATATAACAGGAATCTCTATGCTGATGTGTATCACAGCTGTGTCGGAAGTGAGGGAGTATCTTGTGAGAAACCTGAACAGGATGTCCATTGATTGATTTGGAGAGTTAGGAGAGGTCTGTGTTGTAATCCTTCTTCCAGCGACTAGAATGGAATGTGCCAGGTTGTTTGGCATCATGGAGAAGATAGTGGTCACAGGTTGAAGCTCATGCCTCCAACTGTTCCCCAGCCTCGTTGTCTGTGGCATGAAGAGTAATGGGGTGGGAAATGGCAACCTTCACATGGTCCACTCTGTATGGAATTCATTCCAACTAATACCATAGCACAATATATGCACATTTAAGTCCGTAATAATTGTTTCTACTTTTGGCACAAGGCTAGAAATTATTCAGTGCATTACTTGTACTTTATTTTATCAACCCTGTAAGGATGAAATGCAAAGTTAACTCAGAACGTAAAGGGCCACAACTCCATGTTGCAAAGCATGGTGCTGCGGCTCTACCGATACTGCCAATCCACCGCCCTTAAGTCCATAATAAGGTGTGTAAGTAATAGTAAAATCAAAAAAACCCAGTGAGTTAATAATACTTTAATTTATCGACCCCGTAAGGATGAATAGCAAATTAACCTCGGTGGGATTTGAACTCAGAACAAAAGGGACACAACTCTATGTCACAAAGCACGTTGTTCAACACTCTAATACTGCCAATCCACCACCCTTGTGTGTAAATAATAGACTCATGTTCCACTTTGATGATAAAATAATTACATCAAAGTGAACCCGTTTGTCAATATGGCATCTTTACGATTTCTTCAGGAGTTATGGGAGAAAACTAAAAGTTTTTTTTTTAAAAATAGAATCAAAGGAGACAACTTAATACCACTGTTCACTCTTGAATTTTTTTTTACTAATATAAATAAAAAAAAAAAAGAAAACCTTCAGGATATCTTTCAAAGTATTAAAAGGGGTTTCTCTGTCAAGTTTTAAGTAAACACAATCGTCCTTATAATTAATTTTACAAGTTTCAGCTTAGCCTTCTGAGAATTTTACATCTATCAACATTTCAACTAGCAATTCAACTTGGCCAAAGTTTAGGAAAATTAAGAAAAAGGCTCTTAATTCTTGATGAAGTCAAAGGTCAAAGGGGCACCTTTGTGGCATAGTGCGTGTCTTGGGCATTTTAAACTTGACAAAGTCCATCCCTCTCCAGGCTGGATCACAGCTGATTTCTTCCAGAGAGAGAGAGGGGGAGATGAACCAATCCCAGTTGTAGGCTTGTACTTTATCTATCAACCTAAAAAGGCAAAGCTGACCACAACAGAATTTGAAGTCAGAGTATAAGGACCAGAAAAAATACTCAAGCATTTTTAATTTGATGTCTTAACAACTCTGCTAATTAGCAGTCTTAATTATATGATGTAAATTGTAAATCATATTTATAAAATTACAATTTTATCTTACCTAAGCCAGATTTGAAATATGTATCCATGAATCGACTTTTCCCACCATAGATTGTTCTGCACATGCCAGGCCAGGCTTGTTTAATACATAGCAGTCCCTCTTTGTTGTCACCTTTTAATTCATTATTCTGTGAATAAAAGTTGATGGATCAGGTCATAAAAGTTGCTGAAAGGGTTATAGCACAATGAAATAGGGACAGAATCAGGTTAGATGAGATGCAGTTTGGTTTTATGCCAAGCAAGGGTACTACTGATACCCTCTTTCTGGAGAAGTACATAGCAAAGAGTAAGCCACTGTATCTGGCGTTTGTAAATATGGAGATGGCCTTTGACAGAGTCCCATGCTCTGTGATTTGGGGGGCACTTAGGAAGCTAGGTGAGGGCTGTGCAATAAAGGTACAACCAGCAAAGTAAAAATTGGCCATGAGCACAGTGATAATTTTGAAGTGTAAGTGAGGGTCCAACAGGGCTCAGTCCTCAGTCCACTTCAGTTTATCATTGTCTTTCAGGCCATCACTGAGGAGTTTAAAGCTGGCACTTCATAATAGCTGAAACCCCTATACGCTGATGACTTAGTCCTTATAGCTGAATTCATAAGAGAATTAGAGGCAAAATTTCAGAATTGAAAGGCCTAAAAGGCCTAAGCAAAAATGAAAGTCTTAATAAGTAGGAAATAGGACATAAGGCTGATACTGTCAAGAAAGTGACCTTGTTAAATATGTCAGAGAGGGGTGAGCAGAAATTCCATGAGGTGCACACAGTGTAATCTATGGACATACAAGAAATGTAGTGGGATTGCAGTTAGGCTAATGGAAAAGATAGACTTTGTATGTAGCATATGCACAGAAGAAGTGAGCACTAAGAGCTTGTGTGAAATAGATACATTCAGCTGCCAGAAGGGCTTCTTAGAAGTAGTTGACAGCCTTTGTTATCTAGACAATCTAATTAGCAGTGGAGGAGGATGCACCAACAGTGTGATAACTAGGATAGGAACAGACTGGAAGAAGTTATGAGAGCTGTTACTGTTGCTGACAACAAAGGGCTTTTCACTCAAAGTGAATGGTAGGCTGTATGGTGCATGTGAGCAAACTGCAATGCTACATGGCAATGAAATATGGGCTGTGACTTGCAGAGGCTAGAAGGAAATGAATTGAGTATGCTCTGATGGATGTGATATGTTAACATGCATGAGCAACAGAACATCAGCAAACTGAGGGGAAAACTTGGCATAAGAGGAATTGGATGTAGTGTGCAAGAGAGAAGATTGCATTGGTATGGACATATGTGTATGTAAGATAGCAGCTGCATAAAGAAATGCATATAAATCTCAGTGGTTGGGACCCATGGAAGAGGCAGACCCAGGAAGACTTGGGACGAGGTAGTGAAGACTGACCTTAAAAAACTAAGTCTCACAACAGAGATTGGGTCTATGTTGTGCTGATGGAAACCTGGCCACAAGCATTCAATGTGATCTGACTTATCCCTGTGTTTCCTCCTTCAACTAGAATTCTCCAGCAGCTGTCCTCACCACTACTGTACACCCCAGTACTACTCCTTAGTTACTCCTTCCTCTAAAGCCCTTAGATACCCTCACTATCACATCCTAATAGTTACTCTCTCTGCCCCGTGCACCCCTCATCACCACTTTATATCTGCTTTCCATGTTGACATGGGTTGGACAGGCCACCATAGTCTGAGATAAGAGACGGTTGGATAACCACATCTTGCTCACATGTTCGATATTTTGGCAATTTGTTAATTGTCATTAAATTTCAAAAATTTCTAAAATAGTAAGTGTTTAATTGACTTTGGATATATTACACACCCAACTGGTCTAAGCAGAACTGGAATAAAAAAGGACAGAAACTTAATATTATTATTATTATTATTATGAGGAGGTGGAGTTGTGAAAAATGCTGCAACATACCGCTTTGTCTATCAAACAGGGTTCAATGCCATAAAATGGCCTCATTGGCATAGCTGGAAATATTTCTGCTTTAGGATTTGATGGTCTTGGAGAAATGAGAATCCCTCCTGTCTCTGAAATATTTCATATATATAGCTGTTAGTTTCACAATTAAATAGATAACGGTTTCTAATTTTGGCACAAAGCCAGCAATTTTGGGGAAGGAAAAGTCAATTTTATTAACTCTTGCAGACAGTAAAGAACCAGAACAAATACTGCAATGGCATTGTATTTGACGCTCTACTGATATTGCCAATCCACTGCCCCCATAATCAAATAAACAATAAGAAAGAAGAAAAACAAAATAAAGAGAACAAAGAACAAGGAAGACAAGAAAAAAAAAGAATAGGGAAGTGAAAGAAACATGTATTTTAACAAGACTGAAAATTTATGGAACACCCATGGACATGCTTACAAAGTCAGAAAACAGCATAGCTCCCATGGCTTTCAGAAACATTTTTTCATGCTTAGAGTTGCTGAAGCATGGAACAAACTACCTACATCAGTTGTTAGCTGTCGGGACACTGCATCCTTCAAAACTTCTATGCTTCCTGAAATTTGCCAACACTACACCTGATATTCCCCCTCCACACACACACATGCACACATGTGTCTGTGTGTATCATGACTTATACACTGTTCACTTTCCTGACATTTGTACATTATTCTATGTACTTTATTATATGCACCTTTGATGAGTTGTGCACCTGAACACTGTACACAATAATTATTATTATCATCAATAACAATTATTATCATCAATAGACTACCTAAAACCAGAGAAAGTAGTTAATTCCCTTGTTTTAATATGTGTGTGCGCACACATACATATACATACACACACATAAATACACGTATTGTCACAGTTCTTATATCCAGTTTTCCATGTTGGCATGGGTTGGATAGGTTGTTTTGATACAACCAGATGTCCTTCATGATGCCAACCCTATTAGATATTTCTTACGACACAGGGATACAGAGTACTTCTTCTTCTAAAATTTGGGATACACACAGCACATATATGTATTTCATTTTATAGACGTCACACGTGGAGGTGAATTGCTGCATAAAAAGGTGCAGAGCACTAAAGGTCGATGGAAGGCTTGGAGTGAGGAGACCCGAGAAGACCTGGGATGAGGTGACAAAAGCTGACCTTGCCCAATTGCACCTCTCAAAGGTGATGACAGGACAGAGACCTCTGGCGTTACACAGTAATACAGAAGACCTGGCTTCCCACAAGTACAAGCTGAAGCTGAAGCATATAGACAGTATACCCCTCCCCCCTGACACTGTAAAGTGGTCATGTAGGAGTCACGACAAATAAGCACCCAGTCCACACTGTAAAGTGGTTGTGTAGGTGCCACGGTACAAAAACACCCAGTACTCACTGTAAATGAGGTTGGTGTTAGGAAGGGCATCCAGCTGTAGAAATCAAGCCAAAATCAATTCTGTATGACCCATACTAGCTTGGAAGAATGGACGTAAAAAGGTGATGATGATGATATATATATATATATATATATATATATATATATATATATATATACACACACATATATACATATACATATATATATAAGGCATATGAGAGGTTGCTGAACAAGGAAAATAAATGAGACAGTGAGGGCCTACCCCATGCTGACACAACTGAGAGACCAACCATAGAAGTTGACAGCAGTATGATAGTTAAAGAAATTAAGGACATGAAGGTAGAGAAAACTGCTGGGAACATCCGGCATGACATAGTCGCTAAGATGCTAAAAGCATCTGGCATGGTAATATACGAGCTAGTCAGATGCATAGTTAATCAAGTAGTACAGAAGGGTGTCATAGCCAATGACTGGCACATCAGAATCATTGTAAATTGCTACAAGAGCAAGGGAAATGCATTAGAGAGAACTACTCAGGCATCAAATTGATTGACCAGATCATGAAAGTTGCTGAAAGGCTTATAGCACAACTGATTAGAGACAGAACCAAGTTAGATGAGATGCAGTTTGGATTTATGCCAGGTAAGGTGAGGCAACTACAGGAGAGATAATTAGCTAAGAGTAAACCACTGATCAAGCATTTGTAAATCTGGAGATGGCCTTTGACAGTGTCCTCTGCTCTATAATCTGTTGTGTACTTAGGAAGCTAGGTGTAGACAAATGGCTTGTGAGGGCCGTGCAGGCCATGTAGAGAGGAACAAGAAGAGAGTTGGCAATGAGTACAGTGATGATTTTGAAGTGCAAGTGGGGATCCAACAGAGCTCAGTCCTCACTCCTCTCCTGTTTATCACTGTCCTTCAGGCCATTACTAAGGAGTTTAAAACTGGCACTCCATGGAAACTCTTATATTCTGTTGACCTAGTCCTCATAGCTGAATCTGTAGGAAAGTTAGAGGCAAAATTTCAAGCATGGAGAAGAACCTAGTTTTGAAAGGCCTAAAAGTAAACCTAGCCAAGACAAAAGCCCTAATACATAGGAAAGAGGACAGAATGTGCATACAGTGTAATCTATGGATGCACAAGAGATGTAGAGGGATTGCAGGTAGGCTAATAGAAAAGATAGGCTTTGCATGTGGCAGATGCGCAGAAGTGAGCACTAAGAGCACACATGAAATAGATTCCTTCACTTGCCAGAGAGACAAGATAATGCAATCAGTACACACTGCAAACTGGTTGGTGATAGGGAGGGCATACAGTCATAGAAAGCTTGCCAAACAAAGGGTTCGGAAGACCCTTCAGTTGTGTCAAAGACATGACAACCTCCCCTGTGCACTTGATAGAATGTATGACCATAGGTAAGTGTGTGTGTCTGTTGTTTGGCTTACGATCAGTGTGTCCGTGGGCAAGGCACTTCATTTCACATTGCTCAATTCCACTCAGCTGGGAAAATGAGTTGGACCTATAATTCAAGGGGTAAGACTAATCACTCACTGTTTCATGTTAAATCTCCTTGGGAAATGCTCAGCCACTTGCACTTCAAGAGCAGGCTGCATTATTGACCAAACTGTTTAAACACTCATACTTTTAAATGCCCACCCCTCCCACAAACACACACATAGAGAAAGGTTGTAGAGTGGGGAGGAGTTACATATATATAATGTATGTATGTGTGTGCTATATGTATGTATATATGTATGTATGCATGTATGTCTATATGTATCTATGTATGTGTGTGTATGTATCTTATGTATGTGTGTGTATATATATATGTATGTGTGTGCATGTGCTTATGTTTTTGTTTGTACAACTCTGTGTCCACAGTGACAGCATTACTTACTAGATTATATCCTATAAATAGGTAAATACCTCTACAGGGATTCATGCATGACTAATTTTAGCCAAAAGCTGTCACCCTACTGAGATATATCTAGATAGTAGGTAGGTAAAGGACTGAATTACATGGTTTCATTACAAAATATCCACCAAGATCAATATGACATTCTAAGTGTTTTATTTATAAGTTCTAAATATACAAAAATAATTTGAAATGTAATCCAAATGGAGGGTCAACTGAAAAGTTCATAGCCTCACTATAAAGGATTGATGCTAAAGCTGTGAAATCTTGCATGTATTAATTTGAACTCTTCTTATTAGTAACTGCATTTTTCTTTCCATGAAATATGTTGTAAGATAAACCTTATTTGGTCATTCCATAAGAGTGTCTTGGTCAGCCCATGAAATTTTCAGCCTATAAATTTTTCAGCTGACTCTTGTAAATAATATTAGCTTTTGAAAATCCTTATAATACCCTTGGGGAAAGATAAAAGTGGCCAGAAGCCACTACAGAGAGTGGTAAGGGTATTTGACCAGATTTTCTAAAGCTATCATTATTTATAGTTATGGATTGGCAGTTTTGGTAGAACGTCGGACACTATGCTTAGCGGCATAGTTACATCCCTTTATGTTCTGGTTTCAAATTCTGCCATGGTCAGCTTTGCCTTTCATCCTTATGGGATTGATAAAATAAAGCACCAATAATGCAATGGGATCAATTTAATCGACTTTCCCCTTCCCCCTGGCTTAGTGCCTCTAGTAGAAATCTTTAATATTTATAGCGATTTTTGCATTTGGATTCCACTATTTCAAATTCCAAATCATCCAAGTTCCTTGATAAATCAAGATTTATTTATTTCCAGCTCTAGACACAAATAATATATTAACAAATGACTGAAACTCCCAAAAATGGAATATTTTACTTAGTGGAGCAGTGCCCTCAACAGAGCAGAATATATTTAATTTTTGGCGCCCAGGATTGGTACAGCATATATGCCAGGATTACTGGATATATGAGCAATCATATAAATTGAGAAATTTATGATTTGCATAAGAGAACCCCAATAACTTATATTGATTAGTGACACATAGAAGTGATTAAGGATAATGATATTTTAATCATTTATCTCTAAGATAAATACATAAATGTTCAGTATGTACAAATGACAGGATTAAATGTATGAGTAACTTTGGAAAAAACTATTTACAGAGACAAATGTAGGATTAGAACCCAGGGCCCTATGATTTGAAAGTGCACTTCTTATTGTAGAAAAATGACTGAAATAGGAAATACACTGTGTGTATGTTTGAGCATGTAAATTTTAAAGAGTTACAGATGGAGATATATATAAATGGCATTCAAGATGTTTGGTGGAACTGGGCCACTGAGAATGAAGTTCTTGTCATCATTGGCTGCTCGCCATACCAAGATATCAGATGATGCCCGTGAGGGTGCCTGGTTGTTTCAGCACGATAACCTCACCATCACCTGTGGTAATGCAGTGAACATGTTGGCTTGTCTCCAAATTTACCATTGACCCTTCTGGTATGATGTTGATTATTGCATTTAGTGGTGAATTGTTTGTTTGTTTGTTTTTTTGTTTTTTTGTTTTTTTTTCTTCTCTCGCTTTCATCATATATTTTTGTGCATTATATTTGTGATGTTCCTAGCAATAATTAATTGTATTTATTATGTGTTTATATTGTATTTATATTTTCATTCTGTAATAATTTGTAATGTGAGTAATAAAAAATACATATATTATAAATGTATAAACACACATAGCATATTATCATGGTTGATAAGAATACATTGAAAGTGGGTTCATAGACCCTTTATTCTGAGTCACAGCCGATTAATACTAGCAGAAATTTTGTCTAAAAACAAAAATACAGGTAGATTTTAATTATCTGTTAATTCATTTACCTTCCCTTCCCTTCCAACCCAATTAACTGCATAACCTAATAGTCATTCACACAAACACAAGCTGAAACTGCTTGGCACTATGGTCCAGATTATATATACATATATTTATATATATTCATTTTTCCATTACCATTACAAGGGGTCTGATGAGCCGCGGGTTAAATCGATACAGATCGAACCTTGAGCTGATCAGTGGCAAAACACGCGTCACCAACCAATAAACGTAATGAAGGAGTAACCAATCGTCCTTGTTATTTTATTTCATTATATATATATATATATATATATATATATATATATATACGTCCAAATAGCCAATCTATCGCTAAAACAAACTACATTTTCTGTTTCTATTAAGTGCTAAATACGTAGGTTTTTGGACGTATTTAACAGAACAAATTTTGTATTTTTGTTAATCGCTTGTTAAATGCATGGACCCCACTCAATCATTACCTTCTTGCTAGCTATTTTCAAACCTTAATTCCTAACGTATTTTCAAACCCCAATCCCTAATTCTAGCGTATCTTCAAAACAAAAAAGCAAAATCCTTTCCTTCTTCCTTCTTCGAAGGCACGGGGCGGTCAAACGCCTAACACCCACAGCCATCATGTGGCCCCCTACCCTCGCTCTCTCTCACTCTCTCTCTCTCTCCCTATAAATATATGATAGGAATTCACTTCGCCAAATTTCATTTCATTGCTTGCTGTCCCACGAAATTCATGTAAACGTAATGTACAGACTTCATCTCTCTCTCTCTCTCTCCTAGCGTATTTTCAAAACAATCCATATTTCGTATCAAGTCCAAATAGCCAATCTATCGCTAAAACAAACTACATTTTCTGTTTCTATTAAGTGCTAAATACGTAGGTTTTTGGACGTATTTAACAGAACAAATTTTGTATTTTTGTTAATCGCTTGTTAAATGCATGGACCCCACTCAATCATTACCTTCTTGCTAGCTACCCAACACCCCCCCCCCTCCCACCCCCACGCACCACCATTGCTATCACGTGGACCAATCATAAAACAGAGCCCCCACGCATCACCAGTATTATTACGCGGACCAATCAGAAACCAGAGGCCTATACTATCGCTTGCCTGGTTGCCTTTCGATATACGATATATGATGGATGGATGGACTGCGGAATCCTGGAGAGTGGAGGTGAGAGAGAAAAATCTGGACGCTCAGCGACAATGCCAAAGATAAAGACAAATTCACCCCTTGGACGAGAATGCGAGCACTCCTCATTGTTTCGACCGCGGACGGCTAACATAACCCCATCGCCCCCCGCCCCTCACCGCCCCCAACCCCCAAACGCAATCCAAAACTTCAGAGTTGGTACCATAAATGTAGGCACCCTAAAGGGTCGCGCTAACGAGGTTGTAGAAATGCTTGAACGTAAGGAGGTCGATGTTTGTTGTATTCAAGAGACCAGGTGGAGGGGTGGGTCTGCTAGGTTCATTGAGGGTAAA
Source organism: Eledone cirrhosa (assembly GCA_964016885.1). Taxonomy (NCBI): domain Eukaryota; kingdom Metazoa; phylum Mollusca; class Cephalopoda; order Octopoda; family Eledonidae; genus Eledone; species Eledone cirrhosa. Next base: position 356,687,693 of record OZ024741.1, read on the forward strand.
AAACGATGTTATAAGCTTTTCTGGGTGGGAAACGACGATGGGCTGGGTGGAGTAGGAATCATGGTAGCAGAAAAGTGGGCAGATAAGATAATAGACGTAAATAGAGTGAACGACAGAATAATTAAAATACGACTTGTCCTCAATAGAACTACGGTGACAGTAATATCTGCGTACGCACCCCAATCCGGACTGCCCGGCACTATAAAAGACAGATTCTATGAGACACTGATGCTAACTACCTCCCAAATATCCGACAGTGACTATATAATTATCGCAGGCGACCTAAATGGTCACGTTGGACAACATTGTGACGGCTACGACGAAATCCATGGAGGCTATGGGTTTGGTACTAGAAATGAGGAAGGCTCCAGAATCCTGGAATTCTGTGATGCAAATAACCTAACTATCTGTAACACTAACTTCAAAAAACGTGACAATCACCTGATCACCTATAGATCCGGGGAACACACAAGCCAGGTAGATTATATCCTTACCAGAAGACGTGACAGAGTGTCTGTTGTTAACACTAAATCCCTCCCCCATGAAGAATGCACCTCCCAACATAGACTGATAATTAGCGACCTCATAGTCAGGACGAGACGTACTCGACAACAGAAGAGGACTATCCTCAGGAGGAAAATATGGAAGCTAAAGGACCCCACAGCCAGGAATAAATTTCAAAGCATATTACTTGATGCTTTCGACAGTAAGGAAGAACATTTAGAGTCGGACAATATAGAGGGAGAGTGGGAATTTCTGAAAGCAAACCTGCTGTTGGCGACAGACGAGGTCTGTGGCTGGAGCAGGCCTGTAGGCAGGAGGAGAGTAACATGGTGGTGGAACAGTAAGGTGGAGGGGTCAATTAAGGCCAAAAAGCAGGCTTGGAAAGTATGGCGGGATGGGGGAAGTAGAGAGGACTATCAAGTGGCCAGGAGGGAAGCTAGGAGACAAGTGTACTTAGCAAGAAGGGAAGCTGAGGAAAGAAAGTTCAAGCATGTTCTACAACGCGATGACCAAAAACGTGAGGTGTTCAGGATTGCTAGGCAATGCGTCAAGGAAAACCGTGATATTGTCGGGGAGAAGTGTGTACTAAACGACGATGGCACACTTGCCATCACCGACGCTGATAAGAAGGTAGCTTGGAAGTGTCACTATGAAAGGCTTCTAAATGAGGAGAATAATTGGGAGAAAGGCAGTCTCCCCCATATCGACCCAATAGAGGGACCAGCAGTGTTAGTCGAGGGGAGTATAATAAGTAAGGCAATCAAGGATATGAAGACTGGTAAGGCGGCTGGGCCTTCGGAAATAGTTGCTGAGATGCTGAAGGCATCTGGCACGGTGGGACACACCATGGTCACCCGCATAGTTAACCAAGTCGTACAGAATGGGGTTGTTCCGAAGGACTGGCATAGCAGCATCATCGTTAACTGTTATAAGGGTAAAGGAGACGCCCTAGATAGGAGTAACTATAGAGGCATTAAATTAATCGACCAGGTCATGAAGGTCACGGAAAGAGTAATAGCGCAACTAATCAGAGAGAGAATTGACCTAGATGAAATGCAGTTCGGGTTTGTGTCAGGCAAAAGTACCACAGACGCTCTTTTCATAGTACGACAACTACAGGAGAAGTACCTAGCTAAAGGTAAACCCCTCTACTTAGCTTTTGTCGACTTGGAGAAAGCCTTCGACAGAGTCCCCCGCTCCATTATCTGGTGGGCTCTTAGAAAACTAGGCGTTGACGAATGGCTTGTGAGGGCTATACAAGCCATGTATAAAGAAACAGTCAGCAAGGTTAGAATTAACAACGAATATAGTGAAGAGTTTAGCGTAAAAGTTGGCGTCCATCAGGGCTCTGTTCTCAGTCCACTACTATTTATTATTGCCCTTCAGGCTATAACAGAGGAGTTCAAGACAGGCTGCCCATGGGAACTCCTATACGCAGACGACCTGACACTCATAGCGGAATCAATGGCCGAGCTAGAGAAGAAATTCCAAACATGGAAGCACGGCCTAGAGTCAAAAGGACTTAAAATTAACCTGGCTAAGACCAAAGTACTAGTTTGTAGGAAAGAAAACAAGGCGGCGGTCCCTTCTGGGAAATGGTCGTGCTCGGTGTGTAGGAAAGGCGTAGGTAGAAACTCCATTTTATGTCCTAAATGCAAAGTATGGGTGCATAAAAGATGTAGTGGGATCACAGGTAAGCTAACTAAGAACATAGATTTTACATGTGGCCGGTGCTCTGGTGCAATAAGTAGCAGCAAGTGCCCACAAACTACTAGCTCTTTCAATTGCGCAGAGGGTTCTATAGAAATAGTGGACAGCTTCCGTTACCTGGGCGATAAAATCAGCAGTGGGGGAGGGTGCTCTGAAAGTACTGTAGCTAGAGTCAGAACTGGTTGGAAAAAGTTCAGAGAGCTTATACCACTATTAGCTGCTAAAGGGTTCTCACTAAAAATGAAAGGCAGGTTGTACGATGCCTGCATACGAACAGCAATGCTGCATGGCAGTGAGACCTGGGCATTGTGTGCAGAGGATATACGCAGACTAGAGAGGAACGAAGCTTGCATGCTCCGCTGGATGTGTAACAGTAATATACGTGAACGGCAAAGCATAAACGAACTAAGGAAAAAATTAGAGATAAGAGGGATCAGATGTTGTTTACTCGAGAGAAGGCTACGTTGGTATGGACACGTGATGCGCATGAAAGTCGATAGCTGTATAACAAAGTGCAGGGCAATAAAGATAGACGGTAGTCACGGAATAGGCAGACCTAGAAAAACCTGGGACGAGCTGATAAACTCCGACATCACACACTTACACCTCTCCAAGACAATGTCACTGGACCGAGACCTTTGGCGGTACTCAGTAACAGAGAAGACCCGCCTTACCTAAATATATAGTAAAACCTACTCCAGCCAGTAGGCATCTCTAACAAAATACACCCCGTCCCACCACCACCACCCCCACCCGATCCACACCACCCCGTTCTATGTAAAGTTATGTTGGTGCCGCGCCATCGAGGCCGAAACAAATGAGATCGTGTAGGTGTCACGACAAAAAAACACACAGTCCACGCTGTAATGTGGCCGTGTAGGCAACACGGTAAAAACCTCCCAGACCCACACTGTAAATGTGGTTGGTGTTAGGAAGGGCATCCAACTGTAGAAAACCTGCCAGACAGTCCTATGCGAGCAAGACAATCACTCTTGCCTCAAGTGGGACTACCCCCGTCCAAACCCATGCAAGCGTGGAACACGGACGTTAAACGTTGATGATGATGATGATGATGATGATATATATATATATATATATATATATATATATCATCATCATCATCATCATCATCATTTAACCATTTTCCCATGCTAGCATGCGTCCCATTGTGAGACAAGTCAAATCAGATAATCATGTTTTATTCATACAGAACCATTTCTGGCTTGGTTTCTATGGCTGGATGCCCTTCCTAATGCCAACCACATTTACAGTGTGGTAGCTAGGTGCTTTTTATTGTGGCACCCAAACTACCACTTTACAGTATATACATATACATAATATATATATATATATCCATTAGTGATACCTCTTAGCAGATATAAACTGCTTCAAAAGGACCTCAACAACATGCTTCAATGATGACATCTTAATCTCATTATCTTCAACTTCTCAGAAATACACTAGACAACACAAAGAAATACCACACTGTCTTTACACATGAACAATACACTAGCAAACTGAGACCTTATGTTACAACATTCTGTTGTACTACTAATGAGATATAGAATGAAAGGACAGACAGAACATAACAAAAATGAATATAGTAAAATATTTGTTACAGATTAATAATTTGTTATAAAATAATAATAGTAACTTGTTAATCTCACCTGTTTGCCACCAGGTATCAACAACGTCACACTGTTTCTTTCCAACATTTTCATAATACCATTCCCAAGCTTCATGATTAAGAGGTTCTCCAACTATGAATTATATTCCAACATGAATTATATTTGAAAGTTTAAAAAATATTAAAGAATTTAAACTAAAGTAATAAAGGAAAAATAGGGAGAAGACATGTACACTTAATTATACACTACAACAGAGAATGCTGGTGTTGACTTCTAAAATGTTTTGAGGCAATCCAAAAGACAGCTGGCATTACCATGGATAACAAGGCTAAAGCACTGTAATAGTTAAGCACCCCCAGGAGAATCAATTGATACCTTAGTAAGTTGAGCCAACAATGATGACAAAAACTTCATTGTCAGCAGTCCAGTTCTCCTGAATGTCTCAAATGCCATAAGTTGAAAAATATAATTTACCAATAAATCATGGTATTTCTGTAGTATTCAGGATATGGAAGAGCAAATAGTTGCTGACAGTGGTATCCCATATAAATCATCTAGCCTAATGGCAAAAGAAAAGTCCATTTAATCTGTTTCCTTCAATACTGGACAATCCAACTGACTCCAAAAACTGAGAGGATATTGACTCTGGTTAGGGCCCATTTAATGATTAATCCACAAAGACCCTTGGAATCAAGTGATATTTCAATGCCCAATAGGCATCAGCTTCAACTCTGAGAGCCATTGATATTTTCCAGCAGCAGAGCCTGAGTGAAATTAGGTAGATGGAAACTGTTTGGAAGCCTGTTGGATGGACAGTAGCTGTAATTTAAAGGACCAGTCTCTTAACACACTGTGTTACACTGAATCTCTCTGAAAATAATGTAATGAGTACACGAGCCTGTGGAATACTAAGCCACTTGAATGTTAACTTCATGAACAGGCTGTTACTTGATCAAACAACTGGAACACTCCTAGTCAAAATCAGAGAATGTCCATTACATAAATTCCAGTCAGACACCTTATATGCTTGGTTGGTTCTGCTGGTATATTTTTTGGTACTTATTTCATCAATCCCGGAGGGATGAAAGGGTAAATCCTCCTCCTCAGGAATTTAACTATGAACATTGGTGTACAAAACTAGATATAGTAAAGTCTTTTGTCTGGTGTAATACTAACTTGTCCATCTTTATCAACCTCCATAATTAAAATATTGTTATAATAAAGAAACAAAGCCAGCAAATTTGGAGGAAGGGCATAGTTGATTATATCAACCCAAGTACTTGACAAGTACTTTATCCCTGGATGGATAAGAAGTTCATCCTGGCATGATTTGATCTCAATGTAATGAGCCAGAACGAATTGGCATTTTATCTAATGCTCTATCAAGTCTGCCAATCCACCTCTTTAAAAAAAAGCAATATTAATTACAAATTAATGTTATAAACTTACCACTTCCAAGAACACGCAGAGATGATTTGTCATATTTATGTACCCATTTATCTCCTAATTTAATCAACAGACGAAGAGCAGTTGGTGCCAAATATATATGAGTCAACTTAAGCCTCTCGACTACTTCCCAATAGCGACCTTAAAAAAAAAAATACATTTTTACATTAAACTCAGTTTGCTTTGACTATAACAAACTCATTTTTTTAATTTAGAATCTAATATTAATATCAAATCAACACTCATTGTTTGTGTAATTATTATTTATTGATTGAGTGTGTAATATAAACGTTTTCTTGTTTTGCAAAAGTATGGTGAAAGCAAGATTGGTAGACTTACAAGGAATGGTGTTCAAGTTTCCTTGAAAATCTCCCTTCCTGTGAGCTACATTCAGAACTAATTACTTACCACATATCCTAGATTGATGATACCTAACTCACCCACAGTACATTTCAATGTTCTCAATTCTTCTTCTTCTTCTTCTTCTTCTTCTTCTTCTTCTTCTATAAAATAATCAATGACTATGTTCCTTCCTACTACCCATGTTCCTTCCTACTACAATGTCTTTTCAGTAAATTGTCTGAATCCTCAAGCTTCTCATTGTTCAAACTTCCCATGAGCCAATGACACAACTTCACCTATGACTCATAATAATCCAACACCCAGGAAACAAGAAAAAAATTGGCTTTCATTTTCTGGTATAATAGCATCAAAACCCAAAGTTATTTCAGGAGCAACATATTGTAGCTTTGAGATCCACGTGCAATTTATTAGCCAAAGTTTGGTCCCCCTTATGTTAGTTGTAGAATCTAAGAATTGTGATAGAAGATAAACATCAAGAAGCAGGTGACAGAAACAATGGGTTGGTTTGAATTCTGTTGGAATGACACTTATAATCCACCCAACCCACATCAGCAGGGAAAATAGATGATGGATCTTGCCAGACAGAGATAAACTGGAAATGGCTTAGCTTGAGGAGTGATGAATCTTCTCAGAGAGAGATAAGTAGAGGATATGTTAGCTTGAATAGTTATGAAGATTCTTTAACTGTTAACACCTTGTAATTAGCTAGCAGAAAATACATAAAAACAGGTTGGTTACTTCAAAAGTTTACAGCATTTTCACTAGAGAACAGATTGTTGCGAAAATGATCAGTATTAGAGTGGAGACTTTAACTTTTAAGGCGATGTAGTCATATTGTTAGTTCCTACTTGAATGTCTTGCTAATGCAGTTTCATGTGGTTTTTTAACTTAGTGTTTATTGTATCTTTACTAGTAGACAGATCATTATAAAAAATTTTGGTATTAAAACAGAGACTAACGTTTAAGATGCTGCAGTCATTATGTTTGTTTTTGTACTTTCAACAATGTCTTGCTAATGCAGTTCTATGTGGACATTAAGAATTAAGTAGGAAAAAGTTCATAGATAGAGTTTGATATATATAATGCTGGGATCTTCTTAAAAACTGCAAGGTTATTGGAGAAAAAAATTATAATGCAACATTTTTAGATAAACAATTTGTTGGGTACTGCTGATATGAGTAGAATTCCAAGTTATATAACCCTTTTGATACCAACCTGTTTAAAAATGCCTCTGGTTCTCAGATGCAAAATTGTTTATCTAAAAATGTTGCATTATAATTTTATGTTACAACCTTTGTTAAGTTATGCTCCAAACACCAGGTTATTCTGTATACTAGAGTATATTAAACAAGAAAAAAAATCACCCGTTTATATTTACTTGGGTCATAGGTTAGAGTAAAACTATTTTGTTAGTTAAATCTAGGTAAATAGGTAAAGACAGAGAAATTAGATAAACCACACAACCAGCAACAAACATTTTAAGGCTATTTTCCCTTCTAAAGCAGGAGTTAGTTTGTGGGTCCAATAGCAAGCTTCAGCCATATCATGGGGTCCTTTTTAAGGTAATGTTTTAATGTTCAATGATCTTCATGACACCAACCCTTATTGGACACACACAAATAAAAGAAATAAACAGAATAAATGAAGGAAATATAATGTCTGACATTACAATTAAATTTAAAGAATAATTTTCTTATATATAATTAAATCATGTATCATCATCTGAATGATAAATGTTGATTACCTGGGTTAGGGTAGGTTGGTGTACTCTCAAACAAAAGAGTAGTTCCTCCATTACTTAGTGGACCATACACAACATAGCTATGTCCAGTTATCCAACCAATGTCAGCAACACAGCCAAATATATCATTGTTTTGGTAATCAAAAACATGCTTAAAATAGATATAATCAAATATCATTAACTCATTTAAATATATCATGCATTTGGTAATCAAAAATATGGCATGCTATAAATTAGATATAACAAAAATATGATCCATTATTTTATGAACAGAACAAGTAATATTCTCTTTCACCATGTTTTTCACGCACATAACACACACACATACATACACACTCATATATATATATAATATATATGATAATAATGGTTTCTAGTATAGGCACAAGGCCAGCAATTTGGGGGGAGGGTAAAATCGATTAAATTGACCCCAGTGCGTGACTGGTACTTTATTTTATCGACCCCGTAAGGATGAAAGGCAAAGTTAACCTCGGCGGGATTTGAACACAGATCATAAAGGGCCGTAACTCTATGCTGCGAAGCATGGTGTCCGATGCTCTACCGATACTGCCACTCTGGAGAACCTACAGTAACTGGACATAACAATCCCTATATATAAATATAAATCATATATACGTAGCCAATCTCTCAGACTTTTATGAAGTGCTGAGATGATAAAGTTAATATAAAGAATGGAATGCTCATGCACAGAGATGCTATAAAATAGCTTATAAAATAGGGTGAAAACCCTTAGAGATGGAAAAGAAAGTTGCCATTGACCACTACAAGGAATCAAACCTTTTTCAATCTGAGCACACCACTCTTTTGGAACATAGAATAGAATTTCTACTCATACCTTTCCTGCACACTGAGCAAAGCAATTTCCATGAAGGGAGCAAGACCCTGTTTTCCTTTCTACTTACTAGGACTTTAGTCTTTGCCATGTTGACTTGTATCTATCTCTATATATATATATATATCATCATCATCATCTTCCTCATCATTTAATGTCCTCTTTCCCTGCTAGCAAGGTTGGATAGATCAACATAGATCAAGTCAGTACTGAAGCAGGGTCACTGACATCCCAGATAGGCCGAAGAGGTCTGTATCCTGCTTAAGTATGGTCATTATTTAGAGAAACAGAATGTGATAAAAACTATAAGGCAAATTTTAGCAAATATATTTTGACATATAAGTTTTAAAAAATAGAAATAAAATGGATGATTTTTCAATTTACAATTATTTCTACCATATCACTAGAGCCACAACTCAACAACATATTCTAAGATATTTTAGTAAAGCTTCTATTTCTCCAGTCAACTAGGTTAGGTTGTTTCTACTTTCTTAACCCTTTGGATACCAAACTACCTAAAGCACCACTACTTCTATGATACAGAATTGTTTATTTTAAAGTTTTTGTATTTATCTAAAGCCCTTTCATCATAATTTTATACAAGAACATCTGTTAAGCTATGTTCCAAACATAACAGTTTCAAACAATTTCATATCAAAAGAGCTAAAAGTTTATTCTGAAAATTGTGCTTACTTTGTGAGTAACACTTGTGTATAGTAAGTAACCAGCTTGAGTATGAACAATTCCTTTTGGACTACCAGTACTTCCAGATGTATATAACATAAATAATGGATCCTCACTATCCATTTCCTGGGGTTTACAATATGATTTGGTAACTTCACTGAGGGCCTGTAATGTTCAAAAAAGAAAAACAATTATTTATGTGTCATTATTATATTATTATTATTACTTTTTTTAAATTTTACAACTGACAACACCTATGATGGTCATTATACATGACCAATCTGATAGTCATCAAAATCTGGAGATCATCATCATCATCATCACCACCACCACCACCACCGTCATCATCATCATCATTTAACGTCTGTTTCCCTTCTACCAAGGTTTCGACAAGTCTTCACAGACTGAGTCAGTACTCAAGCAGAGCTACAGACTTCTCAGATGGACTAGGGCCTACATCTCATGAATGTTCCTGTGCTCTGCTGAGTGCATTTTATTGTGGCACCTGTACTAGGCAGGTTGTCATGTCTTAGAGACAACCAAAGAGTTCTCCCAACATTTTGTTTGGCAAGCTTTCTATGGCTGGATTTCTTTCCTATTACCAACTACACTTTACAGATTGTACTGAGTGCATTTATCATGTAGATCACAAACACTAAGGATGCTGCCTTGTCTATGGCACAACTGATGTGTTCTTTAGACCCTTTGTTTGTTAAGCTTTCTATGGCTGGATCCCTATTAGGTATCTATCAGTTAAAATAGAATGAAAGTATGAAACAAATTTTTTTTTTTTTCCTAGAGGTTTCAGTGTCATACTGCTCTGGCTTCGAAATAACTAAAAGGAAAGAAAGGATAAATAAAGAAAAAATTCCAAATATTAAATTACCTTTTCAAGAGGAATATCAATTTTTCCCATTGGCACATCTCCACCAGTACGTTTATAAACAAAGACTTGCTTTACACTTGGACATTTTGATACAGCTTTATCAACAATTTTCTTTAAATTTAAGATTTTCCCACCTCTAATCCCTTGGTCAGCAGTAATCACTGTACTAATTTGAGCTGTAAACACAAAAGGTAAACAAATATTTAAATTTGTAATTACAATCTTAATTGTTCGTCTTTAAACAAACTTCAAATAATTATTGTAATCAATTGACCCTTTTGTAATATTTATAATGAAATACACTATATTTGAATTAGTTAAGGAAGAATTTTGAAGGATTTATTAAAATTATTATTTCAATATTAAGATGGCATTTGTAACATAACTTAATGTAAAGTTATTATATAAAACTAGCAAAAAAACCACCCTTCGGGTGGTTTTTCTGCTAGCCTGTGTAGTGTGTATATTGATATTATACGCAAGTATATATACATGTAGATATGATCAAATAAAATCGTAATTGACAATATACACAGAAAATGCGTATGTTTATTTAAGCAATTGCCACCGGAAGTGTTGACATCACACACTCTCTCTTTCTATATATATGGTAGTTGAAGTGGTAGTGGTGGCAACGATATACCGGAAGTGCAACTTTGAAAAGAAGTCAATTTTAAATTATTTATTTTTACGAAATTTAGTAGGTAAATTATGTATTATTCATTCATTATTTATTCAAAGTAATCCAACTTATTTTACAAACGGGATAAAAAAAAATAAACCGTCCCACAGACCTTCCTTTATTATAGTTTAGATTATGTTGGGTAATTTTAATTTAAGCAGGAATCCTTTAAAATTGGTGATTTGGTATCAAAAGGCTGAAACAGAAAAATCACCCTCATACATTTTTGCTTATATTATAGTCATGATTGTTCTTCTTTAAACAAATTTCAGATAATTATTGTAATTAATTAACCATTTTGTGACTATATTTCTAATTAAACACACTGCTTATGTGTGCTTGATTTTTAAAATAATTGTTTCTACTTTTGGCACAAGGCAAGCAATTATCCCAGTACATTACTGGTACTTTATTTTATCGACCCTGTAAGGATGAAAGGCAAAGTTAACCTCGACAGGATTTGAACTCAAACTGTAAAGAGCCATAACTCTATGCTGCAAAGCATGGCATCTGACCCTCTACCGATTCTGCCAATCCCTTGCCCTTGATTTTTAAAATAATGAAAAATTGTTAGGAATTTTGTAAAGTAATTAACTTTTTCATTTTTAAGCTGAGGTTTAAGCAAAAGTTCTTACATAAAATTGTGACGGAAAGTTTAAATTTAGATATAAACAATTTAAAACAGATGGTTATGTATCATAGAACCAGAGGTGGTTCAGGCAGTTTTGCATCAGGTGGGTTTATGTTGTTCTGTTTTAAGTGTAATATTTTGATAATCAAAAAATAAATCTAACTAACCATCTTGAATCCTCCCTGCTAAGGCTCCATCACTGAAGCCTGCAAAAACGACACAGTGAATTGCACCAATTCGTGCACAAGCTAACATAGCAGCAACAGCAACAGGACACTTAGGCATATAGATAGCAACTCTATCTCCTTTACTAACATTATGTTGAAGAAGCATGTTACCCATCCGGTTAACCATATCATACAGCTCTCTGGAAGAAAAAAAATTTTTTTTAATAATGTCCAGATTACACACTAGTCAATAACTACTTGCAAAAGATGGTGTCTGCACTTACATGAAATATCATCTCACCCAGAGGCGTAACTAGGGTATAAAAGAGTGTAACGTGCCCTGGGTACCACATGAAGGAGGTGCCACTTGAACTAGGAGCACGTTCTATTAAAGTCAAATAAGCCTCGTTGGAGAGTGAAATAGAAACTCCTTCAGATATATGATCTGTCTCTGATTATCATGGGTGAGAACACTATGGTGGCTGGATCATTAACCCTTTAACATTTACTACTCTATATTTACTATTATATTTTCATGGTAAACACTTTATCTCACATAATATCGAATCTATGAGATTTTGATATTATTTATTTTGAGAACAACATCTTAACATCAGTATGAGTGGCCGGTTGTGCTGGGCAGGGGCGCAATTTCACTGCTTGCCATAGGCTCTATTTTCCCTAGTTAAGCCCCTGATCTCACCACCACATACCTTTCTCCTCTAAATATTCAGAATAAGCATAACATGTACCCAATGCACTCTATAGTATGCAGGAATGTATGTAAGTGAGAAGTGGGCCTCTGGCTCACCTGAGAGGTCAAAAGCTCCCATTGAGTATTGAGTTAGTCTACAATGAGCCTTCCAACCCTTGCTAGCAAGGAAAACCAATGTAAAATGATGAGGGTGATGATTATAGTGATGATGATGATGATGATGACGATGATAAAAGCTGCTCAGGATGAAAGACCCTCTCTTCCACTAAAGTCATTGTAGTCACTAACATTCCTGAATTTCTTTACCTACCAACAGCTATTCACTTACTACATATCCAGAGGAGGAGGGGGGGGGGAGAAGAAGAAGAAGAAGAAGAAGAAGTGTCAATATCGAAGAGGTGGGAGCACTAAGAAAAGTTGAAAGTTGAGTACAAAGTTGAGTACTGTGGGTGAGTAAGGTATCATCAATCTGGGATATGTGGTATGGCAGGAGCTATTGGTAAGTAAAGAAATTCAGGAATGGTAATGACTACAATGACTTTAGAGTAATGGAGGAGAGGGTCTTTCATCCGGAGCAACTTTTATCATCGTCATCATCAACAGTTTCTCTTTTCTTTCAATTTGCAGCCAGACTTACTGCCACTCCTCAACCAAGTTAATTCTGTAAGAAGCACCCTTTCCAATAAAGCCACCAGACTTGCTATCCACTCTGCTTCCACTTCCATTCTACACATACAATAAACACTTCCCAAAACCATTTGCATTACAATCTGCAATCATGCTTTCTTCATCCCAACAAAACAACTGATCCTGATTGCATTCATTCTATCACCATCAAATAATAAACTCCTAAATTCTTCAACTTTTCCATCTGTACAGATATTTATTACCCAGACACAACCAACAGGCTGTCTCCTCTCCAGTAAAGGGAAACTTCCTAACTGCCAACTACTGACATATTGCAAGTGTACTTGATGTGCATGAATGGTTAAAAGTAAATGGGCCTCCATTGGTTTCAACAGTTCAATCAATAGAACAGCCTGCTTGTGAAATTAAAATACAAGTGACTAAACATTCACAGATACATGTACTCTTGAAGATTTCTGAGATTTCAAGTGAGGGCCGTCTTATATGTGACACTTTGAATTACAGGTACAGTCCATCTGTCAGGCTTCCAAATACATTCTGTCCTCCCAATTCCACTTGTGAAACCTAAGTTGATCTGATGCTATGGTAAACGAGGCTTGCTCACAATGCCAAGCAGTGGAATCAAACCCAGAGATTTATAATTGCAAATACAATTTTTTAACCCTTTAATGTTCAAACCGGCCAAAACTGGCCAGAATTCTCTACCTTTTTCTGTTGAAACTGGCTGTAACTGGTCACTCAAACTGATGTTAAGGTATTGTTCTCAAAATAAATACTTTCAAAATCTCATAGATTCGATATTATGTGAGATAAGTATGTTAAAGCCTTTACCATGAAAATATAATAGTATATATAGAGTAATGTGAATGCTAAAGGGTTAATGAAATAAACCTAAATAATATAAATTTGAATGAAATGAAAATATACAGACAGAAGACCCGACTTCCCAAGGGTACAAGCCGGAGCTGAAGCATATAGACAATATTCCCCCACCCCTCCCACTGTGGTGTCACGACAAAAAAGCACCCAGCCCACGCTATAACATGGTCGTGTAGGCACCACGGTAAAAAAGCAGCCAATACTCACTGTAAATGAGGTTGGTGATAGGAAGGGCATCCAGCTGTAGAAATCAAACCAAAATCAGTTCCCGTATGAGCAAGACAAGGTCACCCGACTTGGCACTGCCCACAAAAGGACATCTAACCCATGCTAGCATGGGAGAATGGACGTAAAACGGTGATGATGATGTTTAAACTTACTGATAGGTAATAATTTCATGTTGACCTGGTTCATCTTTCTCCCAAATAAGAGCAATCTTTTTTGGATTTGTTTTAACATGCCGGTCAACACAGTTTACTAATAAAGAAATAAGACAGAAAAAAATGAAAGAAAAATATAATAAAAAGGAAAATGAAATTTAGGAGAATGTTAAATGTCAAATGTGTTAGTTGAGTATTGTTACAATGATATATACAGTATTTGCTGGTGCTGAAGACGTCTCGTCCTTGAGGATGCATCCTAATTTTGACAACCAAAAATTTGAAAAAAAAAAATATTTGGCCTCCAGGACGCATGGTAGATTTTTGAGACTTATTTTTAAAAAAAGTAGCGTCTTCGATGCCGGGAAATACGGTATTTTTAATTTAGGTGAATAAATATCTTCAAGATGAATCTGTAGGAATGCTAAAGAATTATCAAAAGCATCCATCCTTTTCATCATCGCCATTTAACATCTATTTTTTATGTTTGCATGGGTTAGACAGGTTGTCATGTACTGAAGCTTGATTTATTAGGTGACTACACCTTATTCATGTGTTCAATTTTCAATTTGGCTTCTATGGTTGGATGCCCTTCCTAATGCCAACCACTTTACTGCATGTACTGGGAGCATTTTATAATGACACCAGCACTATTACACCTTACGGTGTGACTGGGTACTTTTAATGTGGCACCAACATTACCACTTTACAGTGTGGGTTAAGTGCATTTTATCTAGGCACCAGCACTACCACCTTACAGTGCAGACTGTACCAATAATCTTTCTTTAGAAAAGGAAGAGCAGTGCCTATGATCCTTTTCAGATCTTTAATGATTGTTGTAGGAAGAGAAGAAGTTATCCTCACAAGGGAGACTTAGCCGTAATGCAAATAATAGAGTGCTCCATCATTCATGCACACTCACTTTATACATCCAGTGGAGTATTTTTGTTTAATGTGTTTCAAGCAGTTACAAATCTTCTGCATTCATGGCTCATGTCTTACTACAATGCAGCATAGCTATTCAAAATACAAGCATCATACAATCTACCCTTCACTCTGAGAGAGAAACCCTTTGTTGCCAGCAGAGGTAACAATTCCAACTACTTCCATCCTGTTCTAACTCTAGCTACAACACTTTCAGTACATCCACCTCCACTGCTAATGAGGTTATCTAGACCAGCCATGTCATACATGCAGCCCTTTACAAGCACACCTGTGGCCCACGCAAAGGTTTTTACACCACAAGCATATTTTATCTTCAAAATATAAAATTAAAAAAATTAGTTGTAAGGTGCCCAATTAGTTGTCGTGTGTGACCCTCAGGCAACACATATGTGACCCATGTGGCCCTCGGGGAACCCTCAGTTTGACAAGCCTGATCTAGATAGCAAAAGCTATCCACTACTTCAAGTGAACCTTCTGAACATTTGAGGGGTCTTATTCACGAGTAACCTTTCTGTTAACTACTCTTGTGCACCTCTCACATACAAAGTTTACCTTCCCTGTCAGTCTGCCTATGATATTGTGTTTGTTTTGTATTGATAACATGATTTTATTTTCAAATGTTTTATTTTAGCTGTATCATATTATTGCTCTATACCTGATATTTTTCACTGCTACTAAGCTCTCTTACACAAAACATATATTTCCATTATAATTAAGAAAATATGTGAATATGTATTATATATATATAAAAAAGAAAATTTCGCTCTACATGGCTGAATACAATAAATGTAATCTGAGTTTTTCGAATATTAATAATAACATTCGATTTGTTTGCAATTATGCAAACAAGCCTCAATTGTATAGCCATGTCAGTAGAATGAACACTGCTCATGTGCAGATCTGACTGATCAGCCAGTCTGCTAATATGCAAATCAGGCCGATCAGTCACTGTGTATTTTTGAAAATAGCATCTGGAATGAGGTGGCAGGAAGGTCATACTATAGTCACCCATATTGTAAACCAAGTAATATAAAATGGTGTCATACCCAATGACTGGTGTAGCAGCATCATCATGAACTGCTACAAGGGCAAAGAAGATGCTCTAGAGGCATTAAGTTGGTTGACCAGGCTATGAAGGTCACAAAAACAGTTATAGCACAGCTGATTAGGGAACGAGTTAACCTAGATGAGAAGCAGTTTGGATTTGTGCCAGGTAAAAGTACCGCAGATGCCTTCTTCCTTGTTGGGCAACTGCAGGAGAAGTACCTAGCTAAAGGTAAACTCCGTTACTTGGTTTTTGTTGACCTGGAGAAAGCCTTTGACGGAGTCCTCCATTCCATTATCTGGTGGGCTCTCAGAAAACTAGGAGTAGACAAGTGGCTTGCAAAGGCAGTACAAGTCATGTATAGAGAAACCGTCAGCAAGGTCAGAATTAACAATGACTATAGCAAAGAATTTAGCATGCAGGTTGGGGTCCATCAGGGCTTAGTTCATAGCCTCTCCTGTTTATTGTCATCCTGCAGGCTATAACAGAGGGGGTTAAGACTGGCTGCACATGGGAACTCCTGTATGCAGATGACCTAACCCTTATAGCTAATTCTATGGCTGAATTAGAGCAGAAATTCCAAACCTGGAAGGTGTTAAAGTCAACTTGGCAAAGACTAAAGTTGGAGTAAGTAGAAAGGAAAACAGCCCAGATTACGGGTCAGTGCACAGATGCAGTAAGTAGCAAGAGCTTTCAGGATACAATCTCCTTCAAATACTCAGAAGGATCTGTAGAAGTAGTACATAGTTTCTCTTACTTGGGTGACCAAATTAACAGTGACAGAGGGTGTTCCAAAAGCACAGTAACCAGAGTGAGAATGGGTTGGAGAACATTCAGGGAGTTACTACAGCTGCTAACAGCAAAAGTGTTTTCCCTCTAAATGAAAGGTAGATTGTATGATGCATGTACATGAACAACAATGTTGCATGGTAGCAAGATGTGAGCACTGCAGGCAGAGCACTTGCAAATATTGGAAAGAAATTAAGCTTCCATGCTTTAATGGATGTGCAATACATGAACCTCAAAGTATAAATGAACTGCATGAGAAATTAGGCATAAAAGAGATCAGATGCAGTGTGCAGGAGAGGAGATTGTGTTGTTATGGACATGTTGAATATGAAGGATGACAGCTGTATAAAAAGGTGCTGAGTGCTCAAAAGTTAATGGAAGCTATGGATTGGGCAGGCCCAGGAAGACTTGGGATGAGGTGATAAAAGCTGACCTTGCACAATTGCACCTCTCAAAGGCGATGACACAGGACAGTGATCTCTGGTGCCATGCAGTAATACAAAAGACTCACCTTTCCATATGCAAGAGCTGAGGCATGCATCTAGTATGAACCACCTTCCCTCCCAAACACCTCCCACATTGTAATCACCCCACCCTTATATCTACCTCCCCAATTCCCCAAGCAACCCCCCATACTAGTCCCCAATCCACACTATAAAGCAACCATCCTGGAGCTACGACAGTAAACGCCCTATAAAGTGGCCATATAGGTATCACAAAAAAAAGCACCCAGTACTCATTGTAAATGTGGTTGGCATTAGAAAGGGCATCCAGCCGTAGAAACCAAGCCAAAATCAGTTCTGTGTGAGCAAAACACAGTCCTCTGATATAGCTGTCACACAACGAGGCAACTCGTCTAACCCATGCTAGCATGGGAAATGGATATTAAACGATGACGATGATGATGATAATGTGAGAAGGCAACATAAATTAAAACTGAGATGAAAAATAAATGAAAAACCATGAAATGAAAAATAAATAATACTGCGATGAAAACTATGAAGTGAAAAATAAATAAAAACTATGAGATGAAAAATAAATGAAAAGTATGTGAAAAACAAAGTAAAACTTACCAGAAACATTCAATTTGCCACCAATAAACCAGTTAATTTCACCCTTCTTAAAATCACATTTCTGAACTCTATCAAATTCTTTATGCCATAACAGACGACTTATAGCCAGCTTTGACCAGAACAAAGTAGGGTTTCTAATGCTAAACTTGTATAAATCTTCATGGTCGTTAATACCTGGTTGACCAACAAACTCTGGCAAAGGACTAGTGCTGTTAAGAGGTTTTCCCTGTGTGTTTCTTGTGTAATTTAAGGTAGTAATAATTCTATATTGTTTAGGAATCAAAAACTGTTGCCTTATAGGCCAGAAAGTTAATTTTAGTATAGAAGCCATTACACTATAAAGTTATTGGGAAGTAAATAGTAAATAGAAGATGACACTGAATAAGTCAACTACATTTAGATGAACTACCTATGCATGAATGATTGCAATATCATATATTGAGGGAGGTTTTATAGTGGGAAAGAATTTAACTATTGTATTTTGAGTAAAGTAGTTCATCCAGTTCAGCATATATATGTGTGTGTGTGTGTGTGTGTGTGTGTGTGTGTATAGATATATATGTGTGTGTGGGTGTGTGTGTGTGTATGTGTATATATATATATATGTAGTCACTGCCACTTTTCTACACTCTAACCACCAGTATTGAGTGCTCTTTCAGTTAATGTTTTTGAATGTTTTAAATACAATGGTATATTAAAATAATATTCTAATGGATGTATGTATATATATATATAAAACAGAGTGTTGTATATATATGTATATATAAATATTATATATATATATATATGTGTTCTACATATATCTATATATATAACTGTAAAAATTGTTTCCTGTGTTTTGTTTGTTTCATTTATTAACTATATAGACTCACAGACACACATAGGTATTAATATTGGGTATAAAAATACCAAGAAACGTTTAGTGATGGGTGACTGAATACAAGCAGTAGAATCTTGTGTGTGTGCGTGCGCGTGTGCGTGTGCGTGTGCGTGCGTGCGTGCGTGCTTGCGTGCGTGTGTATTTTATTATCTATAAATTTAATATCAACAGAGCAGGGAATCATAAGTTACTTGTCTATAAGGTAAAACTACAGATCAAAGTCTGTGAGGTTACATTTTGATACATGAGGTTCTTTATATTGTTGCCATAATGACTGAACAATCTTTAATGAAAAAGAAGAATCTGCTTTTTTTTTTTACAAATATATAATTTTATTTATAGTTGTATAAAAATAATAATATAATTGTTTCTACTTTTGGCACAAGGCCAGCAATTATCACAGTGTATTACTGGTACTTTATTTTAACGACTCCATAAGGATGAAAGGCAAAGTTAACCTCGGCGGGATTTGAACTGAGACCATAAAGGGTCGTAACTCTATGCTGCAAAGCATGGTGTCCGATCCTCTACCGATACTGCCAAAATAACAGACATCCATTTACTATTGAAGTTACGGCTCTTTATGTTCTGAGTTTCAAATCCTTCCAAGGACATCTTTACCTTTCATCCACCTGGGGAGGGGGGGGATAAAATAAAGTATAGTGGCAGTTGGGACTTCCATTGTTCTTGGCCCTTGGAGCACATCCCTACTCACTACTATTGGAGCAGAGTTGGTTATCCACATGTGGCTATTCCAGCACATCTCCCTCATCATCCTTTTGTACAATATCTTCTCCATCCTGTTCATGAGGTGGACTGACCCTTAAGTTTCAGTTATGGTGGATGCATGTAGAATAAACATGTACATATTTAAACATACATGTGCACACTTAACATGTACATATTTAAACATACATGTGCACACTTAACATACACATATTTAAACATACATGTGCACACTTAACATGTACATATTTAAACATACATGTGCACACTTAACATACACATATTTAAACATACATGTGCACACTTAGCATACACATATTTAAACATACATGTGCACACTTAACATGTACATATTTAAACATACATGTGCACACTTAACATGTACATATTTAAACATACATGTGCACACTTAACATACACATATTTAAACATACATGTGCACACTTAACATGTACATATTTAAACATACATGTGCACACTTAACATACACATATTTAAACATACATGTGCACACTTAACATGTACATATTTAAACATACATGTGCACACTTAACATGTACATATTTAAACATTCATGTGCACACTTAGCATACACATATTTAAACATACATGTGCACACTTAACATGTACGTATTTAAACATACATGTGCACACTTAACATGTACATATTTAAACATACATGTGCACACTTAACATACACATATTTAAACATACATGTGCACACTTAACATGTACATATTTAAACATACATGTGCACACTTAACATGTACATATTTAAACATTCATGTGCACACTTTGTATACACATATTTAAACATACATGTGCACACTTAACATGTACATATTTAAACATACATGTGCACACTTAACATGTACATATTTAAACATACATGTGCACACTAAGGATACACATATTTAAACATACATGTGCACACTTAACATGTACATATTTAAACATTCATGTGCACACTTAACATACACATATTTAAACATACATGTGCACACTTAACATGTACATATTTAAACATACATGTGCACACTTAACATGTACATATTTAAACATACATGTGCACACTTAACATACACATATTTAAACATACATGTGCACACTTAACATGTACATATTTAAACATACATGTGCACACTTAACATACACATATTTAAACATACATGTGCACACTTAACATGTACATATTTAAACATACATGTGCACACTTAACATGTACATATTTAAACATACATGTGCACACTTAACATACACATATTTAAACATACATGTGCACACTTAACATGTACATATTTAAACATTCATGTGCACACTTAACATGTACATATTTAAACATACATGTGCACACTTAACATACACATATTTAAACATACATGTGCACACTTAACATGTACATATTTAAACATACATGTGCACACTTAACATACACATATTTAAACATACATGTGCACACTTAACATGTACATATTTAAACATACATGTGCACACTTAACATGTACATATTTAAACATACATGTGCACACTTAACATGTACATATTTAAACATACATGTGCACACTTAGCATACACATATTTAAACATACATGTGCAGACTTAACATGTACATATTTAAACATACATGTGCACACTTAACATGTACATATTTAAACATACATGTGCACACTTAACATGTACATATTTAAACATACATGTGCACACTTAACATGTACATAATAATGAAATTATTGTGTACAGTGCTCAGGTGCACTACAACTCATCAAAGGTGCATGTATAGTACATAGAATAATGTACAAATGTCAGGAAAATGAACAGTGTATGAGTCATGATATAATAATAATAACAATAATGAAATATTGTGTACAGTGTCCAGGTGCACCACAACTCATCAAAAAAGTGCATGTACAGTACATAGGGCAATGCACAAACATCAGTAAAATGAACAGTGCACGAGTCATGATACACACGTGTGCATGTTAAGTGTGTACATGTATGTGCACACTTAACATGTACATATTTAAACATACATGTGCACACTTAACATACACATATTTAAATATACATGTGCACACTAAGTATACACATATTTAAACATACATGAGCACACTTAGCATACACATATTTAAACATACATGTACACACTTAACATGTACATATTTAAACATATATGTGCACACTAAGTATACACATATTTAAACATACATGTACACACTAAGGATACACATATTTAAACATACATGTGCACACTTAACATGTACATATTTAAACATACATGTACACACTAAGGATACACATATTTAAACATACATGTACACACTAAGGATACACATATTTAAACATACATGTGCACACTTAACATGAACATATTTAAACATACATGTGCACACTAAGGATACACATATTTAAACATACATGTGCGCACTAAGGATACACATATTTAAACATACATGTGCACACTAAGGATACGCATATTTAAACATACATGTGCACACTTAACATGTACATATTTAAACATACATGTGCACACTTAACATGTACATATTTAAACATACATGTGTACACTAAGTATACACATATTTAAACATACATGTGCACACTAAGGATACACATATTTAAACATACATGTGCACACTAAGGATACACATATTTAAACATACATGTGCACACTTAACATGTACATATTTAAACATACATGTGCACACTAAGGATACACATATTTAAACATACATGTGCACACTTAACATGTACATATTTAAACATACATGTGCACACTAAGGATACACATATTTAAACATACATGTGCACACTAAGGATACACATATTTAAACATACATGTGCACACTAAGGATACACATATTTAAACATACATGTGCACACTTAACATGTACATATTTACACATACATGTGCACACTAAGGATACACATATTTAAACATACATGTGCACACTTAACATGTACATATTTAAACATACATGTGCACACTAAGGATACACATATTTAAACATACATGTGCACACTTAACATGTACATATTTAAATATACATGTGCACACTAAGTATACATATATTTAAACATACATGAGCACACTTAGCCTACACATATTTAAACATAAAAGCTGTTGATTAAGTCAAGCAGTGGGGTTAATATAATCAACTTTTCTTCCCTCTCAAAATTGCTTACCTTGGGCCTAAAGTGTGTGAGAAGATATACATATTCAATTATATGCCACAAGGGGGCATTACAATTTCTCTCTAATAATAACTGAAATGTATATTTATTTATTTTGATATAACTGGATTTAAAATTGAATTTTAAAATATCATGTGTTGCCAGTGTTTATAATTTCTTAAAGGCTATGCATTTATTCTGTATATTTATGTCTATTTTACCTTTAGTAAATAATAGTTTCTAATTTAGTCACAAGGCCAACAGTGTATGTTAATGATGAAAGGCAAAAATAATGAAATTCAAGAAAAAAAATTACATTTTATTTAGATACCATAAAAATAGTTCAATCATTAAAAACAATGTAAATTTATATCTATTAGGATATTGGAAGTGTGACTTATTTCCTGTGATTTTATTTCTGTTCACCTAAATAATAAAGCAAAGCCATCAGGGTTTTTATTGATTTATTTATATGATGTTAACTAAAATCACTGAGTTTGACATCTCTCTGACCTCTAGTACAAGTCAGGTTGCTGTCAATGACAATAGGAATTCTAGGAGGAATTGATGTTCAGTAGGGAGTGAAAAGATTGGGCATAGTAATTAGAGAAACACACAATGGGTGACAAGAGGAGGAGAGGTCAATATATTGGGTAGAGATGGTATGCAACTAGCCAACACTGAGGGGAAGAGATAGTTGTAGTAAAAAAGGACAAAGTGGGAAGACAAAAACATCTTTGAATCTGCAGTTGAAGTATATTGGTGTGAGAACCTCTGCCATTCAGTTAAATGGCCTTTTTTTTAATGTGATCAAGGATATTTCTGTGTATGCAACATATAAAAGAAATCAACTTTCTATGTCCTAACTTTAATCCTGTTTTTAAATAATGCAACAATGATATAAAAATAGAATAGTTTTGTGTGGGATAAATGATGTATCTAGACTAGTTTTCTCACATACATAAATGCATTTGTACCCTTTTTTTAAAAGAATTATTTAGAGTTTTAGTCACTGTTGTATAAAAAGAAATATAATAATACAATGCTTACAGAACGGAAACACAAACAAATAATATAAAGGAAAGGGAAAGGGAAAACAGAAACAAAATAAATGAAAATAAAATAAAAGAAAAAGAAAAAACACAGAATCTGTTAGCACACATATCTGGGACCACATACAACAAAAGGTGAAAGGGGTGGACAACTGAGCCGCTACTAGAGTAAATGTAATAGTAACATGAGGAGTCTGGTAACAATAATACACTTGAGTATATTATAATAACGTCTGGTAACAATATACTTGAGTATATTATAATAACATCTGGTAACAATATACTTGAGTATATTATAATAACATCTGGTAACAATATACTTGAGTATATTATAATAACATCTGGTAACAATAATATACTTGAGTATATTATAATAACATCTGGTAACAATAATATACTTGAATATATTATAATAACATCTGGTAACAATAATATACTGGAGTATATTATAATAACATCTGGTAACAATAATATACTGGTGTATATTATAATAACATCTGGTAACAATAATATACTGGAGTATATTATAATAACATCTGGTAACAATAATATACTTGAATATATTATAATAACATCTGGTAACAATAATATACTTGAATATATTATAATAACATCTGGTAACAATAATATACTTGAGTATATTATAATAACATCTGGTAACAATAATATACTTGAATATATTATAATAACATCTGGTAACAATAATATACTTGAATATATTATAATAACATCTGGTAACAATAATATACTTGAGTATATTATAATAACATCTGGTAACAATAATATACTGGAGTATATTATAATAACATCTGGTAACAATATACTTGAGTATATTATAATAACATCTAGTAACAATAATATACTTGAGTATATTATAATAACATCTGGTAACAATATACTTGAGTATATTATAATAACATCTGGTAACAATAATGTACTTGAGTATATTATAACATCTGGTAACAATTATATACTTGAGTATATTTTAATAACAATATACTTGAGTGTATATTAATAATTGTTTCTACATTTGGCACAAGGCCAGCAATTACCCAGTGCATTACTGGTACTTTATTTTATCTACCCCGTAAGGATGAAAGGCAAAGTTAACGTTGGCGGGATTTGAACTCAGACCGTAAAGGGACGTAACTATGCTGGAAAGCATGGCGTCCAACCTTCTACTGATACTGCCAATCCCCCGCCAATGTCTGGTAACTATATACTTGAGTATATTATAATAACGTCTGGTAACAATAATATAGTTGAGTACAATTTAATAACATCTTGTAACAAGTAACAGTAATACTTTAGTCGTTCATATAGATGATCTTTAACAGACTTAGTTATAGTTAGTTAATCTCTTATAGGGATTTAGTATACAGAATGCTCTACCGAGGTTCATTCTCCTCAGCCATATTTTTACATTCTGTCTATTGATAGCGTTGGTGTCATGATATGCATTCAATGCACCCTGTAGAATGCAGATGTGGGTCCTGACCTGCTCGAGAGATGATTGTCTCCAAGAGACTTGGTCTGTGATGATATATCCAATACTTGTTAAAAAGGAAAATGTATGTTAGATGTAGATGATGATCATTATCATCTTCATCATCATCATTTAATGTCCATTTTCTCCATGTATGTTTTAAGAGTATATATATATTTGTGTGTGTGTATTTTGTACAGTATATCTAATGATATACGGCATGTTTACAAATAAACATTTGAAAGTCTTTAGCTATGAATTTTGGAAGCTGATGCTTTCAAATGTTTATTTGTAAACATATCGTATATCATTAGATATATAAAATACATATACTTAAATGTATACAACTATTTTGGAGCAAACACCTTAATTCTCTCTCTCTCTCTCTCTCTATATATATATATATATATATATATATATAGAGAGAGAGAGAGAGAGAGAGATAGATAGATGTGTGTGTACATTATATATATATATATAAATTTAGAAGGGACAAGGTGCTGTATGGTTACTAAAACACGAGTGTTTGGAAATATAAGGAAAACACAAACAAGGACAGATCCCCTCTTCAGTTGTCTGCTGTGGGTCTCAGACGTTTCAAAGCATATATATAAATATATACTCCTATTTCATATAAATGACATCTACAGGATGATTTCATACAAATAAAATAGTTCTAGAAATCATTTATTCTACCAAAGTATTGAATACCTTTTTTAACTGTGGTCACCTCTGACACCAATCATCCACCCATAATTATATATAAATATATTATATTATCTATCTAGCTATCAATATAATACTTGGTAAACACAGATCTGTGCTAAGAGTGCTGCTGTACTCCATCTCTGAATGCAGGAGCCAATGTTTTATCAGGCGATGAAGTAACCCTGTAGGTGTTTTGGCCCCTTCTACTGTGATCTGCTCAGGGAACCCACTGATGTAGGTGATGAAACTCCTGCATAACAGCACATTCTTTGGGGAGTCTGTCCACCTCAATGCATCAGAATAACATGAATTTTGATGGGTCTGGTGTTATGAGTCCAAGTGAGACGTCTCTACCCACCTCAATATGTCAAGTGTACCATTCATCTCTTTTGAGCCTTACAGCAGTGAAAATAGATGTTAAATGATGATGTTTCAAGCTTTTGGCCCTTCTTAGAGTAGAGGCCAACGATGATCTGCCTCACCTCATTCTTGTCCTGGACCTTCTTCTCCAATTACCCCAGTTCGATCCAGATCTTTTCACTTCGTTCTCTAGGAGTTCCTTCGTCTTGCTCTCTTCCTTTTGCCCTTAGGGAAGGGCTCCATGATGGAGACTGCCTGGTAATGTTGTTTGAGGCCTTCTGAGAGTTTCTCCAATCTAGCATCACTTTCTAAGATTGTTATCTTTGTGTATGTAGTAAAGCATTAATTTACCTTTCAAAAGGCTCTTTTCATTCAATCTCAAGATGGAGTCTGATTATCAGTTGTACAACATGCCCTGACCTCCAGAACAATAAGGTTTGATTTGTTTTCTTCTTTGGTGTTTCTGTAGCAAGTATAGTATATTTTACAGGATGAGTTCAGGACCAGGGGCTACAATTTAGTCTAGCTTCTACCCTTTCACCAGTCCTTATAGGCATAATCGGCAAGCAGGACATCCCTAAAATTGTCACCAGCTGTGAGTTCCCTCTGTTTCTACGTTCTTCTCTTCCAATTTGCCTTCTGTTTCTATGTTCACCTAGCTCTGATTCTAGAATCACTGATCACTGAGTTATGTTGGGTTGTACAAAGTCTCTTCACTAGGAAGAGATTGCGTTTGCAACCATCAGCATGTCTAGGCTTCTGGTAAAGACAAAAGCAATTTGGCTTTTGTGCTCACCTGACTTATAGGTGATTAAGTGGCTAACTGGTTTTCTGAATTAGTGTTGTAGATAGTCAGGCCATTCACATAACAAAACACCAGCTTTGATCTCTCTTCATTTCTCATACATTACCTGAAGTCTCAGACACCAAGGAAGCCCTCACAGTATTACCAAACATGTTTATTGAAATCTCCACCGTAATTATATAATCACCATCACTCATTAAAGAGGTAGTCTGCATAAGGGTCTCAGTAAAGTGATTTTTCAGTTCATATAAACTGATCACTTCTAAGTCTTGAGAACTGAGTAAAATATACCTCGCTGAGAAGGTCTTATATGATTGAAGCATGTCCATTAATTTCACCAGTTGGCTTTAAAAACTAGATCCACTCCTATCTGCATAGTCTTTATTTTCCAAAAATGTCAGCTGACTGATATTAATTGAGTAATTTTCCGTACTTGTTGATTTTAGGTTTTAAATACCCTCTAGGGGAGTTTTTGTCTACTAATTGCAGAAATAATCTGGTTTTTAGCTCAGTGAATTACATGTATGAGGCCCTACCATAATACAACTATTGTATGTTACCTTGTTTGGGTTTTCAGGGTACACAACCTTTGTGCATCCATCCCATACCTCCCAGGCCCATCACCAGTCTTTTTGGCATTAGATGGAGACTGCAGTATACTTTTTCAATGGGCTCTTCTAAGGCCCAAATACATCCCGTGTTACCCTGTGTGAAGGATGATGCAATATGATTACTTTTATTCAATCTAACCCTACTGGAGTTTTTGGTGGTCTTATTTACACCAGACACCAATTTGATAATTTTGTCAGACCCACTAAGACTAGGCTTTTTTTAGAGGTTGTCTAAACCCACCTTGCCATAACCACATCACAAGGTTGTGAGAGTTTTCCAGAGAGTTAAATGTCACCAATTACTCTATCTCCTCTGCCAATGGAATAGAACAAGATGTGGTTCTTTGACCCAGCTTATCTCGGACCATGACAACCTGCCCAACCTATGCCAACATGGGGAACAGACATAAAATAATAAGTTCCAGTTATCTGTTGAGACCTGTATATTTATTTGATTTGAGTACTACTTGCTCTCCAGAATATCTTATATCTAAATCACCAATGTATCAATCCTTCCATTACTATATTTCTAATGAAAGACACTGCATAGGATTTTCAAATCATTTTGAAAACAATCAAGAATCTGTAAAGATTTAGTGAAATAACTTTCTCATTAAGCTAGTATTTGGAGCATAATTTTACAAAGGTTCTTACATAAAATTTCAGTGAAACACTTTTATATATTTATATATATACACACATTCTTTATTAAATAAACAGTATCTATCATAAAATCTGAGGCAGTTTGGTATCAAAACTGTTAGTGTTTTGTTTCAATACTATATATTATAGAATATATCTACATTTTAACCAACACTTTATGTAATAAATACCTTGTCAGTAAATACAATATCTTTGAGGTCATGGTGTGTTAACAGTGTTTGGTTTCAATACTATAATATACTACAGAATATATATAGGTTTTTAACCGACACTGAATATAATAAGTATCTTGTCTATATATAAATATATACAATATCTTTGTATTAAGTTTCAATGTTATATTGTTCTATAGAAGATATCTAGACAGCATTTTCTAATGTAAACTTCCTTTTTTAACCCTTTCGTTGCCATATTTATAATGAAATTCACTGTATTTGAATTAACTCATGACAAGTTTCAAGATATTTACCAAAACTATATTATATTATTAAGATGGTATTTTTAACACAACTTAACAAAAGGTTTTTATATCATATTATGTTGGAAGATTTTAATTTAATAGAAACCATTTAAAATGAGTGGTTTTGTTTCACAGGTAGGTTTGGGTAGGTTGATATTAAAAGGGTTAAGATGGTACTGTGTGATTTGAGGGAGATTTAGCAATACAAATAAATATTTGGCAATTTAATTGAATATTTGAATATAGAAATAGAAACAATGTAGAGAGAACTCTTTAATAATACATGGGTCATGACAACCTCTCTAGTGCTGGTACCATGATAAAATGCACACAGTATAGTGTAAAGTATTTGGGGAACAAGTGGAGACAATTTAGGTTGGAGAAGTTTCATTAGCTTGGTCAAGTATATGACAGCCTCTCTAGTGCTGGTGCCAATACATTGTGTAAAATGATTGGTGTTCATCATCATCACCGTTTTACGTCCATTCTTCCACGCTAGCATGGGTTAGACGGGTTGTCCTGTTGTGGGCAGTGTCTGGTCGGCTGACCATGCCTTGCTCATACAGGAACTGATTTTGGCTTGCTTTCTACAGCTGGATGCCCTTCCTAACACCAACCTCATTTACAGTGAGTGCTGGGTGCTTTTTTTCCGTGGCGCCTACATGTCCACTTTACAGTGTGAGCTGGGTGCTTTTTTGCCGTGGCACCTCCACGACCACTTTGCAGTGGGAGGGTGTGGGGGAACATTGTCTATATGCTTCAGCTTGTACCCATGGGAGGTCGGGTACTCTGTATTACTGCATGACGCCAGAGGTCACGGTCATGTGTCATCGCCTTTGAGAGGTGTAATTGGGTAAGGTCGGCTTTTATCACCTCATCCCAGGTCTTCTTGGGTCTTCCCACTCCATGGTTTCCATTGACCTCTAGTGCTCTGTACCTTTTTATGCAGCTGTCATCCTTCCTACGCATCACATGTCCATACCAACGCAACCGCCTCTCCTGCACACAGCATTTGATTCCTCTGATGCTCAGTCTCTCTCTCTCAATTCATTTATGCTTTGCCGTTCGCGTATATTACTATTATACATCCATCGGAGCATGCAGGCATCGTTTCTTTCTAATCTACGTAAGTCTTCCACCTTCAGCGCCCAGGTCTCACTACCATGTAACATTGCTGTTCGTATGCACACATCATACAGTCTGCCTTTCATTTTGAGGGAAAAGCCTTTTGCAGCTAGCAGTGGCAGTAGTTCCCTGAACTTCTTCCATCCCGTTTTTACCCTAGTTATTGTACTTTCTGAACACCCACCTCCACTGCTAATTCGGTCACCTAGGTAGCAGAAGCTATCTACTGCTTATACAGAGCCCTCCCAGAGATTGGTGGTACTTGTTTCCTGTGGCTGTTTGCTGCTTCCTGTCCCAGCACAGCTGCTACATGTGAAGCCTACATTCTTAATTAAGCTTCCTGAGATCCCGCTACATCTCTTGTGTACCCATTGTTTGCATTTCGGACAGAGAATGGAGTTCCTACCTACACCTTTCCTACATACTGAGCAAGGCCATTTCCCTGAGGGGATCTGGGTTCTGTTTTCTAGTCTACTTAGTCTTCGTCAGGTTGACTTTGAGACCCTTTCTTTCTAGTCCCTGCTTCCAAGTTTGGAATTTCTTCTCTAGTTCTACCATAGATTCAGCTATAAGTGTGAGGTCATCTGCATACAGGAGTTCCCATGGGCATCCAGTCTTAAACTCCTCCGTTATTGCCTGCAGGACTATGATGAACAGGAAAGGGCTAAGAACAGAGTCCTGGTGGACACCAACCTGTACACTAAATTCCTCGCTATACTCATTGCTAATCCTAACTTTGCTGACTGCTCCCCTATACATGGCTTGTACAGCTTTCACAAGCCATTCATCTACTCCTAGTTTTCTAAGAGCCCACCAGATTACAGTACGTGGAACTCTGTCAAAGGCTTTCTCAAGATCGACGAATGCCAGGTAGAGTGGCTTACTTTTAGTTAGGAAATTTCCCTGTAACTGCTTCCAAGGTAGAGGGCATCAGTGGTGCCTCTTCCTGGTACAAACCTGTTATGAAGGGCAATCATAAAACCACACCAAAATGGAATCATGAGGACAGTAAATCTGAAGAAGAACTAACTTGGACTGTGACAATCTGCTCAACACACGCCAGCATGGAAAGCAGACATAAAATGAATAATGATAACAACAAATAAATATTTAAATATTTATTTTCTTTTAATATATTCAGCAATTTTATTCACAATTTATATTTGGATATCAATAAAGATTGAATTCATAAGCAATGGAATTTTTGTGTTCAGTTAATGACACCTGAATTATAAAGTTGACGTGTATATTCCCACATGAGTATTGCTCCACTTACATGAACATTGAGAGAACGAACAATTCCTTGTTGTGGAATTTCAACACACACATCCAACAGAGGTATTAGATTAGCAGGAATTCCTTCACGTTCATTTCTAGAAACATATTAATAAAGAAATATGATATAGAAATTATTTAACAGGAATACATCATTTAATTGTTTCTTCCCCTTCTCTCTACAAACATAAGAAAAGTATCACTTAATAAAATACAACAGGATTTTTAAGGCTATTTCCTCTATTAAAGCATGGGGCAGCCATGTAGTCCTCATGGCATGCTTCTCCAAATAATTCTATCTTCTGTATCTTTTCTCACCAACCTCCTGGCTTTCATTTCCTCTTCCATCATCTTTAGCCATGTCTTTTTTAGTCTTCTCATTCCTCTATTTCCTCCCACATTCATTCCTATAACTCTTCTCACCCAGACAATTTCATCTTTCTTAACACATGATCCAGCAATCTCATCCCATTTTTATTCACAACATTCATCACTGTCTTTATACCCCCTCTCCCCATCATCTCAAATTCACTGTCTTCCTCTCTCTCACTTATAATAATGTTGGGGTGTTAAGCTCTTGATTGTAATGCTGTAGGTTCAATTTTTGAACTTGGCGGTGCATTGTGCTCTTGAATTAAATACTTCATTTCATAATGCTCCAGCTAAATCAGCTGAAAATACATACCAGCAGTAGCTAAAAATACAATCTTCTTTGAAGAATATTCCAATTGATATAACTATAAATTGGTTAAATATACATAAAAAGAAAGCAGTATTGGAAAGGACTATAAATTCCATAAATGAGAGAAAAAGGAGAAGAGCAAGGACTACTAGACAAAGGAAGAAAGGGGGAAGGGGAGAGGGTGACAGACTCTACACATAGGTCAGAGTGGTGTTTCAGCTGCACTCTGCGAACAAAATGGCAAAGGCATTTCAGTGGACAATGGCCAGTGACACCTGCTGCTGGAAATTAACATTGCAATGAACTGCAGTCCTGTACAGGAGGTATCTTGTACTTGAGGCTTGGGACAGACTCTTTTCTTTCTCTCAGCAATACTGCACTCATACATTCATATCTTTTAGCGTCTTGTAATGATTCAGCAAAAGCAGGTTTGTAAATTCAAATGTTTATAGTATCTTTACTAGTGAACAGATCATTATGAATATTTGCATTCAAAGATTAAAGACTTTAATTTTTAATGCAATGCAGTAATAGTGCTGTTTTGTACTTGTCAAGAATGTCTTGCTAATGTTATTTTGTGTGGTTTATTAATTCAAATACTTATATTTGCAGTAAAATTTGCAGTAAACTAAAATAAAGACTTTAATTTTTGATGTGATGCAGTCATAGTGCAGTTTTGTAATTTTTAAGAATGTTTTGCTAACAGAGTTTCATGTGGTAGAGGATGTTAAAAGTTAATGAAATAAAAAGAAAAAGGAAACTAACCCCAAAATAAGAACAGTTTTCTTTGCCATTTGATAATTTTGTAGAGAAACACTATTAGCAGTTTGCTCAGCTCCAACTAACGTAAACCCTTCGCGCTGTTTCTCAAACAGAAAATTTTGCAGCTGATCACCTGGAACCTAAGGAAATAATAATTTAAATTCAAATAAAATGTACAAATTATCTAACCATTTTCACATTAAACCACTTAAAAGCTTGCCTGTAGTCTATGATACAAATCTGAATATTCTAAGGTGTTTGTACGTATCTAAGAATTTTAGTTATGTTATGCTCCAAACACCAGCTTCTTCTTGATTATTTTCAAAGTTATTTGAAAACCATAGGCAATGTCATTCATTAGAAATATGGTAACGAAACGGTTAAAAATATTTGAATTAAATACAAATATTCCAGAAAACAACCATATTAAAAATATGCTTTTCTTTTTAACTTAAAAAAGAACCAAAAATATTTTCCCTCTTGTCATAATCATTATCATGAACATCACCACCTTCGTCAGCACCATCATTGTTGTGACATTCCTTTTCTCCTGCTAGTATGATGGGTTCAATGAGTCTGTACTTCTATATATTACCAATTCTAACAATCTTATCTCTATTCATCCATAAAGCCTTTCTCTCAGATATCTTACTTCCCCACTTTCATATATTGGGAGATTTATCCCCACATTTGTGTGGTAGATTTAATCTGGTTTATCCCCACCACCTAGTCATTGGGTGGTTTTAGTGGACTCCACTCTGTTGAAAGCATTTGGACCAGGACTCTGGCTTGAGGATACCTTTCCCCCTCCCTCCCATCAGACGAAACACCAAAGAAAAAAAAAATATATATATATATACACACAAAGTCTATGGTTCCAAGACCAGGAAGGCAAAAATCAGAGGAGTATTCAATGCATGGGAAGGAGCTGAGAGGGTATAGAGGAAGGTAAAAACCTTATTACAATGCCTAGCAGTTTCGGCAAGCCTTTGCAAGGTGTATACCTCTCTCTCTCTCTCTCTCTCTCTCTCTCTCTCTCTATATATATATATATATATATATCATCATCATCTTCGTTTAACGTCCATTTTCCATGCTAGCATGGGTTATATATTCATAAGCATATGTTTGAGTCAATGTTGGGCAAAGTTAAGATCTTATATAAGACAGACAAATCTAATTGCGTGTATATTTAAAAAATATATGTTCAATATCCTTCAACGTATAACAAATGCTCAAATGCTAGTACCACAATAAAATGTATCCAGTACAGTCTGTAAAACAGTTGGTGTTAAGAAGGGTATCCAGCTGTAGAAAACA
The DNA here is from genome assembly GCA_964016885.1 of Eledone cirrhosa. Lineage (NCBI taxonomy): Eukaryota > Metazoa > Mollusca > Cephalopoda > Octopoda > Eledonidae > Eledone > Eledone cirrhosa. The sequence goes on from OZ024741.1 coordinate 356,721,548, forward strand.
GGCCAAAAATGTAATGTATTGTGTGTGAGTGATGTGGTCCTTGACTCATATCTGAGGATAGCAGTTCCAATTAAGTATTGACTTGGTCTGTAACAGCCCATCCAACCTATGCCAGTATGGAAAAGTAGACATAAAATGATGATGAGCATAAAAATGGTATATTTCTCAAAGTAACATACCTCTTTCATTGATATCCATTTCTCAGCAGTAACACTTAAAGATTGGAAATTCTTATCAGCAAGATGTCGTAAACTCCCAATGACAAATTCTGATATACCAAAAACCTCTGCAGTTCGACAAAGACCTGACAGAAAAAGATACATATTTTTCATTTTAATATTCAAAAAAAGAAATGAAATTTTAAAATGAAAGGAACAATAGGGTGAGGTAGACTGAGGAGGACCTGAGCAGAAGTAGGGAAAATGAATCTCAGGAAGCTGAACCTCACAAAAAAAAAGGGATATGTGGAGCCATATTATGTTGGAGAGGATTCATCTAAACAATGCAAACATGGAAAAATGGATATAAAACCAACGAGGCTGATGATGATGATAATCTTAACTTTTCTTTACTATATTTCTAATGAAAGATACTGCCTATAAGTTTCAAATAATTTTGAAAGTGACCAAGAATTTAGAGGAATTTAGTAATTTAACTAACTTTTTCATTATTAAGCTGGCATTTGGAACATAGCATAACAAAGGTTCTTACATGAGACTATGATGGAAGATTTTAAAATAAATATAAACACTTTAAACCAACAGAACCACAGAACCAAGGTTGATTTCAAGTGGTTTGGTATCAGAAGAGTTAATCATTGCTGAATTGCTGAATGGCAATGGATATAGAGGATAAATAAACAATAAAGTTACTTACAATTCATTCTTAATCTCTTAATAAGTTTCCATGTAAACAGCTATTCCATTGTGACAATATACATAGTTATTTTATCAAGCATGAAGTAGAGAAATATAAAGTAGGTCAAAACCTGAACTGAACAGTGAGAGATTGAACTAGAATCTATAAAGTATCCAGTCAAGGGTTTTACCTACACAAGCACCGTGTTTACACTTCTGGGGTTATATTAACAAATGATATACTTCCAAAAATAAAATACATAACAAAAAAATTGTTTAACTTTTATGATATTAGCCCACTTGAAACCATCCCTGGTCTCTGCAATACAAAACTGTTTATTTTAAAGTGTTTTTATTTATCAAAAAACTTTCCATCACAATTTTATATAAGAGCCTTTTGTTATGTTATGTTCTTGATAATTTTCAAAATTATTTTAAAAATCGTAGGCAGCATCTTTCATTTGAAATATGGCAATGAAAGGGTTAAATAATGAAAGAAAAAAAAAACAATAAGAAATCAAGTACTTTACCTCCTAAATTTGGAACTTTGTTGATAAGTGATGTTATCAATACCAACTGGCTTACATTGGTCTTTTTTTCTAAACAATCTTGCTGTTCCTCATTTAAAACATCTGGTGTCATTAATCGCCAAGGCATTATTTTCTTCTGAAAATCTAAGCCTTCTGTGGATGATTCTTCATTATGTAACACTGGAGCATCTATAACCAGACATTACCATTTGAGTTTTTTTTAAAATTAAGTATGATTGAAATATTTCTTTTTTGATTTTAAACTAATTACACAATTGATGAAAGAAATATATAAATATAATTATATATCACAGCTAATCTCTACTTAAATATAACAGCGATTTGGCAGAATTATTTGAGCACTGGATAAAATACCTTGTAGTGTTTGCTCTGGTGCTATACATTCTGAGTTCAAATCACACTTTGCTTTTCATTCTTTAGGGTCAATAAAATAAAATACCAGTCCAAGGCAGTTGATTGGCAAAATTGTTAGAACATCAGACAAGATTCCTTGCAGAGTATTTGTTCCAGTATTTTGTATTCTGAGTTTAAATTCCACCCACAATACAAACCCTACAATTGGCCAGGACCACAACTGATTATGAAAGCTCCAATGGGTAGGAGGACGAGGAGGAGGATTGTAACCATTTGTTATTGCCATTGAATGATGATGATGTGGTGATATATATATATCTACTAGCCGAATTACCCGCACCTTGCTGCATTTCACACATTTTCATTGTAAGAGAATGATGATTGATTTTAAATCAGTGATATAATTTATGGAGAAAAACTCTGCATTTCAATATTACTCAATGTAAAATGTAATGCATGAAAAATTGGAAAACATAATTTTTTGTAATATATCAAATCAAAATTACATTATTAAATCTTATTCTTATATTGTTTCTTGTAAATAATTTTTTTCAAAATATCAATTCAAAACTTGATCATTTCATTTTTGTGTAAAGCATTATTTTCAAATTAGAAATTCAAAGTGTAATTATTTATTTTTTAACATAATAAATACATGAAAATATATTTCATACTTTGTCCTAATGAAGAACTTTAGTGTAAACAACATTTCTTGTCTTTCTTTGATTGACTAAAATGTAGAGATTTTTTGAAGTTGCAGTCCTTGAAACAGCCACATAAAACCTGCCATGACTGAAACATGGGTTTGTCAGATCTATACCAATAGTTTTGAAAGTTTGACCTTAACTTTTATTGATGCTCATGGCAAAGCATGGCCTCACTGGGAACTGCAGCCTCTTAAATGTAAAAGGCAACTCGCTATCACTTGGTATAAGTGGAATCCTTGGAATGAGAAGAGTTTGACCTTTGTAAGCCCCGAATATAATGGTTGCTTCAATCAAGTTCTCATGCAATCTTGTTACAACACATCTTGTTCCATTTATTGGCCAAAATTTTCACTATAGGGGATTTAATCCCAATTAGGGTGTCTTAATATTATTGAAATTTGCTGAAATTTTGTGAATAGGCATCATATCTTGTCATTTACCTATGGTTTAAATTTCATATAAATCGAAGGGAAAAAATTTTCAGCGGGGGTTTGTGCCCCTGGGGAACCCTTTGATTAAAATGAAATATACTTATCCAAGTACCCTGGGCAATGTAGTTTCAGAATATATATGGTTATGTGGGTCTATCTCCAAAACCATAGGAGGAGTTTGTGAACAAACAAACAGACAGGAACTACAACTCATCAAAAGTGTATGTATAGTTCATAGAGTAATGTACAAACGTCAGGAAAATGAACAGAGCATGAGTCATCATATACACATGTGTGCATATGTATGTAAGGGGGACATCAGGTGTAGTTTTGGCGAATTTTGGGAAGCATGAGGGTTTTAAAGAATGCAGTGTCTCGGCAGCTAACAACTGACGCAGGCAGATTGTTCCATGCTTCAGCAACTCTAAGCGTGAAAAAATGTTTCCGAAAGTCATGGGAGTTGTGCTGTTTTCTGACTTTGTAGGCATATCCACGTGTGTTAGACACATGGAGATCAAAAAGGTGCTCAGGGTTGTTGTTGGCAAGATGGTTAATAACTTTGTGGGTGTTTACCAAGTCCATTGCCAGACGTCGGAGCTTCAATGATATATACAAATTATTAAAATGTATATATATATAAAGTGAGCATGCTTCAATGGATGTGTGATGTTAGTGTGCATGAATGAGCTAAGAGAGAAACTGAGTGTAAGTAGGACCAAATGTATTGAGCAAGAGAGAAGACTGCACTGGTATGGCCATGTGATGAAAATGGATGATTTTGGGTGAAGAAGTGCCAGGAACTCCCAGTGGAAGGAAGCTGTAGTAGAGAAAAGCCAAGGAAAACCTGGGCAGAGGTGGTGAAAGCAGATCTCAAAATGCTGAACCTCACAGAGAAGATGATAGAGGAACATGTGTGGAGGGTGGTTGTGCTGTAAACCCATCCAGCCCTTGCAAGCATGGAAAAACTGTCATAAAAAGGATGATATAATTGCATACATACGAGAATTTTTCACTCTCCAACGTTCTGACTTGCAATAACTTAGAGATTTGTTTTCATTATAGAGAGGTAGTAGTCTTGATGTGCTTGCTGTTGGATCAGACCAAGAAGGATCTAGTTGACTAAACATTTCTGGTAAAATCCACTCTCCATCATTTAATCCAGTGAGTTTTGGTAAAAGATGAAATATAGTCTAAAGAGAGAGAAAAGAAAAATGGTAGTTAAAAATAATAAAATATGTCACCAATCATTGTAAACTATGAAATAGAACTGAGAGAAGTTTTGTGAACAACACAACTTCTGCTGTACTACTATTACTACTATTAAAACACTTCAATATTACTAATATACTTCAGTATTATTAATACACTTCAATATTACCAACACACTATTCCAATAGAAATAATACATTTACTGCAATATAATTAATACACTCACCTGGTTACCTGGTTGCTCCAGCCCCTCTGTAATAGGCCACAGTACACTTACTACAATATATCTAATACACTTACTTCAATATAACTAAACACTTACTTCAACATAACTATTACACTTACTGTATATATGCATAGACTCATAGCTCCTAGTGGAGTCATGAGAGCATTTTTTTCTACCTAACAGAATCCATCTCCTCTCCAGGTCTGAACACAGCCAATTTCTTCCAGAGAAGGAGAGAGGGAGAATGAGAGAGAGGAGGAAGTGGGTAAGAGATATAGTGGATGAATTAATCCCAGTACTAAACTGGTACTTTTATCAGCCTCGGTAGGATGAAAGGCAAAGTTGACCTCAGTGGGTTTTGAACCCAGAGTGCAGAGCCAACACAAATACAGCATGGCTTTCTAACTAATGCTCTGTAGTGGCTGAGATGGTCGCTTGGTAGCTAGCAGTTGCCTCCCCTTAACAACCCTTCAGGGAAGGGAGGCAAAAAATACACCCGGACACAGCCACAGGTTCACACACTCTTTTTGGACCACGGACATGAACAGACGTGGAAAGATCCGCTCCTCAAAATATTGACGTAGGAAATTTACTAAATTATTGCATTAAATAAAATGATTGTTAGACTTGATTGTGCATTTATTTATTCGACAAAGAGAAACATCACTTTTCTTTAGCTCTAACAATTCTGCTGATTCATCACCTTATGTCAATATTACTAATACTTACTTCAATAGTAAAATCTCTGACTGGATCAAACACTGCCATAAAATAGGATTCCATTAGCTTTATTGTGTTCTTTGTGGCATTACTGAAATTTAAAAAAATAAAAAAGGAATTAAAAATTCATTAATAGAATAGCTATTTTCATTCTTTCAAGAAAATATATGTTGGCTTCACAACCATGTGTTTCTGGGTTCAATCATGCTGCATAGCACCTTAGGGAAGTATCTTTTAGTATAGCTTCAGGCTGTTCAATACCTTGTGAGTGGAATTTGGAAAACGGAAACTGTAGACACCCATATCGAATACGCATGCACACACACACTCATAAAAAATGAAGAGTAAAATATCATATGTTAACCCTTTAGTATTTACATTATATTTACTATTGTATTTTTGCAGTAAAAGTTTTATTTCACATAATATCGAATCTATGAGATTTTGATATTATTTTAAGAACAATACCTTAATCTGAGTATAAGGGGCCGGTTATGGCCGGTTTGAACATAAAGAGGTGAGAGAATTCTGACTGGATATGACCAGTTTAAATGCTAAAAGGTTAAATTGATATTTCACTTGCCATCTTTTCTGTTTATACTGCTATACTTTTAATTCATGTCAGTATATTGAGTGCTGAGCATGGTTTACACCACCATTAATTGCAATCAAACTAATGCACATATATGCGTGTGTGTTTGTCCGTCTGACCATGTCTCTGTTTATGTTTGTGTCTGCATCTTTTTTTATGTCATATAACTTAGAGGTTCAACAAAAAGGAATCGATAAAATAAGTACTGGGGAAAAGATAAAAAAAAACATTCTACAATAATTTAGCAGAAAATATTTAAAAACAAGTTTGCTAATTCAAATATTTACAGGATCTTTACTAGTGGACTGAGTGTTGTAAAAATTTGCAGAATTAGAGAAAAGGCTTTCATTTTTAAAGTGATACAGTCATAGTGTTGTTTTGTACTTTTCAAGACAGTCTTGCTAAAGTGGTTTCAGGTGGTACTGGACATTAAGAGTTAAAAGTGCACCTGAGCACTGTACACAATAATTTTCCTTTTCATTATTCAAAGTGAACTTCAAGTCTGTGTATATTGCCAATTAACTCAGTTACTCTGACTAAGGGAGAAATTAAACTTGCAAAGCTTCATTAAATACACTTATTTACTGAATCAGTGTTTCACCTGAATACTTCCTTATTTTAAGGTTTCAAACATATTTTTAATTGGAACTTTTGTCTCACCTGTCATCAGTGAATTGAAGACATTCTTCCAACAGATAAAATTTACTTATCACATGATTCAGTTGAAGAGATTTACATTGTTTCCACATCTTACAACTTGTAGCACGGGCATAGATTCTTGTGTTGAAGTGATGGTTCATACACAATGACAGCAAATGATGAAAGGCAGATTCGTAGAACTCCGTCTATTAAAAAGGAAAATTATGTTAACAATTTCAAAATACCTTCTTAAGAAACAAAAAGTTGGAAAAGGTTGTCCATATTTTGACTAAAAACTACTGATAAACCATTCAAAGTAATATACAAAGAAAAATAATTGTCTATGACAAGACAATAAACAAAACTACTACAAGCACTTTAACCCTTGAGCATTTAAACCAGTTTTATCCGCATTTTCACTGCTAAAGCAGAAGTTAGCTTTTCAGGCTATATGACAGGCTTCATACTCATCATGGGGTTCTTTTTGAGGCAATGTTTTATGGCTGAATTCCATTTCTGTAACCAATCCCTTTTAGTTGTCTCTTGAGACATGCAAGGATACACATGGAGATAAACATAGATGCCAACTTAAGGAATGCCACAGTACTAAAGTACGCAGACGACATCAAGCTGTACCTTGAGATAAAAAGGACAGATCCTGAACACTATAGATCTTGCTTGCAGTCTGACCTGGACACAATGCAACAGTGGATCTCAAACTGGCAACTCAAGCTAGCTGTGGACAAGTGCACCACCATGCATTTTGGGAGTAAAAACCCAGCGTCCACATACTCCCTCCACAGCACTAATATCAAGAAGTCTTCCTGTGAACGTGACCTGGGCATTACGGTCAGCAGCGATTTGCGTTGGACGAGGCACGTCTCTAAAATTGTCAAGAGGGCCGAGGGTGTCTTAGCATCACTCAGCAAGACCTTTGTCAGCCGCTCTCCAGATATCTATTTAAGGCTGTATACAGCTATGGTGCGACCACACTTAGAATTTGCATCACCAGTCTGGAACCCCTATCTTGCTCAGGACATTGACCGCCTGGAAACTGTTCAGAGACGTGCAACCAAGCGAATACCCTCCATCAGGCATCTACCATACTCTGAGCGCCTTGCTTCCCTGGGCATGGATTCATTGAAGCTCCGACGCCTGGCAACTGACTTGGTAAACACCCACAAAATTGTTAACCATGTTGCCAACAACAACCCTGAGTGCCTTTTCGATTTCCATGTGTTTAACACACGTGGACATGCCCACAAAGTAAGAAAACAGCACAGTTCCCATGACTTTCGGAAACATTTTTTTCACGCTCAGAGTTGCTGAAGCATGGAACAAACTACCTGCATCAGTTGTTAGCTGTCGAGACACTGCATCCTTTAAGGCCTCCATGCTTCCCGAGATCCGCCAACACTACAGCTAACACATACAAACATGTACTTCCCTGGCATTTGTGTATTATTCTATGTACTATATTGACGAGTTGTAGTGCACCTGAGCACTTTACACAATAATTTCATTATTATTTTAAACAGAGCCTAAGAATAAATTACAATATCATCATCACCATTTGATATCTATTTTCCATGGCTGCATCAGTTAGACAGGTTGTCAAGTACTGAGGCTAGACAGGTCAGGTAGCCACATCTTGTTCATACATTTTGTTTTGGGCTTGGTTTCTGCAGCTGGATACACTTCCTAATGCCAAGCACTTTACATCATGTAATGGGAACATTTTGTTTTTGAAGTTTTAAAAGTAACTGAATATTTAAAATAAATATAATTTTATGTATATATTTTCAGTTTTAAGATGCAATTCTTAGCAGTTTCAATGATATTTTGTATTGTTTTCTATTTTCCTTGAAACTTGACATGACAAAAACAATACATTTTCCATATTAAATGATATAGATAATAGTTTTTAAGCATCAGCAATCATTTTTCTGCAATCAGATATTTTCTTTAATTTAGCATTTAACTACATCAAGCATTTTAATATCATTTTCCCTACTAAAGCAGGGCTAGCCTTGTGGGTCCCTGTGACTAACTTAATCATACTCATGATGTGGTCCTTTATGAGACAATATTTTATGGCTGGACACCTTTCCTAGCATCAACCTTTTTAGTCATCTTTTAAAACATGTACCTATTCTAAACTGGATAAATATAGAATTATGTAAAGATAACAAATGAATTAAGATAACATAGAACCTGTTTAAGTTCCGACTCCAATGAAGGTCCAATATGGGACAGAATCTTTAACAAGGAGCAAGTACACATACTACTGGTTTCTGCCAACTGAAAACAACAATACAAACATTAAAAGTGATGAAATAAGTCTGTTTATAATATATTTATGATATAGGTAAAGGGCCCTTAATTTCTGGTGGAGTTGTAGGAGTGCAGTATTGACACATGGCACGTCTTGTGCATTTTAAACCTGGCAGAGCACCTATCCCTATCCAGGTCGGAAACAGTTCATTGAAGTGCCTCCAGTATTGGACTAGTACTATATTTATCGACTTCAAAAGGATGAAAGGCAATGACGATCCAGGTAGGATTTGAACTCTGATCACAGTGAGCCAGAACACATACCAAAGCATTTTAAATGTCATGCCTTAACAACTCTGCCAATTTCATGCTTTATATTTATGATATACAGAGCTACATATAACAAGCAGGCACACTCCTTCAGATCACTTCTACATATGCTTAAGGAGGACATATATGTTAACCCTTTTGATAACAAACCACCTGAAACTGCCCTGTTTCTATGATAGTAAGTTGTTTATTTTAAAGAATTTATAATTATCTAAAAACCTTCTACCATAATTTCATGTAAGGACCTTTGTTAAGTTATGTTTCATTCCAAATACTGGTTAAATAATGAGAAAGTTAGTTATATTACTAAATCCTTCCAAATTCTTGATTATTTTCCAATTTACTTCAAAATCACTGGCAGTGTCTTTCAGTAGAACTATGGCAATGAAAAGGTTAACATAGTTATTGTCACAGTTTGATGTCCTCCTTTCTTATAAATAAAATATTCTTTACAATACAGATTTAATATAAAGATTAATAAAATTTGAAAATTTTTATATGAAAATACAAACATTCAACTTTTTTGTGCTGCTTACCGTCTTGTATTGTTGCCATATTTGAGAAATATAAGAAGGAAATTTTAGAATCAAACACAGAGCCAACCATTCAAGCATATCACGAACAGATGGCTGACATTCAACCATAAGAGTTTCCCAAATATAGTTCCAGACAAATTCCTGATTTGACTGCAAATAAAAGAGAAAATCAATAAGTGTTAATGTATCATATAGAAACAGTTGCAGAAAGATTTCTTAACGCATAAGTCAGCTGGTGGTGTCAAACTAAGTCTACCACTCAATTAGGCCAGTGTGATTTGAACTCTGAATGCAAAGAGCTGAAACAAATACTACAGGATCTCATCCAAAGCTGTAACAATTCCACTAATTCACTGCACTAAACTGATACTTCATTTTATTGACCCTGAAAAGATGAAAGGCAAAGCTGACCTAATTCCTTTGTAATCATTAGACAATCCTTCCTCATAAATTTACTTTGGTCTTCGAAATTGGTGGAGAAATTAACTTTTTGATGCCATGGTTTTGGTTCTATGAAACAAAAGAACCCATTTTAAAGGATTCCTATTTAAGTTAAAACCTTTCGACATATATTTTCACCTTTTCTTAAGTTATGTTAGAAATACCATTTTAATGAAATCATCATCATCATCATCATTGTTTAACGTCCGTGTTCCACGCTTGCATGGGTTTGGACGGGAGTTTTCCCACTTGAGGCAAAAGTGATTGTCTTGCTCGCATAGGACTGTCTGGCGGGTTTTCTACAGCTGGATGCCTTTCCTAACACCAACCACATTACAGAAATAATTAATAATTTCAGTAAATCCTTCCAAATACTTTGTTACTTAATTCAAATACTACTGTGTATTTCATTAGAGGTATTGTAATGAAAGGGTTAAAGCTAGAAAAGGTATCTACATGTAAAAACAAACAAACATATGCAGTTTCAACAAAGAAGCTTCTAGGTGGCCATTTTGATCTACCTTGTTCACTCTCCCTAAGAATAACATGAAGGGTACATGTATTTGTCAAATACTCATCCACTTACATATTAATTTGCAAGTTAGCTTTAAAATTAGTTATTTTATTAAATTCCTATAATTTTTTTTTATTTTTGAGTAAGTAATTGAAATACATGGACTGTGTATTTCACTGGAGGTACGGTAACAAAAAGGTTAATATCAGAGAGTAGAAAAAAAATATCACTTACTTCAAATACAAATTGTTTAAACAAAACTAACATTTGGACGATTCTTTGTTTGAGTCGATGTGGTAAAGAGTTGGCAAAGTTACGGTATGACCTGCACTGGTTAATTTCTTTGTGCTTTTCTATCAAAGCTCTGATCAGGGAATGTGCTAAACTGTAGTGGTTGGTGTTGTTGACATTGAGGTGGGTTAACCAGTTAATTGTCAACATTCTTACTTCGATGTCACTCTTAGAAATGCTGCAAAACAATTTTTGTTTGTAATTTTTTTAATTTCAGAAATTTTAACTGAAGAATATCTAAAGATAAATTATATAAATTCCTTTATAATTTAACTACCTTTTCTTTTATTTCAGAATTATGATTTCAAGTAATGTTAAAAGCAAATATGATTGTCCTAAATCTTAGATATTCCTATTATTTAAGAAGTAATGAACAATGTTGAATCAACATCATGATGACCATCATCATTTTTATATTAATTTTTCCAGGCTTGCATGGGTTGGATGAGTTTTCTCCAGCAGAGCTTTCTGCCATTTGTTGCATTCCTGCTTCGTCATCTCTGCAAGGTTCAACATTCAGTATCCACCACCTCTGTCCAGATTTTCCTTGGTCTTCCTCTATTACAGCTCCTTTCCACCTCATCCTTACATACCATGTGTTCATACCAGTGCAATCTTCTCTCTTACACACATTTGATTCACATTATATCCATGCAACATATAATCTACCCTTTGCTTGAAAAGAGAATTCCTTTGTTGCCAGCAGAGGTAATAGTTCCCTGAACTTTTTCCACCCATTCTTATTCTGGCTGCTATGGTTTCAGAGCACCCTCTTTCATAGCTAATTAGGTCAGGTCACCTAGATAACAAAATCTATAAACTACTTCTATGGAGCCTTCCTTGGATTGGAAGAATATTATTTTATTGATGCTCTTACAATTAACAATTATTGTGTATCATCCACAAACAAAACCCCTTTTCTCTGTTAGTCTGCTTTTGATCTTGGTACATCTCTTGTGTACCTAATTTTATACTGGGCTGGACATAATTTTCTAAAGACTACTCTCACTACTTAGACACAACAAATATTTCAATTATCAAATATTTTCATTCAAAATAAAGAAATAAAATGATAAAAATTGTGGTTAAGAAGTTCACTTAAAAGTTACATGAACTCCGGTACAGTCCCACTGCGAAGTACCTTAAGCAAGTATTATCTACTACAGCCCCAAACTGACTAATGCCTTGTAAGTGAATTTGGTAGATGGATACTGTAAAGATGTCTATTATGTGTGGGCACCAGCCACAGAAAACTTGCCCCAAAAAAGGGTCAGGATGACTTTTTCGCTGTATCAATGGCATAACAACCTTCTTAGTGGTGGTTTCACAATAAAATGGACTTGGCAGAATGCAAGAACATATATAAGCTAGTTGCAGGCACTCAGCTCATCTGAGAGGTCAGTGGCTCCACTTGAGTATTGACTTAATCTGTGAAGACCTATTAACCATTTACATTACTCTATATTTACTATTGTATTTTCAAGGTAAACACTTTATTTCACATAATTATCTCATATAATATCGAATCTTGATATTATTTATTTTGAGAACAATACTTTAACATAAGAATGAGCAGCCAGTTATGACTAGTTTGAACAGAAAGAGGTGAGAGAATTCTGGCCGAATATGGCCAGTTTAAATGCTAAAGGGTTAAAAACATGCTAGCAGGGAAGATGGACTTTAAATGATGATGATCGCAACATACATATATGTACACATAGGTGTGTATGTGAATGCCAGTCACAAACATCCCATCAACACTATAAAGCCTGCAGTGACAGTTGTTTCTACCCTGCATAAACAATACATCCTATAATATTACAGCCCAACAAAATAACAGGAGCATACACTATTCTTTGAATAAATATAGATTGGCATCAAGAAGGGCACCCAGCCATAGAACATATACCAGAAAAGACTTTTGCCTAACTCATGTAAGTATAGAAAAATGGATGTAAAGCCAATGATGGTGTCAACGGCAGAAATAACATGCTGCTGCTGCTGCTGATGATGATGATGATGATGATGAAAAATAAAACAGACAACAAAAATAATCCAAATATTTTCTAGAATCAAATGGAAGCTGGTCACTCACTTAGATTGGAGTTCATTGATCGCACATTCTCCTTGAAGGCTCCCAATAAAAGCAGAGACATCTTGTCGGAATCTTTAAAACAAAACAAGGACTTTTCAGAAACTGTTGGAACCAATATAACAGTTGACAACAAGCACTGTAATCTATATAAATATATACAATATTGATTAATAATCAATAGTTTGGTGTGGAATAATATAATTACATAAGAATACATTTTATCCATCTACCCTTAACTCCTGTTTGAATTATAGGAATGTTGTCATGATATATGATATGACTTGGTCATTTAAAATTTGCTGGAGCCCACCCCTCTCTAGGTTTGAACAGCCAATTTCTTACAGAGAAAAAGAGCTAGAAGAATCGACTCTAGTACTGTACTGGTACTCTATCTATTGACCTCAAAGGGATGAAAGGCAAAGTTGGTCTTGGCAGAATTTGAACTTAGAGCACAGAGAGCCGGAACAAATACCACAAAGCATTTTCTCTGATTCATCACCTTAGGAATACATTGAGTTTCATTAATATTGATGATGAAATAACGAGAAAGAATTTATAAGATGGCTTGGTCTGCTAGAAATAGCAGCCAAATCACTCTCAATTCATTTCATACTGTAAAACAGATATATATAAAAATGAATACATTGAACTGTATAGTTCCTGATACACATAATGATGGGAAGATCATGACAGCATATTTCTACTGAAAGACACAGCCTATGATTTTCAATTAAGTTTGAAAATAATCAAAAATTAGGAAGGATTTAGTAAAATGATTAACTTTCTCATTTTAAAGCTAGTGTTTGAAACAAGTGTTTTGATACTAACCCATCGAAAACTACTCCTGGTTCTAAGAAACAAAACCACCTATTTTAAATGAATTCCTATTTAAATTAAAATTTTTCAACATAATTTGATATAAGAAGTTTTTGTTTAAGTTACGTTACAAATACTGTATTGATAATGAACCAATAATTTTAATAATTCCTTCCAAATTCTTCATTAATATACTAAAATACAATATATTTAATTAAAAATATGGTCACAAAAGGGTTAACAAAGGTACTTACATAAATTATGGAGGGATTTTAGATGAATATAAACACTTTAAAATAAACAGCTTTGTATGATAGAACGCAAGTCTGTTTCAGACAGGTCAGTATCAAAAGTGTTAATAGGAATAATAACCTACCTTTCATTCTTCCGATACACTGTCCCATATGTACAAGCTTGGATTATAGTTGGGGTAAAATTTTCAGCATACTCAACCATTCTATCAGTTTGGAAGACTTTGCATAAATGTTTAATGAAAATATTTGCCATGCCAGTTCTCTCTTCTCCTATTTGAAGAATTAGTAGGCTATTCTAACAAAGGTAAAACAAAAAAACAAACACCAGATTTAAAAAAAATGTAATCTTTCTGAATTATGAAGTCTATGAAAATAAATGTAACAATCAGATAATGTTTCTGTATGGAAAGTAACGTTGTATAAGTCACAGCCTATGTGATCTGTGACATGTCAAACATGAACTCATAGTTTTGATCTAAGTTAAAGATGTAGAGAACACAATAGTTAACAATCAAATGATGGCTTCACACATCCTTATTGATATAAATTAACTTGATACCAAAATTATAAATGAATTTTGAAAAAAATAGTTTATTTGAAGATGGGTTTAACTAAGTAAACTCATTTACAATTTAAAAATACAAGCATTTTAAGGCCCCATGACAGGTTTCATGGTGTCCTTTTTGAGACAACGTTTTGCAGTGTTGCCTGGTGCCAACCCTTTTAGTCGCTTTTTACTACACACAGGTATACAGTATACCTATCTTAAATTAGCTATACACAGTAACTATAGTTTATAAATAGCCTACAGAAAGCCTTGAGTTTGTTGAAAGTTAACTCCCAGAGGGAGAGAGTTGCAGTCTCCCCCCACCACATTGGGGAACTGTTCCTAGTTGACATTTGTTACTGTTTTATATTATTATCAATTACTATTATTTTCATATCTACTATTTCCCTTAGATAATGTCCCCATTCCTTTACTTTATGTAAACCCCACTCTATGTTTTTTTTTGTGCTTGTATTGTCTCTAATATCTTGGGCCCTTGTGGCCAATAAAAGAAATACAAGAAATTATTATTATCATTATCGTCGTTATCGTTGTTGGATTGGCAGTATCGGTAGTGGGTTGGTCGCCATGCTTTGCAGCATAGAGTTACGGCCCTTTACGGTCTGAGTTCAAATCCCACCGAGGTTAACTTTGCCTTTCATCCTTATGGGGGTCGATAAAATAAAGGACCAGTAATGCACTGAGATAATTCCTGGCCTTGTGCCAAAAGTAGAAACAATTATTATTATTATTACTATCATAAATTTAGATAAATACTTAAAAGAAATCATCATGATCGTTTAACGTCTATCTTCCACACTAACATGGGTTTAATATAAGATAAAATTAAAGATTCATGAAATATTACCTTCAGAAGAAATTTGTTGACAGAAGAATTAGCTGAATATCTGATGGTTTCAGTTTGAAAACAACTGCTAACATAGTCCTCAAACAACTGCCAGTAAGCTGCAGACTTGTGCTCTTCTTCAATACGATTCCATGCAACATTCATTGCATTAACAATAATGTCACAGTTGGTCAGCTCAGTGGCTACCTATTACAAATAATATAATGACTGATTAAAACTAAGAAGCCTGAAATGAAAATTATTGTGTACAGTGCTCAGGTGCACTATAATTCATCAAAGGTGTATGTATAGTACATAGAATAATTGTTTCTACCTTAGGTACAAGGCCAGCAATTACCCAGTGCATTACTGGTACTTTATTTTATCGACCCCGTGAGGATGAAAGGCAAAGTCAACCTCGGCGGGATTGTACATAGAATAATGTACAAATGTCAGGAAAGTTAACAGTATATGGGTCATGATATACACACAGATACATATGTGCATGTATGGAAGGGAAATATCAGGTGTAGTGTTGGTGTATAGTCCTTTCATGACCATATTTCTAATAGAAGAGATTGTTAATGATTTTCAAATAATTTTGAAAACAATCAAGAATTTGAAGAGACTCAGTAACATAACTAACTTTCCATTGAGTTGATGTTTGTAACATAAGATAAATATTCTTACACAAAATTATGATATAAGGTTTTTAGAACACGGCCCCGAAAGAATCGCAAATACAAGCAGCTGAAATGAGGTTCCACTGAAAGGTTTTTGGAGTAACATTATTCGATAGCATGCTTAGCTCGGAGATCAGAGAGTCACTCCAGGTAAAGCTGCTTCTTCTCCGAAACGAGAGATCACAGATCCGACATTATGGTCATATGGTTAGAATGTCTCAGGAAAGAATCGCTGGACAGATTTTACGGGCAAAACCAACCGGTAGGAGACCCAGAATTAGACCCTGAGCAAGATGATTGGATAGCATCCATGAGCTTGGCTGGTCTTGTTTGGAGATCCAGCCAGATCAGTTGGAAATGGTTGCTTTTGGCAAGTCCCGCTGGAAGAAGTGTTTGAGGCTCTGCCCCCACAACCCACTCAAGAATAAGTAGGCAAAGAAGAAGAAGGTTTTTAGATAAATATAAACAGCTTAGTATCATAGAACTAGAGGTGGTTTCGGACACTTTAGTATCATAGAACTAGAGGCGGTTTCAGACAGTTTAGTATCATAGAACTAGAGGCGGTTTCAGACAGTTTAGTATCATAGAACTAGAGGCGGTTTCAGACAGTTTAGTATCATAGAACTAGAGGCGGTTTCAGACAGTTTAGTATCATAGAACTAGAGGCGGTTTCAGACAGTTTAGTATCATAGAACTAGAGGCGGTTTCAGACAGTTTAGTATCAAACATCATTGCTAAGAAACATTAATGAATGACTGCAAACTCCCTCAAACCAGGTAATAAATATATTATCCTATAGAGCCATTACAAACTCTCTGAGTCAGACAATATTATGAAAACAACAAACATTTCAAGCATTCACATAATGAAAAGACAATTTTTTCTTTAAAAAAAATCTCTCTCCATCGATCTCAATGATGAATATTTCAGTGGTTCCATTGAATTTAATGTTTAAGTGGCTGAGTATTCCACAGATACCCATTCCCTCACAGTAATTATCACAGTAACTTTGAATAACAGGTTCAACGCATCTGATGAGCTTCCAAACAGTTACCATCTATCTAATTTCACTTATGAGGATTCAGTCTTCCTGAGGTTATGGTAAATGACACATACCCAAGATGCCATACAGTGAGATTGAACTTGAGACCTCATGATTGTAAAGAGAACTTCTTAACCATGCAGACATGATAAATCCACTACTTTTATAACACAGAAAATAATTAGATTCAAAAGAGAGAAATCTAATTGACTAAATACTACTTATTTTCTTATTCTTTTACTGATTTCATTCATAGGACTGTGGCCATGCTGGGACACTATTTTAACGAGATTTAGTCAATCATAGACCCCAGTAATTATATTTTCAAGTCTAATATTTATATTATTGATCTCTGCTTGTCAAACGGCTCAGTTATGTGACATAAACAATCAGTAATTGTAAACATAGGCAAGGACATACACACACATACTCAGCTATACATATACACCCACATATATACCCATCCATACTCACACACATACATAGGCACATATATAAACACAAGCATATAATTATTTACATTATCAGTTCAGGTTATATTTATCTCTCATAAATTTAGCAAATTTCTCCAAGATTGCTTTATTTTTTTCATTTTATATTCCACTAAGCATTGAATAGAGCTTTCTCTTATTTATAAATGTCGTCTTGGATTTTCTCCAACTTTCCTAAACCTTTCTAAATCACATTGTAATTTAATTTCAAATACTTTCTATAATTGGAGTTAATAAAAAGAATGAATGTCAAACAGAATTATTAAAATAATTGTTTTGTGAAATACAGGAGTGGAAACTAGAGTAAAGTAAGAGAATCAAAACCAGTTTACACTTTTACCTTATATTTCATGACATTTCACTCATCAACACCATTATATTTAATTTCTTTCCTTCTAAAAAGAAAAAAATCATAACCGCAAATACCATGAAATATAAGTTACAAGTGTAAACTATTGATTTGTATTGTACTTGCTTTCCCAAGACACTCCTAACCACATATTTATCAATGCTTCATTTAAGCTATATTGCTATTAACACCTAATAGTATGTAATGGGATTTAGCAGAAAATATCTAAAAATCATGTTTGTTTTTTTTATATTCAAATGTTTGTGAAATTTTGCAGTATTCAAATAAAAATTTTAATTTTTAATGCGATTCAGTTATAATTCTGTTTCATACTTTTCAAAAATGATTAGCTAAAGTAGTTTCATGTGGTATAGGAAGTTAAGAGTTAAAATAATCTTTCATATATTTTACCTGAGCAATATCATTTTCCAGGCACTTGAGCATTGGTAAAGCACTGTCACCAGAACCAAGACAAAGACCATCCATTGTCTGTTGGAGTAACTTTTCAGCCTCATTCAAACTAGAGACTGACTTTATTTGAATATGGTTAAAATACAGCATACACCACCATCTATTTATGGAATATAGACCGCTGAGTTTTCCCCAAGCATATTTTAATACTTGGTTTTTATCGATATCTTTCATACTGTTTGAAAAAATAGTAATTAAAAGATGATAGAGTGTTGTAGTTCACTTGAAGCATTGTGGAATATAAAAAGTGGGTATGTTTTGGAAGCTGCTATAATGCAAATAATTAAAAGATATCCTTTTAATTTAAAAAAAAAGAGACTAATATTTTAAAGATTATATTCATAAATAGTCAATTTTTCATTTTCAAATGTATAAAATATTTAACCCTTTTATTATCATATTTCTAATGAAAGACACAACCTATGATTTTCAAATAATTTTAAAAATAATCAAGAATTTGGCGGGATTTAGTAATATAGCTAACTTTCTCATTATTAAGCTGGTGTTTGGAGCATAACTTAACAAAAGTTCTTAAATAAAATTTAGATGGAAGGGTTTTAGATTAAATATAAACAGCTTTGAATCATAGAACCAGGGGTGAAGGATAAAATAAGAAAATTATAAAATAATAATTGTTTCTACTTTTTGGCACAAGGCCAGCAATAACCCAGTACATTACTGGTACTTTATTTTATCGACCCCGTAAGGATGAAAAGCAAAGTTAACCTCGGCGGGATTTGAACTCAGATCGTTAAGGGACGTAACTATGCTGGAAAGCATGGTGTCTGACAATACTGCCAATCCACCTTTATTATAAAATAATAATAAAGACAAGTATCCCCCATTACTTACTGAAGTGAATGGCACATCCATTAAAATGTGTTAAATCATTAACCTTTTCATATCAATATTTGTAATGAAATACACTGCCTGCGTTCTTCAATTAATTTTTCAAATAATCACGAATTTGAACATATTTAATAACGAGCAAGTTAGATATATTAACAAATCCATTCAAACTCTTGATTATTTTCAAAATTATTTGAAAACCAGAGATGGTGTCTTTCATTAGGAATATGGTAATGAAAGGGTTCATAATATACTTGACTATCAGCTATTGTGTTAGTGCCACAAAAAAGCACCTGGTATGATGGTGCCACAATAAAAGCACTCAGCCTACACTGTAAAGTGGTAGAACTGGTGCCATGTAAAACAGACCCTATCCACCCTGTCAGGTGGCAGTGGTGGTGCCTTGATAAAACAAACCCAATATATGCCATGAAGTTGTTGCCTGTCTAGCCTCAAAACACAAGAAACCATCAAACCCATGCAAGCATGGAAAATAGACTTAAAACAGGAGGGGAGGGGGTGACAATGATGATGATGATTGTGTTGTGTTTATACCTTAGTCTTCTTCAGTTTACTTGATGGAGCCAAAAAAGTTCTACTCCCACTGTATAGTTAAGTGGTTGACAATAATTAACAACTGAGCCAACAAAAAATACTTTATGTATACTAACAGGAAAAAATTGAATGAGAAATATTTTTAATAATTGAATTTACTGAAATAAAGAAAAGAAATCAATTGTCACGCCAGACCAAAGAAAATATATTTCCATTACTGATATTATCTGCCAGTCGCAATTCATGGCAAAAGTGTCATCGCTTCTCCAATGACTGGGTCAGGATTTGAACTCAGAATGCACAGAGCCGGAACAGATATTGCAAAGCATCTTGTCTGACTTTAACAATTCCTCCAATTCTCTTCCCATTAACTTGTGCTTTATCAACTCAGAAAGGATGAAAGAAGTTGGCCTGGGCAGGATTTGAACCCAGAGCTGTTAAAATAAAGATTTCTAAGTATACACTTTTAAAAACAAACAATCTATATTTACAACATTACTACTAACCTGTTTTCACATTCCAGAGAACTGGGTTTGGTTAGATTCAAGTAATTACCATCAAAATCTTTAGAAAAATCTTTCAATATTGACTGAATTTCACAATGAGAAGAACAGGGTTTATTAAAATAGAAAATCTTTGTTATGGTTCCTAAAAGACTCATTGCGATGACTTGCAATATCTGGCTTGAGATAGAAACCTGAAATTGTTAAAAAATAAATAATAAATTTTCAGAATCCCTAAATAAAATAGCATTAAAAGAAAATTTATAAAATTGTATTCTTGCATGGGTAGGATGAAATTTTCCATTTAATTTAAAAGAAAATTAAATTAAAAATATTAGATTATTGTTTTTTTATTTTTTATTTTTTTAAAATTGAATTCTTGCCTAGGTAGGATGAAGTTTTTGAGTAATTTTTAAAGTGGTCATGTAGGTGTCACGACAAAAAGCACCCAACCCACACTGTAAGGTGGTCATGTAGGTGTCTCGACAAAAAGCACCCAGCACATACTGTAATTGTGGTTGGCATTGGGAAGGGCATCCAGCTGTAGAAATCTAGCCAGGAACAGTTCTATATGAGCAAGACATGGCCACCTGACCCAACTTGCCTCAAATGGGACAACCCGTCTAACCCATGCTACCATGGAAAGTGAACGTTAAACGATGATGATGATATATTGATGTCAATTCCTACAGCTAAGAACCCAACTCTGAATAAAAGGGTCAAGAGTACTTTTTCTTCAATAGAAGTGGAACGGAAGCGTTAAGTTTCATGCTTATTGTGTTATCTTTGAACAGATACATAAATTTCCCTGCTCTAGTTTGCTTTGCTGAACAAACAGCTGTCTCTTGTTCCTACTTCATGGCTGAGTGGCTACATGTTGGAAGAAATAAATATAAACAGAAATATTTATTTATATTTATATAGATACAAATACGAGGGTGGACCGAAAAGTTCATAGGCTGACTATGAAGGAGTGATGTTAGAGCTGTGAAATCTTGCATGCATTAATTTCAACTCTTCTTATTCATAATTGCATTATTTCTTTCCAGATAAAATGATATCTGACTGTTCAAAGAAGACTTTAAAAGTAACTAGTCTTCTCTTGAAAATGTACAAAAATTTGGCACCGTGGTGTTATCAAGTACCTGCAGAAAAGGGGTTTAGCCCTAAAAGACATTCATGCTGACATGGTTGCTACATTAAGGGATGACCCTCCAGCTTTATCAACAGCGTAAAAGTGGGCAGTTGAATTTAGAAGAGGAAGGGAGAGTCTTGAAGATGACCCAAGATCTGGACGTCCTGCAACTGCAACCACTGAGGAAAGCATTGATCATGTTCACCACATGGTGATAGATAACAGGTGACTGACTATAATTCAAATAACCAATGCTATTAGCATATCCCAAGAGAGAGTTAAGAATATTCTGCACAACAAACTTGGCATGACAAAGGTTTCTGCTTGGTGGGTGCCATGTCTTCTGACACCTGATCAAAAGTGCACCAAGCTGATCACATCACGGGGGAAATCTGACATTGCTTGAAGCAGATCCTTGAACATTTCCTAACCCAGGCTGAGCGTTGGATTCATCACTTTGAGCCAGAGACAGAGCGACAATCCTTACAGTGGAAACACCCCTCCTCATCTGCTCCAAAGAAGGCCAAATCATGGCCTCAGACTTTTAGGATGCAAAAGGCGTTGTGTTTAAGGGCCACACCATCAACGGAGAGTACTATGACAACTTGCTGAGGCAGTTATGAACCTTTCAAGACAATCACCCAGGAAAACTGACAAAAGGTGTCTTGCTTCATGAGGACAATGTTCCAGTACACAAGTCCTTGGTTTCAATGTCTACTGTGCGTGACTGTGGCTTTGAACTGGTTGATCACCCTCCCTATTCTCTTGATTTGGCCCTATCTGACTATCATCTGTTTCCAAACATAAAAAAATTCTTGGCTAGGAACCAGTATCACAGTGATGATGATGTTATGTTTGCTGTTGATGACTTTTTTGATGACCAACAGGATGAAAGCTTCTTCACCAATGGGATCCAAGCACTGTAACACCAATGGAAGAAGTGTGTGGACCTCATTTGGTCTGTAACTACTTGAAATTGCATGGGCAACTAAAACCTTTAGCAAAAGCATGGTACATACTACCAAGTCATACTTAAGTGTGAGTGATGGCTGTAGTTTTTGATACATTGATATTATAGCGAGTTTACTGGGTTGTATGAATGTAACAAGGAATACATTGTTTGTGTGTATAATATTTAATTAACAATGGTAGATAGTATAGTTGACATGTCAAAGATGAGGATGGTAGAATGAAGCAAAGTTAGTAGTTACCGTTTTGATTGCCAGGCAAACGCGGCTGGCAGAGGACGCCTGGCTAAGGCCAGGCGCCTGTTGGCCAAATGAATGGCAATGCCAAATGAGAGGCTCTTGGCCTGGTGCCAAAAAGGCAATGAGAGAAAGAGAGCTTAAAGTTGTTAGTTTTATAGGGCTCTGACCGGAAGTTACAGAAAGGGCCCCACTTCCCGTCCAGACGTTAATCCAAACAAGGGAGACAACCGCTACAATATTATCCAATAACAAAAATGGACAAAACGAAAAATATCACCCAACACTATCACTCTTAAACATTCTGGGCTATTGATTTCTTTGTTGGTGTTGCCTTCTAAAAAGGGCAACACCAACGTTCTTTTCTATAGCATGTAATTGAAGAAGTACATATATCTTCCCCTTCCCCACTGCCACCACCATCATCATACCTTTAGAAAACATTTTTTCAGACTCATTTTTATTGTTATTGTCTACTTGCTATATTGTAGAATAAAGTTGATCAAGTGATTCAATTTTTAAATTAATTCAATATTCACTTAACTCTTTTGTTGTTATATTTCTAATAAAACACACTACCTATGATTTACAAATAATCTTTAAAATAATCAAGAATTTTGAGGGATTTAGTAATACAATTAACCTTCCCATTGTTAATCCTTTTGATACCAACTTGCTTGAAACCACTCCTAGTTTTCTGATATAAAACTGCCCATTTAAAATGCATAGACTGGAGAGAAATGAAGCAGCCATGCTTCGCTGGATGTAATGTGAGAGAAAGGCAGAGGTTGGATGAACTGAGAGAGAAGCTGGGTTTAAGAGGAACCGAGGTGGCGTACAGGAGAGAAAACTGCATTGGTACAGACGTGATGCAAATGGATGATGATCAATGGGTGAAGAAGTACCAGGAAATGCCAGTGGATGGAAGCCGCAGTAGAGGTAAACCGAGAAAGACCTGGGCAGATGTGATGAGAGCTGACCTCAAATTGCTGAGATTTACAGAGATGAAGAAATGCTGTGAGTGGAGAGATACTGTGCTGAAAAGGACTCGTCCAACTCATACAAACGTGGAAAAATAGATGTAAAAATGATGCTGATGATCACTGAAGAAAGTCTTTTAAGACTGAAAACTCTGAAAAATAAAACATGTTTGTTTCACTATACACATTGTCTGGTCTTTTCTAAATTTAATAAAATATTAATCTTACATTTGATGGAGATTTACTCATCCCTCTGAGAAGTTCAATACAAGTTGAAACCAACAAACTGATATCTTCAATAATGTGATCCCAAATGTTCCATTCAACATATTTTAAAATAAGACTGCAGTAGATATGAAGGAGTTCTGTGTGGTCCATCTGATGAAATATATTACATATCATAGAATTAGTTTTCTAGGAGATTCTATGTGGTATTTACTAGACATTAATATAAAGAAAAAAAAGCCAAGATAGTTTACTTTATTAGCCACAAGACAAATAGATAGATAGGCAATTAACTCTTAATGTCCTGTACTATATGAAACCACATTAGCAAAGCATTCTTAAAAAGTACAAAGCATCACATCAAATTAAAGTCATTGATTTACAAAGATCTGTCTAGTAGTAAAGACACTAGAAATATTTGAATGACAAACCCATTTTTAGATATGTTCTGCTAAATCATTACAAGATGCTAAGAGTTATGAGTGGAATTAACAGCAGCGTGAATATGTGACAACTAAAATGAAAACATTGTTTGATCATAAACAACAGGAATCACAAATTATTTAAAATTAATTTTATTAATATTCTATTCTTATTATCATCATTTTATATTCCCGTTTCATGCATATTTTGGATGGGTTGTCAAGGTTTGTGGCTAGATGGGTCAAGGAACCACATCACGTTCCTATGTTCCATTTTTGGTATAGTTTCTACAATTAGATACTCTTCCAACAACTTTACAGGGTGTACTGGGTGCATTTTATTATGGTTGCTCTATAAAAGTTGTTACATCCTCAGCAAAACTAAAGAATCCTCCTAGCTCAAAAAATAAAATTGAAGAAAATGTTTAATCCCTAAAGTCTAACCCCCACCACAATTTTCATATAAGACTTATCCTACATATTTTAGTTGGAATTTAAAAGATCTGAATGTTTCTACAAATTATTAGAATAGATGTTGTTATTGGCCACTGATTGAACAGTCATAAGATATGCAGGTAGTTGCCAGTCAAATAATGAGGTCTGACCTGCAGTCCCTTCTTCTCTGTTACTGTGAGTTCTCATTTGGAAATCACCCTGGGCTAAACTAAGCACTGACATGTATGCAGCAATTGCCAACTGGTATTCATTCCAGCTCATTGCATTATAAGTTCAAATCCTGTTGCACCCTACTTAGGTGGAAGACAATTTGTCACTTGGCTTTAACATCGAAGTGAGCATGCTCAATTGGATGTCTAATGTTAACAGTGCCTGAACAACAGGGATAAACTGAAAGAAAAATTGGATATTAGCGGAATCAGATGTAGTGTGCCAGAGAGAATACTATTGATGTGGACATGTAATGCATATGGACGATAAGTGAAGAAGTGCCAGTGAAAAGCAGCTGCAGTAGAAGAAGATCGAGAAATACCCGGGCAGAGATAGAGCTGATTTCAAAATGCTGAACTTCACAAGAGATGACAAAAGAATGTTATGAGTGGAGGGAAGGGAAGTTGGAAAAGACCTGTCCTGATTGTCAGCAAAAGATTTTAACTACATGGCCAAATAGTTAAGGACAATCATGAAGTTGTGGATTCAATTCTCAGACCAGATGGTGCATTTTGCCCTTGAACAAGAAGATACTTAATTTCATATTTCTCCAGTCTGCTCAGCAGTGGCTGGGAATTAACCCTGCCACAGACTAGCGTCCCATCTCAGAAGTCTAATGCTACCAGTTGCTTAAATGCTAATGAAACCACGATAAGATCCAGCTTCATGCATCTCTGTGCTTAAAACAGACTTTAATGTGAACTCTGAACATCCTGTACTACATGAAACTACATTAGAAAAACATTCTTGAAAAGGATAAAACAGTTCTATAACAGCATCATATTAAAAATTAAGGCCTTTACTCTAATACTGCATATTTTCACAACAATTTTCTGTCCAATAGTAAATTATTTGAATTAACCAGTCTGTTTTTAGATATTGTTTGCTAAATCATTGTAGGATGTTAAAAGTTAACTTAACTATGTATAAATAAAAAAATGTTTGGTGAGAGAAAAAAATCACATGTCGCCCACAAGCTGGATTCATGTCAAAATGATCTACTGCCGACCACATCTACCCTCCGTTTCATTATTGAAAGATCTAAGGAATTCCTCAGAGATCGCTGCAACCTTCTGGAAAATTCTTAAGCTCATTGGCGCACCTCACAAGATTACTACCCTGTTCCAATGGCTCTATAGCAGTGCCAAGAGCTATGTGAGGATGAAGAGAAAGGACTCCAACTGGTTCCCCATCAACAGCTGAGTCAAACAGGGCTGCATAGCTGCCCCAGACCTCTTCAACTGTGTCATCGTCTATCTGATGACCAAGGTCTGTGAGCAAGTTTCTGGCATTAACTTTGGGAACTACAACCTTACCAAACTGGAGTATGTGGATGACACCACCCTATTCAAGAATTTGATCGATCAGCTGAGGGACGCACTGACCATATACCAGGAGGAATCAGCAAAGCTTGGCCTTCAGGTGAGATGGGCGAAGACAAAGCTGACACGTCAGCAATGGCCCAGATTTCATAGAGTTTGTCAGCTCCATTTACCTGGGCTCAACAGTCACCAACAATGCAGACCTGACCCTGGATATCAACTGAATATGAGGCCTGGCCACCGGGGTCATGTACTCCCTATGAAAGCCCCTTTTGTGTCATTGCTCTATCTCCCAGAAAACGAAGCTCCGTATCTATAATTTGTCAGTCTTCTTCGTTCTCCTCTATGAAGCAGAAATGTGGACCATCACAAAGACCCTGGCATAGAAGATCGACAGTTTTGATAGCAGAGCCCTGAGGGCCATCGAGAACATTTCCAACTAAGAGTTGCATGCACGCACACATCAGCCAGCAGCCTCCTGTCTCATAGCCATCCATTAATATGGACATGTCCACCATCTCCCACCAGATCATCATACTAGGGGCTTACTCTTGTTTGATGCAGCAGCTACAGGCTAGAAGAGGCCCCATGGCAGACCCAGCACGAGATGACTGAATGTTATCAAGGAAGACCTCCAGATGCACAATGTCACCTTGGAGGATGCAGAGGGGCTGGCATGGGAGCACCAGCGATGGAGGGCACTGGTGAACCTGGTCAGCTCTAAATACAATGACACATCTGGGATCACTGATCTATGATGACCCAGTCCCATTGAGCAAGAGCAAAGAAGAGGAAGAAGCAGAGAGAAAAAAGGTACTTAAGAAAAAATACTACTTCAGTAAAATATTAACAAAACCACTTACACATTCAATTTCATATGTAATCTGACATGATATATACTTTAGGGTTTCACTTGCATACTTTGTAACAACATGGAATATTAATTTATAAACAGAATCATTCTCTCCTTTCTGTAATCCAGCTTGAAGTGGAAAGAAAAAAAAACATTTTATCAGAAAAAATAGCACAAATATCATTTAAAGTTCCTTAAGATTTTCTTTTTAAATTTGACTAAATACAAAATAAAGAATTTGTTGTTATCCATATTTTCTACTGTAGCCTCACATTGACCAAAGCCTTGTGAATGAAATTCAGTAGTCAGAACCTGAGTAACATCCCATTGTGTGTGTGTATATATATATATAGTAGAAGATACTCGTCTATGGTGTGACATAGTGGAACTGAATCCCAAACCATGTGGTTACAAAGTGAACTCTTTAACCACATGCCTGCTCCTAAATTAATTTCTTCAGTCTAAGTTACAAGATCATTTTTGTAAGGAAAGCATATTTAACTGAATCAACAGCAGTATATTACTGGTACTCAGTGGTACCAATCCTATAGTGATAAAAAGTCAAGTCAACTCCAACAAGATTAGTTGGATTTAGAACAAAGAGTCATAAATCTGTATAAGACATTTAATCTAGTCCTTTGTCTTGTCTATCTCTGTACTGTACTCCATATCCCTGTGTGTTGTAACAGGCGAATAAAAGAGTTGGCACCAAGAAATGCATCTAGTGATAAAACTTACCTAATGATGAGTATAAAGCTTATAACAGAGCCTGCAAAGCTAACCGCCAACTTTAGCAGAGTAGATGTCCTTAAAACGATTGTTGTTATGTTATTGCTCTATGTTGTGCATCTCCATTCTTCTACTGAATAAATAGTAATATGGTCCAGTTTAACACAACCTGGCCCTTTGGAGCCTTTAGTAGAGTCCATTGTTTCAAGCTTTTGAGCCAGGTCTCCAGATTGAGGATACCTTCTTCTCTCCTAATGTCCCCCCACTCACACCATTCTTAAAGGACCTGGAAAGGGTCATGTACACTGTCCTTCGCTCCCTAACTCAACAGTGAAACACAAAAATTACAATTAACAAATTTTTTTTTCAACAACATTTTATAGAAAATTTACATACCTGGTTCAAGTTCCTCAAGTAATAACAGTAATAGATGCAAAGCTCGATGTGCTTTACCAACTGGAAGATAAGCATGAGTATTCAGAGATAATAGAATATCAATTAAAACCAGAAGAAAATCATCTGCTGTCAAACACTCTGTTGTCTCTTGATCATGTACAGACATTGTTGCTTTTGAAATTGGTAATATACCTGCATCACAGCACAAAAGGAATGTTCTCACTATTTTAATAGCCTCTGTACCATCTATAACAGTAACAGTATCTAAAAAGAGTAGAAAGGAAAGTACATTGAAATATAACATTACATTATCGTCATCATTTAATATCCATTTTCCTTGCTAGCAATGGTTAGATACTGTATGGATAATTCATCACTATCACTGTCTTATATCTATTTTCCATGCTTGCATGGGTTAAAAAGGTTGTCACATTGTGAGGCTAAACATGTCAGGCAACCACATCATGCTTATATGTCTTATTTTTTGCAAGGTTTCTATGGCTTGATGCCCTTATTTGGAGTATTTTTCTTGGCCTCAGCACTACTGAATATTTATGTTAATTTATGAAATATACCTAAATCTCACATTGAAAACTGGGGCCTCTAGAATCATGATAAAAGAAACAAGAACATGGTGAATTCATCATCATCACGTCTACATTTCCATGTATGCATGGGTTGAATGGATCTTCTCCAGCACAGCTTTTTTTTCATTTGCTGCATTCCTTCATAATCTTCTCTCTGAATTTCAGCAATCTAAAATCAGCATCCACCACCTCTGCCTAAGTCTTCCTTGTCCTTCCTCTTCTGCAGTTTCCTTCCACTTGGAACTGCCGGTACTTCTTCACCCAACAATCATCATTCATATGCATCACATATCCATGCCAGTATTATCTTCTCTCTTGCACACTACATCTAATTTCCCTTATGCCCAGTTTTTCTTTTAACTCATCTGTGCTTTGAGCTCATATGCACTAATATTGCACATCCAGCAGCACATGCTGGCCTCATTTCTTTCTAAACTTCACATACCTTCTGCATTCAATAACCATGTCCCACTACCATCACACTTCATACACAGGCATCATATAATCTGCCCTTCTTTTGGAAAGAGAATCCTTTTGCTGCTAGGCAATGTAAAAAATAAAAAAAATAATAACAGTTTCATATAGAAGAGTAACCTTTCAATGAGACCAAGTTGCTGTCTATGGTAAAATCTTGGCATTTTATAATTAGGAATTTTCTATTAGTGATATACAATAATATACTTTAGGATCATATTCCAAATAGAAACTATAGGATTATGGAAATTTACACAACACTATCACTTTGATGGTTACTTTCACAAATCAATCATATTCAGTTTATCTCTCAAGCTTAAAAAAAATTATTGTATTGAATATTTTAAAACCAGAATACTTACTTCTACTGACAACAAAGGGATTCTTTCTCTGATTGAAGGAAAGATTACATGATACCTACATATGAAGTTGCATGGTAGTGGAACACAAGTATTGAATGCAGAGGATGTACAAATGTTAGAAAGAAATATGGCTAGCAAGCTCTGCTGGATGTGTAATGTTAGTGTACATGTAGAATGAAACACATATGATTGCAGAAAAACCTGGGCATAAGAAGAACAAGACAGAAGATTCCACTGGTATGGACACATGATGCATATGGATGATGATTGAAGTGGCATGAGTTCCAACTGGAAGGAAGCTGCAGAAGAAGAAGACCAAGGAAAACCTCAACAGAAGTGGTGAGAGCTGATCCTCACAGAGGAGATAATGAAGGAATGTGACAAATGGAGGAAAGCTGGGCAGGAGAAAACTCATGTATGCATGGTAAAATAGCCATAAAAATGATGATGATGGTAATCCAGAAAGGAAGATCTATTCTTATATCCCCTGGAAAAAACTACATTTAATATAGAAAAGTGAGAAGATAGTATGTAGTTTAGTTATTTCCCTTGGATCCTCCTTCATCACCTCAATCTAACAACTGTGATGGAAAGATTTCTCAGTGGTTAAATGGTACACATTTGTGTTGGAGAGGAAGCCCTTTCAATTCTTTACTACATCAGCTCTTTTCTCAAAACTACATCATCAGCTCGGAAATTCAAGATTAATCCTTTCATTGCCCTATATCTAATGAAAAACACTGCCTATGATTTTTAATTAATTTTGAAAATAATCAAGAATTTGGAGGCATTTAGTAATATGACTAACTTCCTCATTATTAAACTGGTGTTTGAAACATAAAGGTTCTTAAATAAAATAATGGTGTAAGGTGTTTTGATAAATATAAACACTTTTAAACAAACAATTCTGCATCATGGATTCTAGGGTGATTTCAGACAGTTTGGTATCAAAGGGGTTAAGATAAAAAATAACTTACCATCTTTCAAGTAATTTAAAAATGCTTCATACAAAGCTTGAATAAATAGCTTCGTTGCCCAAGTTCCATAAGCATCATTTGTAATGTTATTTTGAAGCCATTTGACATAGCATTTCCAAAGAGAATTACCATGTTGTAAACTTTCCTCTCGATAAAACACAGAAACACAGTAAGCCCATTCTGAAGGTGTCACTAGCTCCTAGTTAGTAGTGAATTGATACATGAAAAAATTAGTCAGCAATGTTGGTATTGATATTTCAGCACTGTTATCATCATTTCTATATTGTTACCTTTCTCTTCACAAATACCTTTTGCAAGTCAATAGTATTTAAACACAAAGTAAGATTATACACAATGAGTTTAACCTTTTTGTTCCTCTATTTCTAATGAAAGATACTACCTATAAATTTCAGAAAATTTTGAAAATGATCCAGAATTTGAAAGTATTTAATAAAATAACAAACATTCTTATTATTTTAGTGTTTGGAGCATAACTTAACAAAGGTTCTTACATAAAATTATTATGGAAGACTTTTATATAAATATAAACACATTAAGACAAACAGTTTTGTACCAGAACCAAGGATAGTTTCTGATGGTTTGGTAACAAAAAGGCTAAGGAGAAATTACTAAACTAGATGAAAATCAAGTGTAAACAATAAACCACATTAATTTCTTAGTTAATCACAAGGAGGAAATGATTGACACTACAGGATGGCCATAAAATCATTTGCAGCCAGCAATATAGATTCTGAAAATCCAAATACATTGTGATCTTGTTTCTTATGTAAAATACAAATGATTTTAAGCTTCAGAAACCACTTGATATCATCAAAGCTTTGGACAAAATATGGCATGCAAACCCTCTTATTAAACCTTCAGAACTAATCATGTAGACCCAAAGCTCTTCCATATGTATTAGTGTTAACCCAACCTTTCCAAACATAATGTCCATTGATCCTGGGGTCCTCACTAGGAATATATTTTACCTATGACTGTCTTTCATTTCTTCAATAATGACCCACTAATCACCCTCCACATTAACACCTGTGAAGATAACAGAATTCTTCAACAATTTTTCACTTGTAAACTTATATTTAGAGAATTACTTAACAAAAATTTCTAAAATAAAATTATGATGGAAGGTTTTAATATAAGGATAAATATTTTAAAATGAGCAATTTTATATTGTATATCCAGGGTGATTTTAGGCAGTTTGGTATCACATAGGTTAATGGAGATCCAATAATCAGGGATACTTACTAAAAAAGGGAAAATAAAAGATAACTAAAAATATTAATCTTTTTTCAATGTAAAAGCAAACTTACAAAATCCAACAGGTTAATAAGTGCTTCAGCCAGAAAACACTGAGTAGCCCCACGTATATAGGTTTCAACAGTGCGTTGACATGTCACGACTATCTCTCTGTTGTAAATATTAAAAAAGAAAAAAATAATAGAAAAAATCCCCCCAAAAGAAACAAGGGTTATTTTTGTAAGGAATCATAAGATATAAGTAAATAGTTTGCTGAAATAATAAAGGAAACTATGTATACATATATATATATATATATCATCATCATCATCATCAACGTTTAACGTCCGTGTTCCACGCTTGCATGGGTTTGGACGGGGGTAGTCCCACTTGAGGCAAGAGTGATTGTCTTGCTCGCATAGGACTGTCTGGCAGGTTTTCTACAGTTGGATGCCCTTCCTAACACCAACCACATTTACAGTGTGGGTCTGGGAGGTTTTTACCGTGTTGCCTACACGGCCACATTACAGCGTGGACTGTGTGTTTTTTTGTCGTGACACCTACACGATCTCATTTGTTTCGGCCTCGATGGCGCGGCACCAACATAACTTTACATAGAACGGGGTGGTGTGGATGGGGTAGGGGTTATATATATATATATATATATATATATGTGTGTGTGTGTGTGTGTGTGTTTATGGAGGACTGGGAAGACAAAGAGTAGTACTTGATACATGATGAGATGCAGAGTGGGTATAGGTGAAGAGGTGGAATCCTAACAGTAAGTTTGGCCATTTCAAATTGTTTCATTACCCTTAAAAATACTTGTGGAAACAAGTTGAAATGGCTGGGCTTGCCATTGGGATTCTACCTCTTCATTACACACACTTATATACATATATCTATATTAATAAAGCTGACAGCTGTATGTATGTAACAAACTTTTTGCCAAACGGTTGGACCAAACGGCACCAAATTTGCACCATAGATGTAACTTTTTCCAGGTAAGAAAGTGATAGTATTTTTGTCTACTAAATTTCGTTAAAAGATTAAAGATATTTTGTTTATTTAAATATTCATTTCTTTAAAATGTTCAAATGTCAACACTTCCGGTTAGCGATCCCTTATACAACATTCCTCTCTCTCTGTTTTTTTAGATAGATACATAGCTATAACGTCGCACCCTTATAATATGACTCTGTATGTCTGGCTGTCTGCATTATGTAAACCATTCTGTACATTGACTTCGCTATTTGTGTGTATATATGTATATATATTGCAAGCGTGGAACACGGACGTTAAACGATGATGATGATGATTGTGTGTGTATATATATAGTGTGTATATGTATATATATAGTGTTAGTATCATAAATAAGAGACAGTTTAATTTGTACATTTTATTGCAGCATTCCTTTATACATATAGTCCTATACGAGCAAGACAACCAATCTTGCCTCACGTGGGACAATTCCCATCTAAACCCATGCTAGTGTGGAAGATAGACGTTAAACGATGATGATGATGGTAAACATGTTATAAAAAAGAAGTATAATTGTTTCTACTTTTGGCACAAGGCCAGCAATTATCCCAGTACATTACTGGTACTTTATTATATATAATATATATAATACAACATTCCTCTCTCTTTCTTACTCTGTCTTTTTAGATAGATACATAGCTATAATGTCACACCCTTATAATATCTGTCTGGCTGCCTGTCTGCATTGACTTCGCTTCTAAGCAACTTTTAATTAATTATATATATTAATTATATATTCGTGTACATATTTTCAACAGTAATACTGTACTATATATTTTCAACAGTAATACTATATATTTTCTACAGTAATACTATACTATACTTTATATTTTCTACAGTAATACTATACTATACTATATATTTTCAACAGTAATACTATACTACACAGACGGCTTATCGTCTGTTTATCCAAGCGAAGCTAGGTGTGTCAGCTATATATATATATATATATATCTAGATGCCGTAGAACACGCCAATAGTAGCCAGGCGCCAGCCGGACGGGCCAGCTAGTATATATATATTTGTAGATTAGAAGAATAGGTAGAGCATCAGATAAACTGGCTTGCAGTTCTGTGTTAAATTTCAACCGAGGTCAAACTACCTTGTGTTACTTTATTTTATCAACCCTTATACTTGAATGGTACTTGATATATATACAGATGTGTGTGTATATATAAATAAATATATATATATATCGTTTCTGAATTTGTTTAGTAAGATTCTTTATCTGAAAACGTGTGTTGAAACCGATATTGTTATACTTTGGGAGGGTCATGTTGCCAATAAGAAACACACGCACCAGTTGCTTTCACTTCAATTTATTATAATAAATTGAAGTGAAAGCAACTGGTGCGTGTGTTTCTTATTGGCAACATGACCCTCCCAAAGTA
Source organism: Eledone cirrhosa (assembly GCA_964016885.1). NCBI lineage: Eukaryota > Metazoa > Mollusca > Cephalopoda > Octopoda > Eledonidae > Eledone > Eledone cirrhosa. The sequence goes on from OZ024741.1 coordinate 356,755,741, forward strand.
TAACAATATATATATGGAGGCATGTGGCCTAGTGGTATATGTTGGACTTACGATCATAATATCGTGGGTTCGATTCCTGGACTGCGTGTTGTGTTCTTGAGTAAAATACTTCATTTCATGTTGCTCCAGTACACTCAGCTGAAAATGAGTACCAGCAATAGCTGGGGGTTTAACCCTGTGATGGACTGGCGTCCTATTCGGGGGGAAGTCTTGTACTCTGTCGCTTCACACCATGAAACCGGGATAAGCACCCGCCAATTGAGCCTTCTGGCTTAAGACAGACTTTAGATATATATATATTGAATTATAAGGTTTTGCTATACTTTGATTAAATAAAACAGTCCAATAATAATTGTTTCTACTTTTGGCACAAGGCCAGCAATTACCCAGTGCATTACTGGTAGTTTATTTTATCGACCCCGTAAGGATGAAAGGCAAAGTTAACCTCGGCGGGATTTGAACTCAGAATGGCAAGGGCCGTAACTCTATGCGTCAAAGCATGGCGTCCGACCGGCTACCGATACTGCCAATCCACCGCCCTCAGTCCAATAATAATGGCATATAAACTCACTGAACAGAAAAAAATGACCATCAGTACTCACCTTTCTCAGTAGGTTTATACATCCCATTATTATTAGGCTATTTTATCTAATCAGTTATAGTGAAATCTTCTAATTCAATTTTCAAATTCCACCTACCATTTCTAAACATACATTCTTTATATATATATATATATGCTTGTATGTATAAATGATGATGATAAACTATTTACTGATTTATTGATATTGAATAAAGAAAACAACTTACCGTATATCTATAATGGCAAGCCTATTCAATAAGAGCGACTGTGGTAGTTTGGATAATGCTCTTGAAAGGAATACAAGTGGGATGGGACCCCAGGTTCGTGAATTCATGGTATTCAAGACTTTACAAAAGAAGGTAGCTGAAAAGAAAAACAACAGAAATCACAGGAAACACAATTTTCTTGTGTGTGTGTGTGTGTTTTTTTTTTAATAGATTTATGTTTGTTATCATCATTCATGATCTTTCATGTTTTCATAGAATGACAGTAGCTGAATTATCATTGTCATCATATTGTGTCCACTTTTCATGCTAGCATGGGTTGGATGGGCTGCCACAGCTTGAGTCTAGAAGTGTTGAGGAACCACATCTTACTCATATGTTCCTTTTTTGGAATAGCTTCTTTGGTTGGATGCTCTTCTTAATACCAATCACTTTATAGTGTGTACTGGGTACATTTTATCATGACAATAACACTAGGGAAGTTGTTATGACCTCAGCAAAACTAAAGGGTAAGAGTCATCTCACATCTGCATTTTCTGTTTGATATTTCTTCAAAATGATCGTAGATTAATTAAGGTTTATGTATTCTGAGTCAGGTTTGTTGGGGGTATGGATTGGTGGTAGTTTCTAGTGGTTGTACTGAGTATGTGTGAGTGCAATACCAATTACGTAATGGGGTTGTAGTTACTGGAGAGTAATATAGAAACTATGTAATATCACATCTGCAGCTTGATGACATCTATCACCCCTATACCAGTAATTGGAGCAGGCTGGTTGTTGTTTTACTGGAAGGGCTGGGATAGATATTGGAAGGATATCTTAATATAATTTATGGCTGGTGCAGTATGGTTTTGTGGGTAGCGTTTGTAGGATTATGATTTGTGTTTGCTTGAGTTTGTGGATAGTTTGGTTTAGATTTGTTTGTGTTCTAATTAACCCTTTAATATTCAACCGGCCAAAACCGGCCAGAATTCTCTACCTCCTTCTGTTGAAACTGGCTGTAACTGGTCGCTCAAACTGATGTTAAGGTATTGTTCTCAAAATAAATACTTTCAAAATTTCATAGATTCGATATTATGTGAGAGCCTTTACCATGAAAATATAATAGTATATATAGAGTAATGTAAATGTTAAAGGGTTAAGGCATATATGGTCTCATTATATAAAAGAGTTTCACTTTGATAATTTGATAGAGGTTGGCCTATTAATCAAGTTTATACTCTGTCAATAACATTATCCTCTTTCTATAGTGATGACCCTTAACACCTGCTGAACTAATACCATATAAAGGATATATCATTCCCATATATTACAACTCTCACAACTCACCACCCTTTTAAAATCAATAAGTTAACGAGAGTGACCAGCTGTGAACCATATGCCACTCCTCTAACTTGTGCTATCATGTACAAATATTTGATAGAAAAAAACTATAGCAATATAATAGATAAGAATCAGAAAATTTATTATTTTCCATAAATTAACCCTTTTGATATTAATCTCTCATAAAACCTAATTTTAAAATGTCTATATATCATAGTTTAATGTGAAAACCTTTATACTCCCAAACCAAATTAATGAAAAAGTAATTTCACTAAATTCCTCCAAATTGATGGTCGTGTTTGTTAGTTAGTTAAGGTTATCATTTTTCTTTAATTTTACAATGTTTGCACAGGTTAGATGAAGCCTGGAGCTTGTGCCAGTTTCATGAGTATTAAGTAACTGAGAGTACAAGATTTCTCCTTGGACAAGATGCCAGTCTGTCACAGGGTTAGACTCCAATTGATGCTGGTACTCAGTTTCAAGAGAGTGCAACTGGAGCTATGAGAAATAAAATGCCTTGCCCCAAAACAGGACACATTACTCATCTGGAATTCAAACTCATAACTTTATGATCATGAGTCCAACACCTTAACCATGAGGTCACCCGTCTTCTTATAATATGGTCAAGAAAGGGTATATAATTTGTCCAGTTAATAAGTCTTAAAATATACTGTTGATTTCAAAATGTCTTGTCTATATAACCATTATTGTCTTATAAACTGAGATTTGTGAACTTACCTCGTCTTTCTTTTGTTTCCAAAGCTTCCCAGCATGATTGGAAAAAATGTACCAAGCTATCTCCAATCTTAGGACAGGAGCCAAAATTAGTATCTGGCTCCCTGAAAAAAATAAATATAACAAATAAAAATTAGCAAAATAACATATAACGATTTCTAATTTAGGCACAAAGTCACCAATTTGTGGGGAGGAAAAGTTGACTATATCAAGCCCTGTATTTGACTGGTATTTTATTTTATCAACCTTCGAAAGATGAAAGGCAAAGTTGAACTCGGAGGGATTTGAATTCAGAATTTAAAGAGCCAGAACTACATGCTGCAAAGCATTTTACCAGATGCTGTAATAATTCTGCCAATCCACCATCTTTGCAAAGTAAATTTCATTAACTCTTTAGTTGACTATAAGAACAAAGACTTTAAAAACACCTTCCATGCCAATTTTGCTTTTTTCAACATAAAAAAGACACTATCAGTGCACATGTTAAGAAAGCATTGTACCACCATCACCACCACCACTTAAAATGAACCGCAGGCATTTAGAACCCTTACAAACATTCCAATTGTTAGGCCTCACTATAACCAACACAAGCACATCCTCAACTTGACAAAAATTACATCACAAAGACTGGCCTTCTTTTTCAGAGTCAGAAAATACTTCAGCCCCACCCAACAACAACTACCAAGGCCAGATTAAGTCCTTTGGGGGCTCTAAGCACTTACAAGTTTATGGTACGACCCATATATAAAGTCTGCATAAAAATCTGTTTGGAATGACAAATACATTTAATTTTAATAAAATGGTGCCCCTCTTCACTTGATACTCTAAACATGTGTTTATTTTGCTTAATGGTGAATCCAGCCCTTAACTTTTTTGATACTAACCTACCCAAAACCATTTCTGGTTTTGTGAAAAAATGCCACCCATTTAGAAGGGGTTCCTTATTAAAATGAAAACCTTCCAACAAAATTTTATATAAGTTATGTTACAAATATTTGTAATATTATGAAATAATTAATAATTTTAGTAAACCCCTCTAAATATTCATTAAATAATTGAAATATATATATCTAAATTAATTAATGGTCACAAAAATGTTAAGTATCTCACTAGTCTCAGAAGGACTGTGAAAACCATAATCACAGTCCTTTCCTACAAACCAACCCAATAAAAAATTAATTGCCAGTTTTTGATTTTTATATGGAATATGTAATATATGGTAATATATAGTATATACTAATCAAAGGTAGATTTATTAAGAATCTAATGCTAAACATTAAGTTTTTAATACTAAACAGTATTTTTCATTATCCAATACATACCGTCCATATAATTTAATTTCCTTCAAAGAACCAAGAAACTTTCCACTGAAATACTAGAATGAAAAAAAAAATCTGAATAATAATCATTTATTTACAATAGTTAATGTTCAAATAAGTTTTCAAATAAAACTTTGCACTATTCAAAATTAAATGTTAAAATTTATCATAATTTTATGTCTGTCTTCCATGCTGGCATGGGTAATTATGTTTAAAGACTAGATGGATCAGATAATCACATCTTGTTCACATATTCCATTTTTGGCATGGTTTCTATAATTGGAAAACATGCTATAAAAATATACAGAAACATTTCAATTTGCAAACACAGACCCAGCCACCCCATCCTCCACACACACACATACCCCTTCAATTTTAGTATGATGGATCATGCAAAATTGGAAGAAAAATATTATCACTGAAATTATAACTCACTGATTCTTCATCTTGCAAAATGAAAGGACAAGTGACAAAGTTGAAATCTAGAGCAACATTGACAGCCCATTTGATAAGGAAAATGTTTTCATGAAATAGACAGCGCGATATCAAAACCAGGAGCCAGGAAGAATGCAGTAGGGAACCTATCGTTATAAAACATTAGAAAATGTATTAGTCACAATACAGAAAAACACTAAGAAAGATGATACAGAATAAAATATTAGAAAATATAAGAGGTTGTTGTAGTTTGATTGAAGCATTGTGTAAAGTGTAGAAAATAATGTTTTATTAGAAGGCTACTACAATGCAAATGGTACATTAATTGTTAACAATATAATAACAAAGATGAAGGGATGTTACCTTGCAGTTGTTTAAATGGTCCTTACATTTCAAGATTGAAAGAATAATTGAGGAAACTAATTCAGTGCAGGATATCTTGTATCACTCTTAACCCTTTAGCATTTACATAACTCTACATTTACTATTGTATTTTCACGGTAAACACTTTATTTCACATAATTATCTCAATAATATCGAATTTATGAGATTTTGATATTATTTATTTTGAAAACAATACCTTAACATAAGTATGAGCAGCCGGTTATGGTCAGTTTGAACAGAAAGAGGTGAGAGAATTCTGGCTGGATACAGCTGGCTTAAATGCTAAAGGATTAATCTGTTATTTTGGAATTTGAAAGTGGTGTTTTTTCCAATGCTGGAAGTAGTGAATAGATAACTTGGTATGTGTTCTAAGCTATGGTTGTATCTATTATCAAAGTGGAATGCAGTGTGGTTGTGGGTCTGTCTATGTTAGCACTGGGTGTTGAATTTTTTCATGTTGTTGATTTGGAGTTTGAGTTTGGTTATTCTTTGATTCTGAGATTGCTGATATTCCTATCCCTGGCTTCAACAGTAACTGTTATATCTTTATTTATGTTCTTGTACTTACCTATGTTTCTTGAAAATGCATTAGTAACAAAACAGAGAAACACCCAGAAAAACAATACAGAATAAAACAGCTTCATCATTTTTTCATCCACTTTCCCATATTGGTATGAGTTAGACAGGACTTTTTGAGGCAATGTTTTACACCCAAATGAGCTATCTGACACCAACCCCTTTTTTTTTTTTTTTTGTCACTTCTTACAATACACAGGGATACAGTGTACCTATTCTAACCAGGACACACAATTGATAATTAACTCTTTAAATGGAATATAAGCCTTGTATCAATTCACCATATTTGGTATCTGGTTTCTTTTTTTATTTCATTTAAAAAATTTTTCTTTGTGTATTTATTTATATATCTTAAAAATAACTAAGATTTTGGAGATATTTAGTAATATAACTAAATTTTTCATTATTTAGTTGGTGTTTGGAGCATAACTTAACAATTATAATGGAAGGTTTTATATAAATAAAAACACTTTAAAACAGTTTTATATTACAGAACCAGAGGCAATTTCAGGTGATTTGGTATGAAAAAAAATTACTAAAGAGAAAGTTAGTTATACAGTGAAATTGCATTATAACGAAATTCACGGGTTATAAAAAAAAATTTGTTGTAATGAAAAATTCTTTATAATGAGATCGGCTGAAACAAATCGAGCATTTGGAGATTGAAAAAGATTTTGTTATACTGAAAAATTCGTTATAACGGAATTTTAACTGTATTACTAAATCCCAACAAATTTTGATAAAGCTTGTGTTTATTGTTTGAGAAGGTTTTAAAATTGCTTGTTAATTCCATTATTTAAAAGATGTTTGGTATATGTATTTGTTGTCTTTTGTTACTATATTTCTTATAAATTCTTTTTGAAAATAATCAAGATTTGTTTGGATTTAATAATATATTTAACACCAGCTTAATAAGGTGTAAGTTAGTTATATTACTATATCCCTCCAAATTCTTGGTTATTTTCAAAATTATTTGAAAATTATAGGCTGTCTTTCATTAGAAATATGGTAAAAAAAAGGGGCTAGGCTAGTCTTTGGAATGTAACTTAACAGCAATTTCTTACATAAAATTAAACTGAAAGGTTTAAAATTAAATATAAATACTTTAAAATCAAACAGCTAAATATGATAAAACCAGAGACAGTTACAGGCAGTTTGGTATCAAAAGAGTTAAATAGCATATCTTCTTTATATATAGTTTTAAACAATCTTAGATTAGAAAGAACTGAGAAAATGATTAATACAATGTTTGAAGAAGTGAAAGCCAGTTGGGGTGTCAAAAAGAGAGATAGGTGTGATGATTATATGTTTAACCCTTTAGAATTTAAACCAGCCGTATCCAGCCAGAATTCTCTCACCTCTTCCTGTACAAACCAGCTGCTCAGAATTATGTTAAGGTATTGTTCTCAAAATAAATAATATCAAAATTTCATAGATTCGATATTATGTGGGATAATTATGTAAAAATAAAATAGTATATATATAGAGTAATGTAAATGCTAAAGGGTTCAGCATGGGTTGGGGTTGATTGCAGTATTCATTATAGAATTAGAAGGTAAAGAAGACAGAAGGTACGAAATTAACTAAGAGATTTGAAGTGATTTTTTAATAGTAATTTTATCTACAAAATAAATGTTTTTTCTTATTTCTTATATCTTATATATTTCTCATATATAATCTTGTTAACAATAACACACACTCTATTTCCTTCATTTGGAAATATTGCTTCACAAAGGGACTGGTTTAAACCTTTAACCCTTTAGCATTTAAACTGGCGATATCCAGCCAGCATTCTCTCACCTTTTTCTATTCAAACTGGCTGTAACTAGCTGCTCATACTGATATTAAGGTATTGTTCTCAAAATCTTGTAGATTTGATATCATGTTAGATAATTATGTAAGATAAAGCCTTTACCACAAAAATACAATAGTAAATATAGGGTTAATGTGTCAAATGACCAAAGAGGGAATAACTTTTCACAGATAATATATCTCTGAGCCCCAAAATACAAGTCTCAGTTCCCTTCATTTGGAAATAATGTTGTGCAGAATGACTGGCAGATTTAGACCTTTAACCCTTTTACCACCACACTTTTTCATGAAAGATACTACTTATGATTTTCAAATAATTTTGAAAATAATCAAAAATTTGGAGAGATTTAGTAATATAGGTAACTTTCCCATTATTAAACTGGCTTGGAGCATAGCTTAAAGATTCTTACATAAAATTATGATGGAGGGGTTTTAGATAAATATGAACTACTTTAATTTGTAGGACCAGGGTATAGTATTAAAAGAGTTAATGAGTCCCAAGGTCCTATCACCTAAGAGAGAATAACTCTTCAGAGTTAAAAATATCTCTGTGACACTAGTTAGTTATAAATGTGGAAGCATATGACCTAGTGAATCGTATTTTAGACTGACCATAGATATGTCATTGATTTGATTCCTGCAATGGGTGACATGTTGTGTCTTTGAGTAAAACACTTTATTTCACATTGCTCAAGTCTACCCAGCTGAAAAAAAAAATGAATACTAGCAACAACTGGAAATTAATCCTTTTACTTCAGTCACCTAACGCCAATAAAACCAAAACCAGCTCTGGCCTTAAGATAGACGTTAATGTTTTAACTAACTAATTATAAATACTAAACTAGGCCTTACATAGTTGAGACATAACCAAGCAGACACCAAAAAAAAAAAATATAAAAAATAAAAAATCAAGCTTTTCACATGATTGAATAATTCTCAACAGTAAACCACATACCTCCTTTTTCTGTAGTGGCTTCCACAAGATTTGAAAAGCGATGAAGAAGAGGTTTTATGATATGTACCTAAAATATTTGAAAATCAAGATATTAGATTAAATAAAACTGCAAATACATATATAATCCTCCTCAAACACATGTAACAGGGTGATACACAATTATAAACTAAATACATGTAAACGAAACTTCGTTTTTCTTAATATGATGCGCATGGAGAATGACCGATGGGTGAAGAAGTGCCAGGAAGTGCGAGTGGAGGGAAGACACAGTAGAGGTAGACCACAAAAAACATGGGCGGAGGTGGTGAGAGCAGACCTCAGATTGCTGAAACTCACCGAGGAGATGATGAAGGACTGTGACAAGTGGAGAGATGCTGTGCTGAATAGGACCCGTCCAACCCTTGCAAGCAGGGAAAAGCGGACGTGAAATGATGATGATATATATATAGAGAGAGCATTGGGCTTGCAATCGAAAGGTTGTGAGTTCAATTCTCAAACCGGGTGATGTGTTGTTTCCTTGAGCAAGACACTTTATTTCACATTGTTCCAGTTTACTCAGCTGTAGAAATGAGATGATAGGACTGGGGTCCCTATCATTCCACTGCAAAGTGGTCGTGGAGATGCCACGGCAAAAAAGCACCCAGCACTCACTGTAAATGAGGTTGGTGTCAGGAAGGGCATCCAGCTGTAGAAATCAAGCCAGAATCAGTTCCTGTCCCACCCTTGCAAGCAGGGAAAAGCGGACGTAAAATAATGATGATGATGATGACATATATATATATATATATATATAAATTGCAATAGGAAAAAGTAATTTGTTGAAAATTTCTTGGTATTTGTTTTAGCTTGCTGCACTCTGAGTTCAAATCCCACCAAGGTCAACTTTGCCTTTCATCCTTTCAAGATCAATAAAAAAAAAGTACCAGTCATGTACTGAGGTCGATTCTTCTTCTATATTTTTTTTTGCTCCCTCATTCTCTGGAAGAAATCAACTATATTCCGACCATGATAGGGATGTGCTCCGCCAGGCTTAAAATACTCAAGTGAGTCAAGTCAGTGCCTTTTACTTTACTTTTTACATTAGAAATATTCTAAAATATATTTATACTTCATTCATGATTGTTGCAAGATGATGTTGATGAGTCCTCCGCCTGTTTTGCTGATGGTTCAATGAACTGTGCATCCAACTCCTGAATTAAAGTGTAAGTGGTTGAGTATTCCACAGACGTGTATTCTTAACATAATTCCCAACCAAAATCAGCATGACACAATGTGACAAGGCTGAACCTTTGAATTACAGGTACAAACCATCTGACAGGCTTCCACGGTTTTTGTCTGCCCAATTTTACTCACAAGGCTTTAGTAAAGACACTAACCCAGGATGCCATGCAGTGGAATCCAACCTGGGAACGCACAGCTGTGAAGTGAACTTCTTAACCACTCAGCCATGCCAGCATCCTATTAATGTTGCATTACATACAATAATATTTACTGTATGAATGGTAGATAACTACTATTGGTAATAGCTATTATTGAGTAAACGCAATAATTCTTAATCAAGCAAACTATGGCATGTGAGTACCTAATCATTGACATGCATGGTAGATTGAGATCATCAGAACTTTAGTGTTTGTTCAGCTGAAATAGTTGTCTTAGAAGAATGGTTCATAAAATGCTGGCCAGATGGTGCTATTGTTTAACCAAGATGGAGAGGTGGAGGTGATGTTACACCAGCATTACCAGGTGGTGGTGTTAAACAAGGATGGCTAGTGGTAGAAGTAATGGTTATACTAAACCACCGTAGTCAGGTAATTGTGGTGGTGTTAAGACATGATGGCCAAGTAGGATGTTTACATTAAACAAAATAAGGAGGGTGAGTTCCTAGAGAGATGATTTGTTTCAAATTTCCAAGTTGAGTAAATTAAATGGAACAATGCCAAAATGAAAATTTGAAAATGGACGCAAATGCAGCTATGAAAGTGAATACAAAATAGAGATTTATTAACAGCTATATATACCTGTTTTTCTTCGAATGATTCAAAGAGAATAATAAAATCGTCCCAAAGTTTTGTGAGTTGTTGGGAATATTCATTTTCCCACCAAAATAATGGCACTGGATGACTTTCTAAAATATAACACTTCAAATGTTCCTGACTTTGGTTACATATATCAACAATTCGTTTTAATAAATATATAGACTGTTTTCTAGCTAGAGAATTACTTTGTCTAAAACCCTGTTGCAATAAATTCCAAAACAACGGGTCACGGCGCAGATCTAGGAATTTTTTACTTGGAATATCGTGTTTTACGGGAAACCAAACATCGGCCAGGGAACATAGAATAGTTAAAGGTTTACAATTATAAACTTCGTTTGAACAAGTTTCAGTTTCTTTTAAAATGTCGACAACAACTGACCAAAGGGCTTCAGTGTGTGAATTGTTATAATCACAAGATCGTATCATATTCTTCAATAATGTACAACTAATCTGACCGACTTGGGTTTCATCAAATACTTTTAAAGCTTCAATTAATACTGGATAAAGACAACGAACGATTTCTTGTATGATAGGAAGTTCGAAATTTACGATTGAAGCTTTCCTTAAAATTCTTTTTAAGGTTTCGACTACGATTCGAACATCAATAAACGTACATGTAGTTTGACATTTACTGTAAGCAGTTGGTTTTTCGTGGGTATAATGTAAAATTGACGCCTCAAACATATGAATGATGTTATTTTGGGTTGAAAGAGGACATAAGTCAAGACATAAAATGAAAACATCACATAGCGGTGCCAGCTGTTCATAAGGTATACAAAAACCAAGCGGTAAATTATGTTGAAATTGTAAAAGTTTTGAATAAAATTCATTTACAATATTACCTATAATAGATTTAATTGAATCATTAGATGGTGGACACTCGATGTTTTTATCTCGATATATTTGAATAATCCGATCAAGCGAAGGTGTAATTTGAAATAACTTCTCCAAACTAACGCTGGAAACTATACGTTCTGATATCCGAGTTAAAAGTTGTACAATCAGCTCTGTGACAAGTGAATGGTCATTGGTATCGCTAGAATCATTTAATATATTTAGTGTCACTTGGAAAAGGTTTATTTCTGAATTGAGATTATCCATGGCTTTAATTTCATGAAATGAACCCAGAGCGAAAACAAGACAACATATATAGTAAACACACTACGCTAGTCACGAATATAAATATCTAAACAAAATTGTTTTCATATAATAATAATTATAATAAAAATTCTAAACTTTTTCATTAATTTGAAGCTTTGTTAGGATAAAAACAAATTATAAAACACGTGTATTGCCAAATTTGTGTTGCTGGAATAGGTGTAAGACACGTTGCTAGCCATGCGTTGGAACTCTTCAACGCGAAGATTAAGAATTAAATGGTGATTTCCGTCTTGTCTGCAACAAAACTAATTTGCATATTTCGTGTTTATGTCTCAAACATATATCGACTTCTTAAACTTTTCTATATTAATTATGAAATGCTAAAATGTCTCTGTTGTTACTGTTGATGATCCACGGTAAGTTATACGGAAGCAGACGACTCGTGGCAGGGAGGTAACTGTTCGTACATTTGACAAAAAATAAGTGTGTGTGTGTGTGTACACATACAATCAATTAGTGTTTTATCTTATTATTGGCAGTATTAGTAGAGCATCGGATATGCTTTGCAGCATAGAGTTACAGCCCTTTATGCTCTGAGTTCAAATCCCGCCGATGTTAGCTTTATGGGGGTCGACAAAATAAAGAACCAGTAACGTAATTGTTGGTTTTGTGCTTCAATCAGAAACAATTATTTGTTTCATCCTTACGGGATCGATAAATTAAAGTACCAGTAATACACTAGGATAATTGCTGGCCTTGTGCCAAAAGTAGACATAATTATTTGTAAACTATAGATTGCTTGAAATGACACACAAATGCCATAGCTGTCAAAAATCAACACATACACTCATATCTCTATTAATTACATAAATATTTCACATGAAAATATAGAATCAAAACGAAAGGAAATATTGAGTCAATACTAAGTGTATCAATCGACCACACACTACAGGGGGTGCAACAGACAAAGAACAGATACCCCAAAACATCCTGTCTACTCGGTCACTTTCCGATAGGTTTGCGGTCGAGCCCGTAGCAGTGGAGCTGCTGGGTTCTTGGCCCTAGGGCTACCTCCCTACTCACCACCATCGGCACAGAGTTCGCTACCTCCGGGAAAATGCCTTCTCTGCGGGGCGGCCAACGCGTGGGCTCCCATTTACTCGTAATAGTGAGAGATGAGGAGAGCGGGAGAGACGGGGGGAGTTTGGTTCCTTTGTGTTCGGACTTGGTGTATATATGTATTTATTTATTTACAACACCACGTGTAACATGTTTTCTTATTATCAACGACTCTCCGTTCCTAATACGTCTTACTACATAAAATACCTATTTACCAATAGAATAAAGATTAAAATGAAATTCTTAAAATTAAGAATATTTCAGTCAACTCTGTAGATATTTCAAACGTTTCGTTATTACAAATGCAAAATTGCAACAAGAAGGATCAAAATTACTCAGAACAAGCACAACTAAATTGGTGCCATAAAACGATGTTATAAATTTAGAAAAATACATCTTAGTTAACAATGATTTCTAAATTAGGCACAAGGCCAAGAGTTTGGGAATGGTGACAATTTTTTTTAATCAACCCCAATACTTGTCTGGTACTTCATTTATTGATCCCAGAGGGATGAAACACTAAGCTGACCTCGGTGGGATATGAACTCATGATGTAGAAAGTTGTAAATAAATTAAAACATAATATATAAAATTTTAGATATTCAATAATTGTTTCTACTTTAGGCACAAGGCCAGCAATTACCCAGTGCATTACTGGTACTAATGATGGCACATTTTATTTTTTAATTTCATCACCACATACTGAAGTGAAACAAATAGGTTTCTTTCTCTAACGCTTAAGATAGATTTGTAGCGGCCCCTTACGGCTGTAACTCAGCACGTATAGGAGTTACGTCCCTTTGTGACGGTCGCGACTCCCAGTGGCAGATACGTATAGGAGTTGCGTCCCTTTGTGACGGTCGCGACTCCCAGTGGCAGATACGTATAGGAGTTGCGTCCCTTTGTGACGGTCGCGACTGCCAGTGGCAGATCCATGTACTAAATGGAGTTGCGTCCTCCTGGGGACTATATATTTGAGAACGTGAGGCAATTCTTTCTCACTTCCTTCGCCCGCAACAAGAACACTTCAGACCTTGTCAAGAGATGACTCCTGTCTCACTTCCTGCGACGGCAGCCTAAAGAAACACTTGAACCTTACCAAGAGAAGATTTCTGTTCTTCTCCACACACTCCAGTCTGGGAGTTGTGACCAACTGACCATCAACATGTGGTAACAATTATTTATATCAATTTATTTGACTTCTGTGAAGTAAAACCATGTCACAACACTCACCTGCAATTATTGTCATTCTTAAATATACACTGATACTAATATCCTAAAGATTCTTGCAATAAATACGTCTAAATCAAACGATTTTTCATGGACTCCTAAAATACTGCTGTGGATCCCCAATTTATTATTTTGCTTGCATGGACTCCAAAAACAATTTATATGGACCCACAAGGGCTATGTGGACCTCAGTTGAGAGCCATTAATCAAGACGATCAGTTTCATTTATATTTATCTCAAAATGAAGAGATAATTCAAGGTTTAGAGCATCATTATAATTAACTATTTTTTTTTTACTATGTTTCTCATGAAAGACACTACATAAACATTTCAAATAATTTTGAAAATAATGAAGAATTTGAAGATATTTAGTAATATAGCTAATTTTCCTCATTATATATATCTGGTGTTTCGAGCATAACTTATGAAAGGTTCTTGCATAAAAATTTAGATATAAAAGTTCTTTACATTTTGAATGAAATGTTGATAATTTAAAGAGTTAGAAAAATTCTGATACATCATCTCTAATTGAAATAATCTCCGCAGCTTTGTATTTCTATGTGGTTGTTTAGCTGGTATACATATATGATGAGAAGCCGAAAAGGTTTGAAAATCAATTAAAGTTTTTAACCATTTTTCAATTTACAAAAAAATACAGAGATTTGGCATATTTACATGTCTAGATACTCAATGTGCAAATTTACATACAGATTTTGAAAATAAAGTTTATAGCAATTAACTATGGTTACAATTATTTTCTGCATTTGCGATTTCTACATTTTCTAAGAATATCCCACATCCACGCCCTATCCACTTGAACACCGACACACATGCACCAATGTCCCCACACCACACGGATATACTCAAATGCACATATAGATACATTACACATACAGCAAAGAACTTACTAATAAGCACATGCATAGAAACAGACACATATCTGCACATGTACACACATATTCTCACTTAGCATTATACATTGTTGCGCTGCTATGACGATGCAACAGTTGTTATATGTTTATTTTCATTCCTGTTATTTCACCTTTTGGAATTAGGTTGTTTTTTCACATATATTTTTTATATATATATTTGATACACACACGGACAAACCACACACTTATACGATGTTAATACACCCAAACAAACATACACACCACCACGAACAATGTGTATATCACTCCAACAACATATACACACAAAGAAGAATTAAATACAAAACCCACACTCAAATCGCCCTTTTTTAAAATCCATTTTTTAATCTTTGAACCTCATCTTTGTGTTTCCTCTGCTCCCGATACATTGAACTTTCCTTTTCTTCTCTTTCAAACGTATAACTAATAAGACTATTGTTATTGTCTCAATATGTCATATTTTTTTTAATTAGCTTAACGCTACCTTAGTGCTACTGCCAATTAATTATAGCCAACCAAGACCGCACTACATGCAAACGAACATTTACAGCCGAAGTTTTCTATTTGCTATATACAAATGAGCATCCTTAGCACATGATCATCAGGCAAAATCTATATAGGCTCTAATTTATTTTCATCTAACTACGGGTTAAATGAATATCATTGAAAAAAGATTAACGAATCTTGAAACAGCTACTAAACCTTCTTTTGCTGAGATATCTGTGTGACATCTTCACAGCAAAAAAAAAAAAAAATAATAATAATAATAATAATAATTGTTTCTACTTTAGGCACAAGGCCAGCAATTACCCAGTGCATTACTGGTACTTTATTTTATCGACCCCCGTAAGGATGAAAAGCAAAGTCAACCTCGGCGGGATTTGAACTCAGATCGTAAAGGGACGTAACTACGCTGGAAAGCATGGCGTCCGACCCTCTACCGATACTGCCAATCCAAATAATAATAATAATAATTGTTTCAACTTTTGGCACAAGGCCAACAATTTCTCAGTACATTACTGGTACTTTATGTTATCGACCCCGTAAGGATGAAAGGCAAAGTTAACCTTGGCGCGATTTGAACTCAGAATGGCAAATAATAATAAATGCTTTCTTTCTTTATTAACCACAAGGTTGACACAAAGTATAACATTAAGGACAACACAGGACAATGCAGGACGGTACAAATGGGCATTTCTGCGTGTAAAAAAAAACAAAAGCAGAGGATGTGACAAAAAGAAACAATGAAAAATTCCTCAATAGGGGGGGGGGGGGACTTCCGAGGGTCGCTCATGGAGAAAGCCCACAAAAAAGCCACGGTGACCCTGACCACTCGGGCAAGTGCCCTCTTCCAGTTTTCCTCTCACGATGCTACAGGCACACGCTCAGGGTAGGCCCATTCACACGGGTCATTCTTGCTTCTCTCACCCACCTTTCAACAAACTGGCTGGAAGGCAGCACTTCCCTCTCCACCCCGATGTTCCTTTTCAGGTGAAACCTGAAAAAGTTACTGAGGGCGTCACCGAAGAGCAAAGTACCCGTCTTCAACCATTTCAGACGTGTCCACCATACGATCTCTTTTACCATGGCCATCAGGCAGATAAAAACTGCCTGCCTTTCCCGGCTAAATGAAGGCGGCGGGGCAATCCTCACGATGAAATCAGCTGATAGCCGGATCCGTCCTACACGCGACAGCAGGTATTCGACATAAACCCACAAGTAAGCAATGCTCGGACACTGGACGAGTGCATGCAGGACGGATTCGTCGCCCTGCGCGCATCTAGGACAGGCCCGGCTGACGGCACTTCCATGCCTGTAGAGTTTATCCCGAACTGGCAAGGCTCCTCGGTAGCACTGCCAGGTCAGGGATTTCTGGAAGTTGTCCATGGGCCCCGGGCCGAAAGTTCTCCCGAAGAGATTGGCTTTTTGATTTTCGTCGGCGCCCAGAGTCTCCCCAAGGACGTCGTCGCTGTTTCCCTCCACTAACCCTCTATAGAACGCCAAGGTGGAGTTTCCACCGATGGCATTTCCCGACTGGTCGAGGGCTGTAAGCGCCTGAAGACATTTCAGTCTCCAAGCGCTCCCTCTTGGTCTTCGCTTGACCCAGGACTGCAGCTCCGTCAAGGAAACGAGCTGGGGAAACCCGCCTCTAGCAAAGGGCGACCACACCTGATCACCGTCGAGGAAGAGGTGGAAATGCCGTAGCCTGAGCGCATGTCTGCGCATCATCAGCCACGTCATGCCCAGCCCTCCACGTAGAGGGTGTTGACAGCAGATGAACCGCCTGACCATCGGAGCACGCCCCTTCCACAAAAAACGAAAGAGCAAACTCTCCAGCGTAGTCAGGCGAGGCTTAGGACAGGGCACGACGGCCAGGTGGTAGTAGATGACGGACGCGATGTACGCGTTCGCCACCTCCACTCGATCTTTCAGGGATAGCTTCCTATCGGCCCATTTCTGGGTAAGAGAAGCCACCCTGCTTGTCACCTCGTCCCAGTTTTTGTCCGTCTGGAGGTCCAGACCGAACCAGACCCCTAGCAATTTAACCGACCCGTCCGTCCAATGCCCGACGACGCTGTTGGACGGCATGGACTTGCCTCTCCAGGTGCCGAGTTGCAGGCTCACCGACTTTTCCTGGTTGATCATTGCTCCTGTCACCGCCTCGTATTATCTTAGTATGGAGCCGATCGCCTCGATGTGTTTGGCGTTCGACACCACTAGGGTGACGTCGTCTGCATATGCTGACATGGTTCTTCCGCATCCCAGTTCGCACGGGACCCCTCCCCTTCCTCAACGTCTTCAGTTTGAGCAGTAATGGCTCGAGAGTCAATACGTAGAAGAGGGATGAGAGAGGACTTCATTGGTGGATCGAGCGCAAGATGTTGAACGGTTTCGAAAGGTGACCGTTCACTCTCACCACAGAGCAGATTTCGCTGTGCATGGCAGCAATCCAGCCTCTGAAGACACCAGAGAGCTATGGTCGACCCTATCGAAAGCTTTCGACTGATCTAAATTGATCAAGGACCCACCCGTGCCAGGTTCCCTAGCTACCCTCTCTACGATGTATCGCATGAGATGGGGGTTGTCTTTATGGAATGGCGCATGTCTGCGCCTCTCCCACCAGACCACCGACGACAAGCGCCAACCTTAGCCAAAATCTTGAACTCTGTGTTTACCAGTTAGGGGCCGGAAATTATCTATGTTATCCCTCTTGTTCGGATCCTTTCTCAGCAGCGTCACCACTCCTCGGCTCACAGAGCTGGGAATTCTCCCGTTCTGCTGCCAGTTGCAGTAGACGCTCGCCAAGAGATCTCTGAACAATTCTGGGATATGTACGTAAAGTTCGTAGGGCAGACCATCCAAACCAGGCGATTTACCCATTGTGCAACTGTCATTGCCTCCCGTACTTCAGCAGCTGTTATCGGCCTTTCGCAACACTCCGCCTCAGTGGCTGAGAGCTGCGGCAGTCCGTCGAGGTTGGCACTAAAGTCCATCCCGCATCCGCGATCCCGCGGTCCATTGCTCCCGAACAGCTAAGCAAAGTGCTGCCGAAAAGCTACACACATTTGCCCGTGATCGAGTAGCATGCGCCCGTCATGGTCCGCCAAAGAGCGGATCGTGGCTTTGTTGCCACGACGCGTCTCCGCCACTCGCGCCCATCGAACGGCTTTCGTCCCCTTGTGTCTGAGAGCACGCACCCTAGCTCTGACAATGCAGCCTTCGTGCTTTGCGTTGAAAAATTGGTCGAGAGCCAATATTGCCGCAAGCACGTCGGTTGCGATGCCTTTACTAAGCGCCTTGTCTAATTTTCTAACTAGTTCTCCCTCTGCTCTATTTTTCTCTATTACTAACGCATTACTACACCTAATGGACTCTATTCTAATCGCTCTTTTCAGGGCAAACCACCATTTGTTGTTGACGATGGTCCCCGTCAACACCCGCTTAACTAATTCGCTAATCCGGTCTCTGTAAGCTTTGCGCGCTGTTAACGACGCGTTTAGCTTCCAGTAGCCGGGTCTCTGTCTATGAAGCTTATCTATTCAACCACACACACAGATCACGAATTTGTGGTCGGTGTAGTCGACTATCTTGAATTGTGGACAGCCTATGCTAGACGTATCTTCCCGACAAAATACCCTATCTAGGTATGATCTGGATGACCCGATACGGTTTGTCCAAGTCCATATTGGCACATTCGGGAAATCCAACCGGTACCTGTCAGACAGTCGAAAACATCTGAGCAGGTTTGTAAGACTTTTACACCCTCCTCCCCTATCCGCTAATCCCACACAGTCCCAGTATGCATCTAAGATCCAGTTCCAGTCGCTCACTAACACTAAAGAGCGGGACGTTCCAAGAAAGGTCTCAAGATACCGGAAGAAGTCAGGCCGTCCTGCTCCTGTTGGGGCATAGACGGCCACTAGCCTGAAAGCTTGCCCTTCTCTGCTGGTCACGTCCAGCACCACCAACTTACCTTCTGGGTCCAAGAAGACGGCCTGTATCCCGAGATCCAGACTTCTCCGGATCAAACACAGCCCCCCCCCCCCACACACACACACGATCCGGGACGGCTTGGAGATGTGTACACCTCGTAGCCGCCGAAAATGGGTGCGAATGCCCGTGCCTCGGAGATTCTGGTCTCGCTGTTGGCACCACATCTACTATGTTTAGCGACCTGATATCGTTCAGCAGGTGGCCCTGCTTCCAAGACGACCCCAGGCCACGTGCATTTATGCTACCTATCCTGAGAGAAGCCATGTTGGCTAGGATAGAAGGAAAACAAGTGAGAGGGGAAAAGTAAAAAAAAATTACCTATGACTCTTTTTTAGGAAGGAGGTGGGTGATCCATCCCTCCGACCAGTGGCGGGTTTCTCCACGAGAATGTCTGTGAATATTGTTTTAGTGATGTTCCCTCGGTAGTCTCCAATTGATGTGAGGAACATTTTTTTTAATGTCATGTAATTTTTTGGGGTGATTTCTATTATTTTTATGTGTGTGTGTGTGGGGGGGGGGGGGGGGGGTGCAATGTTGGTGGTCTGTACGTAGTTTGTTTCTGTGATGTTGGTGTGGTGTTGAATGTAATTTAAAAGCTTTGTGTTGTCTGTGTCTATGGCTGTGTATTGTGTCTGCTGTTATAATAATAAATAAAAATAATTTTTTCATAACGAAAAAATATTTTCCTTTGACAGCAAAGCTTTCATTTTTTTTTTTTTTTTTTTTTTTTTGTGTATAAAGCATATAATATATATTTTTATTGTATGGTATGGTGTGAAGCCGTAAATCCTGAAGAAGTAGTAGGGGCGCCATATTGATATACGGCGTTTATAGAGCATTTTTTTCAAACTAGCGGTGCCCATCTTCTCTCCAGGCCTGAATACAGTAAATTTCTTCTAGAGAAAGAATAAGAGAAAGGAAGTGAGAAAGATATATAAAGAAAGAATCGCCCTCAGTACTATACACGCCCCTAGTATATATATATATATATATATATATATATATATATATATATATATATATATATATATATATATATATATATATATATATATATATATATATATATATATATATATATATATATATATATATATATATATATATATATATATATATATATATATATATATATATATATATATATATATATATATATATATATATATATATATATATATATATGTGTGTGTGTGTGTGTATGTGAGTGTGTGTATCCCGGGTTCAATCGGGGCTTACTACAGTAAGTAAAGTAAGGTACTCAATACATAGCAGAGTACAAATATTTAATATAGAAATGGCTTCTACAGGACTAGAATTGTTTTATATATATTGAGTGAAGGCGTGTGGCTGAGTGGTCAGAGAATTGGATTCGCAATCGTGAGGTTGTGAGTTCGATTCCCGGACCGGGTGGTGCGTTATGTCCTTGGGCAAAATGCTTTATTTTACGTTATTCCTTCTACCTGGAGTTGCGTCCGATATGGAAACGTTGTTTCCTCGGTCCGATTTGACGAAAGTCGATCGACTGTCTATATATATATATAGTGCCATCAACTGGTCCCACAACCCATCCGTGTTTGTTCAAGTGCCTATACATCGATATTTCGGATCAGAAATCCCGGGATAGTATAAGGGTTTAGAGTTTTCTCCCTTACATTAGGTAATGTTGTAGAATGTAATGGTGAATTTTACAATTTTTTCTAATTTCAAAAAAATATTTTCGTAACGGCACTATTTAAAACTGTATAATATACGAAGCCGTTTATAATGCTTTCAATAATTGTTTCTACTTTTGGCACAAGGCCAGCAATTATTCCAGTACATTACTGCTACTTTATTTTATCCACCCCATAAGGATGAAAGGCAAAGTGAACCTCGGCGGGATTTGAACTCAGACTATAAAGGTCGTAACACTATGCTGCAAAGTATGGCATCCGACCTTCTACCGATACTGCTAATCCCCCCGCCCATGCTTTCAATAATGATGGCATTGCATTTGAACGTATTTGATTTTAGTATATACTTTAGTATATACTAGTATATATGGCCCGGCGTTGCTCGGGATTTGCTCTAGGGTTCTTATGTATTTTATATATATTTATCCTTATCGAGCCTCGTGAAATAAATACGTTTGTTTATATTTTTTTTTATTTTGTATGCAAAAATACACGAATATATAATTATATATATATATATATATATATATATATATATATATATTGTTATGCTTTTGGAGGGTCATGTTGCCAATAAGAAACACACGCACCAGTTGCTTTCACTCCAATTTATTATAAATTAAATTTATAAATTTAAGAATTCATAAATTTCAGGTTGGTTGGTTGGTTCCATAACCGGACGGTTGTTCATATATTGTCAAAGTTCTTTCGTCACACATTCTGTGACCTCTTCAGTGACTGCAGATTCTTTGTTTTGTGTCTCTCCTTTGTTCTGTCCTACGCCATCTTGTTTTTGACACACAAAAACAAGATGGCGTAGGACAGAACAAAGGAGAAGCACAAAACAAAGAAAAGAATCTCCAGTCACTGAAGAGGTCACAGAATGTGTGACGAAAGAACTTTGACAATATATGAACAACCGTCCGGTTATGGAACCAGCCAACCAACCGGAAATATATGAATTCTTAAATTTATAAATTTAATTTATAATAAATTGGAGTGAAAGCAACTGGTGCGTGTGTTTCTTATTGGCAACATGACCCTCCCAAAGCATAACAATATCGGTTTCAACACGCGTTTTCAGATAAAGAATCTTGCTAAACAAATTCAGAAACGAAATATATATATATATATATATATAGAATTAGTATATTTACCAACATATGCGTACAGATGTACACTAATGCTAGAAAATACATAAGTTATGTCATAGTACCTAGGTAGTACTATAAAATTTTCTTATTTTACGTCTTTCATATAATTGTTCTGCATCCCCCTGCATAGAACCACCTAGGTACTATGACATAACTTATGTATTTGATAGCATTAGTGTACATATGTACGCATATGTTGGTAAATATACTAATTCTCTATATTTATCTCCAAATTATTTATTTGTTGAGCAAACTTGCCAAATCCACTGCTAATTCAGTGTAGTGGTAGTAGGCTCTTGTCATACTACCACCCCACTCCTACCGACTAGCCTCAGTGTCACGTGATTGATTCTTTAGAATCTGCCACTTGACCAGAGACAGTGAACTTTTTCAGTGCTATGGAATTTAGTCCCCGCTAGCTGTTCCATCCACTGAATTATTATTTTTATGAGTTCCTAGTGTCCGCGCATCGCCTGGGAACTTAGCTGAGAATAGACTCCCTGATGACGTAATGAATTCTCGATAGTTACATTGCGTAACTATATTTATCCCATTACAGAAACTAATTAGTTGGAGTGAAAATTTTAGTAAGTTGATTTTTAATTTTTAAAAATTTTCTTATTTTACGTCTTTCATATATATATATATATATATATATATATATATATATATATATATATATATATATATATATATATATATATATATAACAGTACAGAGAAGTACGGAATACCTCGGCCTCGGGATAGTGTCTATATTTTGTGCTTATAAAAAAATTCGTCGTAGATTACCAGGGGTTTTTTTTTCCGTGCGAAGAAAATCAATATTTTATCGCGAAATAAATACTTTTGTTTATATTTATACACGAATATATAATTATATATATATATATATATATACAGTGAGAAAATTTGCTCCGAACGAACTATCCATGTCCGAAGGAACCTGCAGCCGTAGAATCAGCCAGATCCATACAGTGATCATGTCTCGAGCTACCTGCTGGCGAAACAATTGTAACACGGAATAAACTGAGTCCAGATGCATCACTGATTTTTCGTTTTTTTATACTATACTATCCACACTCTACTCTGTATGAATATTGAGTGCTAATTTTGGCATACCGCCTATGGAAGCACCATAGCTACCATTATACACAAGTATATATATATATATATATATATTAAAATAACAGATTAAATTTTAAAGTTTAAGCAAAGAATCGCTGCTTTCACCCTTAACGGGATCTTCTGAAACTAAAATTTAAAAAATCAATCTGTGAACGCAGAAGTAAATATTTCGAAAAACGTTACACACTATATATATATACATATATATATATATATATATATATATATATATATATATATACACACACGCACTATAAATACACACACACACACACCGCGTCATTATGTTGTAATGCAGACAGCCAGACATACAGACAGATATTATAAGGGCGCAACGTTATATCTATGTATCTATCTAAAAAGGGAAAGACTAAGAATTATAGAGAGAGATCGCTAAATTGCATAATGCGGTCCCTAGGGCATTGAACATTTGAAATATTTTTTGCTCAAAACACTCACAGGACCATAAGTATTACATGCGTAAAGTTTGAAAATCGGTTGGGTGGTTCTCGAGTTTTAATGAGCGGACAGACAGACAGACATTCTCTGTTTTAGATATATAGATACCATATATACTCAGCTTACTGAATCGATGAATAATCATATAAACTGGGAAATTTGCTCTTTGATAAATTTGTGGTTTGCAAAAGAGAAACCCTATAGTTTATATTGATTACTGATACGTGGAAGTGATTAAATATTGTTGGCTGTACACCTTACTGGTGTATCACATGTGATGTTCGGGAGGGTCCTTGATTATTCCAGCGCCTTAAACTCGCTATCACCCGGAAATTTGAAAGAGTTACTGACGGAGATATATAGGTTGCGTATATTGAGGCTGGTGATTGTCACTTGTTTTTTAATTTAATAACATTTGATGTAAACGCAGAGTAAAAAAAATATTTTGAAGGAGTGTGGGGAGAGAGAGAGAAAGAGAGAGGGAGCAGTAGTTGGAAGAATAATGTGAAGATGAGAAGAAAGGGGAGAATTAAAGAGAGTGCGTGAGACAGAGAGGGGGGGGGGAGAAGCAGCGGGACCTTTCTTTTTACCTCGTCATCTCCACTTTAATTGTACGTTCATTCATTCTACAACCTTTTCTCCCATTTTTATCTTATGTATCATTATCACCATCATCATCATCTCCCTCTCTCTCTCTATTTCTTTCCTTTTTCTTTTTCTATTTATCCCAAATTGTAGAAATCTTATAACGAAACGGCCGTCTGGACGGAAAGAGATATCTATTTAATAATGTCTCATATAAAATAATACAACCAGTTATCCACGAAATACTGATTAGTTAGCAATTTATTTGTGCTCTCGCTGGGCTTTTTAGTTTTAGGATGGTTAGAAATTTTGAATTTAATACCTGTATGTATAACTTTTCAATTCCAATTACTTGTGCCAAGCTAACTTAGGTATGTAAATTTGGAGGGTTTGCTGTGTATTCTAATTTTTTGTGTATGAGTGGGCCTCCAAACCTGATGTGTCTCAGGCACACCAAGGTCTAACTCCAGCCCTGCCTATAACTCAGTAGAATGCAAAAATGTAAACAAGCAAGGTACAGATCCACCCACCCAACACCCGGCCTGCCTGAGCACTAAGTAGAGTGTGGGAATGTAAATAATCATCTGGGAGCTCAGTAGCTCTGCTTGAGTACTGACATGGCCTGTGAACACCTGAGTGATCAACCCTTGCTAGCAGGGATTGTTATATGAGAAATAAGATGAAGAGAAATCAACTCACGGTGTGCACACATGGTAGACAGCGCCACGAGGGCATTTCTATGAACAATTCTGTCTTCATTTTTCATCAATTCCAAAAGTGGTTCACAGGCATTCAGATCTAATAGGGTTTTTTTGTTCTCATCATCTGAAAATATAAAATAAAGGGAGATGGTTGCTTTTGACAGGAGGAGCTGCTGGAAGGTGGGCATGAGGACTCTCTATGTATAAACGATGATGATGATGATGATGATGATGATGATGATGATGATGTATGGCTGGTCTAACCTCAGTACCTGACAATCTATCTAACCAATGGAAGCAAGTAAAATAGGTATTGAATGGTGGTGGTGATGGTGGTGGTGGTGGTGAAGGAGGACATCTTTGTAATGACTTGTGTGAATGAGTGTGTGAGATTTGCTATGTTCTCTGGCCAGACACATAACAGGTGAACATCACACAGGAAAATTCAGTCCGGACATGTATGGAGAAGCAAAGGTAGGTCCCTTTGCTTCTTACGACAATAAATAAAAATAAACTACTTACTTTTAGCCACAAATCTATATATGGATTCACAAGCATGTGCCTGTACTTCAGTTTCAGAACTGGCCAGCATTAAAATAGCTGTTCTAGCTTGTTTAGCTTCAATCACTAATGGATCAAACTGAAATGATAATTATTTGTATTAGAAATTATTTATTTTATCATGCTTCATTGAATGTACAATTAGTATTGCCTGTGTGAAGTGATCATTCCTGCGCATGCGCGTTCGTACGGTTGTCCCTCCTGTTCCGTATAACCATGTCCATTACGAGCTGATCATCCGCTAGGGTGAAACAACTGTTCTCGGTATGGTGAACTAACTGTTGTGTAACCACTTATATATATATATATATATATATAATATATATATATATATATATATATATATATATATATATATATATATATATATATATATTAATTCAAATATTAACAAAATAGATATTCTTGTGATCAATTAAATTTTATTATACATATTTCAGAGGTACTGAATCAAATTCAACAGCACGTCCTCATCAGATAAAATAAAATGATACATGACATACCCTGACATGTTAGATGGTTAAGATTTAATCAAGGTAGTGATTAACTTAAGAGAAAACTCAATATTTATACCCTAATATTGAGAACATGAGAAAATGTAATAGAATCAATAGAGAGAGTGTGAGTAAGAAAAACATTGCCTTAATGCAACAGTTATGGAATTTTTTAAATTTGAAATACTACTATAGAGAAAATTATAGAGAAATACTGTAGAGAAAATTATAGAGGAAGACGTATCTGGAGTTATAATTTATTTAGTATTTAGCTTGAAAAGACAAATGATAGATAATTAAAGAGAGGGAGAGACAAAGGGGAGATCCCACTACATCTCTTGTGTACCCATTGTTTGCATTTGGAGCAGAGGATGGAGTTCCTACCTACACCTTTCCTACATACTGAGCATGGCCATTTCCCTGGGGGGGATCTGGGTTCTGTTTTCTCGTCTACTTACAAGGACCTTATTCTTTGTCAGGTTGACTTTGAGACCCTTTCTTTCTAGTCCCTGCTTCCATGTTTGGAATTTCTTCTCTAGTTCTACCATAGATTCAGCTATAAGTGCGAGGTCATCTGCATACAGGTGTTCCTATGGGCATCCGGTTTTAAACTCCTCCATTATTGCCTGCAAAACTATGATGAACAGGAGAGGGCTAAGAAAAGAGCCCTGGTGGACACCGACCTGTATGCTAACTTCCTTGCTATGGTCATTGCTATTCCTAACTTTGTTGACTGCTCCCCTATACATGGCTTGTACAGCTTTCACAAGCCATTCATCTACTCCTAGTTTTCTAAGAGCCCACCAGATTATAGCACGGGGAACTCTGTCAAAGGCTTTCTCCAGATCGACAAATGCGAGGTAGAGTGGCTTACATTTAGCTAGGTACTTTTCCTGTAACTGCCTCAGAAGGAAGAGGGCATCAGTGGTGCCTTTTCCTGGCACAAACCCAAATTGCATCTCATCTAGTTTCACCCGGTCCCTAATCCACTGTGCTATAACTCTTTCTGTTACTTTCTAGTGCATCACCTTTACCCTTGTAGCAGTTGACAATGATGCTGCTGCACCAATCCTTTGGTATGACACCTTCTAGTATTGCCTGGTTAACAATACGTGTGGTTATGGTGTGACCTACAGACCCAGATGCCTTCAACATCTCGGCAGCTATACCCGATGGACCGGTCGCCTTCCCCGTCTTCATATCTTTGATTGCCTTACTTACTACGCTGCTGTTAACTTGTACTGCTGGCCCCTCTATACTTGGGGTAGGGTCTCTTCTTCCCATGCATTCTCCTCATTTAGTAATCTATCATAATGGTTCTTCCACGCATCTTTCTTCTCAGCACTTGTGAGGACAAGCTCACCATTATCATTCCGGATACACTTCTCTCCAATGACATCACAATTCTCTCTGACACACTGCCTCGCAATCTTGAACACCTCCTGTTTCCGGTCCTCACGTTGCAAGACATGCTTGAATTTTCTATCCTCCGCTTCCCTTCTAGCTAAATATACTTGTCGCTTAGCTTCCCTCCTGGTCTCTATGTAATGTACCCTGCTTCCCCGTTCTTCCATTCTTTCCATGCCTGTCTCTTAGCCTTAACTGCCTCATCTACCTTATTGTTCCACCACCAAGTCACTCTCCTTCTGCCTGTGGTCTTGCTCCAACTACAGATCTCATCCGTCGCCTTTAGTAAGTTATTTTTTAGGAACTCCCAGTGCTCTTCTACATTGAATGTCTCTATCTGTTCTTCTTTACTGTCATAGGCGTTGAGTAAAAATCTTTAAATCTGTTACTGGCTGAGGGGTCTTTCAGCTTCCAGATCTTTCTTCTCCAAGTTGCCTTCTGTTTCCAAGTTCGTCTAGTTCTGACCGTGAAGTCGCTGGCAATTAAGTTATGTTGGGAGGTACATTCCTCACTAGGGAAGGCTTTTGTGTTTACGACCATCCATCTGTCACGTCCTCTGATGAGGATAAAATCTATCTGACTAGAATGCTCCCCTGATCTATAGGTGATCAGATGGTTGTCAGGTTTTTTGAAGTTTGTGTTACATATCGACATGTCATTGGCGTCACAGAATTCTAGAAGCCTGAAGCCTTCTTCATTTCTTGTGCCAAACCCGTGGCCTCCATGGACTCTATAGAAGCCGTCATGGTGTCTTCCTACGTGTCCGTTAAAATCTCCTGCAATGATTAGGAAGTCATTGTCGTTTGTTAGGGCAGTAGTGTGCATTAGGGACTCGTAAAACCTATCCTTAAGTTCATCTGGCAACCCCGATCGGGGTGCGTAAGCTGATATTATTGTGGTAATTGTTTTATTCAGGACTAGTCTGAGTTTAATGATTCTTGCGTTTACCCTGTTCACTGAGATTACCTTATCTACCCATTTGTCAGCTAGTAGGATACCTACACCACCCATCCCATTGTCATTTCCCACCCAGAAGAATTTGTAGCACTGACTTTTGCCTACAAGGACTCTAGCGGACTCTCCTACTCATCTAGTCTCTTGCACACAGCCAGCATACATCAATTTCCTTTCGCTCTAGCATCTCTACGATTTCACCTGCTCTTCCTTTCATTGTGCTTACATTGATAGTTCCAACTCAGAGTTTTGGGCATTTGCTGACATTCGGGGGAAAGGGTAAATTTTTGCGGGGGTGTGTGTATGCTTCCTGTCTCTGAATTAAAGCTTCGCATGGGGGCTTGGTAACTTGTGGATTCATATTCATTTATTAATTCGGGGTTGCTCTATTTATCTTCAGCTCATCTATACATAATGGTAATAGAATTCAGGGCTAGAATAATGATGGCAGGGTTTGTATATATATATGTATATATAGGGCCTTAAGCTTCACACTATAAATACATTATCTTTATAATGCATTTGTAGTGTAAAAAAGAAATATAATGATACAATGCTTACAGAATGAAAGCACAAACAAATATAATGTGGTGGAGCTTAATATCCTCTGGGGCTGGATACCCCCGTTTGCCCTATATATCATCCCACCCACACAAAACTCCATATCCAACTCCTATTTCCTTCATCTCCGTCAGCTCTGTAGCCAGGACCATGATCTCGAGACCCAGTCCCAACACATGGCCTCTCGCTTCATCCAGCCTGGATACGCCCCCTCCCCCCCTGCCACTGATCCTAGCTGCCCTTACCCACGCCCATGAAACCAACTACCACAACATTTACACCAGACCACTGCTCCTAACACCCGCCTTCCTTTCTCCCTCATCTACCACCTCACTTTTCCAGCGACATATCCTCTTTTGATTCCGCACCCTCTCTTCAGACCACATCTCTCTCGCTTCTTTCCAAACTTACCCACCACCGCCTTTAAGTGCACCTATAATCTCTGCGACCTTCTGGTACTGCCCACTTCCTCTATCTTTCTATTTCTTCTTTAACTTGTCATTCTATTTTCTGATGAAGGACTAGCGTCCGAAACGTTCAGACTTTTTTCCTACGTTCGTTTGTATTAGTCCAGGCCGGGTTAAACTTCTGATATTCCTGGGTCCTTCCAGTTACATAACAGAAACTTTGCAGCATGGGAGCAGTGATTAAAAAGTTGGATCTCATGTTAAGGAAAGTATTGTTGCATAACCTAATGCCTAGCTAAGCGTGAGTCCTTTTTCACCTTTAAGGATCACGAGGCCAATTTTGCTACTAACCCCACTTGTAGGCTGTTGAACCCAGCACAGATAGAGATGGGGCTAGTTAGCAAATCTATTCTTAGAGGACTAGTTAGGACCATCAGAAAGAAACCCAACTTGTCCCAATGGGACAAAGCTATATGCACCCAGTTCGGTATAGAGAACTTCTACTTGATGACCCTGCTGGATAAAGCGTTGGTTCACCACTACATACACCTCCGTCTATGACTTGGATAGACAACTCATTACCTACTGCAGAAAAACCCTCCTCGTCACTAATGGTGTCGTCTGGGCAAAATAAATCAACTACCTCAGAACTATTCAATGTCTCAATGGATTTGGTTGGATTATATATATTAGATATGCTGCACGTTAAATTCCAGGTCTTCCACACGGGTTTATACTGTGATAACGGTCTAATCCTATTGAGCCATAAAAGTAGTCATAACTATGACCGATTCAGGAAAAATCTGATAGCCATGTCACCCACCTACAGTCTTTAAAAACTTTGTTAAAAGCATCAGCACTAGGATTTCTCATCCTTCTTCCTACAAGGCTATTTTTGACAGAATGGCACCTTCCCATAACACTGCATTAGCCAACAGTGACTTCCCTGATAAAATTTTTTACTCCGCTTCTATTCACAGTACCAGCAAAAAGAAAAGTAGAAATTAAAAAATTACAGGATCGATAAAATAAAGTACCAGTAATGCACTGGATTAATTGCTGGCCTTGTGCCAAAAGTAGAAAGAATTATACATATTATTTCAATGTATAATTCAAAATAAATACAATTTAAACCACAAAAAATAACTCAGCAATAAAAAAAAAAAAGGAACAAAACGAAAAAACTCAGTGAATGTATATTTGATCATGAATTTTGAGACTGAAACATCTGAACTTTATTGGATGTGGCTCTTACATTAAGCAAGTTTGGCCACCCATGATAGATATGATATATACACATTACGTGTTGCTATCTGATCTCTTTGCAAGGTACAGGCGCATGTATGTATATGTATATGTATGTGTATGTGTGTATGTATGTGTATGATTATTGTAGATCATCTATACATATATATAAAACTATAGTTGTCTGTGTGTGTCCTTATTTTTGCAAAGTCTATACAAATCCACATTTCTACTCCGATTGACTTCAAACTTGCATTTATATATTCCTTGCGGTCTAAAGATATTAACTGCAGCTTTTATTTTTCAATTTTCTGTTGTTAAAGGGGTGTTAGGCGCCGGTTATTGATCTCTGTCGCGCCCTTATAATATCTGTATGTCTGGTTGTCTGCATTACGACATTATGACAAACATTGATGATGTATTATGTTTGCTATTTTCCGTTCATTGCCAGGGAACGTCTTCACGAATCAAAGTATCGTTTTCCTGTTTTCCTTCAGTTGCAAAGTTTTTCGAAATATTTACTTCTGCGTTCACAGATTGATTTTTTTAGTTTTCAGAAGATCCCGTTAAGGGTGAAAGCAGTGATTCTTCGCTTAAACTTTAATCTGTTATTTTAATATATAATATAATCGAGGCAAGCCAGCCCAGTTGCCACTTCTTGCCAATAAACATTAACCCTTTTTGCGCCATTCATCTAACTGTAGACCAACAAATACCAACTAAACGGAGCGTTGACAAGAACGATGGCAAATGAATCTTCGAGGTAAGCAGTTTCCTGCCAAGCTGTTAGTTCACGTCGGATTCTCTGCTACACCTTTTCGTAATAATACCGAACAACGTACTGCTGGTCACTCTTTCCTCCAAAAGCCATACAAAGTAGACATGTGCATTGGGCAGATGGATCTGGTGCAAATCTACACCATGCCTACGCAAGAAATTCGCAAGGGACTGCACCGAGAAGAATAGAGAGCAAGAGTAACTTAGTGGAGAGTGTGCGAATGAACTTTTGAGGTAAGTAGCCTACGCCTTACTGCTATTGCACTGGAACCCTCTGCCAACTTAACCTGTGACTTTCTCTTTCATATTTACTCCAATAGGCCAACAGAGGAGTATGAAAAGAAGGAGCTCAACAATATTTCTATAAACAATGCACGTAGACAGCTAAACTGTACTTTCAACTTCTTAATTTTCTCCAAATAAAACAAGTTTCCTGTCGGTATATTTTCGTGAGTTTTTAACAGGCACTCACAAATAAACGTTTCTCATTGGAGGTACTATTACCAATGTTCTTATCCGTGCAATGCCGGGATACACTGCTAGTACACATTAAATTTAATTTTATGTAAGACTTCCAAGTGGGTCAAAACACATCTGGAGTTTTCTTCCATTTCTTGCCAATGGAAATTTAGTTATCTATAAATTTTCTTTTCATTACTGCATGCCTAAATTTATTTTAATTTAATGTTTTAATCATTAACTCTTGACATCTTGTAATGATTTAACAGAAAATATATAAAGAATATAGGTTTATTAATTCAAATATTTACTGGTTGATCAATTGTTGTGAAAATTTCTAATGTGATGCAGTTATAGTGTTGTTCTGTACTTTTCAAGAATGTCTTTCTAATATGGTTTCAAATTGGTACATGATGTTAAGGGTTAAATGTAGTTTCACTGTTGACATAGGCAGGTGAAGGGATCTCATGTTTTTATTTATTTATCTATCTATTTAGGTCACTGAAAATATAAGGCATTTGCTTTATTTTTTTAAATAGAATTTTATTGCTTGCTAACTAAAAGAAAAATAAGGAAAATAAAGAATTTTGGTATGCAGCATCACATAGTCAACATAGATGAATATTTGGTCGACTGTGCTGGACCTGGGTGAAAACCACACTGTTTGTCAGCTATCTTAAACTCAACAATATCCCTACATCACTTTGATAGACATGTTTGGAGCAATGGCACTATTGTCATTTGCATGCTGTCCATCGACTTCAGTTGTCTATTCACACCCCTGGCCCTATTTGCTGGTGCATGCATGATCATGATCATGTCACAGAGCACTGCATGCATTGTCACTCAGCGTTACAGTGGAAGCAGTGCATTCCTTCATTTGTGTGGTGTGAAGGTTGGGTGGCAGCGTTCTTTGTTGTCGTGCCCATCACCCCTTGCCTTCCATTTCACTTCTTCATGCCATGCAGCACCTCACCAGTCGCGCATCCACATCATGATTTTCTTTTGAATGGGTCGTTTTCTGTCAATATAAGTTTATCACAATTTTAAATGAATTTCATTTTTTATAGTACTTAAATAAAATGTGGCTTTTTTCCCTGTGACATTTTTTTTTCCTGGAATCAATATGAACATGCTTAATATGGAAACCAGAATAACAGAAAAACATATTCTAGATTAAAGTAGGTCAACTAAGAAAAAAAAACATTAAGATATTTCCTGAAATGTTAAGATTACTTTTGAAAACCAAGGCAGGCAGCTGACAGTTCACATGAATGATAAACTACATTTCACAGGTAATGAGAAAAAAAATTAAAAAGACTTGTTAAATATTTTTTGTTTTTAGATTTTTAAATGGAATCCTATCTGCTTGCAATTTTAATTATTACAATAACTGCTTTGTTTTTTCTATGTTTGTGCTTATTACGTTGTTACATAATTCGTGAGCGAACATGCTTGAGTCATGCTGATCTCACTGGTAAAATAGCAATTGTAACTGGAGCCAATGTTGGTCTTGGTAAGGAAACTGCTCTGGAGTTATCACTAAGAGGAGCCAAAGTAATAGTAGCCTGTCGTAATCAAGGCAAAGGAGAAGAATGTGCTGCTGAAATTCATAGTCTGTCTAAGCAAGAAGTATTATTCTATAAACTTGATTTGGCATCATTGAAGTCTGTAAGAGAATTCTGTGAAATTATTATTCAGAAAGAACCACACATTGATATATTAGTGAATAATGCTGGAGTTTTCCGATGTCCATATACGCTAACAGAAGATGGTTTTGAAATGCATATTGGTGTGAACTATCTGGGCCATTTTTTACTGACAAATCTTCTACTGGATCTACTTAAAAAGTCTTCAGAAGCTCGTATTGTCTGTGTGGGAAGTTTCCTTTATACTAGAGGAAACATTGATTTTGAAGATTTCCACTGTGAAAGGAACTATAGCCGAACACTGGCTTATTGTAATAGTAAACTTGCCATAAGTTTATTCTGTCGAGAACTTAGCAAACATCTACAAAATAGAGGTGTAAATGTGTATTGTGTTAATCCTGGAATTGTAAGAACAAATTTACTTCAGCATTCTGTTCCTTCTTTCATTCAGTATATACAGCCCATATTTCCAATATTTTTAAATGCAAGAGAAGGAGCACAATCAATAATCAATTGTGCTATTTCAGAACAACTTGTTCAAGAAACTGGATTTTATTATTCTGGTTGCCAACGACGGCAATGGCATAATAAAGCTCTAAATGAAGATGTAGCAAAAAGACTATGGGAGTTTAGTAAAAGGTTAACTGGATTGCCTTAATAGGTATGTAAACAACAATATCTTCCATGTTTAATTTTCTTACCATATTTCTAATAGCAGATGTTGCTTATGATTTTCAAATAATTAATTTATTTAATTAAACCCTTTGTTTCTATATTTCTAATGGCAGGCACCGCCTATGATTTTGAAATAATTTTTAGAATAATCATTAATTTATTGAATTAATCTTTTTGTTACCATATTTTTAATGTTAGACACTACTTATGATTTTCAAGTATTTTTGAAAATAATCAAGAATTTGAAAAGATTTAGCAATATAACTAACTTTCTCATTATTGAGTTGACATTATAGAGTGGAGGATTAGCAGAATCATTAGAGTGTTGGTTGAAGTGCTTTGAAGCATCTAGTTATGATCCTTTATGTTCTGACTTCAAATCCCACCCAGGTCAGTTTTGCCTTTTATCTTTCCAGGGTCAATGAAATATTGTACCAATCAAGTACTAGAATAAATTTAATTGACTTCCCTTCCTCATCCAGAATTACTGGCTTTGAGCCTAAATTAAAAACCATTATTAAGTTGATACGTGGAACATAACAAAGGTTCTTACATAAAATTATGATGGAAGGTTTTTAGATAAATATAAACATTTAAAACTTTTTGTTACCATATTTCTAATGAAAGACTAATGATCATCATCTATGCACATTACATACTAGTGTAATCTTTTCTTCTGCATACTACATATGAGTTCTCTTATACTCAGTTTTCTCTCAAGTTGTCTGTGCTTTATTGTTCATATGCACAAACATTATACATCCAGTGGAATACACTCAATTCATTTCTTTGCTTTAGTTTTTATTTGTTTTGTTTTTCAAAATGGTGAAATTTTTTTTAAACATCTGCTCCATTTTCGGTACTATTTATGAACAATATGGACAGTGATTGAAATATTTTATATTGATTTCATATAAGTTCAAGTTTGCTTTTCATACTTTTAAGGTTGATAAAATAAAGTACTAGCTCAGGATGGCAGATTGGGAGCATTGTTAGTATTGAATAAGATGGTTTATGGCATTTGTTCCAGCTCTTTGCATTCTGAATTCAATTCCCACTATAGCTTATGTAAATGGTAGACTGAATTTATCACCCAAATATCACATCCCCTTGGGGGTCTTAAGTAAAAAGCATTTGGACTAGGTCTCTGGTTTAAAGACACCTCCCTCCCTCCCACTGAATCAACCTTGGAAACCCTGGAAGAAGAAGGTGAAAGTGATTTACTGGAAGAAGCAAGTAAATGTCCTTATTCATACACATTTCAATATAGTCATTGAAACATTCCTATTTCATCATCTTAATTTTATGTTTGTTTTTCTCCACTAACATGAATCCATTCCATTCTGACTCAGTGGTCTTCTGACAATAGAGTTGTCCCAGTTTTATAAGCCTATGTGGAATGAAAATCCAAATTCATTTAATTCCAACAGAAAAATGGAAATAAAATGAAGATGATAAGAAATACTTCTAGAGAAACAAGGACTAGGTCATAGTTTTTTGTTGATTCTCTTTCGACAAACCTTTTTAATCCTTTCAATTAATGAAAATGCTAGCATGTATATAAAATTCAAATAAAGAAAAACAGCCATGAAAAATTATGGACGAACAAAAAAAAAAGATTTTTAGAAATATATATTATTGCTCAAATTTCATTTTTGTATTCTCTCTCAGTTTAAACACAATAAAACTACTTTTGTCAGCTTTGAAAATTGTTCCTAAATACTGAGAGTAAGTTTATTCTTTAGCTTGTAACTTATCACTTTAACAATTAAGACTATTGTAGCCATGAGACCCCTTTCGGTCACGAATGACCATGGGATTTCCATCTAGAAAGTTTCCTCTCCAAGACACAAGTCCAGGCAAGATGTTTTTGTGGAAGACCAGCAGTCGCCCATACATGCCAGTCTGCCCTCTCCATT
Organism: Eledone cirrhosa; assembly: GCA_964016885.1. Taxonomy (NCBI): domain Eukaryota; kingdom Metazoa; phylum Mollusca; class Cephalopoda; order Octopoda; family Eledonidae; genus Eledone; species Eledone cirrhosa. Next base: position 356,791,785 of record OZ024741.1, read on the forward strand.
CCACCAATGTTGTCCAAGGGAAACGCAAAGGTCGATACAGCTTGGCACCTGTGACATCGCAACTCATTTCTACAATTGAGCAAACTGGAGCAATGTGAAATAAAGTGTCTTGCTCAAGGACACAAAGCATCACCCAGTCTGGGAATCGAACTAACAACCTCATGATTACAAGCCCAACGCTCTAACCACTAAGCCATGCACCATATAATTTATTATAATCAAAAATACATTTTTAAAAAATGTAAATTTAGCTCATATTTATCTAACTCAATGTAATTTTTCACTTTCAATCTTATCTGAAATTGTTTCAAATATCTGGGTCATAATTGTGGCTTTTATTAGTTTTTTTTTTTTTTTTTTTTCCATAATTGTAGCTGTTGTTTATTTTATACAAATAAATTTTAAAAAATAAAAATTAAATAAAATATTAATTTCAGAGCTGCTCAAGATAGGCTAAGATATGTGCTCTACTAAATGAAAACTCATGGTGTATTGGCCTAATTTTTGGTCTTTTATTCTACAAAATAGTATATTTTATTGACTTGTTTTATATTACAAGAATATCAATATCATATACAATCTACATTAGGTTTATGATTTACAAAAGAAACAAATCAAATCAATGTTGTGAGGGTGTTTAGCTATTTCACCACATTAACCTTTTAACATTTACATTACTCTATATTTGCCATTATATTTTTGTGATAAAGTAGAAAACAATTATATTTTTGTGATAAAGGCTTTATATCACATGATATCGAATCTACGAGATTTTGATATTATTTATTTTGAGAACAATACCTTAACATCAGTATGAGCGGCCAGTTACAGCCGGTTTGAACAGAAAGAGTTGGCCAGATATGGCCGGTTTAAATGCTAAAGGGTTAATCAAGCTATCACCCATGATAATGCTGTCTTGGCTTGTCTAAAAGGTTTTTAGAGAGCAACACCTGCATTACCTATAGTAGTGTGTATGTCTCCTCCCTTACTTTTTTTCTTTGACTTTTTTAATGATTTGTTTCTCTAGGCAGGAATAAATACTCATAATTATTCATAAAATGGGCATTAAAACTTTGCATTAAAAAAATTATCGTTTTATCAAGGAAAAATTAAATACTTAGTAGTTTCATTGCAATGTAACAAATTTAGTCAAGAGTCAACAAATTCTTCTGAATACCTAAGGTTTTATGTCAAACTACAAACCTGTATTAATCAAAATTAAAAGTTACTATTGAGTAAAAGGGAAAGTCAAGAGATAGATCTGAGTCAAGAGAAAATTTGAAAATGAATATTGAAAATTAAGATTTATATTTTGCTTATTTTGTGGATGAAGCCACCATGAACCATAAACAAGTAGTTGAAGCCTTGGGCTGGACAATAAGGAATCTGAGAGACAATACTTGCATAATGGGAGGTGGTTCTTGCTGGTGATTTCAGACAAGCTCTGCTTATAATTCCCTGAAGGACCCAAGCTGATTAGGTTAATGTCTGTCTGAAAACATCCTATCTCTGGCCCCACTTTCAGTGACTGAGCCTTAAAACCAATGTGTGAGTGCACTTGACTAGTAATGAAGGTATCAGTGAATTTGCCATCTAGCTACTTAAATTGGGAAATTGACTCCTGGAAAGGACACCAATGACCAAATTCAGTTGTCAGAACAAGAACTGATTGGCAGAGTTTTTCCAAACATTCAGATCAGACAATATGATCCCAAATGGCTCTGTAAACAAGTAAACGTTGTTGTGAAAGAAATCAAAAGAAAGTTACTGGACATGTTACTGAGAGAGAAAAGATGCTATAAATCAGTTGACACAACCACTTCCCAGGACCATGTTGTAAACTATCCAACTGAATTTTCGAACAGCCTTGATCTAACAGGAATTCAACCAAACAATCTGATGCCGAAGCTTGGAACATCAGTTATGCTACTTTGACCTCCCTTTGTATCTCCCTGCAGAATACTCACCATTTTCGCGTCTGGCCAGAGAGCATAGCAAAACTCACACACTCATTTGCACAAGTCATAACAAGTGTCTGCACTCTACTACAGCACACAGACCAAAGGAGAGACAGCCTGCACTTCCAAAGTGACATCACTGGTCCCTCGCTTCTGGCATGATTGCTCCTGCACATCCAGCTCCCTAGCCCCACAGTATGTATGTTGTGGGAGCCACTATAATTGTTGTTATACCTGATAGACACGATCCTACTGCCTTAGAGGCAAAGGTGGGTGAAAGCTACAATGTAAAAATTTAAATACACTTTCATAAATTACAGAAATGAATAAGTAAATACTTCATAATAGTTCATTCATGAGCCAATGCTCACTTTTTTTTTTATTTTATTTTATTTCATTTATAGTTTTCGAAATAGCCTTCGGGTGTTTGTTTGTTTTTTAATTTTATTTTATTTTATTTCGGAGGTTCTGGTTGTACAAAAAAAAAAAAAAAAAAGATAAATAAAATATTCTAAATTTATTTTTGATCCTACATTTTTCACTGACAACATACTAATGATTCAGCTATGGGTGAAACATTATTATGTTGCCTACAAAAGGGAGTATGTAGTATCAAAAATAATAGTATTTTTATCTGAACAAGCGATAATGAAAATTCTGCTAAATTTCTACTTTAGTGAAAATATAGTAATCCTATTTTATTGGTCAAATATTTTGTAATATGCACCAAAATATAGTTATTTTAATAAAATACTCGGGCATTGTTCGGTATTTCTACAATAAACTAATTAAAGGCTTTAAAAATTACCCCCAACCCGGCGTTTCTGCTATAATTATTTTAATACTATGTTATTCATATTATAATTCATTAGTATCGATATCACACAAACATATATACCGATAAATACGCACATCTCAAGAATTCATAGCTGGGTTGCGATAAATAATACAAATATCAAACGTAATATAAATTATGTACTTTTGTTATCAAATTAATTTCTTTCCTTTTTCTCGTTGATATAACTTGTAATTTTATGAATATTGATACTTTCCCGTGTTTGTTTTTCGTTCATACAGTTCATTCTAAATACAGTTAAACCTGTTGGAACACCGCTGACAGCTAGTCCAATCAACATTGCCAGCTTCAAGATTATAGGGGCTTATACGTGGTTGCTGAAATTGTTAGAAATAGCAGCCAAATATTCCTTAAATCACACTCTTATGAAGTTGACGTTAGACAGTGTATTCTTAGCCCTAAAAAAAATATAAGATGGTTACGGTTGGAAATCTGTTTGATCACAGAGGCTAAAGAACAGCACGATTATCAATGACGAAATCAATTAAGAAAATGAAAATATCTCGTCTGATTCACCGGATTCATTGCCTATGTGCACGTTAGGGCACCCTCGTCGGCTGGCGTGTGTGTGTGTGTGTGTGTGTGTGTGTGTGTGTGTGTGTGTGTGTGTGTGTGTGTGTGTGTGTGTGTGTGTGTATATATATATATAGGGGACCACGATAGATGAATCCGGTTAATCGGACAAGGTATTTTCATTTTTTTCAAACAGAATCAATTGTCAATGATACCTAACAACAGTTTCTTATGCGCGCTGATAAAATTACTGGACTATCCCATGGAGAAGAAATAAATGGAAAATCTAAATTAGTAAAAATAATATCCTCTTGCTGCAGAGGATCCGGACAAAACCATTCCAGGACACCTTTTTGACTACAACGCCCCCAAATTAAGTCGCAAATGAGGGTTGTTGGTTATTCGACAGCATTTTTTCAGAATATTGTTTTGTTGTTTCGTTTTCTTTTTCTTCTCAAAAGTTCTTTTGAACAAAATAATGAAAGTAATGTAATACTGTATAATGGTTTCTGATTTAGGCACAAAGCCAACAATTTTAGGGGTGGGAAAAGTCGATTAAATCTATCCCAGTGCGTTGCTGGTACTTTATTTTATCGACCCCGAAAGGATGAAAGGCAAAACTAACCTCAACATTAGTTATCTTACTGTTTCACTTACTATAATTAAACGAAACTAAAAATTAAATAATAAATTAATCATTTGATTTTTGTTTTATAATTCTTCGTTTTCAAAATTGTAATTATTACGTATTTATTTAGTTTGTTTTTTACAACGGGGGTTTCTGTCCCACATTACAACATAAACATGGGATTGAATGCACCAGAGGGGTTTGTGCTATTCTCGTGCTGAATTATATAATTACCACAACCGATGACCAATTATTACATAATTTTGGAATGATTTAAAGGAAAACATGTTAAAAATGGAAGAAGATTCTCATTCCACTGACAGAAATAAGAGTTTTTGTCGAATTATTTATATATATATATATATATATATGGATTTGTTAAATAAATACATTAAACATGCACTGCATTAAGGGCTCTATACAGTATATAGAGTCAATTGATAACTATATATATGTTACCATCTTGAAGTCAGTATATTTACTTACATATTAATTGTTCTGTATATATGTACAACATACTAGTAGTTTCTCAATCGATATCAATCCTGTTATACACCGTTTAAACTTGTATACATATAAACTTCTTATGTCCTTCCATTAGTGAATTTTGTGCATGTGTTTGTTTGATTACATATTTCATTATTGTTTTACATATTTCAATAGTTGATTTAACAAAAGTGGTTTTCTTCTTCTGTGTTGATATATGTACATACAGATTTTCCGAAAGCTCAGAAACCGTCTCCATAACAGCTGGTGAAAGCGACAACAACAATGACAACAACAACTGCCACAGTAGTTGTGAGAACACCCATCACAAAAAAGAAAAATTTTTGCATGCTAAGCATCCTGACATAAGCTGAATCATAATGGTCGACGAAGACAAGTAGTACTCCCATGACAAACATTAGGCTGAAAAAACAATTCCAGCTACAAAAATGCGATATCTTCTCTGGTATACTTTTGTCCTTGAAGTCTGAGTTTTTCGATTTGTCATTCTCAGAATCATGTGAACCTTCTTTACCAGCCGTATCAAACTCATTTCGACCCGAATCTTCATTTGTATCATATTCTACAAAAGCATTTGGATTGCTTTCTTCATCGATCGAAAAAGTGTTTTCATCTGGTTCACTACCGAAATCTTCGTAAAAATCCGAACGGCCATACTGAGAGCCATATCCCATAGGGTTCCGTTGATGAAGATAAGGGTGGTATTGATCTGTCATAAAATCCATCTTGATATCGGCTGTAATTGTTAAAGGTTTGATCAAATATCAAATAATTAGCAATGCAAAACCTGTTTGCTGTAAAGAGACAACCCGAGGTATTTTGATTTTGACGGTGTTCCGAAATACGTCTCTTGTTTTATATACGACCGTTTTACTCTCCTCTTTTACTCTGCCCCTTCCAAAATTTCATCAATAAATATTGACATATTAAAATTTATATACAGTTTCTATTTATTAATCACACCTCAAATTATATGTAAATGTTTACATTTGCTAAATGAAAATATAAGAGAAGAGCATTTGATTTATATTGATTTAGAATCGAGGATTATATTTCTTGCTTAGAATTCGATATGCCGAGGAAATAATTTATCGAAGCTTCCAGCAGATTGACTAAATTATATGAAATTAATTTTTTACGAGTAAAATTAGAAGCTAGACATTAAAAAAATTAATACAATACATTTTACAAATTCCGATAAACGTTACATTTTTTTTTTCTCTTGTATGCCTAGTTATAGAACAGAGATCTAGATATATGATCCTACTGTTTATTAAAGACTCTGGCTTGTGGTAATTTTCTTTTCTTTTGTAAATCCTATTTATTATTTAAGATGTGTTTTGTATGTACAAAAGGGTGTAATATTTTCCACCATATATATTTAAATGAAATGAAAAGGGTGTGGGGAGGCCCATACACATAATTAGACACCGCAACATGGGGCGCTGGATTTTCCCCCTAATAATTTTTGAAGCAAAGAAACATATTTGCGGCCTTGTCGCGGGTGGCAGTGAGGCTAAAGCACCCCACGATTATCACCTAACACCTCGACATAGCGGGCCACCAACAATGACAAGAACATTGTTGTTAGTGGCCAAGCTCTCCCAAAACGTCTCGAAAACCACAGACTGAAGAAAATACTGTAGTAACCTACAGTGAAATGTTTGTCAGTACGTGCTAACACACGGTAGGGTCCAGAGTACGGTTGTGTGAGGGGTGGAGTAACCGCATCGTTTCTGACGAATACATGTGTCCACGAGGCAATATCCCTCGGGACTGCAGCTTTAATAGTTTGTTTCCTAGTATTCATGGGCGGTAAGTCCTGAAAATAGGAGCGCAAACGAGATACGTAGGAAACAGGGTCCTGAAAAGCAAGATCAACAGGGGCAAGCATTTGCTCAGGCAACGCTAGAGGAGTACCATACAGTAATTCGGCCGGGGAGAACCCAAGGTCCTCCTTTATTGATGGCCGAATTCCTAACAACACAATAGGAAGGTACTCGTTCCAACGTTGAGAGTCTGGATAGGCGCGAAGAGCGGCCTTTAATTGGCGGTGGAATCGTTCCACCATTCCGTTTGAAGCAGGATAGTAGACTGTGGTCCGAATCCGTTGAGCGCCAATGATCTGTGTGAGCTCAGAGAAAAGATGAGACTCAAATTGTCTACCATGGTCTGGGGTGACTAGTTGGTACCCCAAAGCGGGTAATCCACCCTGATACCAGGGCACGCGCTACAGTCTCAGCAGTTATATCTTTTAAGGGGATGGCTTCAGGCCATCGCGAAAAACGATCGATACAGGTCAAGAGGTACGAATATCCACTGCTGAATGGCCAAAGTCCAACGATATCAATGTGGATGTGTTGAAAGCTAGCATCTGGAGTACTGAAAGTACCAAGTGGAGTCCGGATGTGTCTGTGGACATTAGATCTCTGACACTGTGTGCAGGAACGGCACCAGACAGTAATTTCTCGCCTCATATTGGGCCAGAAAAATCTAGCCGTTATAAGCTTTACTGTGGTAGAAATTCCTGGGTGAGAAATGCTGTGCAAAGCAAGGAACACAATTCGACGGTGAGTCTCAGGAACAAATGGCCGTGGTGAATCCGTAGATACATCACATAGAATCTGCCTGTCGGTGGTCGACTAGGGCAGATATTTGAAGATGCAAGTCGCAAATTCGGCAGAAAGAGTATCCAACGATTGGAGTGCAGGTTGGTCAGCAGCTAAACGACTTAAGTCGATCTCCTGGGATGACGAGATGGAGCTGATTGGCAAACGTGACAATGCGTCTGCAGCTATGTTATGCGAACCAGCAATGTGCTGGATATCATTTGTAAATTGCGAAACGTAATTCAGGTGCCTTGTCTCTCTGGGTGACTATCTGTCGGCTTTAGCCCTCAAAGCGAAGGTCAGAGGTTTGTGGTCGGTTAAAACAGTAAAATTTCTCCCCTCAAGAATATGAGAGAAATGTTTCACCGACAGATATATGGCTAATAATTCCCGCCCAAACGTGCTGTAACGCGTTTCTCCTGGTTTCAGCTTCCTCGAGAAAAATGCCAAAGGTTGTTGGTTTCCAGCGTTGTACTGCTGTAAAACTGCTCCCACAGCGGTATAAGATGCAACAACACAAAGCGAAAGCTTGGCCTCTGGTACCGGGTGGGCTAGCAAAGATGAACTAGCGAGTGCTGTCTTGGCAGTCTGGAAGTCTTTAAGTTGTCCTTGTGTCAAGGAAATATCCTCATTCTTCTTACGACGATTTTTCAAAATGTCAGTAAGGGAAGATAGCAAATTAGCACAATGAGGAACGAAACGCCTATAGAAATTGATTAGGCCTAAGAAGTGACGCAACTAGTGAAGTGTAGTAGGCGGAGGTAAATCCTATATGGCTTGAACTCGCTGAGGGAGCGGCCTAATACCTTCGGCGTCGATGAGGTGGCCTAAAAAATTTAGCAAAGTGTAACCGAAAACACGCTTTGCGGGATTCACACGAACGCGGTAATCCTGAAGTCGCCGAAATAAGAGATGCATGTGGCGCATATGCTCTTCCGGAGAGGAACTAGCGACGAGAAGATCGTCTATGTAAGCATAAACGAAGTCCAGACCACGAGTGACTTCGTCTATGAACCGCTGAAAAGTGCTAGCGGCGTTCCTGAGTCCGAAAGGCATGGTAAAAAATCCGAAGGATCCGAAAGGAGTTGTAATCGCCGTTTTTGGAATATCCTCCTTCCTGACCGGAATTTGGTGGTAGGCTCGCACTAAATCTAGTTTTGAGAAAATCTTACACCCCTGCAATGAAGATGCGAAATCCTGGAGAAGGGGAATGGGATACCTATCCGGGTCTGTCATAGCATTTAACCTCCTGTAATCCCCAGTGGGTCTCCAGTCGCCGGAAGTCTTGGGCACCATGTGTAACGGTGAAGCCCAAGGGATCGTAGATGGGCGAATAATGCCCAGCTGCAGCATATGGTCGAACTCGGACCGTGCTGCCTTTAATTTGTCCGCCGGTAAGCGACGTGGACGCGAAAACACTGGAGCACCGGTGGTGGAAATTAAATGTTCAGTTGAGTGTGTTGGCCCAGTGACTCGAAAATTTCCATCGGTGAGCTCCGGGAAGGAACCTAACAACGAATGGTAGGCGTCTCCAGCGGCAGCGATGAAGAATATGGGGCTGAGTGTTGGAAAATTGGCTTTCCGGCCACGAATTGAAAAACGGGTGATGTCATCCACCAGGCGTTGGCCACGGACGACCACAGTCAAAGAGAAGTTGTGGAGGAAATCCGCTCCTAAGATAGAGTATGGCAAATCGGCAACCGTAAAAATCCACTTAAAATCCCTACGAAGATTTAGGAATTTGAGAGGAAGCGAGATTTGTCCGTACGTCTTTATAGACGAGTAATTAACGGCCTGCAGAGTAACGGATGACTCCATGGGGGTATCTTTCAGGCAATGGACCGGCCAAATACTACAGGAGGCTCCTGTATCCACAAGGAAACCTTTTCCCGACATAAGGTCCTTAATGAAGAAATGGCGGTTTGGTGGCTTTATGTTGAGGTCAACTGCCCCCATCAGCGGACCTCTTTGGCGTTTCCCGCCTTATGAAACGAGCAAGGTTGCACGCAGCGGTTCCCGCTCTCGGTGAATCGCTCATGGTACCAGCATAAAGATGAAGCTGGTGACTTGGAGTGGCGTCTAAAAGATTGAAATCTCCCGCGGCTGCGGAGGCGCGAACGGGCACCACACCAGACCTTAATCTTCTAGAGCTCCAGGGTGATTTTCTGAATGGCCCTCTGCATCGCCATAATAGCTGAGCTCTCTGTAGGAACTGCCGCGCAGATGGCATGACCAGGTGTGGCCTGAGCTGGTTGGGAAACAGCGGCAAGGGCTTCGCTGCCTCCAGCACCCGTAATTTCGAAAACTTTGTCCGCAGAGGCGGCAAGCTGATCCACCGTGCAAGTATCCCTAATGGGGGCCAAAATTGCCTGTACTTTGGTCGGTAGGCGCGAGAAGAACAACTGCCTCAAGATGGCAGTTTCCGCTACCAACCCCTCCGTTAGGTCCTTCATTCGCCTTAGGAGGTTCGATGGGATGCCATCACCGATATCCTCCAGATGGACCAGAGCCCTAAACCTTTTTTCTGCGGACTGTGCAGTCCGGCTGAGTATTTCAGCCTTCAGAGACTTGTACGTCGCGTCGGTGGGTGTCTCTAACACCAGGTCCTTAATCGCTGGGATAAGTGCCGGCGGAATTGCACTAAGGGCCAGAGGATGTTGTTGTGCCTCGTCAATTCTGTTCGCCTCGAAAAATGCTTCGAGTTGGGCGAACCATAACCTTACGTCGCCCGTGTACATAGGTAGAACAGAATGAGATGCCATTGGTATACCGTAGGTAATCTGCCAAAATAAAAATCGTCTCTGTTTGGAAAAATGTGGTTGGTGTTTCACTCCGTCAGGGTCACCATTTTAGTGGTTGGTGTTTCACTCCGTCAGAGTCACCATTTTAGTGTAATGTCTACGTAACTATAACCACTAATTTTTATAAAGAAAAGGATAAGATATTTTTATATAACACCATGTCGAATGAGAGTTAATTCCCATTACAAAGGTAATGATAAAACGTAAGCAGTTTCTCGGAACGAGTATCAAATATAAGTCTTAATTTTTTTATTGTAGCTCCATGTTATAATTGTTGTAAACAAATATTCTCGTACATAATTAGGTATAGTCCAGATCCATGATAGGTGGTTAGATAAAAGTTAACATGCTTGTCTTCAGTGTTGTCAGTTCGAAGGAAGGCGCCAAAAGAGAAAATTGCCTCACGTTCTCAAATATATAGTCCCCAGGGGGACGCAACTCCATTTAGTACATGGATCTGCCACTGGGAGTCGCGACCGTCACAAAGGGACGCAGCTCCTATACTATCTGCCACTGTGAGTCGCGACCGTCACAAAGGGACGTAACTCCTATACGTGCTGAGTTACAGCCGTAAGGGGCTGCTACAGTATCCTCCTCCAGACGCTAGGCGAAAAGCCCGAAGGTAACTGTAGCGAACCCACAAGCATGGGCTTCCAGCACAGGCATGAAATATTAACGCAAAGATACAGGCATGAAATGGTAACGAAAAGGTACATGTATAAATCAGGCATGAAATGGTAACGAAAAGGTACATGATAATACAATAAAGAGAAAAACAAAAAAAAAAAGTTTCATGTGGCCAGTTCACATGAAAACAGTTTGGCAGAGTTTTTTGGGCCAGTAGACTCTTCGACCGGAACGGGTTGTGGTCTTGTATGTAGGTGAAGGTGGGACAGAAGGAGCATGTGTATGCACAAGAGAGAAAGATTGGGGTATTTGTGGCTCGGGTGTATGAGCGTCATTGTATTCCCCTTTTAGTCTATCCACCGAAATTGTCTCTCTGGACCCCTTAATGTCTACAGTTACCTTCGGGATTTTCGCCTAGCGTCTGGAGGAGGGTACTGTAGCGGCCCCTTACGGCTGTAACTCAGCACGTATAGGAGTTGCGTCCCTTTGTGACGGTCGCGACTCCCAGTGGCAGATCCATGTACTAAATGGAGTTGCGTCCCCCTGTGGACTATATATTTGAGGACAATCAAGGCATCACTCTCACTTCCTTCGCCGCAACAAGAAGAACACCTCAGACCTTGTCAAGAGATGACTCCTGTCTCACTTCCTGCGCCGGCAGCCTAAAGAAACACTTGAACCTTACCAAGAGAAGATTTCTGTTCTTCTCTACGCACTCCAGTCTGGGAGTTGTGACCAACTGACCATCAACATGTGGTAACAATTATTTATATTAATTTATTTGACTTCTGTGAAGTAAAACCATGTTTCAACACTCACCTGCAATTATTGTCATTCTTGATAATATATATACACTGATACTAATATCCTAAAATACTTTGCCCATAATTCCTGGCATTTTAGAATTTCATTCTGTTCGGCTAGGGATGCAACGTTCAAGATGTGGGAAAGAGCGCCGTGTGACATGATATAAAGAAACTGAAAGACTTTGAAAGTCAGTAGTGGAAACATATTCAAGTATGCAGGTGCACACATACACATATATGTACCTCTCGGTTTCAGCTGGCTCCAGCTGACAGTACCTGATATGGGTCCTTATCCAGGGTTATGGACCCCGCCCCCTTGACTTCGAAACGCTAAGTTGGCTTTCAGCCCGTGTTGAGAAGGGAGGGAGTGGAGCACGTGGCTAGTAGCCTTACTTCCATTAAATCAAACCTTCAATAAGAAACGACGAAAGTCGCCTAATGCTCCACGGGAAGCAAAAGGAACAGTAGCAGCAGAAGCAGAAGAAGAGGACTCCTTAATTGCCAAATCTGTTTATATATGAAGCGAAGTTTTTGGCTGTTGTGGAAGAGGATGATAAACATGACAAATACCAGTAATTTTGGTTAGATATATAACTTTGATTCACTTCAGCAAAAAGCAAAAAGAATATGATGGTAGCACTCACAAATGAATGTGTTCAAAAAGGTCTCTGTTTGTGCTGGAGAATGTTTAATATGCTATGCTCGATTAAAAAGTGACAAGCTGTAGTCAGACAGTACATACCAACATAGGTAGTAGTAAGCAGTGGCAAGTAAGCTGTGTTGTCTATATGAAGAGGCGGATGACTTTGTGTGGTTGAAGTGGCGACGGAAGAATTGTTGTCGGGTCCTTGTCGACAGGGCCAGATTTTTTGTTTGTTTTTTGTTAAGTGCTACTAGCTTGAGCAGCCCGAAGTTATCCTTCTCTTCCGGGGAACCAGGGTCGAATGACCCAAAGAAAAACCTATCTCACTTAATCTCAAGTTGGTCAGCCTCTCCAAACCACTGATGCCAACCGAGATAAAGAGAAATAGCAGCCAGATGTCAGTCGCGAGTCAGTATGTGCGAAGAGATTTCGCTACATATATATCTGCAAATTTCTGATGGTGACCACAATGGAGGCGATCGACGCAATCTCTTTACAACTCTTATGCGGTTGCACACTTTGCTAAAATTAGCAGCCAAATCTATTTCAAACCGTTACATATCGCCCTAAAAAAGAGAAAATCACTTTTCAAATAACGAATTTGGTGAATGGTGTAATCTGAGATGGTGTGTCGAGACAGAAACAATTACTTCGTGGAAAATCATTTTAACTCTTTAATAAGACGAACGGAAATAAAACCACAGTAAAAAGTCGCTTTTGGCCAAAAAAAGGTTTAGGAGGATTGGCTGAAAATTTCATAGGATGACTATGAAGGAATGTTACTAGCACTGTGAAATCTTCTATGCTGTGAAATCTTCTTAACATTGTTTCTTTCTAGGGACTACGTTGAAAAATAAACCTAATTTGGTCATTCCATGAGAGTATTTTGGCCAGCCTATGAACTTTTCAGCTGACCCTAGTAAACCAGAATGTATGTGTCTTTGATGTATTTCCCCCTTTATATCTTTATAGTTATGTTCTACTGTTTTAAATAAATTAACTTTGTTAATGATATGTAAATGAAATGTGACTTTTTCCAGGATTCTTAATAACACACAAAATCTGTTATATTCACTTTTCGTATATTTTTCTACAGTACTGTCTATTATAAGGCTTTAAACAGTTTCGTCGCACTTTATAGTAGACTACTGTGAAGAAATAAACTGTCGAAGAATCTAACTCTAAAAACAATCTGACGTAATAAAATAATCACAAGTGAACATTTATTTCAAGATTTTCTTTTTGATTTTTTTTTTTGTGCTGTTGCCCAAGTAATTTGAAGGGTAGATATGGCCAACAAGGTAAAGGAGGGGCGAATATGGGTGTGGAGGGTGACAGTGTTAGGAAGGTAAAGTAGAGGAGTGGAAGCTAGATGTCGGTTATTGGTGAGAGAATTGTGGTGGTGGTGAGATCGTAGTGTCTTTGAGTTAGACACTTTATTTCACGTTGCTCCAGTTCACCCAGCTGGCAGAAATGAGCCGTACCTGAATTCAAAGCCAGCATTGTCTCTCACTATGTCACAATGAATCTTTCCGAGAACTACCAATAGGACGATAGGATTGTTCTTTAATAAAGTGTATAATAATATTGTATTAAATGTCTGTATATCTCTAAATAGACAGTTCTTGTCTTATAGTTGACTGACTCAACATCGGTACCCCAGTGGTGTGGGCACTGGAGGAGAGGGAAAACGCTTTCTGGTCTGTGGGCTCCCTTGTGTATGCCACATCGTGAAACCAGCAGACGGAATGGAGAGAACGTTGCTCTGGATGATGGCGAGGGAGAGGTAATATTAATTCGGTCTGTGTGTTGTCAAAGGGGCGAATAGCAGACTGTGTATAGCCGATCGACAGCGTATATATAGTAATGGTTTGTTCCTTTAAAAATAAGCACACGGCCCTTTACAAATGTTTTCTTTTTCAGACAATTAACGCATGAGTCTCCCACAAGGTAAACATTATCTAAGTTGATGTCTCTGATATTATAGGTCAGTCTTTTGATGGTCGCGTGGTAGTCGGAAAACATTTCGTTCATTACAGCTATGCCTCTTTCGTTAAATAACAACGAAAACGTAAGAAAACTGAACACAGCAAAAGAAACACAAAATGAACAACGCAGACGAAATGTGTAGGAATTTCAAACTGATTTGGAATAATTTGCCTAATCTTAAAATATAAATACAAAATATGATATTATTTCAACCTAATACGATTCAAAATAAATATACAATTTAAACAACAACAAAAATATTGGTAAATTTTTACTATTACACCCGTCTCACTTTTGGTGTGAAATTTGTTTTTCTTATTTCTTACCTTTGATGTGTTAGTTAACAAAACAAAAAACAATCAAAACACAATAATTGTTTCTACTTTTGGCACAAGGCCAGCAATTACCTACTGCATTACTGGTACTTTATTTTATCGATCTCGTAAGGATGAAAGGTAAAGTTAACCTCGGCGGGATTTGAACTTAGATCGTAAAGGGTCTAAATCTATGCTGTAAAGTATGGCGTCCGTTGAAGGTTGTATTTGTTCAAAACACGTAAAAAAATCATAGGAAAAACATAATTTTCACCTCCAAAGAGAAATGGGTGTAACAGTAAAATTAAACAACACAAAAAAATTCTGAAAATGGAAATAAAACTATAAGATAAAAGTCAAAGATAAATGTTTAAACAGGGATTTACGTGTTTTCAGATTTGTTTATTCTTCTTATATTTTTATAGACATGTTTCCACTGTTTTAAATTATTTACATAAACGCGAACACAGGTACAAACGTGAACATAGATTCACACAGCTTCGGGTATTTTGGTAGTTTTTTTTTTTTTTTTTTTAGGTGGGGGAAATCGAAACAAAATTTCACAAATGATTGAATCCTACGTTTACAACATATAAGCTAGGAAATGTTTTGTTAAAAAAATACGCCCCCACTCCCAATTGCGCACATCGAAGGCAGGTTGTGCAAAATGAAAAAAATAGATTTTTTTTTCTTTTGCTATATTCTTAATTTTCGATTTAAAGAAAGAAAGAAAAAAATCGAAAAATGTATTTATCTTTGCCCAATAGAGTGATGTTATTCCAAAAGCCTTTCGGAGGAACCCCATTTCAGCCGCTTGTATTCGCAATCGTAATCTTTCAGTCATTACCCAAGATTCAAAATCATTGATAAGAGTAAGTATGAACACCAAATTGAAGATAGCAATTTTGGCTTTTAAATCTAGTTTCCTTCTGATAAGCGAGTGCTGAAGCTGACGCATTAATTACTACACCAGCTCAAGTAATTCTTGTATTTAATCAAGCCTCCTGCATTCCTCCATTTGTGAAAACTACCCTGAGATAAATGGTGTCAAAAACAAGTAAAAAATTATGGCCAGTTAATATTGCATTACGTAGATCTAACAAAACTCAAATATGCCCGGAATTGTCACTGTGCTTGCCAAACATATTCACTCCTCACTACATGCCCACGTTCTAGTTTTTATTAATGTAAGTATCCAGAGGCTATTGAGCCTCACCAAGGTTTTTTTTATACTTCGGAATTACTTGTCGATTCCTAAGTTGCTACATTTCATCAGAGTTAGTCCCTCTCACAGATACTCGTCGTTTCTCCAACGCTTTGACGACTTAATTTTCAGTGAACTCGAGGGCTTGGTCAATGCCAGACTCTCTCCGGAGTCCCGCGATTAGGCTGCCTTGCCCAAACGGTTTGGAGGTCTCGGTCTGCATAACTGTTCGTCTCTGTCGCTACCTTGCTTTTCTTTCTCTATTCCTGCTTGCTCCCTTTTAGTAGGTAATA
>OZ024741.1:356812532-357085032 GCA_964016885.1 Eledone cirrhosa
AGAAATACACGCATATCTAGCTCTTGCACATGCGCTGATGGGCCCACACTTAAATACACAAACCATCACTCAACAACACAAAATAAAATACATACAGCCAGTACAAAAGCAGCTCGTCTTGCACAAACCCAAGCTGCACATCCAACCCTTAAGCCACACATGTTTATTCCATAACACCATTCCAATACAGGTGTTAAAAAGACAATACTCATCCAAGCACCCCATTACAGAACTATCAATATCTAATTACACGCGGGAACCCCCAACTCCGGAGCACACATAGCTGCCCAAGACAAACATAGGCCCACTATATTGTATAACAAATAGTAATTACCCACACCACCTATTTCTCTATATGTATATGAAATATCATCACCACCCACAAACAACCACTGATGCACACACACCTGTAGACAGGTACAAATACGCGCATGCACACAAGCTCAATAAGTACCTTATATACACACACACACCTCTTGACTCCGTAGTACTAGAACTCATAGAAATTAAAAATATTAAGATAAAATAAAAACGTATTAACCCGCCTGTAGTTTAAAGTGTTTTAAGTGCTTAGCACAACAACCAGTAACAGTTATAACTCTAATTAAACAAATAGTAGCATACATACTAATATAAGTGCCATATACACCCCACATATGCACCCACAACTTCTCCCCACACACGTATTTAACTCCGTAGTACCATAAGCAATCCAATTAAAACGTGTTGTTGTTTTTTAATCAAATGTATACTTCTGACTGTAGTTTAAGGTAATTTAAACAGTAACAAATACAAAAATAATTCGAACGAATAAACCCACTCTGCGATCTTTGGAGATAGCTAAGAAATAAGTCCTCTAGTTGACAGTTATATTTAATTTGTCAATGGATGAATGGGCAACTCTTTGATCAGTGTGACCTGCAGCTGGTTGTCTGAAAATCGCGACAAACATGCCTGCAGGCAAATATACATACACACACACCCTCATATATCTTCAATAAATACAATTCTACCTCCTCTTAACAATTATTCTATCTTAAGTGGAACATACAGATACACACAGATGCGCACATAGACACACACATACATATTCACACTTACTACACACCTACACACACCACTCCCTAAATAAATTCAAATATATAATATATATATAAATGTTTGTATCTGTATCTATAAAATACAATCAATTCATTCTAAAACTTTTCTGCAACATTTCATGAAAAATATTTGCAATTTGTTGGATAGTTTATACCTTTATATGGACAAACCACACCCCTGATCATATGGATAGTCAACTGTGGGGCCTTTCGACAAACAATCTGGAACTAGCTGTTGAAACGGCAAGTGCTCAGCTGTCGGGTTCTGACTCTTTAAAATATTGCCATACTCTACTACCCCAAGTATCGAGTACTCTGTTGAATAATGGTCTAACTAGTTCTATCTTTATATATATATACTAGCTGGCCCGCCTGGCTGGCGCCGGCTAGGTATACCCGCATTTTATCTTTTCAGGAATCCCCCTCCACTTCAGTGCAAATATACCGCACGCCCTCTCAAGTCAGCGAGGGTGGGAGGGAAGGGGCTAACGTGTTCTGATGTTGGGTTTGAATAGTTTTTAGGATTTCCCAGTTCAGCAGCCAGTACGTTAAAGAAAATAGATAGTTACAACAATAAAGGCTGAACAGAGAACACATTTTTTAACAATCAATAATCTCTACAACCATAATGGAAATTCCAAGTAACAGAAAATACATAAATTACATTGTTAGAGTCTCAGAGTATACAGTTTTTTGTTTGGCCCTCGGGAGCAAAGATGAAGAAATTGTTTGGCGAGCTCACCCTAGAGCATCCTACATACAATTGACCATAGGAGAATCACTGATTTCGTTGCTCGTCTCGCGGAGAAGCTCTGTAGACGTTGAGCTCTGGACACTCCTGTCAGGAGCAGGTAACCTGTAGTGACCTAGAGGCCTACCACTAATCTCCAGGACACTGTTTTCAAGACAAATGAGCGCCTCATTGAAAACGACATCGTATGTTACGTTTGGATTGTGTCTACGTGTGCGGTGGAGGATGTCCTCAGCTAGACTTTCGCGGTGGTTGTTCCACAGTGCGAGAGGGTCGGCGAGATCGCAGTTGTGCAGCATAATAGCAAAAAGTTTTCGCAGCTGAGAAGGGACTTTAGCAGTTGCTGCTTCTTGCAGGGTGAGGTGCCACTGGCTGTCATCATGTAACATACCACGCATCTTGCAAGCCAAACTGTAAGTGGAACATTGATGGCCATTGATGGTTCTCAGATCTTGGAAAGACTGTGGTCCTCGAACCTCGAACAGTAACAATGACGATAAGCCGTCTGTGCTTTCGTGAAATGAATACGTTTTTTGTTTTTGTGTATGCAAAAATATCTGTACACGAATATATATATATATATATATATATATATATATATGCAACCCCGTTCTTCCCCCAACTCTTACTTTCACATACACACACACACGTACACCTACACACACACCACCTTCAGCCCTCCCCGCTCGGACACCCCGCCTCCCTCTCCCCACTCCACCCGCCAACACCCCTACACGCCCCACAACCTTCCACCACCTGTTTTACTTCATGTTTATTTTTATTTTTATTATGCTTTTATATTTAATTTCATTTGTACCGTTTCCTCTCACCCCCTTTTTTCTATATGTCTCTCCACCACTCTCCTACACACCCTTGGAACTCTCTTCCCACACACTTTTCACCTGAAGAAGGGCTTATGCCCGAAACGTCGTTCCCCACCACCACCCCACTCTCAAGAGCGTGAAACTAATAAACCTTTGTTCGTACTGCCTCTCTGTTTTGTTCCCGTTCAATTTTTTACTATATATATATATATATATATATATATATTAAAATAATAGATTAAGGTTTAAGCAAAGAATCGCTGCTTTCACCCTTAACAGGATCTTCTGAAACTAAAATAATTCGTCTGTGAACGCAGAAGTAAATATTTCGAAAAACGTTATCTAATGCAGACAGCCAGACATACAGAGACATATTATAAGGGCGCTACGTTATAGCTATGTATCTATCTAAAAAGACAGACTAAGAAAAAGAGGGGAATGTTGTGCGACGTCATAAGAAAAAGTGAGGAATGACGTATAACCGGAAGTGTTGACATTTGAAATTTTAAAGAAGTGAATATTTAACACAATCTTTTAACAAAATTCAGTAGACAAAAATATCCTCACTTTTTTACTTTGAAAAAATTACATCTATGGTGCAAATTTTGGTGCTGTTTGGCGGAAAGTTTGTTACCTACATACGGCCGTCAGCTTTATAGTATATATATATATATATATATATATATATATATATATATATATATATATATATATATATATAGAGAGAGAGAGAGAGAGAGAGAGAGAGAGAGGGATTGGCTGTGTGGTTGCTAGTTAAAGTAGCTTAAAATAGAGGGAGAATAAGAAAGCAAGAACGGAGGGGAGGGGTTCCTCGTCAGTTGTCTACTGGGGGTCTCGGATATTTCTACGCTTTAAAGAGCGTTCAATAACTGGGTAAGTTATTGGGAAAACGGAGGAGGGAGGGAAGGGAAATAGAAGGGAAAGGGGCAGAGCCACCTCATTGTTTCCCTCGCCTGACCCTCTAGCAGTCCTTTTCTCACTTACATTCGTTGGGGTCAGACGTGTCTTTTCGATCGCCCACACGCTCTTGAACTTAAGTTCTCTTAACGCTATGGTCTTGGATTTCTTACCTTAAGTTGCTCGCACATTGCTCGGTTTGTTGTCGTTGTTGTTTTTTCGCTGTTTTCTCTTTTCTTCCCTTTTCCCTTCTATTTTCCTTCCCTCCCTCCTCCGTTTTCCTAATAACTTACCCAGTTATTGAACGCTCTGGGCGGTAGATATCTTGTCTTTAAAGCGTGGAAATATACGAGACCCCTAGTAGACAACTGACTAGGAACCCCCCCCCCCCTCGTTCTTGCTTTCTTCTTATACTCCTTCCATCTTAAGCTATATATATATATATATATACTACTACTACTACTACTACTACTACTACTACTACTACTACTACTACTACTACTACTACTGCTACTTGCTTGCTTGCTTGCTTGTCTGTAATGTAATACAGCCAAAAGGCCGCATAACGGGAACATTCTTTGAAAGGAAATTGACCCTGAAATGGGAATACAAATGGAATAAAACAAGTTTTGCGTAAATCAGAGCACGGGTCTCGAGATACGGGATTTTTTCGGGTACCTTCATAAATAGAGAGAAAGAAAGATAGAAAGAGATAGTGGTTGTGAGAGTAGATTGAAAGAAAGACATGTCTCTAGTATATATATATATTAAAATAACAGATTAAAGTTTAAGCAAAGAATCGCTGCTTTCATCCTTAACCTTATTTTAATAAATATTTGCTCTATGGTTTTATATATTTTGATATATATTTTCCTTATCGAGCCCTCTTCGGATTTTAGTCTTCACATTTATTATCATAACTATATATATATATATATATATATATATATATATATATATATATATATATATATATATATATATATATATATATATATATATATGTATGTATGTATGTATGTATGTAAAAGGTAAACAGAAATAACAGCACAATCGGTACAGTATACGGAAGGGATATATTAGGTTAACGCTTGATATAGAGAGAAGAGGGTCTTAACGTTTCGGACGCTAGTCCTTCATCAGAAGAAAGAATGAGAAATAAAATAGATTGACTGGACGGTCGGGATGGAATTGGAAAAAATGTCTTTAGATAAAAATAACAGGTCCATTCATGTTGACATCTCTTACAAAACTGTTGATGATCCGGCTACGGATCTGAACAGCTCGTCTGACCGCCTGCATATCAAATGATTTCTATATCTCCCGTGTATTTTATCTGAAGAGAACATGTTTTGGGTTGATGACGTTCTCGGAGAGATCCTGGGCGTCGAAGAAAATCAGCTGTTTGCTCTCTTCCGGAGAACTTTCAGCCCAGGGCCTATGGATAACTTCCAAAAATCCCTGGTCTGGCAGTGCTACCGGGGAGCTTTGCCGGTTCGAGATAAGCTCTACAAGCACGGAAGTGCCGTCAGCCGAGCCTGTCCGAGATGCGCGCAGAGCGACGAAACCGTCGTGCACGCACTCGTTCAGTGCCCGAGCATGGCTGACTTGTCAGATCTGCATATCAGTCAGATCTGCATATTAGCAGGTCCACTGATCAGCCAGATTTGCATAGCAGCAGACAGGCCAGTTCAGTCATTTCTGGCGCCACACCTGAATAGTGGTGTTTCCATCCTCCATCCAATCTACAGTATCAGAGCCACGGAACTTTGTTGAGGAAACCCCAACTATATCTAGCCAGTAGCATCTAGCCTCATTCAAAAGTTTCTGCTCCTCACCTGTTAGGGTTGCGATGTTCCAGGTTCCAATTGTCAAGATTTGCTCCCTTCTGAATGCTCTTTGGGGTCTCGGAATACGCAATATTTGTGCATCCATCCCATGCCCCCCAGGACAGGTCGCAGGCGCTTCACCAGTTTTTGCGGCATGAAATGGAGACGGCAATATATCTTTCGAACAGGCCCCACTACCAAAGGTCTGAACGCGTCCCTTGTTAACCCGCGCGAAGGACGACGCATTATGGTTCATTTTGTTTTCCTTATCATATTGCAGTTTCAGTGTCAGTGGTCTTATTCGCGCCAGTCACCAATCTGGCACTTTGTCAAACTCGTGAAGACTATTTAGAGGCGGCTTTTAATCGCCTTGTCGTAGCTGCGTCACTGGGTTGTGGTCTGGGGTTGCTTATTTGTTCAGCAGTTGCCCGCTTATATCGCAACTAGCCATCACATCTGGTGACCGTATCGCTATCCGCCACCTGCGACCTCTTCTCTAGCAGAACAGCTCTACATATGAATGGAGTTTCGCTGAAGCAGGTAGAGAAGTTCAAGTATCTCGGAGCAATGTTCACGAGTGATAGAAGGCAAGAATTGCAAAATCTGGTTCTGTAATGCGCCAATGGGGTTCCTTCGAAGTGTCTTTGGAATAATATTACTCAATAGAGTACGTAGCTCGAAGATCAGAGAGTCACTCCAGGTAGAACTGCTACTTCTCTGAATTCAGAGATCACAGCTCTGAAACTATGGGCATATAGTTAAAATGTCCCAGGAAAGAATCTCTAAATAGATTTTACGGATAAAACCAGCCGACAGGAGACCCAGGGGTAGGCCCCGAGCAAGATGGTTGGATAACATCCATGAGATTGGCTGGACACACTTGGGGATCCAGCCAGATCAATTGGAGACGATTCCTTCTGACAGGACCTGCTGGAAGGAGTGTTTTAGGACACTGCCCCCACGACCCTCACAGGAAGAAGAAGAAGAAGAAGAAGAAGAAGAAGAAGAAGAAGAAGAAGAAGAAGAAGAAGAAGAAGAAGAAGAAAACTGGGAAGACATTGCCTTAGATCGATCATCTTGGAGGATAACAGTGTTTCATAGAAAACAGGAATTTGAAAAACCTCGTGTGGAGCATGAAATATTAAAGAGGAGTCTGCGTAGGATCTACATGATATTACTTAACTGGATTTTCAGATGCTCAAAATTACTTTGTGTAATGGATGTGGCCGGATTTGCCTAAGTAAATCTGGTCTTAAACAGCATCATAGAAGCCATGTACAAAATGTTGCCGATTATGCTGTTTGGCATTTCTTCCAGTGTAACTCACCAAAACAAAACAGCGGACCAAAGTGGAAGCCATGTTCACCACTGCAGCATATGCAGAAAGGAATGTAGATGTTTGGTAGGGCTAAAGAGTCATATTCGTCCCATCCATATGAGAGGGGGATCAGGTGGTGGTAATTTTTGAAATCGAGATGCAGCCATTATGTATGTATGTTATGTCAGGCCATTCTCGCGTGCTACTGGTAACATGTAACCCAGTACCACCTGATTCATGGTCGGGTCGTCGGCGACTAAACCGGCAACCCCACCAAGCTTGCTTGGTGAGGACGGTGATATTTGGACACCCTAGGGGATGAAATACAAGACCCGGCGAAGGGCGGAGGAACTCAGCAGAGTCAACGGCCATCCAAAGAGTACTTTATTTTTTCACCTGGGAGTGAAAAGCCCCCAGTTGTTGTCACAACACCTTTCTAAGAGCGGGAAACTCTGAAAAAAAAACCTGCGGTTTCGGAAACATCCAATGATATTGACCAGTTCTCCTTTTTGGGCAGTGTTTTCGATGCTCAGAGAGTGGGATTGGTTGAGTGCAAGGCCTTTCCCCACTTAAAAAACCTTCAAAGCACAGGAATTGCTTGTTCAGGATATGCTACAGGCTCGTGTGACTGGCTATAGCCTAAATGTGCACCATTTTCTGCAATCTGACAAGCAATTGCAATACTCTTAGCAGAGTTTGCAGCCGCCATGTATGTATGTATGTCGTCTGAGAGATTTATTAGTACGATCATCCCGTCTACATCACTTTTTATAAATCCCCTACCTCTATTGGTGAAAACAGGTAAAGTTTTGCTCTTATATAGATTTGGCAAAACCACCGTTGGCTTTGGTTTCAGGCTTTAAGAAAAGTGATGAATATTTGTTTCAAAGTTCATAATGAAAACCGATGGTGGATTGGTAGAATCCTAGAGCTGACCATATGTCCGTAATTTCTGAGCTGTGATTCTATCAAGTAACGTTATTCCAAAGACCCCGCGGAGGAACCCCATTTCGGCCGCTTGTATTCGTGATCGTATTCTTCGGCCATTACCCAAGATTCATGATCATAGAATAGGGTTGGCACGAATACCGAATTGAAGATAGTAAGTTTGGTTTTTACACCTACCCGCCTTTTTGCGACCGAATGCTGAAGCTGGCGCACTACTGCATCAGCCTCCTGCCTTCCATCATTCATGAAAACAGCCCCTGGATTTCTCCACCTGCTTCAAAGAAACTTCACTCACATGTAGAGTGCGTTGCACAGGCTTCTTTGAGAGGACGGGTGTCTCGGTATTCGCAGCACTCGGCAGCAAACCTGTCAAGTACATGTCGGAGATCACCTTCCGACTGATCCAACCTGCTTGCGCGTGTCAATCTTGTTCATAGGAAATGTTTCCAAGAATCTTTCTTTTTCACTAATCTGTTGGAACAGTGATCAAAATGTCAGAAAATATATTTGCGTAAAACATCATAACATTGCGTTTTCTCACGCCAAATTCTACTGGATTGGCAGAATCGCCAGGGCGTCATGCCTTGTGGTATCTAGCTATGGAATTTTGCTTTCTTAGTTCAAATCCTGCCGATGTCAACTTTACCTTTCATCCTTCTCGAGCCGATAAATTGAAGCACCAATCAGATACTGGGGTCAATTTAATCTATTATACCCCATTTCCCGTCAAATGTATGGCTCTGTACCTATGTTTAAAAAAAATATTAAAAACAGCTCAATGGAGGAAAGAATGTTAAAATTTTAATAATAATTTTTATTTTAATCATGTACGTATGCACGTATAAACTAAGATACTAAGATTTTTTTCTAAATATTTCTAATTTAAATTTATTTGAATACTTTGCAAAGCCTACATCTTTCTGAAGTCGAGAAAATAAAGTCAAGTACTTGTGTCGATAACTATATTATACTGTTCTTCTATATATCTCTAAAACAAAATAAATGATCTCTACGTTCTTTATATTTGTTATACGATATCTCGAAAATTCGTGCCGCCTCTTCCAACCTTCCAAATTATTTTTACCATTCAACTAATGTCTAAATATCTGGGTCTGTAAACTCCCGTAGGAGTCGCAGGGGTGCCATCATACATTTAAACCTGGCGGATCCCACTCGTCACCAGAACTGAACACAGCCTATTTCTTCCAGAGAAGGAGAGAGAGGGGAGGGGAGAAATAGATGTGAAGAAAGAATCGACCCCAATACTGGACTGGTACTTTGTTTTATTGATCTCGACGGGGTTTGAAGTGAGAGAGCGCAGAGAGCCAGAACGAATACTACAAAGCATTTTAGCTGACGTTCTAATGACTTTGCCAATTCGCGGCCTTACCAATGAACTAAAATACACCAACATTTTTGACATCAATGCTATGTAAAATATTGTCATTTTATTTATTTCTTGAATCAAATTAAAACTAATAAAATTTAACTGTTCGTTTTAGATTTCAAATTCCGTTAGAGGGTTAACTTATGTCGTACAACCACTAATCAAAGAGTAAAACTCAAGTTTATATGTAGATTCTCACTCACAACTATTAAAACAAAATAAAAGAAATACAATTAAGTCCCTTCTGAAATAATTTCTTTATGACGTGTTCCAACCTGGTGATAATTGAGCGCCATTCTTATGATAAAGGGTATCCCTCATTATACACTTGTGGCCATATTCTGGTTTGTCCAAGTTGAGACATCTGCTAAGATGTGCAATATTCCACCCATATTCCATAGATGACGTAGCAGGAAACAGATATTTTTTTTCTGGGTCTTCAAGATACCTTTGTTTTAAATAACTTTTCCGACCTTTTCCATCTCTGGAGATACCATCATACAACAAATTCTTTGTTGCTTTATCAATTGGTAACATATTTTGGGGTGCTTTATAACAATCACGTATTTCGATCGAAGACCTACACAAATTTCTACGTGGTTTTTCAACTACTGGTTTTGGGAGAGTTGCGCTGCAATTAAGTCTTTTACGAAGGACCTCACTTGCCCGGGCCTTTTCAACTTTTGCAAACTCTGCTTCTCGTCTTTTAAGGTGCCAAGCAAGGCGTATTCGTTGTTCTTTCGCAATACAGTATTCCATGAATTTGGCATCCGCAAAATTGGTTCGAGACATCTTCAGAACTAAAAATAGTTTACTGTTGTTTGTGCCTCTTTATTCTTTTCAGTATGCTTGAGTACCTCGAAAAAAACCTAGATCAGAAATTGTATATATATTTATATATATGAATAAATATCATACACGTCTTTTACAATCCACTATAAATCATTAAATCTGATAGTACATTAATTAAAAGTTACACATTTCAGTGTACCTTTTGAGTACTAAACAAAAAGTAGTTTACGAACAAAGAAAAACAGGAACTATAAACAAAGGTTTAACTCGGTTCATATAGTTACTGTTACTAGTGACAACAGTAATTTTGTAGTGCCGCCCCCGAAATACGTCACAATTTTATTAAGGAAGATAACTCCAACTTTCAAACCCTTAAAATCTCGCGCGATTTTAACTCAGTTGACATTGTACGTAGCAAAATGGCGCCGAAGTATCCTGACGAGTTGGATGTATTCACAGTGCCTCATAACAGGATGAAGGCACTTGTGCAACAATACTGTAAAATGGTAAGAGAACTTATTTAACACTTAGTTTCTTTAATGTCGTATTCAATAGCCACCAATTTGAAATGTATTTTAATACTACCATATGAGATCATCCCCTCATTGTTGTTATTTCAAATGATTTTCGTTTTGTACACATTTGAAATCGCCCTGTTATGATTTTTAATGATATATCTTATTGAATAACTCCAATCACTTTGATTTTTCCCACAATATTCTCCCCATATTTGTAGATTTTACTTCGATTTCAAGGTCTTGATTATATTATCAACAAAAGTCTTTAATGTCCCATAGAACATATTTGGGCATTATTGACAATAATTAGTCCTGTTCACCGAATTTATTTCGCATGCTTCGCCCCCCCCCCCCCCTCTCTTGCACTTTCTCTCTCACACACATATGTATATATATATATATATATTAGCTGATGATGGATCTCTAACCCTAATCTTAAACCTAACGTGTATATATGCAATGAATCTAGTGAATCGAATGGGTTGTTTTTATTTTCTTCTAAAGAGATCTATTTTCAGTGTAAATAATTACTCAGTAAGCTCGATGCCTTTATTGTTTCTATTATATTAATAATAATTATGTTTGAAACCGAAATATGAATGTTTAACATTCACATACAATAAATAAGACATCACCGTAACCATTGAACAACAAATGTTCCTTTATAATAGTGAAACTAGAACAATATGACGCGATGTTTTGATAAATTGATCACGTACGTGAGATATATACACGTTTTTTAATGTAAAACATTGTACCGTACGTTATATGTTGCATAGTGTTATGACATATCTGTATTTCAGTATTTTCTTGTTTTCATACCACTCTTAACTACTCCTTGGTATGATATAATGAGTTCTAATTTAGACACAAGGTCAGCAATTTGGGGAAAGAGGAAAGTCGATTTTATCGACCCCTGAAGGATGAAAGGCAGAATTGATTTCGGTGTGATTTGAATTCAGAACGTAATGTCTCGGAAAAAATGTAAAACTTTGTTCTATATAGTCGAAGTATAGTATAGTATGGTCCCGTAACTCCTGATAGAGTCGTAGGGGTGCCGTATTGACATACGGCGTTTCTTGAACATTTTAAGCCTGGCGGAGCCCATCCTTCTCCAGGCATGAGTACAGCAGATTTCTTCCAGAGAGAGGAAGAATCGACTCCAGTACTAGACTGGTACTTTTTTTATCGACCTCGAAAGGATGAAAGGTAAAGTTGACCTCGGCGGAATTTGAGCGCAGAGAGCAGAAAGCCAAACTGAATACCATAAAGCAAGCATGTTAAACATGCGGCCCTTTACAAGCACACTGCGGCCCGCACAAAGGTTTTTACAGCGCGAGCATGTTTTATCTTCGTAATATAACATTTTAAAAAGTAGTTGTAATGTGCGTAATTAGTTGTCGTGTGTGGCCCTCAAACGACACATATGCCACCCATGTGGCCCTCGAGGGACCATCATTTTAACATGCCTACTATAAAGCATTCTATCTGACGTTCTAACGACTCTGCCAATACCAGTCGAAGTGTGACGTTTTAAAAAGGTTGACATAGAAAGGCAAAACAAAACAAAGTACATACAATGAAATACGAAATATTTGAAAATCACTACATAGTAAATAACTAAACAGCTCTAGGCAAGTTGAATGTATGTATATTTTTATCGTTGACAATAGATCTCGTTGTATAACTTCTAGTCGATTAGCGGTATTGGTAGAGAGTCGGACACCATGCTTTGAAGCATAGAGTTACGTCTCTTTATGATCTTGAGTTCAAATCTCGCCGAGGTTAACTTTGCCTTTCATCCTTACGGGGTCGATAAAATAAAGTACCAGTAATGTATTAAGTAATTGCTGGCCTTGTGCCAAAACTAGAAACAATTATTGTATAACTGTGTCTGTAAAATATAATTAGCATATGTTTGTGTATAACAGATAACAAAATTAAAATTCTCCACATTCACTTGCTCCTCTCACACACCACTCATACTGTTTATTTTTGTATTTTCTTTGCAAGGTTCTTGAAACAGATATTGCTATACTCTAGGCGGGTCATGCTAACATGTTTTGTTATTGGCAGCGTGTTTTCATCTCTTGCAGAGATAAACATTGAACTATTAAGAAAACAATCGTGTTGTGTCATACAGAACTCTAAAAAAGTGCTATCAGCCCCATTACTTGTCCACTCCACAACAGCATGAACCCTAAAAAGAGGAATTGAAATAGCTGTAATATCTTCAGACCTCTTCTACTGCAAACTACCCAATGATTATACCCAGTGCAACCCAAGACTAGTCTTTATCACTGTACATCATCTCATCCCCTCTACTTCTGCCTACAGTCACTAACCTCATCGTTGAAGTATCACAAATGCCTACTATCTATTTTCTATTAACAAATTCATGTCTTATCATTTCTGCCTGCAATTGCCATACTAAGCTCATCTCTGGCTACTTTGACAAACTAATATCTCCTTTATTCATCACCTACCAGATCCCACATCCATGACTCAAACCATATTTATCACCTTTTAAATCCCCCCCTCCCTTGTATCTTCTAAACTATCTGTGGTTTACAGCCAATCATATTGTTAATCAAATCCATCAAGTTTCTGTAACTGGTGTAGATAGACATTGGGGTGGCACTCTAGATGTTTGACTGTGATCTATCATGTATACAGCAGGCCTTAGAAATGCTTGGCATTGCTCATCAAATTGTAGAAACTTCTGTTATAAGTCTTCTCCCTTCCACCATTGCTTAGTACTTTTTGAAGTAACATAACTTTCATACCTTCCTCTTCACTTTGTCTTCTGAGTCCATCTGAGTTTTATGTTGAAGTCACTAATCACTATGTTAAGTGGTACATTTTTCACTAGGGAAACACTTAATATTCACAATTAGCTTTCTATCTTGCTTCATGGTGAATATGAACTCTATTTGGTTTACATATTCAACTAATTAGTAGGTGATCAGATGACTGGTTGACTATTTTTTTTCTTGAAATCATTAGGCCATTTGTATTACAGAACACCAAGTCTTTAACCATTGGCAAAGCCTCCATTTACATTCATCATCATCACCGTTTTACGTCCATTCTTCCACGTTAGCATGGGTTAGGCAGGTTGTTCTGTTGTGAGCAATGCCAAGTCGAGTGACTTTGTCTTGCTCATAAGGGAACTGATTTTGGCTTGATTTCTACAGCTGGATGCCCTTCCTAACACCAACCTCATTTACAGTGAGTACTGGGTGCTTCTTTACCGTGGTGCCTACAGAGTAACCATTCCACAGGTGCTGTTAGGGTTTGTTTGATGTTCAACTTCACTTGGATTACTTAATAATGGTGTGAGTCCTGTTGGTGTAGTTGGTGGTTTTCTATATTGTTGTGTATTGCATGGTTTTTACAACTGGATATTCTTTCTATTGCCAACCGCTTAACAGAATGGACTGAGTGTATTTTATCATGCTGCTTGCTCTAGAGATGTTTTCTGTCAAGATTAAAATTTCCAAAGTTACTACTCTGCCTCATCCAGATGAACCAGTGAATGCTGAAACTCTGAGTTATAATATAACATTCTACTCTTCACCTAATAAACACACACACAAACAAATTAAAATAATTTGTTAGTCCAACTCACAGAAATGAGGATGTAGAAAGTGAAGGGTTTCACCTGACTGATTTTTTGGGGGGGTGGGGGTGATGACAATAGGAGGAGGTGTTAGGTGTAATAAAAGCTTTGGCAGGGACAGAAGTGGGGAGTGATAAAATAAAAGAGGTAGTGGTGGAGTAGTAAGTTGAATGACAGTCGTAGTATTTACCATAGCTATCGAGAGAGGAGTAGAGGAGGTATCAAGGTGTGCAGGAGAGGAGAGCAAAGGAAGGAGAGATTAGTTTCTAAAAATAGAATGGTAATCAGGTGTTTTTTGTTTGTGTGTGTTGTAAATTTGTGACAGTGTTTAGCCGAGCTGTGTGCATGTCTGTTGTAAATTTGTGACAGTGTTTAACTGTACTGTGTGTATGTCTATTGTAAATTTGTGACAGTGTTTAGTTGTGTATGTGTTGTAAATTTGTGATTGTGTTTAGCTGAGTTGTGTGTATGTGTTGTAAATTTGTGACTGTGTTTAGCTGAGCTGTGTGTGTCTGTTGTAAATTTGTGACTGTTTATCTGAGCTGTGTGTGTTGTCATTATCGTCATCATTATTTTATATCCTGCTTTCCATACTGACTTGATTTGTGTTTTAAGTTTTTGTTGTTTTTATCTATGTGTATATTGTAATCTCTACCATATACCTCAAAAATATCATAAGGCTGTTTATATAAAATGCCTGCAGTGACATTGTTTATGTCCCCTCATTAATAATATGTCTTGCAGTGTATCAGTTCGATGGACATTAATTGTATATACACTATACTTAAAATAAGGTATGGGTTGGCATCAGGAAGGACATCTGGCTATAGAAAACTTGCTGCAAAAGTCTTGTCTCAATCCATGCAAACACGGGAAAAGTGGACATAAAAATGGTGATGGTGTATATACATTTTGCATTACTCTGTCAGCCTTTCATCATGAAAGCAAAAATGTGCATGTGTAAAAAAAGAAGTGGAGAGAGGCAGAAATAATAAAGAATACTCTTGTGAGTGAATTTGGTAGATCGAAACTAAGAAAGCCCATCGTTTGTTTGTATGTGTACATTTGCATATGTCTTCATCTCCAAAATGTTACTGAGTTGGTGAATCTTAACCATACTATAAAGTATAAGTGGGCATCAAGAAGGGCATTTGACGATAGGAATTTGCCATCTCTCCCACTGGAAAGACCACAGGCCCTTCGGAATCTTTCTCGTATCTATCACTTCGTGGTTTGAGGCAATTCATTCAACTACCTACATCAAAGTGAAATTTTCTTCCACCAGTTTGCAGTAGACATGTTTGCTAAGATTCAATCTAAGAGATTGTGCTACATTCAAACTTATCAAAAAGAGCTGAGAGCATTCTTTTATATGTATTTCATCATCTTCATGTTTTACGCCCACCTTCCCATCTTTGCACATGTGTTGGACAAGTCTTCTCCAGCACAGTTTTCTTCCATTTGTTGTGTTCCTTTGTCATCAGAGAGAAACAAAACCTCCCTAGAGCTGGTGCCATGATAAAAAAAATGTACCCAGTACACTCTGTAAAGCGTTTAAAAGTATTTACTTTTAGGAAGAGTATCTAGCCTTAGAAACCATGTCAAAATGGATATCTGAGTGAGAACATGGTCCCTTAACCCATCTAGAAGGACAGTAGCTCTGACTTGATGTGTTACAATCCATCCAACTCATGCCATTGTGATTGGTTCCAGATAATTAAGAAAAAAAGGCTTATCATTGACAACTAAATTTACTACAGTGAGACTGAATCCCAAACCACATGTTTGTGAAGTGAACTCTGCAGCTATGCCTGTGCCTGGATTTCTTTTTCTTCCGTCAAATGTAAACATTTCCATGACCACTTGGGTCAAATATTTTACAGCTGTGTTCCTTTCTAATGACAAATGTTTTATGATTAGTAAATGGTTAACACTAACCATTATTTTCTTCTTTCCTCCTCTAATGCTAAAACGATTTATCTATTTCAAAAAGAAAACCTTTAAAGAACTAAATCTATTTTGTCCCTGATAATAAAAACATATATTGTATAAGATTTTAATTAAATCTTTCTTCAAATGAGTTTGTTACTTAGCTGGATTAATCATGATTAATAATATATAGCATTCATTGCCATTTCTTACAAATATATAAATAACCATGTCAATGACAAACAGATTTAGAATTAGGACAATTATATGTGGGTCTTGTTGTGATTGGTTAATATTAAAAAGATGTTTAAATGTGAACCGGATTTAACATTGAGAGCAAATATTTTGTAATCGTTTTGGTTGCTATTTTGATAATGGTTTCATTTTACACCGATGTAATTTTCACTTTTGTTAAGATCACACTTGCCATAACACACCTAAATGGTTAAGAAGTTCCCTTTGCATTCAAAGTTTTGGGTTTGATCTACTGCGTGGCGGGTGTTGTTTATCATATTTTCATGCAGACAGCCTGTATGAGTGAAATGGGGTAGACAGAAGCTATTTAGAAGCCCGTTGGATGGACTGTATCTGTAATTTCAAAGTGTCAGCCTTACATACACACACTGAATCACTTGGAGAATTGCATTGAGGGCACACATGTCTGTAAAATGCTCAGTTGTTAAACTATAATACAAAATTGACTGGGCTTACTTTATTCACACTATGTATCAGGATGAATCAATCCGAGAAATATATTAAGGGGACTTATATCTGTAAAGTGCTCTGTGACTTGCACATTAACTTCAGAAACAGGCCATACCATTGATGAAACAACTGGAACCCTCATTCCCAAAACTGACAGAAGCCCATTTGAAGAGTGATTATTTTAAGTAGATTTTTAACAATAGAATAAGTTGCTTAGTTTTTTTTAGCCCCCAAATTTTGTTGTTTTGAAATATTTTTAAGGGTATGTTATGACTCAATTTTTTTTATATTTCAGTTAACTTCAACTAATTTCTCAAGTGCTTGTGAAGTGATGCAACTGTTAAAGCAGTTGGGAACTACATTCAAAGAATTTAAAGAACATGAAACAATAGAAAATAAGTATATAATGCAGAAGCTGCAACACAAGCTGCAACAGTTGTCAATTACCAACAATGTTGTGTGCAACTGTCACAAAGATTATAAACTATCACAAATGCTTCAACTTCTTGAAGATGGACTTTCAAAATGTTCTAAAACAGATCAAGATCGGCTTAACTATGGCCTTAAACTGCGCATGGCGCTAGATGATTTTACCAAAGACTTCATTCCTCATATGCAAGAAGAAGAAGAGGTACTAAACTTTGTTTCTTTCATTCATATGTTTGTATGAATTTCGGTGGATTGGTAGAATCAGTAGACCATCACACAAAATACTTAGCTGTATTTGACGTTCTAAGTTCAAATTCCATCAATGTCATCTTTGCTTTTCATGCTTAAAATAAGTATCAGTCAAGTACTGGAGTCAATATAACTCACTTTCCACTTCCCCCAAATCTCTGTCCTTGTGCCAATGTTAGAAAGAATTATTATTGTTACTTATATCTGATTGTTCTTACTATAACTTAGCTATCTCATTTTCAGTATAATAGATTTATTCATTTTGTGAATCACAGTTTTCCATTGGACCTCTACTTCTTTAAGTAGGTGAGAGAAATATTCACCTAGATAGGATATTGACCTGTCTCAGGTAACTTTTTCAGATGTTTTAGTATCTATTCTTCACAGTTAGATACATAGAATTGAAAGCCCTGCTATCTAAAACCTGATAAAATGCCTGTAAGTAAATTTGAACTCATTTCTACAAGTTGAGAGTTCAATACCATATCTACTAATCAATTTGCCTCTATAAGCTAATTAAGACTAGGAAAATAATTTTAACTGTAAAGCAGTGGCTTGAACTAAAATACCTTTCCAGGGTGGTGGAATGAAAGAATTGTTAAAGAGGCAGATTGCATGCTTTTTAGTATCTGTTCCAGCTCTGTGCATTCTTAGTTCAAATCCCACCTCCTGTCCCTAGAAAAGCAGTGATACTTCTTCCAGGAATTGCAACCAGCAGTTAGCATTGACAATGGAAATATCAGTCTCTTTTATATCATCGTTCATAGAGACATGATGCCTGAATACAAAGAAACACAATAACTAACTTGTTAGTATGCTCAACTTCAAATGGAAGCATAGTTTCATTAGCTTGATCTGATGATTAGTTCCTTTCTTCTACTAAGACTTGTGACCAGCACCTAGTATCACCATCATCATTGTTTAACGTCTATTTTCCATATTAGCATGGGTTAGACGAGCCAGGTCAGAGGACCGTGTTTTGCTTACACAAAACTGACTTTCTTCCCACCAAAATCACAATTTTCCCTGACACACTGCCTTGCAGTCCTGAACACCTCATGCCTTTGGCCCTCATATAGAAGCATAGTTTCATTGGTTTAATCTGATGATTGGCTCCTTTCTTCTGCCAGGTGTTGCAATTAGCAGATAGTATCAACAATGAAAGCATAGTTTCATTGGTTTAATCTGACCATTGGCTCCTTCTGCCAGGAATTGTGACTGGCAGATTGTATCAACAATGAAAGCATAGTTTCATTGGTTTAATCTGACCATTGGCTCCTTCTGCCAGGAATTGTGACTGGCAGATTGTATCAACAATGAAAGCATAGTTTCATTGGTTTAATCTGACCATTGGCTCCTTCTGCCAGGAATTGTGACTGGCAGATTGTATCAA
This sequence comes from Eledone cirrhosa, assembly GCA_964016885.1. Classification (NCBI taxonomy): domain Eukaryota; kingdom Metazoa; phylum Mollusca; class Cephalopoda; order Octopoda; family Eledonidae; genus Eledone; species Eledone cirrhosa. Next base: position 356,831,245 of record OZ024741.1, read on the forward strand.
CAATGAAAGCATAGTTTCATTGGTTTAATCTGACCATTGGCTCCTTCTGCCAGGAATTGTGACTGGCAGATTGTATCAACAATGAAAGCATAGTTTCATTGGTTTAATCTGACCATTGGCTCCTTCTGCCAGGAATTGTGACTGGCAGATTGTATCAACAATGAAAGCATAGTTTCATTGGTTTAATCTGACCATTGGCTCCTTCTGCCAGGAATTGTGACTGGCAGATTGTATCAACAATGAAAGCATAGTTTCATTGGTTTAATCTGACCATTGGCTCCTTCTGCCAGGAATTGTGACTGGCAGATTGTATCAACAATGAAAGCATAGTTTCATTGGTTTAATCTGATGATTGGCTCCTTCTGCCAGGAATTGTGACTGGCAGATTGTATCAACAATGAAAGCATAGTTTCATTGGTTTAATCTGATGATTGGCTCCTTTCTTCTGCTAAGAGTTATGACCAGCAGATAGATAGTATCAAATATAGAAAGACCAATGGAAACATAGTTTCGTTGGTTTTTATCTGACAATTGACTCCTTTCCTTACGATTTTTTTTATTACTGAACTAATGGAAACCTACCAAAGTCAATAAGAGTGGTAGTAAAGTATGAAGTTGAATGAAAGGAAGGTCTAATTCACTAATTACCTGTAATCTCTGACTCACTATTGCAGTGTACTCATTCTACCTTCAATTTGTGCTGTATACTCACTCTGAGTTTAAGTTCAATCCCTGTGCTTCTTGGCTTGCTATCCCTAGGCTACCCCTGTTTAAACACATAATTTCTAACAAATGTGTAAATTTGTATAGTTATCTTATAACTGTTCATAGGCATGCATAGCGCATGACCAAACAATCTCTTAACATCATGTATCGCATGAAACCATATTAGCACAACATTCTTGAAAAGTAAAGAACAGTACTATTAATACATAACATTAAAAATTAAAGTCTTTTCTTTTAGTTTACTGCAAATTTTCACAACAATTTGTCCACTAGTGAAAATACTACAAACACTCAAATAGTAAACCAAGTCATACGGAATGGGGTCGTTCCGAAGGACTGGCGCAGCAGCATCATCATTAACTGCTACAAGGGTAAAGGTGATGCCCTAGATAGGGGAAACTATAGAGGCATTAAATTAATTGACCAGGTCATGAAGGTCACAGAAAAAGTAATAGCGCAACTAATCAGAGAGCGAATTGATCTAGACGAAATGCAGTTCAGGTTTGTGTCAGGTAAAAGTACAACAGACGCTCTCTTCATTGTACGACAACTATAGGAGAAGTACCTAGCTAAAAGTAAACCCCAATACTTAGCCTTTGTTGACTTGGAGAAAGCCTTTGACAGAGTACCCTACTCGATTATTTGGCGGGCCCTTAGAAAACTAGGTGTTGATGAATGGCTTGTGAGAGCTATACAAGCCATGTATAAAGAAACAGTCAGCAAGGTTAGAATTAACAACGAATATAGTGAAGAGTTTAGCGTAAAAGTTGGTGTTCATCAGGGCTCCGTCCTTAGCCCCCTACTATTTATTATTGCCCTTCAGGCTATAACAGAGGAATTCAAGACCGGCTGCCCATGGGAACTCCTATATGCAGATGATCTAACGCTCATAGCTGAATCAATGGCTGAACTAGAGAAGAAATTCCAAACATGGAAGCATGGCCTAGAATCAAAAGGCCTTAAAGTTAACTTGTCTAAGACTAAAGTTCTAGTTTGTAGGAAGGAAAATAGGGCACTGGTCCCATCTGGGAAATGGCCATGCTCAGTGTGTAGGAAAGGAGTAGGCAGAAACTCCATTTTATGTCCCAAATGCAAAGTATGGGTGCATAAAAGATGTAGTGGGATCACAGGTAAGCTAACTAAGAACATAGATTTTACATGTGGCCGGTGCTCTGGTGCAATAAGTAGCAGCAAGTGCCCACAGAATACTAGCTCATTCCATTGCACAGATGGTTCTATAGAAATAGTGGACAGCTTCCGTTACCTGGGTGACAAAATCAGCAGTGGGGAAGGGTGCTCTGAAAGTACAGTAGCTAGAGTCAGAACGGGATGGAAAAAATTCAGAGAGCTTATACCACTATTGGACACTAAAGGGTTCTCTCTAAAAATGAAAGGCAGGCTGTATGATGCCTGCATACGAACAGCAATGTTACATGGCAGTGAGACCTGGGCATTGTGTGCAGAGGATATACGCAGACTGGAAAGAAACGAAGCTTGCATGCTCCGCTGGATGTGTAATAGTAATATACGTGAACAGCAAAGCATAAACGAACTAAGGGAGAAATTAGGAATAAGAGGGATCAGATGTTGTTTACTCGAGAGAAGACTACGTTGGTACGGTCACGTGATGCGCATGAAAGACGACAGCTGTATAAAAAAGTGCAGGGCGATAAAAATAGACGGTAGCCACGGAGTAGGCAGACCCAGAAAAACCTGGGACGAGCTGATAAATTCCGACCTCACACACTTACACCTCTCCAAGACAATGTCACTGGACCGAGATCTTTGGCGTTACACAGTTATACAGAAGATCCGCCTTGCCTAAGTACAAAGCGAAACCTACAGTCAGTAGGCACCTCTAACAAAATACCCCCGTCCCACTACTCCCACCCCATCCATACCACCCCCTTAAATGTGAAGTTATGTTGGTACCACAACATCCAGTCCGAAACAAATGAGGTCGTGTAGGTGTCACGACAATAAAACACACAGTCCACGCTGTAATGTGGCCGTGTAGGTAACACGGTAAAAACCTCCCAGTCCACACTGTAAACGTGGTTGGTGTTAGGAAGGGCATCCAGCCATAGAAAACCCGCCAGACAGTCCTGAGCAAGACAACCAATCTTGCCTCAAGTGGGACAATTCCCGTCCAGGCCCATGCTAGCGTGGAAAATGGATGTTAAACGATGATGATGATGATGATGATGATGATTTGAATTAACAAACCCATTTGTAGATATTTTCTGCTAAATCATTATAGAATGCTAAGAGTTCATTTAAACCGGCCATATCCAGCCAGAATTCTCTTACCTCTTTGTGTTCAAACCGGCTACTCATACTGATGTTACTAAAAAAAATATCAAAATCTAAGATTCAATATTATGTGAGGTAAAGCCTTTACCATGAAAATACAATAATAAATATAGCGTAATATAAATGTGAAAGGGTTAAGCAATGAAAAATGGCCCTAAATTGTAACATACAACACATTAAACTTTAAACCAAATAAAGGAAGATAGGGAAAACTAACTAGAATCCTTAGTTAAGAAACCTCTTCAATTACTTGTTATTTTGACCTTGCTAGCAACTACTCTAAGTGTGGTTATTTAATAAATGTGAATCTTAATCTATTTATATTGTGCACAACTGGTTTATCCACACTGTTTGTTTCCATATTGTACCTTAGCTTTTTTTGCTAATCTTAAATATTATCTCACTGGATTTTCTATTCATTTTGTCATGCTACAATAAAATTCACCCTAAACTATCTGTAAGTGATAGTGCTGATGCCACAATAAAATGCACCCTCTACAATTTAATTAATAATGGTAGTACTGGTGCTATGATAAATTCACTTGGTACACTTTTTGAAGTAGTTGGGGTTAGGAAGAGTATCCAGCCAGAGGAACCATACTAAAAATGGAATGTTCAAGCAAGACAAGATTCTGAAATCCACCTGTAATGACATGCAGGGCTACTGTGAACCTATTCTAACCTGGATACATACAGCAGTGGCTATTTGGGTAATATTAGAAATAGCAATATCTGCATTTCAGAATTTGAGTCACAATATCTAAAAACTCTGATACTCAAGAAGAATTAATAAAAGACCTTTTCTACTATAGACCATTTATATTTTAGTAAAACTAAGACCACCTTATAAGGTAGTAGTGCTGGTGCCACAAAAAGTATCCAGTCCACCTTTTAAGGTGATAGTGTTGTAGTATGATTGACATTATAATGATGATGATAAATTTGAAACATTTTTGATTTTGAATACTTTATAGAACATCATATAATTGCAATCCAGTCCGGGTCCTTCTCACTCCGGTTGAAGAAACCCTTCCCTGAATGACCTCCACCACTTTTGGTTTGGGTCATGTCTTTATGAGTGTAACCATACTCACCACTCTTAACCAATTGTGAGTTGGTGAGGCTATTTAACCTCTAGTTGGGATGGATGGCCATTGACTCTGAGGAGTTCATCTGCACTTTAATAGCTCTTGTTTTTTTTTTTGTGCTGCTGTAGTTCCACTTACTCTCCTCACCAGACCATGGTCTAATGGGAAGTTGGTTTAGTCGCCAACTACACAGTCATGAAGCATATTGTACTGGGTTACATGGTACCAGTAGCAGGCAGAAACCATCTTAAATGTGGGCAGGATTCTATAATCTGTTATTAGATAATTTGATATTAGATATGAGTTAACTAGATTTACTGAATGCTTTTTTTTTTTATATGTTGCAGAAACCAAATCACTAGTTATTTTGAATGTAATAAGAAAACTATTTGTTTATAGTTGTGCAGTTATTCTGTGAAGGCAGTCGATTAACTGCCCTTAGTTCTGACGTCAGTAGCTGAGACAATAACACTTGGACAATGAGAGCTCGGGAACAATAGACGTGCTATCTCTATCGTGCGATCTCTATGCAGTGATCCAAAGGATGACATCACACCATGCAGCAGTATACGACGACTTAAATATATCCCAACCTAGGAGCACTAAAGTATTTGAATATATTCTGTAATTGCTCCTATATAAAAAATGTTTTTATAACATAAAATTGAGATATTTTCCTTATTCCTTCTTTCACTATGTGCCAGTAAACAATATCCAATTAGACGGGATGGCTGACGACCATCGCCCGCCTAAAGTAGTCACCAAAAATCTTCAACTGATTTTTTTTTTATGTCTTTTTTTTTTTTTTTGCTGTTTACCCATTTGTTACTATATTTCTAATGAAAGTTACTGCTTATAATTTTCAAATAATTTAGAAAATAATGATGAATGTGGAAGGGATTTAGTAATATAACTTTGTCATTATTAAGATGGTGTTTAGAACATAACTTAGAGGTTCATCATCGTTTTTATGTAGACTTTTCCATACTGGCATGGGTTGGATGGGCCATTTTGAAGCAATGATTTACAACTGGATGCCATGACACCAACCCATTTAGTTTCTTCTTACAACATGCAAGGATACAGTGTCCTTATTCTAAACCAGATACACAGGGTTCTTACATTAAATTATGATGAATGGGTTTAGATAAAATAAACTATTAAATTCTAATTCTAAAGATATCCTGTTATATAGCAAAAATGAGTTTTCTTATGTTATTCTAACATTTGTTTTCTTTTCTTACTGCAGACCGGATTTATAATGTACTTCCTTCTTTGTTGGGGATGATTAAAATATCTTATAGCAGTAAAGACTTTATATAAAATATTCAGTTATAAATTAAGTAGTTTGTTTACATCATTACACATTTTTTAAAAGGTCTTTTACTTCTGCATTAGCACAGATATGATGATTTTGTCCAGTTTTGGACAGACTACGATGAAAGTGTTTTATATTAGCTTCTAATTGCTTTCTTTCTTAAATTACATCTTTACAAAGAAGGAATCTACCTAAGTTTGGCTACTTTGACTGGCAAGTAGAATAATATACTAAACTTTGTCCAAAGATGGGAATGCAATCACATTAGTACCGACCATTCCTGTCATAAGAGATAAATGATTATTTTTTTTGTTATATATAAATGATTCAACAGTCAAATATTTTGGTAAGAGTAATTAATTCTGCTAAGTATATAAAGAGTTTGTTTATTGTTTCTCTTCTATTGGAAGTCATTAATCCTTTTGATACCAAACTGCCTGAAATTGACCCTGGTTCTAAAAACCTTCCATCAAAATTATATTGTAAGGACCTTTAAGTTATACTTCAAAAACTAGTTTAACCTTTTAGCATTTACATTACTCTATATATATTATTTATTCGATTTTGATATTATTTTTTTTGAGAACAGTACCTTAACATCAGTATAGGCAGCCGGTTATAGCCAATTTGAACAGAAAGAGGCAAGAGAATTCTTACCAGATTCGGCTGGTTTAAATGTATTGGTCATATGTATGATTTGACATCAGATGGCCTTGGTTGCAACATTTCACTGATATTTCACTCATGTAAAACAACAACCCATCATCATCATCATCATTTTACGTCCACTTTTCCCTGCTAGCAAGGGTGGGACGGGAACTGATTCTGGCTTGATTTCTACAGCTGGATGCCCTTCCTAACACCAACCTCATTTACAGTGAGTGCTGGGTGGTTTTTGCCGTGGCACCTACACGACCACTTTGCAGTGGAATGATAGGGACCCCAGTCCCTATCATCTCATTTCTACAGCTGAGTAAACTGGAGCAATGTGAAATAAAGTGTCTTGCTCAAGGAATCAACACATCACCCGGTCTGAGAATTGAACTCACAACCTTTCAATTGCAAGGCCAATGCTCTAACCACTAAGCCATGTGCCTCAATAAGAAACAATTTAAGGCCATTTTCCTTGGCAGGAGTTAGCTTTGCAGGCCCCATGACAGGCTTCATACACATAATGAGGTCTTTTTGAAGCAATGTTTTTTAACAGCCTGATATTCTTCCTGCTGCCAATCCTTTTAATAGCCTTTTATGACACATTGATATAAAACAGCAAATGAGTCCATTTCAGTTTTCTTAAGTTGAACATTTTATTTCCTTTCTCATTCAATTCATTAGGTAGTAAGAAAACTGATCTGAAGTATTTGACCTATATCTAGGTGCATCACATGCATATGTGTGTATATGTAAAACTAGTGTTGAGTTATTTTCTCCCTTTCTCTCTCATGTGCATACATACTCTGCTGTAGTAAACATTTCAAATGTCATGTATTTTTGTTATATTTATGTCTTATTAGTTAGCACTCTTTAGATATGTTTTTAACTTTTGTGTTACTATATTTCTAATAAAAAACACTGCGTATGAATTAATTAATTTTGAAAATAATCTAGAATTTGGAGGAATTTAGTGATATAACTTTCTCATTATTAAGCTGGTGTTTGGAACATAACTGAACAAAGAATTATGATAAAAGGTGGTGAATTGGTAGAGTTGTTAGAATGTTTGATAGAATATTACGCAGCATTCGTTCTTGCTCAATCTCGTCAAAGTCAACTTTGTCTTTTATCGTTTCAAAATCCTTTCAAATCCATAAAGTACCAGTCCAGTATTAGGGTTGATTCCTTCTCTATATCTCTTTCTCACTTCCTCCCTGTCAATCTTCCATGTTCAGATCTATAGAGGAATTGGCTCCTGTATGTTTAAAATGCCTAAGAAATGTTGTATGTCATGACATCAGCCCTACAACTCCACCAGAAGTCATGAGTCCATACAAACAGCTTAGTATCATAGAACTAGGAGCAGTTTCAAGCAGTTTGGTATTAAAAAGGTTAATGACCATTTTTATATGTTAACATTAGATGAATAATATTTTGCAAGATGGTTTTATATCATGTGTCTCAATCTAATATTTCCTTATCCTCATAAGGTTTTCACTAAGTCTTTAATTTACTTTTACGTAAAGTATTCTCTTCCACTAAGTTTATGAGTTTGATTCCTGGACTGGTTGGCATTTTGTGTTTTTGAGTACTTCTTGTGTACTTTATTTCATGTTGCTCTCTGTGCCAAGAATTGTGACCAACAGATAGTATCAGCATTGGAAAGTCCAATGGAAATGTTGCTACCTTGGTCTGATTTGACAACCAGCAGATAATATCAGCAATGGGAAGAACAATGGAAATAGTGTTTCTTAGGTCTGATCTGGTGATCAGCTCCTTTCTTTTCCTTCAAATAGCATGCCTCATTTTTTTAAATTGCACCTCTATACTGTTGCAATTTTGTTATTCTTTTCATTGGACTATAGCCATTCAGTTTTTACTTATTGAAAGAATAAGTTTATGTTGGTTGTTATAAAAGAATATTAAAGGAATTAAAAGATGTACTACAATTCAGTTAGACAAATAATCCAACATTACTAATGTGGCTCAAATATAAGATATGGTTTTGTCAATCATTAGATCAACATACAGCAGATCATGATGTTTTGCTCAAAGGGGGCAATCTTTTTTTTAATCAAGTAGGAATGGAGTAGCTGTTGGTGTGTGTTTCTGATGGAGCAGCAGAAATGATGGAGAAAGTCAGAATTTCAAGCATAAAGCTAATTATAATAATGAAATTATTGTGTAAAGTGCTCAGGTGCACTACAACTCGTCAATATAGTACATAGAATAATACACAAATGTCAGGGAAGTACATGTGTGTATGTGTTAGCTGTTCTGTTGGCGGATCTCGGGAAGCATGGAGGCCTTAAAGGATGCAGTGTCTCGACAGCTAACAACTGATGCAGGTAGTTTGTTCCATGCTTCAGCAACTCTGAGCGTGAAAAAATGTTTCCGAAAGTCATGGGAACTGTGCTGTTTTCTTACTTTGTGGGCATGTCCACGTGTGTTAGACACATGGAAATCGAAAAGGTACTCGGGGTTGTTGTTGGCAACATAGTTAACAATTTTGTGGGTGTTTACCAAGTCAGTTGCCAGGCGTCAGAGCTTCAATGAATCCATGCCCAGGGAAGCAAGGCGCTCAGAGTATGGTAGATGCCTGATGGAGGGTATTCGCTTGGTTGCACGTCTCTGAACAGTTTCCAGGCGGTCAATGTCCTGAGCAAGATAGGGGTTCCAGACTGGTGATGCAAATTCTAAGTGTGGTCGCACCATAGCTGTATACAGCCTTAAATAGATATCTGGAGAGCGGCTGACAAAGGTCTTGCTGAGTGATGCTAAGACACCCTCGGCCCTCTTGACAATTTTAGAGACGTGCCTCGTCCAACGCAAATCCCTGCTGACCGTAATGCCCAGGTCACGTTCACAGGAAGACTTCTTGATATTAGTGCTGTGGAGGGAGTATGTGGACGCTGGGTTTTTACTCCCAAAATGCATGGTGGTGCACTTGTCCACAGCTAGCTTGAGTTGCCAGTCTGAGATCCACTGTTGCATTGTGTCCAGGTCAGACTGCAAGCAAGATCTATAGTGTTCAGGATCTGTCCTTTTTATCTCAAGGTACAGCTTGATGTCGTCTGCATACTTTAGTACTGTGGCATTCCTTAAGTTGGCATCTATGTCATTAATATATGCCACAAACAAAAGGGGGCCAAGAACAGATCCCTGTGGTACACCAGATGACATCTCATATGGTGAGGAATGCTGTCCCAGAACTGTGACTACCTCTCTTCGACTGAGAATGAAGGACTTCAACCAGTTAAAAAGATCATCCTTCACACCCATTGCAGAGAGTTTTGCCATAAGCCTTTTATGTGGCATAGAATTGAAGGCCTTCGCAAAGTCAAGGTAAACAACATCCACCCATGAGCCGCCATCAGTGATCCGGGTGATGTCCTCAAGAAACTCTATAAGTTGATCACAGCAGCTGGAGTTGGGGATAAATCCAAATTGCAAGGGCCGGATAAGACTGTGAGAGCTCCAGAAGTTCCAAAGTGTTTCTCTGACACAGGATTCCATCAGTTTGGCGATGCAACTAGTAAGGCTGACTGGACGATAGTTCACAGGTGATGTGCGGTCACCCTTTTTGAACAGAGGAATGACACTGGCAGTTTTCCACTGTTCTGGAGTAGCACTGTTGTTCAGACAGAATTGGAAGAAGCGTGATAACTGGTGTAGAAGGAAGTACCCACCACGTTTAAGAAGCAGGTACGTAACACCATCAAGACCAGGAGAGGCATGGTTGCGTTTATTTTTTAGGTGACGTCGCAGCATTGCAGGTGTAAATTCCATGGTTGTAATAGAGTCCGGTGTCATAGGTGGTGGAGATGGTACACTCTGGTCTTCAATAGTGAAAATGCCTGCATAGCATTCAGCAATGAGCTCTGCGCATTCCTTGGGGTCGTCAGTAACCTGGCTTGTGTGGGGATTGCGAAGAGGACCAACTGGAGAGTGAGGCCTTTGCTTTGAGTGAACATACTTCCAGAACACCTTACTGTCAGGGCTGGTTGCTATGCGCTGCTCAAATTGAAGCACTGGCTTTTTTGTCACCTGTTTGAGGTGGTTGGACGATCTATTTCGCCTCTTCCTATTAATGTCTGATTTGTGAAGTTTGTACTCACGTTCAGCATTGCGCTGTTCTTTTCTGGCAAGACGGACTGCTGCAGTCTCCCAAATTGCGCTTTTGGGATGTTTTTTCCGCTTACATGGCACCGATGCTGCACATGCTGTCCATATTGAGCTCAGGATGTTCTGGAGTACAGTGTTGACATCTCCAGAGTCGTAGAACTCAAGCCAGTTTGGCCGTTGCAACTCGGTGCAGTAACAGTTCCAGTCTGCTTTATTCCAGTCAAAGTGAGCAGTTTGGAGATGGTTGTGGTTCTTGTTACTGCCCATGAGAGATAGATTGGCAATGATCATAGCATGATCAGAGTCACCTAAAGGTTCCTCAGCAGTAACACTAATGACCGTTTCAGGAGTAGTGGTGAAGAGTAGGTCCAAAGTGTTGTCACCTCTCGTTGGGGAGGTGACCACCTGGGACCAACTCGAGTCCAGCACCAACTCAAGGAAGTCATTTGCACTTGGCGGCCAACGAAAGGTCTCCCAGTCAATCTCAGGGTGATTGAAGTCACCTGCAATGAAAACATAAGTGGCTGTCTCCCTGGCAGCAGTTCTGAAGATATCACAAAGTTGAGTGTCCTGATGGTAATTTGGGGGACTGTAAACGACTCCAAGTAGCAGTGTTGACATGGTCATACGTATATCGCAGTAAAAAACTTCCTGCTGTGATTGGTTCAAATCAGCACAAGGAATTGCCGACAGATTTGACCGAACGTAGACCATTACACCACCACCACGACGATTAATACGGTCTTTATAAAACAGGTTGTAGCCAGTCGTGCTGAAAACCCCATCACAGAGTAAGGGATGTGCCCAAGTTTCCGTGACTGTAATGAAGTCCGGGTTGATACTTTTGACGTAGGAGTCAAAAAGATGAATCTTATTGCATAGACTACGTGCATTCAAGGACAACAATTTGTACTTTGATTCCAGTCTATGATTATGTGCAGGGGATGGCAGGTTGTTCTGATTTAGTTTCCCAGAGTTTTTTCAGTTTCTTTATTGTCAGTTGTTGTGGGTACAGTGTTTTCAGACCAGCTGGTGTCTCTTTTCCATGATTCGCCAGCCTTAACAAACTTCCATATCTGCCCATCATCTCGTAGGCTGAAGCTTTCATGTTCTGCCGAGCTGCGGTTTAGGGAAGCTGCAGCACGCAACTTTGGGCGGACATCAGGTGGAAGACCAGGACGTGTTCGGAAAGCAATCCGACTTTCACGCCTAGCTTTATCAGAGGCTACAAGGTATGAACGTGCCTCAGTTGAGTTTGAAAACGACAGTCTAATTAACCTGGGTTTCGGGCCTGGTCGGCCAAGGCGTAGAGCACCCTTTGCGGGAGCACAGCCCAGGTCTTTGGATGAACTGGCAGCAAATGCCTGAAGATCAACTATGTCTTCCGGCACATCAATGGCAATCACTTCGTGGTTTGCAGATTCAGTGGCATTCTCAATGCGTCTAGGTTCAACATGAGGTACGCGGAGATTTTTTAACAAGGCACTCCGGTAAGATCCCTCATTGTGGGGTTCTACACGAACGCTTGATTTTATTTCCGCTATTTCTTGACTTAAAGCGGAAATCATTTGCCGTATTTCCTCAAACTCCGTATTGACGGTCGGTTTTTGTTGTTGTTCTTCTCCTTCAACAGGCATGGTAGAAGACACAGTCGTCGGTTGTTGTTGATGAAGTCCTTCAACGGGGGTAGTAGCAGAAGCTACGGTCGTTGGTTTTTGCTATTGTTCAGGGACAATGGTAGAGGAAGACACGATCCTCGGTTTTTGTTGTTGTTGTTCAGGAACAAGGGTAGAAGACACGATCTTCGGTCTTTGTTGTTGTTGTTCCGCAGCAATGGGAGAAGCAGGCATACAGTCTAGGCACTGAAAGGACCAGTTTGTTAGCTGGACCATCTCCCAGAGTCTATCCATCGTAGCAATATGATGTTTCTTATTTTGGCCTGGGATCTTCCGGAAGCCTGTGGCGCATTGAAGGCAGACAGAGATGCGACAGGTTCCACATTCGACCCAACGATTACGGAACGAGTTTTCGGGTTCCGTACAGATATGGCAGGTGTGATCTTCCGGGCAATGTTCTATTTTGGGACATCGACCAGTTTTGTCGCATACTTCATCGATGGATATCACCATGGCAATTTTGTTATTTCTACCCATCCGTAGAAAAATACAGAATGTAAACAATATAGGTTTAGCGCACTTGATTACGATAGAAATAAAATGTCTGTTTTTTTGTTTTGTTTTTTTGTGTATTCTGTTTCCGTTTTCCTAAATGTTATGTGTGTACAGAAGAGTCTGTGCATGTAAACAAATAAATATGCTGCGTAAGTTAAATGAAACGTACTGTAGAAGGCAGTTGTTTATTAACAGCGAAATAACGTTTTTTTTTTTGTTTTTTTTTCCCCTGATACTGCTTCTTTATAATAAACTTTCAATAATATTTTTTTTTTTTCAAATTATTAACTTTCAGCTGCTAGTATATATATATAATTAAAAGGTGTATGTGGGTTAGAAGCGAAGTCAATGTTAAGAAATATTTTACCAATGTAAATTGGTAAAATTGGCCGGTATAGTGTCTCACACGCAATAGTGTGGTTTCTTTTCACGTGTGTGTATATGCATATGGTATATATCTATATAAATCTGTGTGTATATTGTTGTTTATATGTTTTGTGGAGTACTTACTGCGATCCTTAAGGGATGTAGTGATTTGTTTTTGTTTTTTTTCTTTTTTCCCAGTCCATGTCCACACGTGGTTTGTTGGCGAAAATCAAGTCAAATTATATATACTTCGTTAAGATAATTCTATCTTGAAACTGGTACTAGTTGTCAGGGAACAGTCAAAGTAATTGTAATAATGAATATTGTAATCCATCTGACATGTGTTTAAAGGGCAGTTTTTGGTGAAAATATTATATTTTGTTTGGTCAAGACATGATCAAGCGACCTTCCTTGTCGCCATTTTGGCCCGTTAGCAAGGCATCTACTACCTTCCATCACTGTGATTCCTTGAGTGACATTAGTAGCAAAAAATAATTTTTCATAGCTGAGTGCAGCAATATAGTTAGCAGTTAAAATTATCAACTATATTAACTTTTTTGTAACTATATTTCTAATAAAAGATACAGCCTGTAATTTTGAAAATAAAAATACAACAGTCCATTTTGCATTGTTTAGCCTTCTATCTTTTTCCACATTAGAGTGTAATCTTTGTAATACAGATACTTTTTAAACATAAACAGTACAATATAAATGGCAATAAGGAAATGAAAAAGATAGAGAAAAAAGAAGAAAAATAAATTAATCAATGAAAGAAAGGGACAGTGGAGACAGAGTGATAGACTGTATTCCCAGTCTAAGTGGTATGTTTCAGCCTTGCCCTGCAGATAGAATGGCGAAGGCATTAGCACAGAGAATGGCCAGCAACAGCCACCCCTCCTCACTGGGCTTCTTCTGCTGGCAAGCTGTTGTCTTTCTGATTTTACAGAGGAAAACGGAGGAAAAAATGGTCTCCACAGTAACTGGTGCAAAAAGAAAGTGGTCAATCAAGCTCTGGTATTTGGTTATCTTCTCAGTGCTGGGGTTTGCAACCAAGGCAATGAGGTTGGAGAGTCACAGCACATGGTGTCCCGGATTAGGGATTTACCTTCCTCGAATGGGAAGAGAGTTATCCCGTCTGGGCGCTTACCATCACCTTTGTCGAGTTCAGCTGATTCCAGTTAGGCATGGAAGCCGGTTGCATTGAGGCTATTTCTCATTAAGTTGTTCAGGATAGCAGATGCAGAACGAACTCATCAACTCCAAAACAACATTTGTGCTATGGGTCAGATGCCTCCATCACTCATCTTTAATACAGTTAGATTGGCTGAGAAGAAAAGATTATGGCATGGCACAAGGCTAGTAATTTTGGGGGAAGGGAAAGTCGATGAAATCAACCCCAGTGCGTGACTGGTACTTTATTTTATCAACCTTATATGGATGAAAGGCAAAGCTAACCTCAACGAGACTTGAACTCAGAACTTAAAGATCTGTAACACCATCCTGCAAAGTATAATGTCCAACGCTCTACTGATATTGCCAATCCTCCGCTCTAATAATGAGAAATTTACTTGTATAACTAAATCTCTTCAAATTCTTGATTATTTTTTTAATTATCTGAAGATGATACATAGGCAGTGTTTTTCATTAGAAATATGACAATGAAAGAATTAATATCAGACAAATATCAAGCTAGTTAGATAAGGTGCACTTAAACAAACATACCCATCCTACATTGTTGTTGTTCTTCTTGGAAGTAAGGCTACTAGCCACATGCTCTGTCCCTCCTCATTTCCCAACACAGGCTGAAACTTAGTGTTTCAAAGTCAAGGGAGTGGGGTCCATAACCCTGGATAAGGACCCATATCAGGTACTGTCAGCTGGAGCCAGCTGAACCCAAGAGGTACATATAAGTGTATGTGTGTGCATGCATATTGGCTTTTCCTATCAAATCTGTCCTGTGATTATTTTTCTCAGCTATACTAACTACATATATGTAGTGCATGTGGAGAAACAGCAGCTCTACCTGAAGTGACTCCTTCATTTCTGAGCTATGCACCCTATCGAGTAACGTTACTCCAGAGATCCTTCACTGGTACCCCGTTTTTTAGTTTTAATTTTATTATTAGTAATTTTATTCAATATAATCCCATACAAATTATTATTTTTTTTTTTTGTTACTTATAGAATTTTTATGGCAGTAAAAGAATACAACAAAACTCTATGTATATTTATTATACATAAACATATTGTATATGGGTCATATATATACCTTTATTGTGAACCACAGTGTTATTGCTATCCTTAATTAACTCTTTACGTCCTGTATCACAAGATACTTCAAATTTTCAAAACAATATATTCACTAGTAAAGACACTATTAAAAAATATATAAATTAACAAACTCATTTTTAGATATTTTCTAAATCATTACAAGATGTTAAGTGTTCATACTAGCCAATCAAGCCTCCACTATATGTAAAGAAGCTAACCAGAAAATCTATAAGAAGATGGAATTTGTAGATATTTTTTTCTGCCTCAGTAACCTTTAGTAAGCATTGCTAATGATGGATGAAAATATCTTGAAATACATGTATACAAAAGTCTTACATGGATACTGGGGTAGCTGGGATAAGATTACAGCTTAAAATACTCACAGTGAGACTATATGTATGTTTATTGTACCTAAACATACAGTATATGTGTCCATATATATCTTTATTGTGAAAGAGTGTTGCAACAAAATTTGCCTGGTAAAAAGGGGTTGTGAGAAAACAAATATATTTATATAATTAAAATTAAAACATATCATTTATATAACTAAATTAAAAATGTATTTCATTTTCTCCAGATTCTGCAGCCCCTACTTGTTGAACATTTTTCTTATGAAGAGTTGAAAGAAATTCAAACTCAAGTCATTGATCACCATACCCACTTAGAACATAAAGATTATGTGACCGAATTGTACCAAAATCTTCTACATGGTAAGAGTAATTATTTAACCAATACTGACCCATTGTCATGAAGCCAGTGAGTTTAAGTAGCTAATAATATGCTACATTTGTTGAAATCTAGCATATTATTAGCTAGTTAGATTGCTGTTGGTCAAATGAAAAGAGTATGGTGAATAACCATCTTATTTAACCCTTTCATTACCATATTTCTAATGAAAGGCACAGCCTGTAATTTGGTGTCAGAAGGGTTAGTAAATAAAATTCATAGTGGTCTAAGATGGTTGTTTATTTTCGTTCTTCTGACTGGTTATTATTGAAATTTTATTATTGATCAAAGGGCAGTATTTGTTGTGGCTCTTTATGTTGAGCTCAAATCCTGCCTCAGTCAACTTTGCCTTTTGGCCTTCCCTTGTTGACAAAATAAAGTACCAGTCAAGTACTGGGGTTGATGTAATCAACTGTTCTTCTGCTCTCCAAATTGCAGGCCTTGTGCCTAAATTATTAACGAACATTTATTGCTGAGAAACCTAGATAAGCAATTAGATTGTATTGATATCTTACTATACTGGTCTTTTTCGTTTAGAATAGATCATCATGTTACTGTAAACAGAAATAGAAGACTTAAATAGAAATAAAGCAATTTATTTCTATATTTGCATTAAAAAATTTCACAGATTGTTGATAACTTTTCTTGGATTTTGTTATCTTCCCATACTGACAAATATGCCATCTTGAATTCTCTACGGCAATAAGTATCATGTCTTTCTCAAGATTACACATCATTTTGTGTTTGCTTTTGATGCTGGCAAGAGTTGAACTTGTTGTCATGGTCTGAGTTAGTTCTTCTTCAGACTTACTAAAAATAAAATGTCAGTAGTTGGATTATGCATGAAGTTGTTTAGTTTATCCCTTTCTTGCAATGTCTAGGCAATATATTTCAATTTCCTTTATTTATTTAGACACCTTTTATGGTAACACAGAATCCAAAATGAAAGAAGCCAAAGAAAAAGAGATATGTGACAAGAAAGAAACTTCTGTTTTAGTTGAGCAACAATTACCTGATGAAGTATGGTTACAAATTTTCTCTTTTCTCAATCCACTTGAGCTGATGCACTGTTCTAAGATATCTGTAAACTGGAATCGACTCTCTATGGACCCATCTCTTTGGACAGTACTTAATCCAACATATTGGACTAAAGGTAAGTATATAAAAATATACACAGTGCTTTAGAATAATAAGGTATGGTAAAGGGCCCTTAACTCTTGAAGGAGTCATAGGTGTGTCTTGGGTGTTTTAAACTTGGCAGAGCTCATCTCTCTCAAAGTCTGAACATAGCCGATTTCTTCCAGAGAAAGAAAAAAAATTGACCTGGTACTTTATCAACCTCAAAAGGATGAAAGGTAAAGTTAAATTCAGAGTACAGAAAGCTGGAACAAATACAGAGGTATTTTTAATCTGACGCTCCTACTGACTCTGCCAATTCACCACCTTTACAATAATAGATAGTAATACAAACATTTTATGGCCATTTCCCTGCTAAACCAGGGGTCAGTTTTGCAGGCACTATGACGTGACACTCACACAACCACTTTACATTGTGGACTGGATACATTTTGTTTAGTGTGAGGGTGGGGTGGTCATGTTTTTATTTTATTTTCTCTCATTTTACATGTTAACTATGACATTTGTTCTATTAACATTAATTAATTTCCTTGTCTATCTAGTTAATCCTTTTGATACCAACCCAACTGAAACCTTTCCTCATTTTATGATACAAAACTTCTCATTTTAAAGTGTTCTTATTTAAATTAAAACCATCATCATAATTTTATTTAACCCTTTAGCATTTACTATTATATTTTCATGGTAAAGGCTTTACTTCACATAATTATCTCACATAAATCGAATCTATGAGATTTTGATATTATTTATTTTGAGACCAATGCCTTAACATCAGTATGAACGGCCGGTTTGAACAGAAAGAGGTGAGGCAATTCTGGACAGATATGGCTGGTTTAAATACTAAAGGGTTAAGAACTTTTGTTATGTAATGTTTCAAACATTGGATTAATAATGAAAAAGTTGAAGTATATTACTAAATCATTCCAAATTTTTCATTATTTTCAAAATATATTGAAACACATTGGTTGTATATTTCATTAGAAATAGGGTAACAATGGTTAAGCATGTCACACGTGAGAGTCCAGTCACCAATACCTAGATTTGATTCATATTCTTATCACTTATATACTGACTCTTTTCAAATTTTCCCATTCTAGCTCTGCTGCTTTAGTTTGCCATTCATTAACGTTTTCCTTACCACACCTCTCAGATGCCCTCACGGTGAATGCCATAAAAATCTGATGCTCTAACAACTATGAAAGAGACTACCTATAATTTTCAAATCATTTTGAAAATAATCAAAACTTTGGAAGTATTTAGTAATATAACATTCTAATTATTAACCTCTTCAGTGCCGTAGACGAGATAACTCGTCCTAACTTGTATGCATTCCAGTGCCACGGACAAGATAACTCGTTCTAACATATTTGAACTCATTTCCAACAGTTCATAACTTCAAAGCTAGATGGGGTTACTAGTTTATTGATGTGACACTTGTCAATCATTCAGGTATGTGTTGTTAATAAATGTTTGTTTAAAAAAATAGTCATTTTACTGGAAAAAAACCTGGCACAGCTACTGTAGCTGTGTAAAATATATGCGGGAGTCAACAGGTTAAGCTGGTGTTTAGAACATAAATGTTCTTGCATAAAATTATGATAGAATGTTTTAGTTAAATATAAACACTTTAAACAGCTTTGTATCAGAGAATAAAGGGTGGTTTCAAATGTTTTGGTATGTAAAGGGTTAAGTACAATTACATTGTTTCTCTACAGGTTTCTGGACATTTAAAAGTGATGAAATTTTGCTGGAAGAAGTGGCCCTTTCTGGTGTCTGCCCGCAAACTGCCATCCTGTTTGATGAAGATGCTGATATTGATGAGTCTACCAATACCCCTAGCAAGGTAAATTACTTTACTGTACTAAAATCTGTAAACATAGACATATATACATACATATTTAATAACATGTACAGGCATGGTTGTGTGGATAAGGAGTTTGCTTCACAACTTTGTGATTTGGGGTTCAGTCCTACTTCTTGGCACCTTGAACAAATACTGGGGGTCAATATAATCAACAAAATCCGTTTAAGATGATATTACAGCATAATTACAATATAATAGCCGAAACCAGTATTTAAAAAAATGAAAAGAATATATGTGTATTTATCTGTTATAAAAGTTGCGACAGTTACATTTAAGTATAAGGTGTGTATGGAAAGAGACTGTGGTGAGCTGGTGTAAACATGGAAGGTAAGAAGGTAAATGGAACTCAGCAGCAGCAGCCAGGATGCGATATGCATGGAGAAAGTTTTGGGAACTGAATGGTATGCTAATGAGGACAGGAGTGTCACTGAAACTAAAGGGAAAGGTGCATGCTGCATGTGTGAGAAATGTCATGATTTATGGGAGTGAAACATGAGGCAACAGAGAAGGCTGGAAAGAACAGTAATGAGAATGGTCTTGTGGTTGAGTGGAGTATCGCTCAGAGAAAAGACAAACAATGAATTGCAGAGGATGATGGGATTAGAACCATTGATGACTGTTATGAAGAGAAATGGAATGAGATGGCTGGGTCATATGTTGAGGAAGGATGACTTATAGGAGTGATGGAAATGAATGGGGAAGGAAGTAAAGGAAGAGGAGGACCAAGAAAGATATGGCTAAAGATGATGAATAGGAAATGAAAACCAGGGATTTTTAGAGTAGAGATACAGACAATATGCAAAATAGAGAGGTTTGTCATAGAGCCACAAGGCTAACACCTGCCTTAGCAGGGAAAATGATCTTAAACTCATTCATTATTGTATTTCTAATGACAATTAGAAGGCATGTGGCTGAGTGGTTAGAGAATTGGATTCACAATCTTGAGGTTGTGAGTTTGATTCCTGGACCAGGCGATGCATTATGTCCTTGAGCAAGACACTTTATTTCATGTTACTCCTTCTACCTGGAGTTGCGACCGATAGATAGTACTAGCAACTGGAAAAACCGACGAAAACATTGTTTCCTCAATCCAATTTGACAAAAGTCGATCGATCCTTTAATGACAATTTATACTATAATTAATTAATGAAGAATTCGGGAAAGATTTATTAAATTTCGATGGTATTTGTAACATAACAAAATACTCTTATATGAGATTATGTTGAAAAGTTTTAATTCAAGCTGACACCCTTTAAAATAGAAGTAGATGCAGTTTTGGGTGGGTTGTATCAAAAGGGTTAAAATGCTTGTTGCCGTAATAAAGGTTGTGTTGTTTGATTTTTCTAGTTTTGACATTTTTCACCTGATAGTTATAGCTTTGATGAGTCAGCAAATTTTGACATTTGCAAAAATTGTAAAAAATTTTTCTCTGCTTCACACTAAGCTATCAGTTAAGAAATAAGAGTGATATTTCTATAATCACTATACCATTCCATGGCCATGCGCCCATAGCTCTTTATGGAGTCATAGGTGTGCCGTCCAGACATACGCGATGTCCTGGGCATTTTAAACCTGGTAGAGTCTATCCTTCTCTAGATTTGAACACTGCTGACATTTAGAGGAAGAATTGACCACAGTATTAGACTGGTATTTTATTTATTGACTTCAAAAAGACAAAAGTAAAGTTGATCTTGGTGGGATTTAAACTCAGAGTGCAGAAAGCTGGAGTAAATAACACAAAGTATTCCATTTAACATTCTAATGACACTACTAATTCGCTGCCTATATTTAAGCCTTTAGCATTTAAACCAGCCATATCCGGCCAGAATTCTCTCACTTCTGTCTGTCCAAACCGGCCGTAATCGGCTGCTTATACTTATGTTAAAGTATTGTTCTCAAAATAAATATCAAAATCTTGTAGATTCAGTATTATGTGAGATAATTATATGAAATAAAGTGTTTACCACGGAAATACAATAGTAAATATAAAGTAATAATAATAATAATGAAATTATTGTGTACAGTGCTCAGGTGCACTACAACTCATCAAAGGTGCATGTATAGTACATAGAATAATGTACAAATGTCAGGAAAATAAACAGTGTATGAGTCATGATATAATAACAATAACAATAATGAAATATTGTGCACAGTGCCCAGGTGCACCACAACCCATCAAAAAAAGTTATGTTAATGCTAAAGGGTTAATTACTAGACAAACAAATTAATACATCTTGCCAATGGTTGGGTTTGCTCAGAACATTAAAACACGCTCCTATGGTGTACTCATCAATGAATCTTAAGAGGCACACATGAAGCAGAAACAAATATGAGCTCCACAAAGCTTGGTCACTTTGAATTTCAGATAAAGCCACAGACAACATGTACCTTACATGTGACTAATTCTGTGTCACAATTGAAATTACCAGCCACATACACATAAAACCTAATTTATCATGTAGCTAAAGTTATAGTCTTCATTGACTACTGATGGACAAACAGCAATGCACATTCCTCTGCCTGTCCAGTTTACTTGAATTTAAAATTCTTCTTCATTCTTGGCATTAGGAACAGCATCTGGCTGTAGAAGTTATACCAAATATGGAACATATGAGCAAGACATGCCACCACTCCCCAACCAGTTTAGACTCAAATTGGGACAACCTCTCCAACCTATATGGAAAGCAGATATGAAATATTGAGTATGATAATGATGATGATTCTTGCTCTTTTATTTTACAGTATTTTATTGAAAACAAATTCATGACATCATTAAGTGAGAGTCCCTTTTTGGAACGAATTGGTCATGGTGTTCAGAAACTTGACCTAGCTTATTCTCATGGCATTACCGATGATTTGGTAAGTAATTTTCAGCTTTTTGACTTCTTTTAAAAAATGTTTCACTTTTTAATTTTGAAGTGTTTTAACCCTTTCATTACTATATCTTTAATGAAAGACAGTATGATTTCAAATAATTTTGAAAATAATCAAGAATTTGGAGGGATTTAGTAGAATAACTAACTTTTTCATTAAGCTGGTGTTTGGTACATAACTTAGGTCCTTGCATACAATTATGATGGAAGGTTTTTAGATAAATATAAACACTTAAAAATAAACAGCTATGTATTATAGAACCAGCAGCTGTTTCAGGCAATTTGGTATCAAAGGGGTTAACCCTTTCAATTACCATATTTGTAATGAAAGATCACTGCCTGAAATTTGGAGAGATTTAGTACTATAACTAATTTTCTCATTATTAAACTAGTGTTTGGAGCATACTTAGGGAAATGATCTTACAAAAAGTCATAATGGAAGATTTAAATTCACACATGGTACTTTAAAACCAGTAGCTTTTCAGCATAGAAAAGGAGCAGATTCGGACAGGTTAGCATCAAAAGGGTTAATAAATAATTTGCTTTGTAACTTCTGTTTTAATAAAGCGATACTGTCCACTTTTTCCATCTCTTGGGACTTATGTTTCCAACTTGATTGATTATTTTTTGTAGTAAAAAAACAAACCTGTGTTGAAGCAGCTAACTTTAAGCTAACATACATTCAGAATTTTCAAAAAGTCTTTACATATCAACCATGATTTGATGTTCTCAAGGCTTAGACTTGCATAAGTTTAGCTAGCTTCTTATAAGAAACGTAACTTAAAAGAGGTTTTGTGGGTGCTTTAATGATAAGAGAGAGCCCCAGTCCTATCATGTCACCATTTTCTGGTGACAGATGGCAGAATTTGAACTAAGAATGCACAAGACCAGAAGAGATATCATAAGATACCCCATCTCATGCTCTAACTATTCCACCAAACCACCTCCCTAAACTGGTACTTAATTTGTTGACCCTGAAATAATGAAAAGGAAAACTGACTTGCAAAATTTGAACTCAGCTAGAATCTCAGAACGAAGAAATATTTTGAAATTGTAATTGAATAAGAAAGGCACAGTTACTATGAGGATATAAATAGTTGTTGATCATGTGGCCCATTAGATTTGATTAACATTTATCAAATTGTGCTCTGGAGCAAGGTACATAACTCTTCCTTTTCAAGTAATTAACAGTAGGAAGGGTATCCAGCTGTAAAACACTTGCAAATAAACCATCCCATCTAGGAAAAGATAATGCAAAATATAATGCAAAATAATTTTAAAAACAATCAAACAAAAAGATAAAAAAATGATTATATATTGGAAAATGTGTGAGATCCTTGGTACAGTTAGGTATATATATATAAAGGAAAACAATAACTTCACTTGTAGTTGATATTCTATAACAATTTAATTTTATAATTTTCCTATGTAATAGCAAAATTATAAAATTAAATTGTTATAGAATACCAACTATAAGTGAAGTCATTATTTTCCTTATATATATATATGTATGAATATATTTTGCTTAGAAACTATTTCATATGACAGGTAAAGCCTGATAATGTCAGTCAGCCCCATACCAGTAATTAGTGCAGGTTTGTGGTTGTTTTGCCAGAAGAGTTGGGATATACTTTTGAAGGATGTATTTGATTTCTACATTTTCTTGTGCAGCAATGGTCTGGTAAGAGTGCTTGAATATAGGGTTATGGATAGTATTTACTTGAGTTTGTGGATAGCATTGGATTGGTGTAGATTTGTTTATGTTCAAGTTAAGGCAATTGAAGGTCTAAGTTATGTATATATATATCATATGAACTGAGTTCTCCATTAACAGGACTCTCGCATAGAGTGGGATTGGCTGCTATTGCATTTACAATAACAGCCATTAGATTGGTGTAGATTTATTTATGTTCAAGGTAAGGCAGTTAACAGTTTTATATATATATATGTGTGTGTAATGGGTATTACACTGCTCTTCTCTCCCTGGCTAAACAGTTAATGACAGGTAATTTAGAAGTAAAATAAGTAGTTATTACAAAAGACAATTTTTATTTAATTGCAAAATATGCTTTAAATATCATCATAGCAAAAATGAAAACAGTTGGGGTGGGGAAATATCTATACCCTTGGCTTCACAATATATCCCAACTGCACACCTTGGACAAGATGGTGAAAGTGTTGCCACAGAGAACAGCTGGTGGTACCCATTGCATCAACCACTCTATGTCATGGGGTTCTTTTCTGAGGCATGATACCCTCATCCCAATTATATATGATTGCCATTTATTTGCGATTTCTTTTTGTGTAAAATATCCTCATTCAGTTTCTATAATTAACACTTTGTTTACATTGCAGCTTCGAATATTTTTGACATATTGTCCTAACTTAGAATTCCTGGATATTTCCCAAACAAAAATCTCTGATAAAGCATTCAAGAGGTTAGTTTTTTTCATTTCTATCATTTATTGATACTGTCAATTACTTGACAATTGTCATGTTTTTACATTCCTCCTTCCATGCTTGCATTGGTTAGACAGGTCCTTCTCAGCACAGCATCTCCCCACTCACCGTATTTCTTCATCAACTCTCACTACCTCTGCCCAATTCTTTCTTGGTCTACCTCAAATGCAGCTTCTTTCCAATGGCATTTCCTGGCACTTCTTCACCCATCAATTATCATCCATGCACTTCACATGTGCATACCAAAGCAGTCTTCTCTCCTGCACACCACTTTGGGTTCCTCTTAAACCCAGTTTCTCCCTCAGTTCATCCAAGCTCTGCATTTCTCTCACATTTACATTGCACATCTAACAGATTATTTATTAATTTTTTTTTTTTGTACTCAAGTTATTAAACTCAATCATCATCTAATGGGTATGGCATTGTGCCCTAAAACAAAGCACATTATTCATATTTACTAGAGTTTAAGTGGAATTTATTAGTTTAAAGCAGCGAATTCGCCAACATTGGAACATCAGATATCCTGTGATATTTGTTCTGGATCTCTACATTCTGAGTCCAAATCTCTTCATGATCAACTGTGTCTTTCATCCTTTTAGTATTAGTCCTTGACAGTGGATTAGTGGAATTATTAGAATCTTGGACAAGATGCCTTGCAGTATCTGTTCCAGCACATTGCATTCTGAGTTCAAATCCCACCCAATGGCTAGGGCTAACCATCTGACCACAGTCTCCACAACAGCAGTGGTAGGGAGGAGGGTTGTGGTTGTCTGCTAGGGCAGCCAAACAATGATGTTGAGAACTCTGCACTCTGACTTCAAATCCTTCACTTTACCTTTCATCCTTTTTGTGATGCTAAAGAAAGTAGTGCAGCCATTTCTCCTAGCTGTCATATTCTGGATGTTCTACTGGTTCAAGAGAAAAGTTGAAAGGGTGCTACTCTCTACTCGTGACTATATAGGTACCTAGAACTCTTAGTGAAAGCATGGTACATATTACTAAGTCATAGTCAAGTGTGAGTAATGACTGTTTTATGTGTTTGTGTTGGCTGTCTTGTAGACTAACAGGCTTGTTCATTGAAGAGATCTAATAAAATTGAACCATGTACATTGCTTTCACCAAGTTGGTTTAAAGACGAGGTTCACTCTGACTGCATTGTCTAAAATTGTTTTAAGTAACTTGGATCAGTTCAGGCTTAAGTTCTTTCCCTTACTCCCTTCCCATTATCTGAACACATAAAGTTAGTTTCCGATTTGAAATTACTAGGATAACCTCCCCCATTCACCATATTCAGAATACTGAATATGTAATTGTAGGATGTCTGTGGTTTGCCAGCAATCCAATGACAGTAGAACCACCAAAACTCTTATTTAATTCATTCCCTTTAAATGTTTTTCTGGATTTTTTTCTAGCATACGTTTTTATTCTTCTTTCCACCAAAAAATTCTTATTTAATTCATTCCCTTTAAACATTCTTTTCTGTTTTTTTGGCATTTATAATTCGTTTCAATTAAAAGTGTCCCAACTGTTAAGTAGTCATCTCTCCCCCAGACCCACCCTCACACCATGCGAAATTGAATATGGTTCCCTCTGCTGAGAAACCCCTCTCGGTGTAGAAGTAGGTGTTGCATATATGCATAACCCTACATATAGGGAGGGCTGCACGCTCTTGTAATATATACATGGCTATGTACATGCACATTCCCCTGCCAATCCACCCAGACTATATAGTAAACACTATACTCACTACATTAGAGATGAATATGAGGCTCATGCAAACTATGATGGACCTAGCAACTAGAGGTGGCCCCAACTGTTGCTGGTACTTGCGGAAACTACAGATATCTGAGCGACTACACAATACAGTACATGAAAGACCTCAATATACATGTATATCCTCTGACTGGTCGTGCTGTCCTACTACCCTTCAGACCCACGTTAATTGCATGACACCCATGCAGCCTCCTTATCAAATGTGGAACTTAAGATTTGCCACTATCAATGTCAAAATAATGAAAGATAAGTGTGGTGAGATTGTGGAGATGGTAAAGAGGAGGTGAGTAGATATGTGCTGTGTGCAAGAAGTAAGGTGGAGGGGTGCTTCAGCCAGACTCATCACAGGCAAAGAACAACAATACAAATTCTTCTGGGTTAGTAGGGAGAGATGAATAGACCAGGTAATTGAGGTAGTCAGAGTGAGTCATAGAATGATTAAACTTAGACTAGCCTTGGGCAAAACTACAGCCACTATATTATTTGCATATGCCCCACATGTTGGACTTGCCAATGAACAAAAGGATCCTTTCTATGAGGCCCTCCTACAGACTACCTCAGTAACAGATGACAGTGATCTTCTGATTGCAGCTGATGCACATGTTGGGAGACATTATGATGGATTCCCTGGTATACATGTAAGCTACAGTTATGACACAAGAAATGAGTAAGGAACTAGGCTTCTGGTAACCAACTACTTGGCCGATATGGGGTTTAAGACTTCCCCTTATACTCCTTACAGTCCAGACTAAGCCCTCGTGTGACTTTTGGATGTTCCCTGAAGCTGAAGGAGATGCTCAGGGATATCCGCTTTGAGGATGTGGAGGAGATGAAGGAGGCTGTGACAAGCGCCCTGGACACTTTCACTTTAGAGGACTACAAGGGAGCATTCCAGAAGTGGCTGGAGCACGACAACAAGTTCATTGAAGTTGGAGAATCCTATTTTGAGGGAGACTAGAGTTTTGTGTTGATCTGAGTTAAATAAATGTCTCTGATAAAAATCTCAAAACCTCTTGAGTGTACCTTATATATATTCATTTTACATAGAAATGACTTCTACAGGACTAGAACTGTTTCATTCGTGTATTCGAATGAAACTGTTCTTGTCTTGTAGAAGTCATTCCTAAATAAAATAAATATGCATTTTCTCTACTAACGTATTGCGTATCTTATTTAATTGTGGTTTCTTTCCAACCTCTTTAAAAAACCATCCTTAATTGTGTATATATATATGTATGTATGTATAAATTAAAATATTTGTTATATATATATGTGTGTGTGTGTGTATAGATATACTGGTCTAATGTGATTCTACTTTATTCTTTTCAGCCTTGGTAAAAATGGTTGTGGCTATAAACTCCACCACCTAGATTTCACAGGATGCATTAACATCACCGATAAAACTTTGAAAAAAATCGCACTGATTGTAAGAAATGCAGTGTCTGACTATAAATTGTTTCCAATTTTGAAACTTAAATGTTCTACAGAAGTGGAATCTTGTCCATGTCCATTAGTATCATTGCAGTGTGGTGGCAGCATGCAACATAAAAACAGCACAGATTTTCTGGCGTTTAAGAACAATGTTGATCTACTACCAGATTGTTGCATTGGTTGCACCCTTCCAATGGTTTCTTGTCCCTTGAATGCAAATAAATATGAAAGTGTTGTCATGTACAACAGAGACAACTTAAGGACTTCAACTTCACTTAAGACATTTCAAAATGAATTGATGTCATACAGTGATTTTTTGACTTGTGATCGGACATTGGTTTTTGACAACAATGTGGAAAATACGAAAATCACACCACAATCTTGTGATAAACAAAACAAAGGACTTACATATCTAAATCTATCTGGCTGCTTCCATATCACAAATGAAGGTCTGAGGTAAGTTATCTGTAATTATCATCATGATGGCATTTTCATTTTATCTTCATATGTCCTGTAGTGTTAGGTCCAATCTATGGACTGGGTGGTTTGTGTGGGAGGGAGAGGCATTTGATTGACATTATTCTCATTATAATATCTGAACTGTTCTCAGTATAACAATCTTCTGGACTGTGGATGTTGGTATTTGCTTATATATGGTTGACAAATTTTTTCAATTCCCTTCATCTTGAGTCCTCAGTCACCAATGACCACTGGGATTATTTCAATCTCTGTGAGTCTTAGGGCACCAATGACCCCTGGGATTTTTCCAGTCTTCCCATTCTACATCCTGTTAGTTTTCATTTTCAGGTCTTTGGACTTGGTTGGCTTCTCTGTGACTTTCACGGCGATGTTTTTTTACAGATGGTATTATTGCTATACAGGTTCCAATACTTGACTGGTACTTTATTTTATCAACCCCTTTCATTTTTCAATAAAATAAAGTACCAATCAAGTACTGGGGAATTATAATTGACTTTCTCTTACCCCTAAAATTTCTGGCCTTGTGCCAAATGTACAAACAACTATTAATATTATTAGGCAGTATCGGTAGAGGGTCAGACACCATGCTTTGCAGCATAGAGTTACGGTCTGAGTTCAAATCCCGCTGAGGTTAACTTTGCCTTTTATCCTTATGGGATCAATAAAATAAAGTACCAGTAATGCACTGTGGTAATTGCTGGCCTTGTGCCAAAAGTAGAAACAATTATTATTTGGCAGTATAGGTAGAGCGTCAGACACTGCTTTGCAGCATAAAGTTTTGGCCCTATACGTTCTGAGTTCAAATCCTGTGGAGGTTAGCTTTGCCTCTCATCCTTACAGGGTCAATAAAATAAAGCACCAGTAATGCACTGGGGTCGATTTAATAGACACCCCAACAAAAATTTACCGATCATGTACCAAAAGTAGAAACATTATTATCATTTTTTTGCCGAGGTTGACTTTGCCTTTCATCCTTATGGGGTCGATAAAATAAAGTACCAGTGATGCACTGGGTAATTGCTGGCCTTGTGCCTAAAGTAGAAACAATTATTATCATTTTTTTTTTCATATAATTATCTAAACCAAGTGACCTAACTATTTTCTTTAAGTACATCTCACTTGTTTCATGACCAATAGTAGTGTAACAAACTCTTGCAGATTATCAGCTTAGTGGGTGGCTTTTGTTTTATTTTACATCCATTTTTGTGTGCTAATATATATGTGATGGCCTGTGCTAAAGATGATGGTTTATGCAAAAAGTGATGGCTTGTGCAAAAGGTGATGGCTTGTGCAAAAGGGGATGGCTTGTGTAAAAGATGATGGTTTATGCAAAAGCTGATGGTTTACATAAAAGATGATGGCCTGTGCAAAAGATGATGGCCTGTGCTAAAGGTGATGGCTTATGCAAAAGGCGATGGCTTATACCAAATTCGACATTTGCATAAGTGATAAATTAATTTTTTTTTTTCCAGCTGGATATACTTTGTAATCATAATCATTCAACTGTGAAATAGGCGGTATTATAATTTTTGTTTGTCAAACAGACTGAAGCCAGCATAGTTATCATTTAGCATTGATCAAGCAGACCAATGATAAAAACTGTTCCATCCACGCCCATCTTGTTTTTGTTTTCTATCTCCAGGATATCACTCTTCTTCCTATTAACTCATCACTTTGTGTCTCCCCTTCAAATCACTCCCTCTGTTATGGTTGCCTTGAAAGAACAGACTTTATGGAGTGGAGAGGATACTCCTTCCTGGAGACATTCTAAATGAGCTGTAATATGTAGGTGTAAGCACCATCAAACTTTACCTCCAGATGTTTTGGAAGTATCCAGGCAGTGGACTCATATGATTCCACACACACAAAAAAAAAAATTTAGCCTTTGATAGAACCTCCCCTTGCATTCTCAGGCAGTGAATTGTAGATTTGAAATGAGAATGGCCTAAAAATAGTAGGCATGTTTTTATTATTCTTAGGATCTTAAGAATTCTTTAAACACCAATGCACCTGAAATAGCCACTATTAAAGTGTTCAAATTTAAATTCAAATCATAGATTGATATCTCATTTAAATATTTCTCTTTTATTATTAAATAGTATGAGAAGAACGGTTGATTGGCAGAATCGGGGGAGCGTTGTACAACATGCTTAGCGGCATAGAGTTACGGCCATTTACATCCTGAGTTCAAATCACACCGAGGTTAGCTTTGCCTTTCATCCTTATGAGGTTGATAAAATAAAGTACCAGTAATGCGATGGGAGTCAATTCTGTTGACTTTCCCCTCTCTCAAAATTGTTGGCATTGTGCCTAAATCAGAAACCATCATTCTGAGTTCAAATCCCGCCGAGGTTAACTTTGCCTTTCATCCTTACGGGGTCGATAAAATAAAGTACCAGTAATGTACTGGGTAATTGCTGGGCTTGTGCCAAACGTAGAAACAATTATTAGATAGAATGAGGGTTGTGATTTGGCAGGTCATTAGAACGTCAGACAAATGCATGGCAGTATTTCTTTCTGAGTTCAAATCTTGTCATGGTCAACTTTGCTTTTCATCCTTCAGGAGTAGATAAAATAAAGTACCAGTCATGCACTGGGGTTGATTTAATCGACTTTCCCCTCTCCCAAAATTGCTGGCCTTGTACCTAAAATAGAAACAATTATTAAATAAAAAGTTAATTATTTCACTAAACCTCTATTTCTTGAAACACAAAAGTAGTATATTTTTGTTAGAAATATGATTGCAAAAGGGTTAATAAACAGTTGGGGGAGGGGGAGCTGGTTTCATCTCCTTCACATGAACAAACATTATTTCATAGAGAAGAGACCTATTATCAAAGACACGAGTTATCTATCTTGGAAATAGGAAATTCCATCACACTGACTCACTCGCATCTTTAAATTGCGCCAGTTTTTTTAACCTTATTCTACTACATAGCACATTCCTTCTATTTTTACTTTGATGTGTTTCAACAACCTTTAACATGCATAATTATGTTCAAGATTAGAATTTTTATGAATGATGTAAGGATGTTGCTGATTATTGCCAATATCTTGCTTCATTTCAGTTAACATAAGATGATGCCAATCACTCTTAAACTGCCCCTGTTTTTATAATATAAAAAAAACTGTTTATTTTAAAAGCTTTATAATTGTCTAAAACTCTTCTGAAATTATTTGAAAATCATAGGCAATATCTTTCATTAGGAATATAGTAACAAAAGGGTTAAATTGTTTATATTTATCTGAAACCTTTCCATCATAATTTCATGTAAGAACCTTTGTTAATTTATGTATCAAACACCAGCTTAATAATGAGAAAGTTATTTACATTGCTAAATGTCACAAAATTTTTGATTATTTTAAAATAATTTGGAATTCATAGTCAGTGTTTTTCAATGGGAATATTAAAATGAAAAGGTTAAACTAATGTGCAGTTTTTAGAAACATTTAATTCAACTTCTGTTCTGTCTACAACCAATAAGTTATGATGTTGAAAACAATTATAATCAGTTTATTTTTTGCGGGACAATAGAAATAGTTGCATATCATAATCTTGTCTTTTGTCTTTGGAATTTTATTTTGGGCAATCTTTGATTTATGGGAGTGAGACATGGATAACGTTTAGGAAGCAGCATAGAATGCCTGGAAAGAACGGAAATGGCACTGGTCATGTGGATGAGTAAAGTATCACTCAGAGAGAGGGAGGCAGTCAATCTATTGTAGAGGATGATAGAAATAGAGCCAATGATGGATGTTAAGGAAAGAAATGAAATTAAATTTTTGGGTCATATGTTGAGGAAGGATGAAAGTGGTTGGGTGAGAGGAGTGATGGAAATCGAACCTGTGATGAATGTTGTGAAGAGAAATGGAATGGGGTGGTTGAGGATGGATGAAATTGACTGGGTAAGAAGAGTGGTGGTAATAATATAGGAGGTAGAGGAAGGGGAAGACAAAGAATGACTAAAGATGATGAAGAGGGAAATGAAAGCCAAGGGATTTAGTGAAAAGATTAGAGTAAAATGGAAAATCTTGTCATGAGGCCCCACAATGATCTGGCATTCTGTTCAAACTTCAGTGTCATGTAATTAATTCACAAATCTTGAAGATGATAAATTCCTTTGCACCTCAGAACTCCAAAATTCATTATCCCTCATCATTCCTTATGACATAACTATAAGCTGTATGCTTGCCAATTCTTTCCAGTGTTTACCAATGTAGCCTAACATTTTTTACCATATTTCTAATGAAATACACTGCTTATATGTTTCAATTAATTTTGAAAATTATGAAGAATTTGGATGAATTTAGTAATATAACTATTTTCATTAATTAGTAGTGGGGGAGGATGTGCTGAAAGTGTGATAGCTAGGATAAAGACAGGCTGGAAGAAATTTAGAGATCTATTACCACTACTAACAACAAAATGCTTTCCTCTCAGTGTGAAGAGGAGACTGTATGATGCCTGTGTGCAAACTGCAATGCTACATGGCAGTGAAACATGAGTCTTGACTGCAGAAGACTTGTGGAGGCTAGAAAGAAATGAGTCAAGTATGCTCCTGTGGATGTGTAATGTTAGTGTGCATGAGCAACATGGCAGAAACAAACTGCGGGAAAAACTTGGTATAAGAGGAATTGGATGTAGTGTGCAAGAGAGAAGACTGCATTGGTATGGATGTGATGTGCATGGAAGATAGCAACTGCATAAAGAAATGCAGACAACTCCAGTGGGACATGTGGAAGAGGCAGACTCAGGATGAGGTTGTGAAAACTGACCTTAAAAAACCTCACAATAGAAATGACTGAAAGCCATGAGGGCTGGTGCTATGCAGTGCTGAGGAAGACCCTACCTGTAGCATACAATGTGATTTGACCTACCCCCATACCTCACCCCTTGCCTCCACTAGCACTCCCCAACAGTTATCCCCAACATCACTACTTCAACCCTACTGCACATGCCCTGCCCCCATTCCTAGCAGCTACCCCTTCCCCTTGTGAAGCGGTTGGTGATAGGAAGGGCGTTCAGCCAAAGAGGTCTAAATAAACAAAAGGTCGGGAGAAACCTTCAGCTGTGTCAAGGACACTACGGCCTCCTTAGTGTTGGTGATTTATATGATAAATGTACCCGGTCCATGCTGTAAAGTGGTTGGTGATAGGAAGAGCATCGAGCTGTAGAAATCTTGCCAAACAAAAGGGTCAGGAGGGCCCTCAGTTGTGTCAAAGACATGACAAACTCTCTTGTGTACTCGGTGGAGTGTCAACCATACATAAAGCGAGACACAGATCCCTGGCTTGCCTGGGAGATCAGTGCTCTGCTTCAGTATTGACAGTATAGACAGTATAGACCCATCCAACCTTTGCTAGAAGGTAGAGCAGGCATTAAAATGATGATGATGATGCTGATGCCCTTTTCCACATGAAACTGAATTAGCAAAATATTCTTGACAAGTAGAAAACAGTACTATGACTGCATCACATGGAAAATTAAAGTCTTTACTTTAGTTTACTACAAATTCTTAGAATGATCTGCTCATCATTAAATACACTATAAACCTTTGAATTAACAAAGCAATTTTTAGATAATATCTGCGAAATCATTACATTACTTAACAAAAGATTCTTACATAAAATTATAATAGAAGGTTTGGATTTAATTATAAACATTTTAAAACATGAAGAAGTTTCAGGCAGGTCATTATCAAAAGGGTTAAATATTTCTTGCTACTGTTAATATATCCTTGGTATCTATCTTTTAAGTGATCCTCAATAGAGCCAAATAGAACTGTCCTTCTCTCTTCTTTGATAATCCTCCTTGTATTGCCTGCATAGAGAATATAATGACTGCCACTACTTATGCATACTTTTTAATTTGTCTATCATTAGGACTTAACCCTTTAGTATTTACATTACTCTATATATACTATTGTATTTTCAAGGTAAAGGTTTTATCTCACATATCAAATCTATGAGATTTTGATGTTATTTATTTTGAGAACAATACCTAAATATCAGTACCAGTTTGAACATTAAATTTGAGAGAATTCTGGCCGATATGGCCAGTTTAAATGCTAAAGGGTTAACCAATTATGCTATTTGCTTTTTTCTTCCTTCGAAAATTATCACCTCACTCAAAGGACCTTCAGAACATCATCATCCAACTGCTGTAGCAGATGGTCATATTTCTCTTCTATCCACTGCAGCTTTCATAATCAGTTGTGTACCCATGGTTGGGTGATTAGTTCTAGTCATCAGTGACATTTGAATTCCTAGTAAGAATTTTAAGTCCTAGAATAGATACCACAATGCATCTCATATGATGCTCTTACACAATTCCACAAATCCATCGCCATGGACTGGTACTTTATTTTATTGACCTTGAAAGGATGAAAGGCAGAATTGACTTCAGCAAAAGTCAAACTCTAGAGTGCAGAGAGCCAAAACAAATACCTCAAGATAGTCTATCTAATGCTCTAACAACTCTGTCAATTTGCCACTTGTAAGAATACAGACTTGCTTTCTTTGTTCACCGACTGTAATATTATAATTATCATTTATGAAGTAATACATTTATTATGAGACTATCCTTGGTGTGTTTTGTAATGGATTCAACTGTGTTGTTTCATCACTTTGAACTGCAATATACTATAACCCACCATTCTTCATATCAAAATATTGATTGATTAGAGGGAAAACATTTAACATTATGTCAATGAATTGCAGAAGATGATGGGAATAGAGCCAGTGATGAATAATATGAAGAGAAATAGAATGAGATGGCTAGATTGTGTGTTGAGGAAGGATGAAAGTGACTGGATGAAAGGAATAGAGCCAGTGATGAATGTTGCAAAGAAAAATGGAATGAGATGGCTAGGTCATGTGTTGAAGAAGGATGAAAGTGACTTGAAAGGAATAGAGCCAGTGATGGATATTGTGAAGAGAAATTAAATGAGATGTCTGGGTCAGGTGCTGAGGAAGAAGGATAGTGATTGGGTGGAAGGATTTATTGAAATAAATATCGAAGGAAGTATAGAATATGAAGAAAATGAAAGCCAAGAGGGATGGGATCAAGCAAAATGGAAAATCTTGTCATGATGCCACAAGACTAACTGCTACTTTGGCAGGGAAAATGGCCTTATAATGTTTTTCATACTAGATCAACTAAATAAATAATTATATTTGTTTCGGTTTTGTTCCCAACATTTGAAAGAGGGTCTTACTGGAACATCTAGGTCACTCCTGTTATAGTAACAATATTTTCTGTTTTGCTGGCAAATTTTACAACATAAATCTGTTGGCCCTTTCATATTTAAAAATCATAATTTTATGTAAAAAACCTTTTATTAAATTATGTTCCAAACACAAAAATAATAACAAATTTATCTTACTAAATGTCACCAAATTCTTGATTGCATTCAAAATTAATTAAAAATCATGGTCATGAAAGTCTAAGGCTCGTTAAGCCAGTGCTTATCCTGGTTTCATGGCGTGAAGAGTGCAAAACGCCCCCTGGACAGGATGCCAGTCCATCACAGGGTTAAACCCCCAGCTATTGCTGGTACTCATTTTCAACTGAGTATACTGGAGCAATGTGAAATGAAATGGAAACTCCAACATTATGGTCGTAAGCCCAACACCCTTACCACTAAGCCACGCACTTCAACTGGTCATGAAAGGATTAATTTTATTTGTGGACTTTGTCTTTGAACTGTCTATAATCATTTAAATCAATATGATTTTGCTAATAAAATTTGTTACTTGACCAAAGAGAATACATTTCAGCTTTTTACTTACCAATAATTTAGCCTTTAAGTGTTTCTGTGCTATTTCAAAGACGAGATTTTAAATTTTAGTTCTGATATAAATTTACACTTTTGCCTTGGCATTGTGTTTGAAGTTAACACTAAGAAATAAAACTAAGTCTTGGAGATATTCAGTGGAATATTTTTCTCACAGCACAGAATTGAGAGCAGAAACTGATAATACTGCCCTCATTCTGATTCTAACCATTTTTTTTATAAGCATAAACAAACAGCACAAAATGAAAACAAATGATGTTATCAAATTTTCTCTCTCTCTCCTCTCTCTCTCGCCTCTCTCTCTCCTCTCCCTCTCTCTCGCCACTCTCTCTGTCCTCTCTCTCTCCTCTCTCTCTCTCCCCTCTCTCTCTCGCCCCTCTCTCTCTCCTCTCTCTCTCTCCTCTCTCTCTCTCTCCCTCCCTCTCATACAGGGATAGTTTTAGCTCTGTTAGTAATTCTTGAAGAGGGGAAGGGAATAATGGTACTTTAGTGGCAACCATGCATGTCACTTTTATTGCCATTTTGTCAGACAACATACATATGTTGATCTCTAAAAATAGTCTGAAACAACTGTTTTATTTAGCTACCATATTTCTAATAAAATACAATGCCTTTGGTTTTCAAATAATTTTGACATAGGGTTCCTTCAAAGGATTTTTGGAGTAACACTCAATACGTTGCATAGCTCAGAGATCAGGGAATCACTTCAGGTAGAGCCACTACGTCTCTGAATTGAGAGATCACAGCTCCTATACTATGGGCATATGGTTAAAATGCCTAAAGAAAGAATCACAAGACAGATTTTATGAGCAAAGCCAACTGGCAGGAGTCTCGGAGGTAGACCATGTGCAAGATGGTTTGATAACATTCATAACCTTGGTGTTGGTCTCGCTTGGAGATCTAGCCAGATCATTTGGTGACAGTTGTTTCTGGTAGAACCCTCTGGAAGGCATATCTGAGGGCTCTGCTTCCACAACCCTCTCAGGAATAAGTGGCTGTAAGAAAAAAACTTTTTCATTTCATTTTTAAATCGGTGTTTGAAAAATACAATTTTCTTATTTAAATATAAACACTAAAACAGCAGTTTTGTATTATAGAATCATAGATATATATTTTGATGAAAAATAGAGAGTGCATGGAGTGGAGAGGTTCTTCTTCCTATCACCAACTACCTTACAAAGTGTACTGAGTGTGGTTATCATGTAGGGAGGTAGTCATGTCTTTGAGACAACTGAAGAGTCTACTAACACTTTTTTTTTTCCTGTTATATTTTGACTTGAAAGCTTCAAGAACTTAAATAACAATGGAAGATTTGCAAAAAGAATCTGTATGAACACTTCAGTAATCTTCAAACACAAACCAAACTGTATTTAGAAACTCTTCATTATTATCAATTCAATTTTTCACTGCCTCCCAAACTAAAAATACACTGAGCTCTGTTAAAGGATTTCTCTACGTTTATGAAGCAGCAGCGTTTATCTCTGGATGATTTATTCTTATATTTTTGTCAAAACGAAATAATTAGAATATTAACTTCTATGAGTTAAAGATAGCTCATAGGACCAATACTTATCTTTAAGTCCTATATTTGACATTAATCTCCATACAGTTCAGCAGAAAGAAAACAGATGTTTCCTTAGATAAACTTTTCAAAGTTAATTTATCAGACAACATATTGAATCATACTTCCCAGTTTGGTTATTTATATTTAAACAGAAAAATCAACTTTTTCAACTAAAAATTGCCCATTTGCAGAATAATTTAACTCTTTTGATACCAAACTGCCTGAAATTGCTTCTCGTACTGTAATACAAAACTGTTTATATTTATCTAAAAACCATCTACCATAATTTCATCTAAGAACTTTTCTTGTGTTCCAAACACCAGCTAAATAACGAAAAAGTTAGTTATATTACTAAATCCTTTCAAAGTCATAGGCAGTGTGTTTCATTAGATATATGGTATTAAAATAATTAAACCAATTCAAGACACCAAGATAACAACACAATATTTCTAGCTGTGACCATGCTTGGTGCATACAGACAGTCCTAAGATGTTTCTCATTAAAAATATGGTAACAAAAGAGTCAAATAGAGTAGAGTAACCTTTTCAACAAAAAATTGTACATTTACTAAATAATTT
Organism: Eledone cirrhosa; assembly: GCA_964016885.1. Classification (NCBI taxonomy): domain Eukaryota; kingdom Metazoa; phylum Mollusca; class Cephalopoda; order Octopoda; family Eledonidae; genus Eledone; species Eledone cirrhosa. The sequence continues at coordinate 356,868,959 of OZ024741.1, forward strand.
AAACCCTCAAATCATTTGATGAACACTTTTATATGACTTCATGGGCCAGCTTCTAAACTATTTGCAAAGTATAGAGCAAATCTTGCACATAACTAACACTGTTTACTATCATTACCATTTAAGAAGCCAGTATAATGGGAGGTGGAGAAGGGGGTAAGGAAAAATGAAAATAATGCTAGTAAAAAAAATCAAAATCAAGCAGTATTTGCAATGTTTATAGTTTTGGTGTTTATTGGCTCTACCTCAGTAATTATGCTAGGATATTTTGCATAATCCTTATTTTTACAGGCTTGTTTGTTCGCTCTCTGTTGTTGTATTTGTTTAAAATATGCTTAAAAGCAATTAATTGTTAACACAACTATATTTTGTAATAAGTATGAGTTCCCCATATGCCAGTAACTTTGAACCAGAGCCAGATCATATAGTGAAGTAGATCTCATTAACTCTATTGATACCAAATTGCCTGAAACCATGCTTGATTCAATAATACAAGACTGTTTATTTCAAAGTATTTATATTTATCTAAAAATTCCTCTGCCATAATTTTTCATAAGAATCTTTATGTTCCAAACACCAGATTAATAATGAAAAAAGTTTGTTATATTACTATGTAAATCTCTACAAATTCTTGATTATTTTCAAAATTATTTGAAAAACATAGACAGTGTCTGTTATAAAAAATATGGTAATGAAAGGGTTAATTAAAATCTAAAGACCCTACTAATAAAAAATAGTTTTATGCATTTGCTTACAATGTCATCATCATCATCATCATTTAACATCTATACTCCATGATTGCATGAGTTAGACCTGTTCTCACATTCTAGACTAGACAGGTCAGATATACTGTGTCTCACTCATACATTCCATTCTGGCACGGTTTCTATGGCTGGATGTCCTTCTTGATGCCAACAACTTCATGGCATGTACCAAGTGTGTTTTATTGTGGCACCAGCACTACTACCTATGAGCACTAGGGCATTCATTGTGTCATCCTTGGCCATGGTTGGAAGGCAGTGATGGGAGTGAGAAAGATGGGAGTTGGGGGTGGCAATATACATATTACTTGCCGAAGGAAGGAGTATGTGAAGTTAGGGAGGGATGTCTTAAAGAGAATGTATGACGTGATGTCCTTGGCAAAGCTAGGGTGTCATTGATAGGAGTGGGGGAGCTACATGCTTCTTGCCAAGGAAGGAGATGAGGGACAAAGGTGACCTTAGAGTGACATCTGAGGATGTATTGAGGGGCGGGGCTCCCCTCTACTAAAAAATTGACAATGTTTATATATGCTTAGAAGAATGATTATTATAATTATTAACAAATATATTTTGTAATAAGTATGACTTTCCCATATGCCAATAATTTTGGACCAGTGCCAGATATATAATTAAGTAGATCTCATTAAGTAATCAATTTATAAACATATATTAAAGAATTCTGTTCTACTGTTGTAATTCCAATTAGAGGCTGTAACTATATATCCTTTAGAGAAACAGCCTGAAGAAAAAGGTATGGTAAATAGGTTGAAATTGGTTGAGATGTTGCTTCACCATCATCATCATTTAATGTCTATTTTCCATGCCTGCATGGGTTACTGTCATGTTATGAGGCCAGACAGATCAGATGAATTTGCATTTGCTGTCTTAACTTGATCAATCTTGCAGTCCAACTCCTTCCTCAACTGTGCCATAGGCATTTTGAAGAGCGGCTTTGGCAGTTTGCAATTCAAACCTATGCTCTTCAGTGGCATTCTTTTGAAAGCAATTAAATACTTTTTGCATGTTCTTCCTTGCCGTAACAATTTTCGGTTTAGCTGAAGCTCAATTCTAATTTTATGTTAGAACCTTTGTTAAGTTATACTCTAAACACCAGCTTAATAATGAGAAACTTAGTTATATTATTCTCTCCAAATTGAAAATCATAAAGACAATATCTTTCATTAGAAATATGGTAATGAAAGAGTTAAAGAAATGTAGATTTGAGGGAAATGTTTTGTCTGTTTCATACAGACTAATGATAGAGAAAACATATTGAGTGAGTGAAAGTACAGAGAAGCAGGTGTAGCAAGGTATCTAAATGGTGCTTTGATGAAGGAAGTAAATTGATAAATATAGAATCTGTTGTAAGTATTGATAGAAGTGAAGTGTAGACACACCGCTCAATATTTGAATAATAAAGTCTAGTTATTGTCTTAAAGACTACATAAGGAGAAGACTACAAAGTATAGAATTTTACATCATTTAAACTGATTGATCTTCAATTCAAACCACCAGAGATACAATACATAACCTATAATAGAAAGGAGAATGCTTTAGAGTCACAAAACAACTAAGAAACAATGGAACTGAACAAACAATGCAATTGCTAGACACATGCAGGAAGGATACAGGAGCTAAATACATGCAAAGCTAAATACATTGCAAAGCTAAATACATGAATAAATTGCTTGCTTTCCCCCCTTTGCCTGTTCTAAATACATTTTTTTTTGCAAGGCATTAAAATAACAATAAGTAACATGGATTGTAAATTAATTTATAGTATGAATAATTAGGAAATAAATAAAGGATGTTGACTTAATGTAAGTGGTTAAAGCAGTAACATTTTGAGTGAGGTAGTGACAAGTTTTTGAAAAACTATTTAGTAGTATATCATCCCCACATTCATACCACTTTTAACTGTAGGTTTGAAGGGGAGATTAAACATCTAAATTTAAAAAGAAAAACAGTAATAAAAGATATTCTAAAATGGTTAACCATTTCATAATCATATTTCTAATGAAGTACACTACCTAAAATGTTCAAATCATTTTAAAAAATAATAAAAACTGGTGAGATTTAGTAATAAAAGTAACTTCCTTATTGTTAAGTTGATGTTTGGGACATAACTTAACAATGTCTCTTAAATAAAATTATGATGGAATGATTTTTAGATAAATATAAATAGTTTTTTTTTAAATGTTTTTTTTATTGTAGAACCAGTTTCAGGTGGATCATATCAAAAAGGTTTAAAATGCACCCTATCATATAGATTTCTCATTAAGCTGGTGTTTGGAACATAACTTAACCCTTTAGCATTTACATTACTCTATATATACTATTATATTTTTGTGGTAAAGGCTTTACTTCACATAATTCTCTCACATAATATCGAATCTACGAGATTTTGATATTATTTATATTCAGAACAATACTGTAACATCAGTATGAGAGGCCTGTTACAGCCAGTTTGAACAGAAATAAGTGAAAGAATTCTGACCAGATACAGCTGGTTTAAATGCTAAAGGGTTAAGAAACTTTCTTAGATAAATGGAAGGCCTTTAGATACATATAAACTCATTAACCTTTTCATTACCATATTTCTAATGAAAGACACTGCCTTTGATTTTAAATAATTTTGAAAGTAGTCAATAATTTGGGAGATTTAGTAAAATAGCGAGCTTTATCACTACTATGTTGATGCTTGGAACATAACTTAACAAAGGTTCTTACATAAAATCATGATTGTTGTTTTTAGATAAATATAAACACTTTAAAATACATTACTTTGTATCATAAAAGCAGAGGTAGTTTCAGGTGGTTTGCTATCAAAAGGGTTTAAGGATTTATTGTCTTAAATGTTTTACTTTACATCTTTGGATATCAAACTCTCTAGTCCTCTGATACAAACCTGTTTCTAATTGACAATAAAGGATACATAGTTTATGGGAGCATTAAATTTCTGATAAAGTCACTACTTTTCTACTATTATATAACCACCTTTCATCTTTACACAGTCAATAAAATAAAGTACCAGTAATGAACTAGGATAATTGCTGGCCTTGTGCCAAAAGTAGAAACAACTATTATATAACCACAAAGAGAAGTTGTAATTTAACATTTGTTTTCTTTTTTAAAATACTTCATTATATTTTTATCTAAGAACCTTTATGTTATGTTATGCTTGAAACACCAGCAATGAGAAAGTTATATTATTAAATCCATTCAAATTCTTGATTATTTTTAGAATTATTTGAAAATCATTGTCTTTTTGGGGTAACATGATAACAAAAGGGTTAATCTTTTGATACCACACCACCTGACCCCACCTCCTGGTTATATGATATATAGCTGTTTATTTTTAAAACCTTCTATCATAATTTTATGTAAGTACCTCTGCGAAATTATGTTCCAAAAACCAACTTAATAATGAGACAGCTATATTACTAAAATCCTTCCAAATTCTTGATTATTTTCAAAATTATTTGAAAATCATAGGCAGTGTCTTTCATTAGAAATATAATTTTGAAAGAGTTAATGTTGACTGTATAAATATTTAAATGAACAGCAAATAATTGATGCAGATGAACTCTACATGTTGATAGATATGTCATATGATATCAAACTTGTAGCTAAATAGATAAAAATAAAGTCAAGAACCTGCAAAATACCAAGTTGAATTGATGACATTTTAAACAATACAGATATCTTAACGAAAAGGTTTTTATGAATGATTATCTCTCTGTTGCTTTTCATTTTATTCATTATAATAGTAACGTCAATGGTTTTCAGATTTGTGGAGAATTTTTCCAATATAGCTTTGGTGTTTCTTCATTTGTCAAGTAGTTACAAGAATCAGAATTGATGCCACTAGTGGATTGTAATTTCAGATATCAATTATATAATTGAAACAAAGTTTTTGAAATTAATATTCAGATTGCAAACAAAACAGAAAGAGAGACAGTGACAAAGAATAGTTTTTCAATATATGTGGAGTTAGTTATTTTTATTTATTTATTTGGAAAAGCACAATTTGCATAAATTATTCATACTGTATTAACTTGATGTAAAATCCCCTATTTTACATCTGAGAAATAGGCAAAAATCCAAACCCTGTTTATAAGCTGAGGCAAGTAATCAACACATTATGTTTAGATGGTGCAATTTTGAAATTCCCTTGAAGTTTTAATATTTTGATATTTAAAATGTTTTAAGTGCCATTTAGAGTATAGCTTTTGTTTCACAACTCCATTATGTATTGATTTTTTAGGGCTGTGGATTGGCAGCATCGGTAGAGGGTCGGACGCCATGCTTTCCAGCATAGTTACGTCCCTTTACGATCTGAGTTCAAATCCCGCCGAGGTTGACTTTGCCTTTCATCCTTACGGGGTCGATAAAATAAAGTACCAGTAATGCACTGGGTAATTGCTGGCCTTGTGCCTAAAGTAGAAACAATTATGTATTGATTTTTTTTTTTTTTTAAACCAATTTCTAACCATTTTGAAGGCCATATTCATTCAAAACATCAAAAACAATAGAAATTACAAATTTCATGTCAAAAGTGAAGCCTGTGTGATATTCACCTCCAAAACAACAGTATTTTAGGATCTCATTTACATAGAATTTTGAAGTTGGTAAAAAAAAAAATTGGCAAAATATTGATCTAAAATATAAGCTGATTTCACCCCTCCCCATCACCATAGATTTTTTTTTTAAATCATATTTTTCGATTTATATACAAGTATCTTAACTATAATTAATAAAGGAAGGTCTGCAGGATTGCGTCCAGAATATATTTTTTTACCCCGTTTGTAAAATAAGTTGGATTACTTTGAATAAATAATGAATGAATATTACATAATTTATGTGCTAAATTTCGTGGCTGTTGATTAAATATATTTTATAGCTTAATCTTTAAAATTCACTTCTTTAAAATTATCAAATATCAACACTTCCGGTTAGCAGCCGTTATATTATAACACTTATAATCGCATATATTTCCATTGCTAATTTTCTCCTAATGCAGTTTATATATAATGTCGTCTTTTTTTTAATATATCATGGATTACTGATTACAGAAGACAGTGTAACATAGGCTTTGTTCAATTTCTGTGTATATTGTCAATTACGATTTTATTTGATGTATCATATTTACATGCATATATATTTGCGTATAATATCAATATACACACCACACATGCCAGCAGAAAACCACCCGTAGGGTGGTTTTTCTGCTAGTATACGGTAATTCAGTTAAACCAGGATGTATTCCATGACCATAAACTAAAAAGCTCCTGCCTGAAACAAAATGTTATGGTGCAGTACAACTTGTTTATAATACAATCTCACCCTAATGTGCAAAATTGTATTTCTAGGGGGTGGCTGAAGAGAAGAATAGATGCTTATATTTGTTTGTCATTTATATCTGTTTGATAATATATGTATATGGTAGTGTTGGTGCCACAAAAATGGACCCCACACACTCTGTAAAGCAGTTAGCATGTTAGGAAAGATATGCAGTTGTAGAAAACATGCCAAAATAGAATGTATGAACAAGATATAGTCTTCTGACTCATCTAGTCTTAGATAGTGACAATCTGCCCAATCCGTGCCAGCATGGAAAACAGACGTAGAATGATGGTGATGATGATGTGTGTAATCCAACAAGTCATGTCAATAGTCTAGCTTTTAATCATCTGTGTTCATTATGGTAATTTTCTTTATCATCAGCTTTTATGATTGCATGGTCGAGAGGAGTCTACTTAACAATAGCTAAAAATATAAACCAACGTAATATTATTGATATCAATGTGGAGTTATGAATACAATAGTGTTATAGATGAGTTATACTGGAACACCAGTTTTATGGTCGGATGCCTTTCTTTATGCTGACAATAATTTGCAGACAGATATATAGAAATGCATATCAATGAACATGTAGATTAAGAGCATTAAACCTTAACCACATTTATCCACAAAAAAAAAAAAAAAATATATATATTTCTAAAGGTTTATTATATCATTGACATATTGTTCCCACCTTCCCTCCCTCTTTGGCTAATTTGCTAAAAAAATAAGATAAAAAACACTTTATTCAATTGCTCATAACAGCAAATCATTTTCGCATTGATGAACTGATGACAGTAATGGTTATATATATGATCTGACTCTTGCTAGCAGGGAAAAAGATGTCAAATGATATGTGTGTGTGTGTGTCTGTCTGTGTGTGTATTTATATGTGTAGTTGAAAAAGGGGATAAAGTTTCATACAAATGAAAAGTTACAGGTAAAAAGCACAGAGGGTATTTAAAGATTATTTTTCCTTTAATCCACCAGATTGAATTATTTTATAATTGTTACATGTTACATTGAATTATTTTATAATTGTTACATGTGGATTTAAATTTTGTCAAATATTACTGGTTTTAATTAGTATATGAATCTTATCAAATATTAAAAGAAATTTGTTCTCATCTTCTGTGAGCAGTTAGAAGAGTTAGATATATAATCTAACTGCTCACAGAATATGAGAACAAGCTTTTTTAATATTAGCATATCTCATGAGAAAATTGAGAATATTCTGCACAATTGGCATGTTGAAGCGTTCTGTTCAGTGGGTACCACGTCATCTCACATCTGATGAAGAGTGCATCAGGCTGATCATATCAAGGGAAAATCTGGCATTGTTTGAGGCAGATCCAGCTCTTTTCCTTAAATGTTTCCTAACCTAGAATGAGTGTTGGCTGCATCACTTTGAGCCAAAGACAAAGAGACAATCTATGCACTGGAAACACCCTGCTTCACCTGCTCCAAAGAAGGCCAAGCTCGTTTCATCTGCAGGGAAGGTGATGGCCTCAGCTTTTAGGGATGCAAAAGGCAGCGTGTTTATTGATTCTCGTCAAAAGGGCCACATCATCAATGGAGAGTACTATGCTAACTTACTGAGGTAGTTCGAAAAGCTATCAAGACCGAATGCTCACTGACAAAGGGGGTCTTGTTTCATCTAGACAATGCCTTGGTTTCAACGACTGTTGTGCATGGCTGTTTATTTGAACTGTTGATCACCCTCCCTATTCTTCTGATTTGGCCCCATCTCACAATCATCTGTTCCCCAGCATGAAAAGACACTTGTCTGAGAACCAATATCGCAGTGATGATGACATCATATCTGTTGTTGATGACTTTTTTACCAATAGGATGAAAGCTTCTTCACCAATGGAATCCAAGCACTTCAACATCAATGGAAGAAGTGTGTGGACTGCAAGGGGGACTATATTGAAAAATAAACCTCATTTGGTTACATTCCATGAGAGAATCTTGGTCACCCTATGAACTTTTCAGCAGACCCTTGTATGTATGTGTGTGTGTGTGTGCTGGTATGGGTTGGACAGGTCACTACAGACCAAGTTATTTAATCAGAGTTGCTGACTTCCAAGATGGCTCAGAAGACAACATTCCAGCGTTGACATGGTTTCTACAGCTGGATGCTCTTCCTAGCACCAACTATTTTACAGAGTGTACTAGGTGTATTTTATTGTTTCACCAACACTGGAGAGTTTATCATGTCCTTGGTGTGAATAAAGCAACCTCCTCAACTCCTTTTCTGACAATATTTTTCAGTAAACCTGTTTGATTGGTCTGCTGTACCAATAAATTTAAATGGGGAAAAGGAAAGGAGAAACAGGGTGAAAAAAGAATAGAAAGATGATACTGGTATGGGAGAATGGCTGTAGGGTATAATTTTGAAGTAAAACAATTGTCTAGTTTGAGTCTGAATTAATCTGGATTATTCGAGACTCGAATGTGATATCTACATATTAGTAAACAGGATGAAGTCGGATACACTGGCACATGCATGCACATACACAATCAGACACAAACATATACACATCATTTTCATTGTTACCAGAATCAAACAATTTATATCTTTATTGTACTGTTTAATGGTTTAACTCTTTCATAACTGTATTTGTATTTATAATGAAATACATACTATTTCAATGAACACTAAAATTATTCATTATTTCATTACTAAGATAGTAACATATGGTACTTATATAAAATTAATGTGCCCAGGCCATCAATAATAACTTCAATAGCATTAGCATATTTAATTTGAGATTGTTAGGCCTTATATACCAAGATTATATATATACATATTTATATATATATATATATATATATATATATATATATATATATATACAAGGTGCCCCCAAAAATGTATACACACTTCAACAGCATTCTAATAGATATTGTCCGTACAAGGTATTAATGTGTGTATACATTTTTGGGACACCCTGTATGTGTGTGTATGTATATATATATATATATAATGTAGATCCCAAATTAAATCGGGGTTAACCACAGTAAATAAGGTACTCAGTACATTACTAGAGAGAAATGGCTTCTACAGGACTAGAACTGTTCCATTCATATAGAATAATCAGGAATATCCTGATGATTCCATAGAAATGAAGCAGTTCTACTCCTGTAGAAGCCATTCCAATCCAGCCCATACTGTAAAGTGGTTGTGATGGCGACAACAAAAAGAACCATACCCTCACTGTAAAATGGTTGTATAGGTGTCATGACAGTTTATCTCTTGGATCAAAAAGTATAGTAATAAAATGTTTGTAATTTAAATCTAGCACGTTCATCTTTCGTGAGATGCAAAAATACGTATCGAGAACTTCCAGTTTGACTACTCTTTTAATAACAACTAAATTTGTATCTTGGTAAATCTCATGAAAGAGGTCACGGGTTCTGCTTGAGAACTGACTGCTGTATGTTGACATGTCCAACCCTTGCTGGCAGGGAAAACGGATGTTAAACGATAATGATTATATATATGATAGGAAACACATAGTATGCATCATCATCATTTTACGTCCACTTTTCCCTGCTTGCAAGGGTGGGATGGGAACTGATTTTGGCTTGATTTCTACAGCTGGATGCCCTTCCTAACACCAACCTCATTTACAGTGAGTGCTGGGTGCTTTTTGTCGTGGCACCTACACGACCATTTTGCAGTGGAATGATAGGGACCCCAGTCCCTATCATCTCATTTCTACAGCTGAGTAAACTGGAGCAATGTGAAATAAAGTGTCTTGCTCAAGGAAACAACACATCACTCGGTCTGAGAATTGAACTCACAACCTTTCGATTGCAAGCCCAATGCTCTAACCACTAAGCCATGTGCCTCCACTATGTATGTGTGTGTAATTTGGAAAGAATTACAGAGATGTATATAAATATACAAAAACACATGGATGATTTTAATTTAAATAGGAACCCCTTTAAAATGGGTGGTTTTGTTTCATAGAACCAGAACTGCTTTTTGGACAGTTTAGTATCAAGAGAGTTAAGCAGGTAGACAAAATAATTCCTTTTCAATAAAGACTGATAGGAAAGCCAAGTATTTTGTTATGCCTTTGAACACACTGTCACCCATCTTGTGGATTGTCTCTCTGTTGACCACTGGCTGCTGGTCTCTGTCATCTGAGGCATTTTTGCCCATCACTGTCTTTGACAACATTTAGCTGTTTTAACGGTTGTTCTAGCGATGAGTTTTCTCATTTTTATATGTATTCAAATACACTCTCACTTCGTCTTGATCAGAGACATCACTGTCTTTTCATTATATATGTGTGTGTCTGTGTCTGTGTGTATATATATATATATATACATACACACACACATATATACAATGGGATTCTACAGAGTTGTCATCTACCAAATTCCACTCACAAGATATTGGTCAACAACTTGCCCAAAGTACTGCAAAGTGGGATTGAACCTAAAAGCATATAGTTATGGAGTGAAGTTGTTAACCACATTTAAGCTACCAGAGGTCATTAAATGAGTGATCAAATTTCTAACATTAAACACATTTCTTTATAGTCAGTCATGTACTATATAATCTACACTAATACCAGATGATCCTATATTCTCCTTACTCTTAATCTTAAATTCTAATTTATATTGCTAATTAATTACTGTAATCATATACCAATTGTTTGTGTGTTTTTAATACGTTGTTTCTACTAGCTTGTGAAGACATGCAGCCTAATAGAGTGTTGGGCTCATGTTAAGGTTACAGGTATCTTTCGTGAAGCGGTTAGGACACTGTGTCCTTGAGCAAGACACTTCATTTTTGTGTTGTGCAAGAACATTCAGCTAGAAAAAAAATTAGTACCAGCAATTGGGGGCAGGGAAAGCTGCATTGGACTGGCATCTCATCCAGGCAGTGGGAGAAGGAGGTGGTGGAAGTATTGCCTCCTTCCACATTACCCAGGTAGTGAGGAGAGGTAGCATTGGTATTACCCCCTTTCACACCTTTGCTACACATTGAACTTTACCTTGCAGTTCTGTTCAAAACATCTGAGAACGACTTAATTTATACGTGATTCTTAGTATATTATAATGGTTTCTGATATAGGCACAAGGCCAGCAATTTGGGGGAGGGGAAATTTGATCAACCTCAGTGCATTACTGGTACTTTATTTTATCAACCCTGTAAGGATAAAAGGTAAAGCTAGCCTCAACAGGATTTGAACTCAGAAGACAAAGGGCCTTAACTCTACGCTGGCAAAACTGGTGGGCTTCATTACTATATTCTGCTTAACAGCAATGAAACTGGAATAAGCTTTGGGTGTTTTACTTTTTCTTATTTGAATTTTCCAAACTATTGACTCTTGTTTTTGTGTTTCTAATTGTTCTGTTTTATCAAAAATACTAAAGTCTATAATTGTGATGTGAAAAACTGAAACTACTCAATTGATGATACTGGATCTTTCATCACATTCAATCATTTTTAGGCTTCTCTCTCTCTCTCTCTCTCTCTCTCTCTCTATATATATATATATATATATATATATATATATATATATGTATATATATATAGGGTGTGGACGATATTTGTTCGCAAGATTACTGTCTAGGAAAAAATAACACAGTTTTATTTTTTAAGATTTATTTATCAAACTTGGGTCAGTTTGTCTTCATGACTTGTTCTTTCGATCTCACTTGATAAACCCGCCATTGGCTTTGAAGACGGCCTCAGGCGGCCTCAGAACCGGCTACAGGCCTTCGTCACTGTCCCCCAACTTAGGCCCTAAAGGCACTTGTGATCCTGGCCTTCAGATCGTCTTTCGTATTGCAGCTAGATCTGTTGGTGTCTCGTTCCACTGCGCCCCACACAAAGAAGTCGAGGGGGTTGCAGTCAGGCGAGCTGGGAGGCCAGATGTCAGGTGAAGTGTGGTCGATGAAGTTCTCTGACAGCCAGGCTTGGGTCTTTCGGCTGGTGTGGCAGGGCGCTGAGCCTTGCTGCCACACGTACGGCCTACCTGCAGCTACCTGGTCGATCAAGGGCTTTACTACCTCGCTCAGAATGTAGCCATCGGTGTTCAGCTTGAGGCCCTCAGGGAAGAAGTGAGGTGGCATGATGTCACCTTGACTGCTGACAACACCTAAGACCAATGTTGTCGCTGGAAACTTTATCTGCATGACACTGGGCACGTCTTTGGATGAGACAGCGAGCCACCTGTTGTTCTGGGAGTTGATCTTCTGGTCTTATTTGTCCTCCCGGCGCGGATTCCAAGAAGAACTCTGTGTCTCTTCCACAAATTTGGAGGTTCAAAATTATTCATAATCAATTATTCTGAAAATAAATAATGGAAATATAGTCACTGTTAGACAAGAGTGACAACGGAAGTAAAAAAAATTTGCATAAAATTAGCAGTTGAAAATTGCGAACAAATATCGTCCGCACCCTGTATATATATATATAGAAACAAAGAAGGTGTGGTAAGATACTAGGTGGACCATAACGCACCAGGGTACTCAATACTTAGGGTAGTAGTGTGGGTAATGGGAAAAGAGTCAGGACCCCGAAGGCTGAGCTTCAGCCGTTTTGATAGCTAGATCTGAACTGAGTTTGGGTCTAGCTGTCAAAACGGCCGGAGCTCAGCCTTCGAGGTCCTGACTCTTTTCCTATATATATAGATATATACACACATATATATATATAATTCAAGAATAGACAAGCCAAACACAGTTACAAAAACACAGTTTTATTAGTTTCATGCTTAGGAAGAAGTAAATGAAAGTTCCGATATGTTAGACATAAGTCCTTTGTCAGTATATGAGGAGTTTGGAGAGGGAGAGAAAAGGTTGGAACAATGGATTTTGGAGGAAAAACAAAATTTTAAGTCCAGCGTGCGGAGATGGGGACCAAGGTGGGGGAGAGGTGGAGAGTCTAGGTGTGTCATGGGCACTGTTATATCTACAAATGGAGTGTATTTCCTGTGTTTGGTTGTGTATCAATGATTGGAAGTGGCATATATATATATGTGCGTGTGTGTGATATGTGTATCTCAGTTTTTAGCATACTGTACCCATGCAAGACATAAGAGGCATTTAAAAAGAGTTGGTGTCGGGAAAAGTGGACATAAAAAAACAATAATAATGATGATGATATATGTATATACCTACTGAACTATCCATCTTTCCCACATTACCTACCTATATATATATACACACACACACATACTGCACTATTAACTATCTTTCCCAAATTTATAACTAGTTAGGTTATATTCCGCAATCATCATCATCATCATCATTTTACGTCCGCTTTTCCCTGCTTGCAAGGGTGAGACGGGTCTTATTCAGCATCTCTTCACTTGTCACGGTCTTTCATCATCTCCACGTGAGCTTCAGTGATCTGAGGTCTGTTCTCACCACCTCCGCCCATGTTTTTCGTGGTCTACCTCTACCACGTCTTCCTTCAACTGGCATTTCCTGGCACTTCTTCACCCATCGGTCATCCTTCATGCGCATCACATGTCCATACCACCAATCTTTCAAATAATCACACATCTTCATTTGCATCCACTTCTCACCATTTTAAAGACATGTGTGAGTTACTTATTACCTTTAGAGGCCACCTCTGGCCATAGCAGTGTCAGCCTATGAATATATGAAGTATCAAGTCCAGTGGCTCATCAGATCAGGGCTTATCCCAGTTTCACTGAGAAAACAAGGCTCCCCACTGAACAGGAGATGGAGATTAGTTCATCACAGCCCCCAGCTGTTGCTGGTACTTATTTATTTCAGCAACGACCTCCCATGGGTACAAGCTGAAGCATATAGACAATATGCCCCCACACCCCCCACCGCAAGGTGGTCGTGGAGGTGCCACGGCAAAAAATCACCCAGCCCACACTGTAAAGTGGATGTGTAGGCGCCACGAAAAAGCACCCAGCACTCACTGTAAATGAGGTTGGTGTTAGGAAGGGCATCCAGCTGTAGAAATCAAGCCAAATCAGTTCCTGTATGAGCAAGGCATGGTCAGCTGACCAGACACTGCTCACAACAGGACAACCCGTCTAACCCATGCTAGCGTGGAAGAACGGACATAAAACGGTGATGATGATGATGAACGGGAAATGAAATATCTTGCTCTAGAATACAATGTGCCACCCAGTCAAAGATTGAAACCATCATCATCATCGTCATCACCGTTTTACGTCCGTTCTTCCACGCTAGCATGGATTAGATGGGTTGTCCTGTTATGGGCAGTGCCCGGGCAGCTGACTTTGTCTTGCTCATACGGGAACTGATTCTGGCTTGATTTCTACAGCTGGATACCCTTCCTAACACCAACCTCATTTACAGTGAGTGCTGGGTGCTTTTTTGCCGTGGCACGTCCACTTTACAGTGGAACGATAGAGACCCCAGTCCTATCATCTCATTTCTACAGCTGAGTAAACTGGAGCAATGTGAAATAAAGTGTCTTGCTCAAGGAAACAACACATCACCCGGTTCGAGAATTGAACTCACAACCTCTGGATTGCAAGCCCAATGCTCTAACCACTAAGCCATGCGCCTTCACCATGAGTATATAATCATGAGCTCAGCATCATAACCGCTAGATTGTGCCTCTTCACTATACAAGAGGTCAGACACTCTAAAATAAGATGGAAAAAATTAATCTGAGAAGACAAGTGTCGGTGCCATGATAAACATACTCCGTTTACTTTATCTCAGCCATAAAAGCTCTGCCAAAACTATTAATTTATATACAAAAATTACGAAATACAGCCACCATCATTACTGCCACCACCACCATCACTATTACTACCATCATCATTGTTGCCACCAGCATCACCACTACCATCACTACTGCCACCACCACTACTATCATCACTATTAACCAGTCTAGCATATGTCAAATGTTGTGATGTTGCTGTGTACTGTAGGAGTGCTGCCAAAAATGAGGAATGCCAGATCATCATAAAACAAATAAAAACCCTTCTTTGCAGCTAATTGATCTCAAAATAGTATTAATTACATCATATATGATGATGATTACATCATGATGATGATGATAGGTACAAAACGTTAGAGCACAGGTGATTTTGACATGTTTTGTGTGAATGGACACATAACAGGCATAAATATAAGTTACTAGACCACCCATTACCCGTTGGGTCATGTTCACTTAAAAATATTTTTTAAAAATCATGTTCACTTAGAAATAATTTTTAAGTAATTAAAATATACGCAGGCATGTATATAATGTAAAATGAAATTGGAAGGCCCATGTATATATATGTGTGTGTGTGTTCGAGTTAGATGCAGTAATGCTGTATTCGATTCTTTGAAGTCACCTGTTAGAATTTCATTCAACAACACCACAAGCTCTCTCTCTCTCTCTCTCTCTCTCTCTCTCTCTCTTTTCAGAAAAACCCTGTATGTCAGGAACCTGTGTTCCGATTTACACAAAACTTATTTTATTCCATTTGTATTCCCATTTCAGGGACAACTTCAGTCAAAGTATTTTCCCATTATACGCCGTTTTGGCTGTATTAAATTACAGACGTGCACACAATCACAGAGTTTTAGTAGTGTATAGATTATGTGTATCCAATTTAGAATAGGCACATCTTCTATTCTTTAATCTGATATCATATCATTATTGTTTTTGTTTTTATTTTTATTTTTTATAGAGCTCTTTCCACCTGTGGAAAATTATCGAATTTAACCTACCTTGATCTCTCCGGCTGCCTGCAAGTCAGTGGTGATGTTCTTGAAAACTTGGTGGAATCTTGTCCAAAACTGAAACATGAATTTCTTTTCTACTGTGATAATATTAGCAATGATCCTTATGAATATACAGCCAGTGGGTGTCAGAATCTACAGTGTAGCAACAGAGTCTGTTGCCGGAATGGGGAATAACCTTAAGTTTATTTGATGAACAGGTAAATTATTAAATTGTTTGATAAATTTAGTTTGTGTATTCTTTTCTTTTATCATTTAAATACCATTGTTCATATGTTAACATATGTTGTGCACTCACCTATTACTAGAGCCCAGACTGATATAAACTTTAGAAATACCCCTACTGTTGCAAATTATTTGTAATAATACTAGGATCAAACAACCTCAGAGCTTAGTGTCAGTCTTCACCACTGCCATCAAGACCCCTACTGTTCCACAGTCTTCACCACTACCATCAAGACCCCTACTGTTACACAGTCTTCACCACTGCCATCAAGACCCCTACTGTTCCACAGTCTTCACCACTACCATCAATACCCCTACTGTTACACAGTCTTCACCACTGCCATCAAGACTGCTACTGTTACACAGTCTTCACCACTACCATCAAGACCCCTACTGTTACACAGTCTTCACCACTACCATCAAGACCCCTACTGTTCCACAGTCTTCACCACTACCATCAAGACCCCTACTGTTACACAGTCTTCACCACTGCCATCAAGACTCCTACTGTTACACAGTCTTCACCACTACCATCAAGACCCCTACTGTTCCACAGTCTTCACCACTACCATCAAGACCCCTACTGTTACACAGTCTTCACCACTACCATCAAGACTCCTGCTGTTCCACAGTCTTCACCACTACCATCAAGACCCCTACTGTTACACAGTCTTCACCCCTACCATCAAGACCCCTACTGTTACACAGTCTTCACCCCTACCATCAAGACCCCTACTGTTCCAAAGTCTTCACCACTACCATCAAGACTCCTGCTGTTACACAGTCTTCACCACTACCATCAAGACCCCTACTGTTCCACAGTCTTCACCACTACCATCAAGACCCCTACTGTTACACAGTCTTCACCACTGCCATCAAGACTCCTACTGTTACACAGTCTTCACCACTACCATCAAGACTCCTACTGTTCCACAGTCTTCACCACTACCATCAAGACCCCTACTGTTACACAGTCTTCACCACTACCATCAAGACCCCTACTGTTACACAGTCTTCACCACTGCCATCAAGACTCCTACTGTTACACAGTCTTCACCACTGCCATCAAGACCCCTACTGTTACACAGTCTTCACCACTGCCATCAAGACCCCTACTGTTACACAGTCTTCACCACTACCATCAAGACTCCTACTGTTACACAGTCTTCACCATTACCATCAAGACCCCTACTGTTACACAGTCTTCACCACTGCCATCAAGACCCCTACTGTTACAAAGTCTTCACCACTACCATCAAGACTCCTACTGTTACACAGTCTTCACCACTACCATCAAGACTCCTACTGTTACACAGTCTTCACCACTACCATCAAGACCCCTACTGTTACACAGTCTTCACCACTGCCATCAAGACCCCTACTGTTACACAGTCTTCACCATTACCATCAAGACTCCTACTGTTACACAGTCTTCACCACTACCATCAAGACCCCTACTGTTACACAGTCTTCACCACTGCCATCAAGACTCCTACTGTTACACAGTCTTCACCACTGCCATCAAGACTCCTACTGTTACACAGTCTTCACCACTGCCATCAAGACTCCTACTGTTACACAGTCTTCATCATTACCATCAGGACCCCTACTGTTACACAGTCTTCACCACTACCATCAAGACCCCTACTGTTACACAGTCTTCACCACTACCATCAAGACCCCTACTGTTCCACAGTCTTCACCACTGCCATCAAGACCCCTACTGTTACACAGTCTTCACCACTACCATCAAGACTCATACTGTTACACAGTCTTCACCACTGCCATCAAGACTCCTACTGTTACACAGTCTTCATCATTACCATCAAGACCCCTACTGTTACACAGTCTTCACCGCTGCCATCAAGACCCCTACTGTTACACAGTCTTCACCACTACCATCAAGACCCCTACTGTTACACAGTCTTCACCACTACCATCAAGACTCCTGCTGTTACACAGTCTTCACCACTGCCATCAAAACCCCTACTGTTACACAGTCTTCACCACTGCCATAAAGACCCCTACTGTTACACAGTCTTCACCACCGCCATCAAGACTCCTACTGTTACACAGTTTTCACCACTGCCATCAAAACCCCTACTGTTACACAGTCTTCACCACTACCATCAAGACCCCTACTGTTACACAGTCTTCACCACTGCCATCAAGACCCCTACTGTTACACAGTCTTCACCACCGCCATCAAGACTCCTACTGTTACACAGTTTTCACCACTGCCATCAAAACCCCTAATGTTACACAGTCTTCACCACTACCATCAAGACCCCTACTGTTCCACAGTCTTCACCACTACCATCAAGACCCCTACTGTTACACAGTCTTCACCACTGCCATCAAGACTCCTACTGTTACACAGTCTTCACCACTACCATCAAGACCCCTACTGTTCCACAGTCTTCACCACTACCATCAAGACCCCTACTGTTACACAGTCTTCACCACTACCATCAAGACCCCTACTGTTACACAGTCTTCACCACTACCATCAAGACCCCTGCTGTTACACAGTCTTCACCACTACCATCAAGACCCCTACTGTTCCAGTCTTCACCACTACCATCAAGACCCCTGCTGTTACACAGTCTTCACCACTACCATCAAGACCCCTACTGTTCCACAGTCTTCACCACTACCATCAAGACCCCTACTGTTACACAGTCTTCACCACTACCATCAAGACTCCTGCTGTTACACAGTCTTCACCACTGCCATCAAGACTCCTGCTGTTCCACAGTCTTCACCACTACCATCAAGACCCCTACTGTTACACAGTCTTCACCCCTACCATCAAGACCCCTACTGTTACACAGTCTTCACCCCTACCATCAAGACCCCTACTGTTCCAAAGTCTTCACCACTACCATCAAGACTCCTGCTGTTACACAGTCTTCACCACTACCATCAAGACCCCTACTGTTCCACAGTCTTCACCACTACCATCAAGACCCCTACTGTTACACAGTCTTCACCACTACCATCAAGACTCCTACTGTTACACAGTCTTCACCACTGCCATCAAGACTCCTACTGTTACACAGTCTTCACCACTACCATCAAGACTCCTACTGTTCCACAGTCTTCACCACTACCATCAAGACCCCTACTGTTACACAGTCTTCACCACTACCATCAAGACTCCTACTGTTCCACAGTCTTCACCACTACCATCAAGACCCCTACTGTTACACAGTCTTCACCACTACCATCAAGACCCCTACTGTTACACAGTCTTCACCACTGCCATCAAGACTCCTACTGTTACACAGTCTTCACCACTGCCATCAAGACCCCTACTGTTACACAGTCTTCACCACTGCCATCAAGACCCCTACTGTTACACAGTCTTCACCACTACCATCAAGACTCCTACTGTTACACAGTCTTCACCATTACCATCAAGACCCCTACTGTTACACAGTCTTCACCACTGCCATCAAGACCCCTACTGTTACAAAGTCTTCACCACTACCATCAAGACTCCTACTGTTACACAGTCTTCACCACTACCATCAAGACTCCTACTGTTACACAGTCTTCACCACTACCATCAAGACCCCTACTGTTACACAGTCTTCACCACTGCCATCAAGACCCCTACTGTTACACAGTCTTCACCATTACCATCAAGACTCCTACTGTTACACAGTCTTCACCACTACCATCAAGACCCCTACTGTTACACAGTCTTCACCACTGCCATCAAGACTCCTACTGTTACACAGTCTTCACCACTGCCATCAAGACTCCTACTGTTACACAGTCTTCATCATTACCATCAGGACCCCTACTGTTACACAGTCTTCACCACTACCATCAAGACCCCTACTGTTATACAGTCTTCACCACTACCATCAAGACCCCTACTGTTCCACAGTCTTCACCACTGCCATCAAGACCCCTACTGTTACACAGTCTTCACCACTACCATCAAGACTCATACTGTTACACAGTCTTCACCACTGCCATCAAGACTCCTACTGTTACACAGTCTTCATCATTACCATCAAGACCCCTACTGTTACACAGTCTTCACCGCTGCCATCAAGACCCCTACTGTTACACAGTCTTCACCACTACCATCAAGACCCCTACTGTTACACAGTCTTCACCACTACCATCAAGACTCCTGCTGTTACACAGTCTTCACCACTGCCATCAAAACCCCTACTGTTACACAGTCTTCACCACTGCCATAAAGACCCCTACTGTTACACAGTCTTCACCACCGCCATCAAGACTCCTACTGTTACACAGTTTTCACCACTGCCATCAAAACCCCTACTGTTACACAGTCTTCACCACTACCATCAAGACCCCTACTGTTACACAGTCTTCACCACTGCCATCAAGACCCCTACTGTTACACAGTCTTCACCACCGCCATCAAGACTCCTACTGTTACACAGTTTTCACCACTGCCATCAAAACCCCTAATGTTACACAGTCTTCACCACTACCATCAAGACCCCTACTGTTACACAGTCTTCACCACTACCATCAAGACCCCTACTGTTATACAGTCTTCACCACTACCATCAAGACTCCTGCTGTTACACAGTCTTCACCACTGCCATCAAGACCCCTACTGTTCCACAGTCTTCACCACTACCATCAAGACCCCTACTGTTACACAGTCTTCACCACTACCATCAAGACCCCTACTGTTACACAGTCTTCACCACTACCATCAAGACCCCTACTGTTACACAGTCTTCACCACTGCCATCAAGACTCCTGCTGTTACACAGTCTTCACCACTGCCATCAAAACCCCTACTGTTACACAGTCTTCACCACTGACATCAAGACCCCTACTGTTACACAGTCTTCACCACTGCCATCAAGACCCCTGCTGTTACACAGTCTTCACCACTGCCATCAAGACTCCTACTGTTACACAGTCTTCACCACTGCCATCAAGACCCCTACTGTTACACAGTCTTCACCACTACCATCAAGACTCCTACTGTTACACAGTCTTCACCACTACCATCAAGACTCCTACTGTTACACAGTCTTCACCACTACCATCAAGACCGCTACTGTTACACAATCTTCACCACTGCCATCAAGACCCCTACTGTTACACAGTCTTCACCACTACCATCAAGACCCCTACTGTTACACAGTCTTCACCACTACCATCAAGACCCCTACTGTTACACAGTCTTCACCACTACCATCAAGACCCCTACTGTTACACAGTCTTCACCACTACCATCAAGACCCCTACTGTTACACAGTCTTCACCATTACCATCAAGACCCCTACTGTTACACAGTCTTCATCATTACCATCAAGACCCCTACTGTTCCACAGTCTTCACCACTAGCATCAAGACCCCTACTGTTACACAGTCTTCACCACTACCATCAGGACCCCTACTGTTACACAGTCTTCACCACTACCATCAAGACCCCTACTGTTCCACAGTCTGCACCACTGCCATCAAGACTCCTACTGTTACACAGTCTTCACCACTACCATCAAGACCCCTACTGTTCCACAGTCTGCACCACTGCCATCAAGACTCCTACTGTTACACAGTCTTCACCACTGCCATCAAGACCCCTACTGTTACACAGTCTTCACCACTACCATCAAGACCCCTACTGTTACACAGTCTTCACCCCTACCATCAAGACCCCTACAGTTACACAGTCTTCACCATTATCATCAAGACCCCTACTGTACAGTCTGCACCATTACCATCAAGACCCCTACTGTTACACAGTCTTCACCACTACCATCAAGACCCCTACTGTTACACAGTCTTCACCACTGCCATCAAGACTCCTACTGTTACACAGTCTTCACCGCTGCCATCAAGACCCCTACTGTTACACAGTCTTCACCACTACCATCAAGACCCCTACTGTTACACAGTCTTCACCACTACCATCAAGACTCCTACTGTTACACAGTCTTCACCACTGCCATCAAAACCCCTACTGTTACACAGTCTTCACCACTGCCATAAAGACCCCTACTGTTACACAGTCTTCACCACCGCCATCAAGACTCCTACTGTTACACAGTTTTCACCACTGCCATCAAAACCCCTACTGTTACACAGTCTTCACCACTACCATCAAGACCCCTACTGTTACACAGTCTTCACCACTGCCATCAAGACCCCTACTGTTACACAGTCTTCACCACCGCCATCAAGACTCCTACTGTTACACAGTTTTCACCACTGCCATCAAAACCCCTAATGTTACACAGTCTTCACCACTACCATCAAGACCCCTACTGTTACACAGTCTTCACCACTACCATCAAGACCCCTACTGTTATACAGTCTTCACCACTACCATCAAGACTCCTGCTGTTACACAGTCTTCACCACTGCCATCAAGACCCCTACTGTTCCACAGTCTTCACCACTACCATCAAGACCCCTACTGTTACACAGTCTTCACCACTACCATCAAGACCCCTACTGTTACACAGTCTTCACCACTACCATCAAGACCCCTACTGTTACACAGTCTTCACCACTGCCATCAAGACTCCTGCTGTTACACAGTCTTCACCACTGCCATCAAAACCCCTACTGTTACACAGTCTTCACCACTGACATCAAGACCCCTACTGTTACACAGTCTTCACCACTGCCATCAAGACCCCTGCTGTTACACAGTCTTCACCACTGCCATCAAGACTCCTACTGTTACACAGTCTTCACCACTGCCATCAAGACCCCTACTGTTACACAGTCTTCACCACTACCATCAAGACTCCTACTGTTACACAGTCTTCACCACTACCATCAAGACTCCTACTGTTACACAGTCTTCACCACTACCATCAAGACCGCTACTGTTACACAATCTTCACCACTGCCATCAAGACCCCTACTGTTACACAGTCTTCACCACTACCATCAAGACCCCTACTGTTACACAGTCTTCACCACTACCATCAAGACCCCTACTGTTACACAGTCTTCACCACTACCATCAAGACCCCTACTGTTACACAGTCTTCACCACTACCATCAAGACCCCTACTGTTACACAGTCTTCACCATTACCATCAAGACCCCTACTGTTACACAGTCTTCATCATTACCATCAAGACCCCTACTGTTCCACAGTCTTCACCACTAGCATCAAGACCCCTACTGTTACACAGTCTTCACCACTACCATCAGGACCCCTACTGTTACACAGTCTTCACCACTACCATCAAGACCCCTACTGTTCCACAGTCTGCACCACTGCCATCAAGACTCCTACTGTTACACAGTCTTCACCACTACCATCAAGACCCCTACTGTTCCACAGTCTGCACCACTGCCATCAAGACTCCTACTGTTACACAGTCTTCACCACTGCCATCAAGACCCCTACTGTTACACAGTCTTCACCACTACCATCAAGACCCCTACTGTTACACAGTCTTCACCCCTACCATCAAGACCCCTACAGTTACACAGTCTTCACCATTATCATCAAGACCCCTACTGTACAGTCTGCACCATTACCATCAAGACCCCTACTGTTACACAGTCTTCACCACTACCATCAAGACCCCTACTGTTACACAGTCTTCACCACTGCCATCAAGACTCCTACTGTTACACAGTCTTCACCACTACCATCAAGACTCCTACTGTTACACAGTCTTCACCACTACCATCAAGACTCCTACTGTTACACAGTCTTCACCACTGCCTTCAAGACTCCTACTGTTACACAGTGTTCATCATTACCATCAGGACCCCTACTGTTACACAGTCTTCACCATTACCATCAAGACCCCTACTGTTACACAGTCTTCATCATTACCATCAAGACCCCTACTGTTCCACAGTCTTCACCACTAGCATCAAGACCCCTACTGTTACACAGTCTTCACCACTACCATCAGGACCCCTACTGTTACACAGTCTTCACCACTACCATCAAGACCCCTACTGTTCCACAGTCTGCACCACTGCCATCAAGACTCCTACTGTTACACAGTCTTCACCACTACCATCAAGACCCCTACTGTTCCACAGTCTGCACCACTGCCATCAAGACTCCTACTGTTACACAGTCTTCACCACTGCCATCAAGACCCCTACTGTTACACAGTCTTCACCACTACCATCAAGACCCCTACTGTTACACAGTCTTCACCCCTACCATCAAGACCCCTACAGTTACACAGTCTTCACCATTATCATCAAGACCCCTACTGTACAGTCTGCACCATTACCATCAAGACCCCTACTGTTACACAGTCTTCACCACTACCATCAAGACCCCTACTGTTACACAGTCTTCACCACTGCCATCAAGACTCCTACTGTTACACAGTCTTCACCGCTGCCATCAAGACCCCTACTGTTACACAGTCTTCACCACTACCATCAAGACCCCTACTGTTACACAGTCTTCACCACTACCATCAAGACTCCTACTGTTACACAGTCTTCACCACTGCCATCAAAACCCCTACTGTTACACAGTCTTCACCACTGCCATAAAGACCCCTACTGTTACACAGTCTTCACCACCGCCATCAAGACTCCTACTGTTACACAGTTTTCACCACTGCCATCAAAACCCCTACTGTTACACAGTCTTCACCACTACCATCAAGACCCCTACTGTTACACAGTCTTCACCACTGCCATCAAGACCCCTACTGTTACACAGTCTTCACCACCGCCATCAAGACTCCTACTGTTACACAGTTTTCACCACTGCCATCAAAACCCCTAATGTTACACAGTCTTCACCACTACCATCAAGACCCCTACTGTTACACAGTCTTCACCACTACCATCAAGACCCCTACTGTTATACAGTCTTCACCACTACCATCAAGACTCCTGCTGTTACACAGTCTTCACCACTGCCATCAAGACCCCTACTGTTCCACAGTCTTCACCACTACCATCAAGACCCCTACTGTTACACAGTCTTCACCACTACCATCAAGACCCCTACTGTTACACAGTCTTCACCACTACCATCAAGACCCCTACTGTTACACAGTCTTCACCACTGCCATCAAGACTCCTGCTGTTACACAGTCTTCACCACTGCCATCAAAACCCCTACTGTTACACAGTCTTCACCACTGACATCAAGACCCCTACTGTTACACAGTCTTCACCACTGCCATCAAGACCCCTGCTGTTACACAGTCTTCACCACTGCCATCAAGACTCCTACTGTTACACAGTCTTCACCACTGCCATCAAGACCCCTACTGTTACACAGTCTTCACCACTACCATCAAGACTCCTACTGTTACACAGTCTTCACCACTACCATCAAGACTCCTACTGTTACACAGTCTTCACCACTACCATCAAGACCGCTACTGTTACACAATCTTCACCACTGCCATCAAGACCCCTACTGTTACACAGTCTTCACCACTACCATCAAGACCCCTACTGTTACACAGTCTTCACCACTACCATCAAGACCCCTACTGTTACACAGTCTTCACCACTACCATCAAGACCCCTACTGTTACACAGTCTTCACCACTACCATCAAGACCCCTACTGTTACACAGTCTTCACCATTACCATCAAGACCCCTACTGTTACACAGTCTTCATCATTACCATCAAGACCCCTACTGTTCCACAGTCTTCACCACTAGCATCAAGACCCCTACTGTTACACAGTCTTCACCACTACCATCAGGACCCCTACTGTTACACAGTCTTCACCACTACCATCAAGACCCCTACTGTTCCACAGTCTGCACCACTGCCATCAAGACTCCTACTGTTACACAGTCTTCACCACTACCATCAAGACCCCTACTGTTCCACAGTCTGCACCACTGCCATCAAGACTCCTACTGTTACACAGTCTTCACCACTGCCATCAAGACCCCTACTGTTACACAGTCTTCACCACTACCATCAAGACCCCTACTGTTACACAGTCTTCACCCCTACCATCAAGACCCCTACAGTTACACAGTCTTCACCATTATCATCAAGACCCCTACTGTACAGTCTGCACCATTACCATCAAGACCCCTACTGTTACACAGTCTTCACCACTACCATCAAGACCCCTACTGTTACACAGTCTTCACCACTGCCATCAAGACTCCTACTGTTACACAGTCTTCACCACTACCATCAAGACTCCTACTGTTACACAGTCTTCACCACTACCATCAAGACTCCTACTGTTACACAGTCTTCACCACTGCCTTCAAGACTCCTACTGTTACACAGTGTTCATCATTACCATCAGGACCCCTACTGTTACACAGTCTTCACCACTACCATCAAGACCCCTACTGTTCCACAGTCTTCACCACTGCCATCAAGACTCCTACTGTTACACATTATTCACCATTACCATCAAGACCCCTACTGTTACACAGTCTTCACCGCTGCCATCAAGACCCCTACTGTTACACAGTCTTCACCACTACCATCAAGTCCCCTACTGTTACACAGTCTTCACCACTGCCATCAAGACTCCTGCTGTTACACAGTCTTCACCACTGCCATCAAAACCCCTACTGTTACACAGTCTTCACCACTACCATCAAGACCCCTACTGTTACACAGTCTTCACCACTGCCATCAAGAACCCTACTGTTACACAGTCTTCATCACTGCCATCAAGACTCCTGCTGTTACACAGTCTTCACCACTGCCATCAAAACCCCTACTGTTACACAGTCTTCACCACTACCATCAAGACCCCTACTGTTCCACAGTCTTCACCACTGCCATCAAGACTCCTACTGTTACACATTATTCACCATTACCATCAAGACCCCTACTGTTACACAGTCTTCACCGCTGCCATCAAGACCCCTACTGTTACACAGTCTTCACCACTACCATCAAGTCCCCTACTGTTACACAGTCTTCACCACTGCCATCAAGACTCCTGCTGTTACACAGTCTTCACCACTGCCATCAAAACCCCTACTGTTACACAGTCTTCACCACTACCATCAAGACCCCTACTGTTACAGTCTTCACCACTACCATCAAGACCCCTACTGTTACACAGTCTTCACCACTACCATCAAGGCTCCTACTGTTAAAAACTTTTCACCACTGCCATCAAGACTCCTACTGTTACACAGTCTTCACCACTACCATCAGGACCCCTACTGTTACACAGTCTTCACCACTACCATCAGGACCCCTACTGTTACACAGTCTTCACCACTACCATCAAGACTCCTACTGTTCGACAGTCTTCACCACTACCATCAGGACCCCTACTGTTACACAGTCTTCACCACTACCATCAAGACTCCCACTGTTCGACAGTCTTCACCACTACCATCAGGACCCCTACTGTTACATAGTCTTCACCACTACCATCAAGACTCCTACTGTTCGACAGTCTTCACCACTACCATCAGGACCCCTACTGTTACACAGTCTTCACCACTACCATCAGGACCCCTACTGTTACACAGTCTTCACCACTACCATCAAGACCCCTACTGTTATACAGTCTTCACCACTGCCATCAAGAACCCTACTGTTCCACAGTCTTCACCACTACCATCAAGACCCCTACTGTTACAGTCTTCACCATTACCATCAAGGCTCCTACTGTTAAAAAGTCTTCACCACTACCATCAGGACCCCTACTGTTACACAGTCTTCACCACTGCCATCAAGACCCCTACTGTTACACAGTCTTCACCACTGCCATCAAGACCCCTACTGTTCCACAGTCTTCACCACTACCATCAAGACCCCTACTGTTACACAGTCTTCACCACTGCCATCAAGACCCCTACTGTTCCACAGTCTTCACCACTACCATCAATACCCCTACTGTTACACAGTCTTCACCACTACCATCAAGACTCCTGCTGTTACACAGTCTTCACCACTACCATCAAGACCCCTACTGTTCCACAGTCTTCACCACTACCATCAAGACTCCTACTGTTACACAGTCTTCACCACTGCCATCAAGACTCCTACTGTTACACAGTCTTCACCACTGCCATCAAGACTCCTACTGTTACACAGTCTTCACCACTGCCATCAAGACTCCTACTGTTACACAGTCTTCACCACTGCCATCAAGACCCCTACTGTTCCACAGTCTTCACCACTACCATCAAGACCCCTACTGTTACACAGTCTTCACCACTACCATCAAGACTCCTACTGTTCCACAGTCTTCACCACTACCATCAAGACCCCTACTGTTACACAGTCTTCACCACTACCATCAAGACCCCTACTGTTACACAGTCTTCACCACTGCCATCAAGACTCCTACTGTTACACAGTCTTCACCACTGCCATCAAGACCCCTACTGTTACACAGTCTTCACCACTACCATCAAGACTCCTACTGTTACACAGTCTTCACCATTACCATCAAGACCCCTACTGTTACACAGTCTTCACCACTGCCATCAAGACCCCTACTGTTACAAAGTCTTCACCACTACCATCAAGACTCCTACTGTTACACAGTCTTCACCACTACCATCAAGACTCCTACTGTTACACAGTCTTCACCACTACCATCAAGACCCCTACTGTTACACAGTCTTCACCACTGCCATCAAGACCCCTACTGTTACACAGTCTTCACCATTACCATCAAGACTCCTACTGTTACACAGTCTTCACCACTACCATCAAGACCCCTACTGTTACACAGTCTTCACCACTGCCATCAAGACTCCTACTGTTACACAGTCTTCACCACTGCCATCAAGACTCCTACTGTTACACAGTCTTCATCATTACCATCAGGACCCCTACTGTTACACAGTCTTCACCACTACCATCAAGACCCCTACTGTTACACAGTCTTCACCACTACCATCAAGACCCCTACTGTTACACAGTCTTCACCACTACCATCAAGACCCCTACTGTTCCACAGTCTTCACCACTGCCATCAAGACCCCTACTGTTACACAGTCTTCACCACTACCATCAAGACTCATACTGTTACACAGTCTTCACCACTGCCATCAAGACTCCTACTGTTACACAGTCTTCATCATTACCATCAAGACCCCTACTGTTACACAGTCTTCACCGCTGCCATCATGACCCCTACTGTTACACAGTCTTCACCACTACCATCAAGACCCCTACTGTTACACAGTCTTCACCACTACCATCAAGACTCCTGCTGTTACACAGTCTCACCACTGCCATCAAAACCCCTACTGTTACACAGTCTTCACCACTGCCATAAAGACCCCTACTGTTACACAGTCTTCACCACCGCCATCAAGACTCCTACTGTTACACAGTTTTCACCACTGCCATCAAAACCCCTACTGTTACACAGTCTTCACCACTACCATCAAGACCCCTACTGTTACACAGTCTTCACCACTGCCATCAAGACCCCTACTGTTACACAGTCTTCACCACCGCCATCAAGACTCCTACTGTTACACAGTTTTCACCACTGCCATCAAAACCCCTAATGTTACACAGTCTTCACCACTACCATCAAGACCCCTACTGTTACACAGTCTTCACCACTACCATCAAGACCCCTACTGTTATACAGTCTTCACCACTACCATCAAGACTCCTGCTGTTACACAGTCTTCACCACTGCCATCAAGACCCCTACTGTTCCACAGTCTTCACCACTACCATCAAGACCCCTACTGTTACACAGTCTTCACCACTACCATCAAGACCCCTACTGTTACACAGTCTTCACCACTACCATCAAGACCCCTACTGTTACACAGTCTTCACCACTGCCATCAAGACTCCTGCTGTTACACAGTCTTCACCACTGCCATCAAAACCCCTACTGTTACACAGTCTTCACCACTGACATCAAGACCCCTACTGTTACACAGTCTTCACCACTGCCATCAAGACCCCTGCTGTTACACAGTCTTCACCACTGCCATCAAGACTCCTACTGTTACACAGTCTTCACCACTGCCATCAAGACCCCTACTGTTACACAGTCTTCACCACTACCATCAAGACTCCTACTGTTACACAGTCTTCACCACTACCATCAAGACCGCTACTGTTACACAATCTTCACCCCTACCATCGAGACCCCTACAGTTACACAGTCTTCACCATTACCATCAAGACCCCTACTGTTACACAGTCTTCACCACTACCATCAAGATCCCTACTGTTACACAGTCTTCACCACTACCATCAAGACCCCTACTGTTACACAGTCTTCACCACTACCATCAAGACCCCTACTGTTACACAGTCTTCACCACTACCATCAAGACCCCTACTGTTACACAGTCTTCACCATTACCATCAAGACCCCTACTGTTACACAGTCTTCATCATTACCATCAAGACCCCTACTGTTCCACAGTCTTCACCACTAGCATCAAGACCCCTACTGTTACACAGTCTTCACCACTACCATCAGGACCCCTACTGTTACACAGTCTTCACCACTACCATCAAGACCCCTACTGTTCCACAGTCTGCACCACTGCCATCAAGACTCCTACTGTTACACAGTCTTCACCACTACCATCAAGACCCCTACTGTTCCACAGTCTGCACCACTGCCATCAAGACTCCTACTGTTACACAGTCTTCACCACTGCCATCAAGACTCCTACTGTTACACAGTCTTCACCACTGCCATCAAGACTCCTACTGTTACACAGTCTTCACCACTGCCATCAAGACCCCTACTGTTCCACAGTCTTCACCACTACCATCAAGACCCCTACTGTTACACAGTCTTCACCACTACCATCAAGACTCCTACTGTTCCACAGTCTTCACCACTACCATCAAGACCCCTACTGTTACACAGTCTTCACCACTACCATCAAGACCCCTACTGTTACACAGTCTTCACCACTGCCATCAAGACTCCTACTGTTACACAGTCTTCACCACTGCCATCAAGACCCCTACTGTTACACAGTCTTCACCACTACCATCAAGACTCCTACTGTTACACAGTCTTCACCATTACCATCAAGACCCCTACTGTTACACAGTCTTCACCACTGCCATCAAGACCCCTACTGTTACAAAGTCTTCACCACTACCATCAAGACTCCTACTGTTACACAGTCTTCACCACTACCATCAAGACTCCTACTGTTACACAGTCTTCACCACTACCATCAAGACCCCTACTGTTACACAGTCTTCACCACTGCCATCAAGACCCCTACTGTTACACAGTCTTCACCATTACCATCAAGACTCCTACTGTTACACAGTCTTCACCACTACCATCAAGACCCCTACTGTTACACAGTCTTCACCACTGCCATCAAGACTCCTACTGTTACACAGTCTTCACCACTGCCATCAAGACTCCTACTGTTACACAGTCTTCATCATTACCATCAGGACCCCTACTGTTACACAGTCTTCACCACTACCATCAAGACCCCTACTGTTACACAGTCTTCACCACTACCATCAAGACCCCTACTGTTCCACAGTCTTCACCACTGCCATCAAGACCCCTACTGTTACACAGTCTTCACCACTACCATCAAGACTCATACTGTTACACAGTCTTCACCACTGCCATCAAGACTCCTACTGTTACACAGTCTTCATCATTACCATCAAGACCCCTACTGTTACACAGTCTTCACCGCTGCCATCATGACCCCTACTGTTACACAGTCTTCACCACTACCATCAAGACCCCTACTGTTACACAGTCTTCACCACTACCATCAAGACTCCTGCTGTTACACAGTCTCACCACTGCCATCAAAACCCCTACTGTTACACAGTCTTCACCACTGCCATAAAGACCCCTACTGTTACACAGTCTTCACCACCGCCATCAAGACTCCTACTGTTACACAGTTTTCACCACTGCCATCAAAACCCCTACTGTTACACAGTCTTCACCACTACCATCAAGACCCCTACTGTTACACAGTCTTCACCACTGCCATCAAGACCCCTACTGTTACACAGTCTTCACCACCGCCATCAAGACTCCTACTGTTACACAGTTTTCACCACTGCCATCAAAACCCCTAATGTTACACAGTCTTCACCACTACCATCAAGACCCCTACTGTTACACAGTCTTCACCACTACCATCAAGACCCCTACTGTTATACAGTCTTCACCACTACCATCAAGACTCCTGCTGTTACACAGTCTTCACCACTGCCATCAAGACCCCTACTGTTCCACAGTCTTCACCACTACCATCAAGACCCCTACTGTTACACAGTCTTCACCACTACCATCAAGACCCCTACTGTTACACAGTCTTCACCACTACCATCAAGACCCCTACTGTTACACAGTCTTCACCACTGCCATCAAGACTCCTGCTGTTACACAGTCTTCACCACTGCCATCAAAACCCCTACTGTTACACAGTCTTCACCACTGACATCAAGACCCCTACTGTTACACAGTCTTCACCACTGCCATCAAGACCCCTGCTGTTACACAGTCTTCACCACTGCCATCAAGACTCCTACTGTTACACAGTCTTCACCACTGCCATCAAGACCCCTACTGTTACACAGTCTTCACCACTACCATCAAGACTCCTACTGTTACACAGTCTTCACCACTACCATCAAGACCGCTACTGTTACACAATCTTCACCCCTACCATCGAGACCCCTACAGTTACACAGTCTTCACCATTACCATCAAGACCCCTACTGTTACACAGTCTTCACCACTACCATCAAGATCCCTACTGTTACACAGTCTTCACCACTACCATCAAGACCCCTACTGTTACACAGTCTTCACCACTACCATCAAGACCCCTACTGTTACACAGTCTTCACCACTACCATCAAGACCCCTACTGTTACACAGTCTTCACCATTACCATCAAGACCCCTACTGTTACACAGTCTTCATCATTACCATCAAGACCCCTACTGTTCCACAGTCTTCACCACTAGCATCAAGACCCCTACTGTTACACAGTCTTCACCACTACCATCAGGACCCCTACTGTTACACAGTCTTCACCACTACCATCAAGACCCCTACTGTTCCACAGTCTGCACCACTGCCATCAAGACTCCTACTGTTACACAGTCTTCACCACTACCATCAAGACCCCTACTGTTCCACAGTCTGCACCACTGCCATCAAGACTCCTACTGTTACACAGTCTTCACCACTGCCATCAAGACCCCTACTGTTACACAGTCTTCACCACTACCATCAAGACCCCTACTGTTACACAGTCTTCACCCCTACCATCAAGACCCCTACAGTTACACAGTCTTCACCATTACCATCAAGACCCCTACTGTACAGTCTGCACCATTACCATCAAGACCCCTACTGTTACACAGTCTTCACCACTACCATCAAGACCCCTACTGTTACACAGTCTTCACCACTGCCATCAAGACTCCTACTGTTACACAGTCTTCACCACTACCATCAAGACTCCTACTGTTACACAGTCTTCACCACTACCATCAAGACTCCTACTGTTACACAGTCTTCACCACTGCCTTCAAGACTCCTACTGTTACACAGTCTTCACCACTACCATCAAGACCCCTACTGTTCCACAGTCTTCACCACTGCCATCAAGACTCCTACTGTTACACATTATTCACCATTACCATCAAGACCCCTACTGTTACACAGTCTTCACCGCTGCCATCAAGACCCCTACTGTTACTCAGTCTTCACCACTACCATCAAGTCCCCTACTGTTACACAGTCTTCACCACTGCCATCAAGACTCCTGCTGTTACACAGTCTTCACCACTGCCATCAAAACCCCTACTGTTACACAGTCTTCAGCACTACCATCAAGACCCCTACTGTTACACAGTCTTCACCACTACCATCAAGACTCCTGCTGTTACACAGTCTTCACCACTGCCATCAAGACTCCTGCTGTTACACAGTCTTCACCACTGCCATCAAGACTCCTGCTGTTACACAGTCTTCACCACTGCCATCAAAACCCCTACTGTTACACAGTCTTCAGCACTACCATCAAGACCCCTACTGTTACACAGTCTTCACCACTGCCATCAAGAACCCTACTGTTACACAGTCTTCATCACTGCCATCAAGACTCCTACTGTTACACAGTCTTCACCACTACCATCAAGACCCCTACTGTTACAGTCTTCACCACTACCATCAAGACCCCTACTGTTACACAGTCTTCACCACTACCATCAAGGCTCCTACTGTTAAAAACTTTTCACCACTGCCATCAAGACTCCTACTGTTACACAGTCTTCACCACTACCATCAGGACCCCTACTGTTACACAGTCTTCACCACTACCATCAGGACCCCTACTGTTACACAGTCTTCACCACTACCATCAAGACTCCTACTGTTCGACAGTCTTCACCACTACCATCAGGACCCCTACTGTTACACAGTCTTCACCACTACCATCAAGACTCCCACTGTTCGACAGTCTTCACCACTACCATCAGGACCCCTACTGTTACATAGTCTTCACCACTACCATCAAGACTCCTACTGTTCGACAGTCTTCACCACTACCATCAGGACCCCTACTGTTACACAGTCTTCACCACTACCATCAAGACCCCTACTGTTATACAGTCTTCACCACTGCCATCAAGAACCCTACTGTTCCACAGTCTTCACCACTACCATCAAGACCCCTACTGGTACAGTCTTCACCATTACCATCAAGGCTCCTACTGTTAAAAAGTCTTCACCACTACCATCAGGACCCCTACTGTTACACAGTCTTCACCACTGCCATCAAGACCCCTACTGTTACACAGTCTTCACCACTGCCATCAAGACCCCTACTGTTACACAGTCTTCACCACTGCCATCAAGACCCCTACTGTTACACAGTCTTCACCACTGCCATCAAGACCCCTACTGTTACACAGTCTTCACCACTGCCATCAAGACCCCTACTGTTACACAGTCTTCACCACTGCCATCAAGACCCCTACTGTTACACAGTCTTCACCCCTACCATCAAGACCCCTACTGTTACACAGTCTTCACCCCTACCATCAAGACCCCTACTGTTACACAGTCTTCACCACTGCCATCAAGACTCCTACTGTTACACAGTCTTCACCACTACCATCAAGACTCATACTGTTACACAGTCTTCACCACTACCATCAAGACTCCTACTGTTACACTGTCTTCACCACTGCCATCAAGACTCATACTGTTACACAGTCTTCACCACTACCATCAAGACTCATACTGTTACACAGTCTTCACCACTACCATCAAGACTCATACTGTTACACAGTCTTCACCACTGCCATCAAGACCCCTACTGTTACACAGTCTTCACCCCTACCATCAAGACCCCTACTGTTACACAGTCTTCACCCCTACCATCAAGACCCCTACTGTTACACAGTCTTCACCACTGCCATCAAGACTCCTACTGTTACACAGTCTTCACCACTACCATCAAGACTCCTACTGTTACACAGTCTTCACCACTACCATCAAGACTCATACTGTTACACAGTCTTCACCACTACCATCAAGACTCCTACTGTTACACAGTCTTCACCACTACCATCAAGACTCCTACTGTTACACAGTCTTCACCACTACCATCAAGACTCCTACTGTTACACAGTCTTCACCACTACCATCAAGTCCCCTACTGTTACACAGTCTTCACCACTACCATCAAGACCCCTACTGTTACACAGTCTTCACCTCTACCATCAAGAGTCCTACTGTTACACAGTCTTCACCACTACCATCAAGTCCCCTACTGTTACACAGTCTTCACCACTACCATCAAGACTCATACTGTTACACAGTCTTCACCCCTACCATCAACACTCCTACTGTTCCACAGTCTTCACCACT
The DNA here is from genome assembly GCA_964016885.1 of Eledone cirrhosa. Lineage (NCBI taxonomy): Eukaryota > Metazoa > Mollusca > Cephalopoda > Octopoda > Eledonidae > Eledone > Eledone cirrhosa. Next base: position 356,904,811 of record OZ024741.1, read on the forward strand.
ACCATCAAGACTCCTACTGTTACACAGTCTTCACCACTACCATCAAGACTCCTACTGTTACACAGTCTTCACCACTACCATCAAGACTCATACTGTTACACAGTCTTCACCCCTACCATCAACACTCCTACTGTTACACAGTCTTCACCACTACCATCAAGACTCCTACTGTTACCCAGTCTTCACCACTACCGTCAAGACCCCTACTGTTACACAGTCTTCACCATTACCATCAGGACCCCTACTGTTACACAGTCTTCACCACTACCATCAAGACTCCTACTGTTACACAGTCTTCACCACTACCATCAAGACCCCTACTGTTACACAGTCTTCACCACTACCATCAAGACCCATACTGTTACACAGTCTTCACCACTACCGTCAAGAGCCCTACTGTTACACAGTCTTCACCACTGCCATCAAGACTCCTACTGTTACACAGTCTTCACCACTACCATCAAGACCCCTACTGTTACACAGTCTTCACCACTACCATCAAGACCCATACTGTTACACAGACTTCACCACTACCGTCAAGACCCCTACTGTTACACAGTCTTCACCACTACCATCAAGACTCCTACTGTTCCACAGTCTTCACCACTGCCATCAAGACTCCTACTGTTACACAGTCTTCACCACTACCATCAAGACTCCTACTGTTACACAGTCTTCACCACTACCGTCAAGACCCCTACTGTTACACAGTCTTCACCACTGCCATCAAGACTCCTACTGTTACACAGTCTTCACCACTACCATCAAGACCCCTACTGTTACACAGTCTTCACCACTACCATCAGGACCCCTACTGTTACACAGTTTTCACCACTACTATCAAGACCCCTACTGTTACACAGTCTTCACCACTACCATCAGGACCCCTACTGTTACACAGTCTTCACCACTACCATCAAGACCCCTACTGTTCCACAGTCTTCACCACTACCATCAAGACCCCTACTGTTACACAGTCTTCACCACTACCATCAAGACTCCTACTGTTACACAGTCTTCACCATTACCATCAAGATCCCTACTGTTACACAGTCTTCACCACTACCATCAAGACCCCTACTGTTACACAGTCTTCACTACTACCATCAAGGCTCCTACTGTTACGCAGTCTTCACCACTACCATCAAGACCCCTACTGTTCCACAGTCTTCACCACTACCATCAAGACTCCTACTGTTACACAGTCTTCACCATTACCATCAAGACTCCTACTGTTCCACAGTCTTCACCACTACCATCAAGACCCCTACTGTTCCACAGTCTTCACCACTACCATCAAGACTCCTGCTGTTACACAGTCTTCACCACTACCATCATAACCCCTACTGTTACACAGTCTTCACCACTACCGTCAAGACCCCTACTGTTACACAGTCTTCACCACTGCCATCAAGACTCCTACTGTTACACAGTCTTCACCATTACCATCAAGACTCCTACTGTTACACAGTCTTCACCACTACCATCAAGACTCCTACTGTTACACAGTCTTCACCACTACCATCAAGACTCCTACTGTTACACAGTCTTCACCACTGCCATCAAGACCCCTACTGTTACACAGTCTTCACCACTGCCATCAAGACCCCTACTGTTACACAGTCTTCACCACTACCATCAAGACTCCTACTGTTAAACAGTCTTCACCATTACCATCAAGACCCCTACTGTTACACAGTCTTCACCACTGCCATCAAGACCCCTACTGTTACAAAGTCTTCACCACTACCATCAAGACTCCTACTGTTACACAGTCTTCACCACTACCATCAAGACTCCTACTGTTACACAGTCTTCACCACTACCATCAAGACCCCTACTGTTACACAGTCTTCACCACTGCCATCAAGACCCCTACTGTTACACAGTCTTCACCATTACCATCAAGACTCCTACTGTTACACAGTCTTCACCACTACCATCAAGACCCCTACTGTTACACAGTCTTCACCACTGCCATCAAGACTCCTACTGTTACACAGTCTTCACCACTGCCATCAAGACTCCTACTGTTACACAGTCTTCATCATTACCATCAGGACCCCTACTGTTACACAGTCTTCACCACTACCATCAAGACCCCTACTGTTACACAGTCTTCACCACTACCATCAAGACCCCTACTGTTCCACAGTCTTCACCACTGCCATCAAGACCCCTACTGTTACACAGTCTTCACCACTACCATCAAGACTCATACTGTTACACAGTCTTCACCACTGCCATCAAGACTCCTACTGTTACACAGTCTTCATCATTACCATCAAGACCCCTACTGTTACACAGTCTTCACCGCTGCCATCATGACCCCTACTGTTACACAGTCTTCACCACTACCATCAAGACCCCTACTGTTACACAGTCTTCACCACTACCATCAAGACTCCTGCTGTTACACAGTCTCACCACTGCCATCAAAACCCCTACTGTTACACAGTCTTCACCACTGCCATAAAGACCCCTACTGTTACACAGTCTTCACCACCGCCATCAAGACTCCTACTGTTACACAGTTTTCACCACTGCCATCAAAACCCCTACTGTTACACAGTCTTCACCACTACCATCAAGACCCCTACTGTTACACAGTCTTCACCACTGCCATCAAGACCCCTACTGTTACACAGTCTTCACCACCGCCATCAAGACTCCTACTGTTACACAGTTTTCACCACTGCCATCAAAACCCCTAATGTTACACAGTCTTCACCACTACCATCAAGACCCCTACTGTTACACAGTCTTCACCACTACCATCAAGACCCCTACTGTTATACAGTCTTCACCACTACCATCAAGACTCCTGCTGTTACACAGTCTTCACCACTGCCATCAAGACCCCTACTGTTCCACAGTCTTCACCACTACCATCAAGACCCCTACTGTTACACAGTCTTCACCACTACCATCAAGACCCCTACTGTTACACAGTCTTCACCACTACCATCAAGACCCCTACTGTTACACAGTCTTCACCACTGCCATCAAGACTCCTGCTGTTACACAGTCTTCACCACTGCCATCAAAACCCCTACTGTTACACAGTCTTCACCACTGACATCAAGACCCCTACTGTTACACAGTCTTCACCACTGCCATCAAGACCCCTGCTGTTACACAGTCTTCACCACTGCCATCAAGACTCCTACTGTTACACAGTCTTCACCACTGCCATCAAGACCCCTACTGTTACACAGTCTTCACCACTACCATCAAGACTCCTACTGTTACACAGTCTTCACCACTACCATCAAGACCGCTACTGTTACACAATCTTCACCCCTACCATCGAGACCCCTACAGTTACACAGTCTTCACCATTACCATCAAGACCCCTACTGTTACACAGTCTTCACCACTACCATCAAGATCCCTACTGTTACACAGTCTTCACCACTACCATCAAGACCCCTACTGTTACACAGTCTTCACCACTACCATCAAGACCCCTACTGTTACACAGTCTTCACCACTACCATCAAGACCCCTACTGTTACACAGTCTTCACCATTACCATCAAGACCCCTACTGTTACACAGTCTTCATCATTACCATCAAGACCCCTACTGTTCCACAGTCTTCACCACTAGCATCAAGACCCCTACTGTTACACAGTCTTCACCACTACCATCAGGACCCCTACTGTTACACAGTCTTCACCACTACCATCAAGACCCCTACTGTTCCACAGTCTGCACCACTGCCATCAAGACTCCTACTGTTACACAGTCTTCACCACTACCATCAAGACCCCTACTGTTCCACAGTCTGCACCACTGCCATCAAGACTCCTACTGTTACACAGTCTTCACCACTGCCATCAAGACCCCTACTGTTACACAGTCTTCACCACTACCATCAAGACCCCTACTGTTACACAGTCTTCACCCCTACCATCAAGACCCCTACAGTTACACAGTCTTCACCATTACCATCAAGACCCCTACTGTACAGTCTGCACCATTACCATCAAGACCCCTACTGTTACACAGTCTTCACCACTACCATCAAGACCCCTACTGTTACACAGTCTTCACCACTGCCATCAAGACTCCTACTGTTACACAGTCTTCACCACTACCATCAAGACTCCTACTGTTACACAGTCTTCACCACTACCATCAAGACTCCTACTGTTACACAGTCTTCACCACTGCCTTCAAGACTCCTACTGTTACACAGTCTTCATCATTACCATCAGGACCCCTACTGTTACACAGTCTTCACCACTACCATCAAGACCCCTACTGTTCCACAGTCTTCACCACTGCCATCAAGACTCCTACTGTTACACATTATTCACCATTACCATCAAGACCCCTACTGTTACACAGTCTTCACCGCTGCCATCAAGACCCCTACTGTTACTCAGTCTTCACCACTACCATCAAGTCCCCTACTGTTACACAGTCTTCACCACTGCCATCAAGACTCCTGCTGTTACACAGTCTTCACCACTGCCATCAAAACCCCTACTGTTACACAGTCTTCAGCACTACCATCAAGACCCCTACTGTTACACAGTCTTCACCACTACCATCAAGACTCCTGCTGTTACACAGTCTTCACCACTGCCATCAAGACTCCTGCTGTTACACAGTCTTCACCACTGCCATCAAGACTCCTGCTGTTACACAGTCTTCACCACTGCCATCAAAACCCCTACTGTTACACAGTCTTCAGCACTACCATCAAGACCCCTACTGTTACACAGTCTTCACCACTGCCATCAAGAACCCTACTGTTACACAGTCTTCATCACTGCCATCAAGACTCCTACTGTTACACAGTCTTCACCACTACCATCAAGACCCCTACTGTTACAGTCTTCACCACTACCATCAAGACCCCTACTGTTACACAGTCTTCACCACTACCATCAAGGCTCCTACTGTTAAAAACTTTTCACCACTGCCATCAAGACTCCTACTGTTACACAGTCTTCACCACTACCATCAGGACCCCTACTGTTACACAGTCTTCACCACTACCATCAGGACCCCTACTGTTACACAGTCTTCACCACTACCATCAAGACTCCTACTGTTCGACAGTCTTCACCACTACCATCAGGACCCCTACTGTTACACAGTCTTCACCACTACCATCAAGACTCCCACTGTTCGACAGTCTTCACCACTACCATCAGGACCCCTACTGTTACATAGTCTTCACCACTACCATCAAGACTCCTACTGTTCGACAGTCTTCACCACTACCATCAGGACCCCTACTGTTACACAGTCTTCACCACTACCATCAAGACCCCTACTGTTATACAGTCTTCACCACTGCCATCAAGAACCCTACTGTTCCACAGTCTTCACCACTACCATCAAGACCCCTACTGTTACAGTCTTCACCATTACCATCAAGGCTCCTACTGTTAAAAAGTCTTCACCACTACCATCAGGACCCCTACTGTTACACAGTCTTCACCACTGCCATCAAGACCCCTACTGTTACACAGTCTTCACCACTGCCATCAAGACCCCTACTGTTACACAGTCTTCACCACTGCCATCAAGACCCCTACTGTTACACAGTCTTCACCACTGCCATCAAGACCCCTACTGTTACACAGTCTTCACCACTGCCATCAAGACCCCTACTGTTACACAGTCTTCACCACTGCCATCAAGACCCCTACTGTTACACAGTCTTCACCCCTACCATCAAGACCCCTACTGTTACACAGTCTTCACCCCTACCATCAAGACCCCTACTGTTACACAGTCTTCACCACTGCCATCAAGACTCCTACTGTTACACAGTCTTCACCACTACCATCAAGACTCATACTGTTACACAGTCTTCACCACTACCATCAAGACTCCTACTGTTACACTGTCTTCACCACTGCCATCAAGACTCATACTGTTACACAGTCTTCACCACTACCATCAAGACTCATACTGTTACACAGTCTTCACCACTACCATCAAGACTCATACTGTTACACAGTCTTCACCACTGCCATCAAGACCCCTACTGTTACACAGTCTTCACCCCTACCATCAAGACCCCTACTGTTACACAGTCTTCACCCCTACCATCAAGACCCCTACTGTTACACAGTCTTCACCACTGCCATCAAGACTCCTACTGTTACACAGTCTTCACCACTACCATCAAGACTCCTACTGTTACACAGTCTTCACCACTACCATCAAGACTCATACTGTTACACAGTCTTCACCACTACCATCAAGACTCCTACTGTTACACAGTCTTCACCACTACCATCAAGACTCCTACTGTTACACAGTCTTCACCACTACCATCAAGACTCCTACTGTTACACAGTCTTCACCACTACCATCAAGTCCCCTACTGTTACACAGTCTTCACCACTACCATCAAGACCCCTACTGTTACACAGTCTTCACCTCTACCATCAAGAGTCCTACTGTTACACAGTCTTCACCACTACCATCAAGTCCCCTACTGTTACACAGTCTTCACCACTACCATCAAGACTCATACTGTTACACAGTCTTCACCCCTACCATCAACACTCCTACTGTTACACAGTCTTCACCACTACCATCAAGACTCCTACTGTTACACAGTCTTCACCATTACCATCAAGATCCCTACTGTTACACAGTCTTCACCACTACCATCAAGACCCCTACTGTTACACAGTCTTCACTACTACCATCAAGGCTCCTACTGTTACGCAGTCTTCACCACTACCATCAAGACCCCTACTGTTCCACAGTCTTCACCACTACCATCAAGACTCCTACTGTTACACAGTCTTCACCATTACCATCAAGACTCCTACTGTTCCACAGTCTTCACCACTACCATCAAGACCCCTACTGTTCCACAGTCTTCACCACTACCATCAAGACTCCTGCTGTTACACAGTCTTCACCACTACCATCATAACCCCTACTGTTACACAGTCTTCACCACTACCATCAAGACCCCTACTGTTACACAGTCTTCACCACTGCCATCAATACCCCTACTGTTACACAGTCTTCACCACTACCGTCAAGACCCCTACTGTTACACAGTCTTCACCACTGCCATCAAGACTCCTACTGTTACACAGTCTTCACCATTACCATCAAGACTCCTACTGTTACACAGTCTTCACCACTACCATCAATACCCCTACTGTTACACAGTCTTCACCACTACCGTCAAGACCCCTACTGTTACACAGTCTTCACCACTGCCATCAAGACTCCTACTGTTACACAGTCTTCACCATTACCATCAAGACTCCTACTGTTCCACAGTCTTCACCACTACCATCAATACCCCTACTGTTACACAGTCTTCACCACTACCGTCAAGACCCCTACTGTTACACAGTCTTCACCACTGCCATCAAGACTCCTACTGTTACACAGTCTTCAGCATTACCATCAAGACTCCTACTGTTACACAGTCTTCACCACTACCATCAAGACTCCTACTGTTACACAGTCTTCACCACTACCATCAAGACTCCTACTGTTACACAGTCTTCACCACTACCATCAAGACTCCTACTGTTACACAGTCTTCACCACTACCATCAAGACTCCTACTGTTACACAGTCTTCACCATTACCATCAAGACTCCTACTGTTACACAGTCTTCACCATTACCATCAAGACTCCTACTGTTACACAGTCTTCACCACTACCATCAAGACTCCTACTGTTACAATCTTCACCACTGCCATCAAGACCCCTACTGTTCCACAGTCTTCACCATTACCATCAAGACTCCTACTATTACACAGTCTTCACCACTACCATCAAGACTCCTACTGTTACAATCTTCACCACTGCCATCAAGACCCCTACTGTTCCACAGTCTTCACCATTACCATCAAGACTCCTACTATTACACAGTCTTCACCATTACCATCAAGACTCCTACTGTTACACAGTCTTCACCACTACCATCAACACTCCTACTGTTACAGTCTTCACCATTACCATCAAGACTCCTACTATTACACAGTCTTCACCACTACCATCAAGACCCCTACTGTTACACAGTCTTCACCACTACCATCAAGACCCCTACTGTTACACAGTCTTCACCATTACCATCAAGACTCCCGCTGTTACACATTCTTCACCACTGCCATCAAGACTCCTACTGTTACAGTCTTCACCACTACCATCGAGACCCCTACAGTTACACAGTCTTCACCATTACCATCAAGACCCCTACTGTTACACAGTCTTCACCACTACCATCAAGATCCCTACTGTTACACAGTCTTCACCACTACCATCAAGACCCCTACTGTTACACAGTCTTCACCACTACCATCAAGACCCCTACTGTTACACAGTCTTCACCACTACCATCAAGACCCCTACTGTTACACAGTCTTCACCATTACCATCAAGACCCCTACTGTTACACAGTCTTCATCATTACCATCAAGACCCCTACTGTTCCACAGTCTTCACCACTAGCATCAAGACCCCTACTGTTACACAGTCTTCACCACTACCATCAGGACCCCTACTGTTACACAGTCTTCACCACTACCATCAAGACCCCTACTGTTCCACAGTCTGCACCACTGCCATCAAGACTCCTACTGTTACACAGTCTTCACCACTACCATCAAGACCCCTACTGTTCCACAGTCTGCACCACTGCCATCAAGACTCCTACTGTTACACAGTCTTCACCACTGCCATCAAGACCCCTACTGTTACACAGTCTTCACCACTACCATCAAGACCCCTACTGTTACACAGTCTTCACCCCTACCATCAAGACCCCTACAGTTACACAGTCTTCACCATTACCATCAAGACCCCTACTGTACAGTCTGCACCATTACCATCAAGACCCCTACTGTTACACAGTCTTCACCACTACCATCAAAACCCCTACTGTTACACAGTCTTCACCACTGCCATCAAGACTCCTACTGTTACACAGTCTTCACCACTACCATCAAGACTCCTACTGTTACACAGTCTTCACCACTACCATCAAGACTCCTACTGTTACACAGTCTTCACCACTGCCTTCAAGACTCCTACTGTTACACAGTCTTCATCATTACCATCAGGACCCCTACTGTTACACAGTCTTCACCACTACCATCAAGACCCCTACTGTTCCACAGTCTTCACCACTGCCATCAAGACTCCTACTGTTACACATTATTCACCATTACCATCAAGACCCCTACTGTTACACAGTCTTCACCGCTGCCATCAAGACCCCTACTGTTACACAGTCTTCACCACTACCATCAAGTCCCCTACTGTTACACAGTCTTCACCACTGCCATCAAGACTCCTGCTGTTACACAGTCTTCACCACTGCCATCAAAACCCCTACTGTTACACAGTCTTCAGCACTACCATCAAGACCCCTACTGTTACACAGTCTTCACCACTGCCATCAAGAACCCTACTGTTACACAGTCTTCATCACTGCCATCAAGACTCCTACTGTTACACAGTCTTCACCACTACCATCAAGACCCCTACTGTTACAGTCTTCACCACTACCATCAAGACCCCTACTGTTACACAGTCTTCACCACTACCATCAAGGCTCCTACTGTTAAAAACTTTTCACCACTGCCATCAAGACTCCTACTGTTACACAGTCTTCACCACTACCATCAGGACCCCTACTGTTACACAGTCTTCACCACTACCATCAGGACCCCTACTGTTACACAGTCTTCACCACTACCATCAAGACTCCTACTGTTCGACAGTCTTCACCACTACCATCAGGACCCCTACTGTTACACAGTCTTCACCACTACCATCATGACTCCCACTGTTCGACAGTCTTCACCACTACCATCAGGACCCCTACTGTTACATAGTCTTCACCACTACCATCAAGACTCCTACTGTTCGACAGTCTTCACCACTACCATCAGGACCCCTACTGTTACACAGTCTTCACCACTACCATCAAGACCCCTACTGTTATACAGTCTTCACCACTGCCATCAAGAACCCTACTGTTCCACAGTCTTCACCACTACCATCAAGACCCCTACTGTTACACAGTCTTCACCACTGCCATCAAGACCCCTACTGTTACACAGTCTTCACCACTGCCATCAAGACCCCTACTGTTACACAGTCTTCACCACTGCCATCAAGACCCCTACTGTTACACAGTCTTCACCACTGCCATCAAGACCCCTACTGTTACACAGTCTTCACCATTACCATCAAGGCTCCTACTGTTAAAAAGTCTTCACCACTACCATCAGGACCCCTACTGTTACACAGTCTTCACCACTGCCATCAAGACCCCTACTGTTACACAGTCTTCACCACTGCCATCAAGACCCCTACTGTTACACAGTCTTCACCACTGCCATCAAGACCCCTACTGTTACACAGTCTTCACCACTGCCATCAAGACCCCTACTGTTACACAGTCTTCACCACTGCCATCAAGACCCCTACTGTTACACAGTCTTCACCACTGCCATCAAGACCCCTACTGTTACACAGTCTTCACCCCTACCATCAAGACCCCTACTGTTACACAGTCTTCACCCCTACCATCAAGACCCCTACTGTTACACAGTCTTCACCACTGCCATCAAGACTCCTACTGTTACACAGTCTTCACCACTACCATCAAGACTCATACTGTGACACAGTCTTCACCACTACCATCAAGACTCCTACTGTTACACTGTCTTCACCACTGCCATCAAGACTCATACTGTTACACAGTCTTCACCACTACCATCAAGACCCCTACTGTTACACAGTCTTCACCACTGCCATCAAGACTCCTACTGTTACACAGTCTTCACCACTGCCATCAAGACTCATACTGTTACACAGTCTTCACCACTACCATCAAGACCCCTACTGTTACACAGTCTTCACCACTGCCATCAAGACTCCTACTGTTACACAGTCTTCACCACTACCATCAAGACTCATACTGTTACACAGTCTTCACCACTACCATCAAGACTCCTACTGTTACACTGTCTTCACCACTGCCATCAAGACTCATACTGTTACACAGTCTTCACCACTACCATCAAGACTCATACTGTTACACAGTCTTCACCACTACCATCAAGACTCATACTGTTACACAGTCTTCACCACTGCCATCAAGACCCCTACTGTTACACAGTCTTCACCCCTACCATCAAGACCCCTACTGTTACACAGTCTTCACCCCTACCATCAAGACCCCTACTGTTACACAGTCTTCACCACTGCCATCAAGACTCCTACTGTTACACAGTCTTCACCACTACCATCAAGACTCCTACTGTTACACAGTCTTCACCACTACCATCAAGACTCATACTGTTACACAGTCTTCACCACTACCATCAAGACTCCTACTGTTACACAGTCTTCACCACTACCATCAAGAGTCCTACTGTTACACAGTCTTCACCACTACCATCAAGACTCCTACTGTTACACAGTCTTCACCACTACCATCAAGAGTCCTACTGTTACACAGTCTTCACCACTACCATCAAGTCCCCTACTGTTACACAGTCTTCACCACTACCATCAAGACTCATACTGTTACACAGTCTTCACCCCTACCATCAACACTCCTACTGTTCCACAGTCTTCACCACTACCATCAAGACTCCTACTGTTACACAGTCTTCACCACTACCATCAAGACTCCTACTGTTACACAGTCTTCACCACTACCATCAAGACTCATACTGTTACACAGTCTTCACCACTACCATCAAGACCCCTACTGTTACACAGTCTTCACCACTACCATCAAGGCTCCTACTGTTAAAAAGTCTTCACCACTACCATCAAGACTCCTACTGTTACCCAGTCTTCACCACTACCGTCAAGACCCCTACTGTTACACAGTCTTCACCACTACCATCAGGACCCCTACTGTTACACAGTCTTCACCACTACCATCAAGACTCCTACTGTTACACAGTGTTCACCACTACCATCAAGACCCCTACTGTTACACAGTCTTCACCACTACCATCAAGACCCATACTGTTACACAGTCTTCACCACTACCGTCAAGAGCCCTACTGTTACACAGTCTTCACCACTGCCATCAAGACTCCTACTGTTACACAGTCTTCACCACTACCATCAAGACCCCTACTGTTACACAGTCTTCACCACTACCATCAAGACCCATACTGTTACACAGACTTCACCACTACCGTCAAGACCCCTACTGTTACACAGTCTTCACCACTACCATCAAGACTCCTACTGTTCCACAGTCTTCACCACTGCCATCAAGACTCCTACTGTTACACAGTCTTCACCACTACCATCAAGACTCCTACTGTTACACAGTCTTCACCACTACCGTCAAGACCCCTACTGTTACACAGTCTTCACCACTGCCATCTAGACTCCTACTGTTACACAGTCTTCACCACTGCCATCAAGACTCCTACTGTTACACAGTCTTCACCACTACCATCAAGACTCCTACTGTTAAAAAGTCTTCACCATTACCATCAAGACTCCTACTGTTACACATTCTTCACCACTGCCATCAAGACTCCTACTGTTCCACAGTCTTCACCACTACCATCAGGACCCCTACTGTTACACAGTTTTCACCACTACCATCAAGACCCCTACTGTTACACAGTCTTCACCACTACCATCAGGACCCCTACTGTTACACAGTCTTCACCACTACCATCAAGACCCCTACTGTTCCACAGTCTTCACCACTACCATCAAGACCCCTACTGTTACACAGTCTTCACCACTACCATCAAGACTCCTACTGTTACACAGTCTTCACCATTACCATCAAGATCCCTACTGTTACACAGTCTTCACCACTACCATCAAGACCCCTACTGTTACACAGTCTTCACTACTACCATCAAGGCTCCTACTGTTACGCAGTCTTCACCACTACCATCAAGACCCCTACTGTTCCACAGTCTTCACCACTACCATCAAGACTCCTACTGTTACACAGTCTTCACCATTACCATCAAGACTCCTACTGTTCCACAGTCTTCACCACTACCATCAAGACCCCTACTGTTCCACAGTCTTCACCACTACCATCAAGACTCCTGCTGTTACACAGTCTTCACCACTACCATCATAACCCCTACTGTTACACAGTCTTCACCACTACCGTCAAGACCCCTACTGTTACACAGTCTTCACCACTGCCATCAAGACTCCTACTGTTACACAGTCTTCACCATTACCATCAAGACTCCTACTGTTCCACAGTCTTCACCACTACCATCAAGACCCCTACTGTTCCACAGTCTTCACCACTACCATCAAGACTCCTGCTGTTACACAGTCTTCACCACTACCATCATAACCCCTACTGTTACACAGTCTTCACCACTACCGTCAAGACCCCTACTGTTACACAGTCTTCACCACTGCCATCAAGACTCCTACTGTTACACAGTCTTCACCATTACCATCAAGACTCCTACTGTTACACAGTCTTCACCACTACCATCAAGACTCCTACTGTTACACAGTCTTCACCACTACCATCAAGACTCCTACTGTTACACAGTCTTCACCACTACCATCAAGACTCCTACTGTTACACAGTCTTCACCACTACCATCAAGACTCCTACTGTTACAATCTTCACCACTGCCATCAAGACTCCTACTGTTACACAGTCTTCACCATTACCATCAAGACTCCTACTGTTACACAGTCTTCACCATTACCATCAAGACTCCTACTGTTACACAGTCTTCACCATTACCATCAAGACCCCTACTGTTCCACAGTCTTCACCACTACCATCAAGACCCCTACTGTTACACAGTCTTCACCACTACCATCAAGACTCCTACTGTTACACAGTCTTCACCATTACCATCAAGACTCCTACTGTTACACAGTCTTCACCACTACCATCAAGACTCCTACTGTTACACAGTCTTCACCACTACCATCAAGACTCCTACTGTTACACAGTCTTCACCACTACCATCAAGACTCCTACTGTTACAATCTTCACCACTGCCATCAAGACCCCTACTGTTCCACAGTCTTCACCATTACCATCAAGACTCCTACTATTACACAGTCTTCACCACTACCATCAAGACTCCTACTGTTACACAGTCTTCACCATTACCATCAAGACTCCTACTGTTACACAGTCTTCACCACTACCATCAACACTCCTACTGTTACAGTCTTCACCATTACCATCAAGACTCCTACTATTACACAGTCTTCACCACTACCATCAAGACCCCTACTGTTACACAGTCTTCACCACTACCATCAAGACCCCTACTGTTACACAGTCTTCACCATTACCATCAAGACTCCCGCTGTTACACATTCTTCACCACTGCCATCAAGACTCCTACTGTTACAGTCTTCACCACTACCATCAAGACCCCTACTGTTACACAGTCTTCACCACTACCATCAAGACTCCTACTGTTACACAGTCTTCACCTCTACCATCAAGACCCCTACTGTTACACAGTCTTCACCACTACCATCAAGACCCCTACTGTTACACAGTCTTCACCACTACCATCAAGACCCCTACTGTTACACAGTCTTCACCATTACCATCAAGACTCCCGCTGTTACACATTCTTCACCACTGCCATCAAGACTCCTACTGTTACAGTATTCACCACTACCATCAAGACCCCTACTGTTACACAGTCTTCACCACTACCATCAAGACCCCTAATGTTACACAGTCTTCACCACTACCATCAAGACTCCTACTGTTACACAGTCTTCACCACTGCCATCAAGACTCCTACTGTTACACAGTCTTCACCACTACCATCAAGACTCCTACTGTTACACAGTCTTCACCACTGCCATCTAGACTCCTACTGTTACACAGTCTTCACCACTGCCATCTAGACTCCTACTGTTACACAGTCTTCACCACTACCATCAAGACTCCTACTGTTACACAGTCTTCACCACTGCCATCTAGACTCCTACTGTTACACAGTCTTCACCACTACCATCAAGACTCCTACTGTTACACAGTCTTCACCACTGCCATCTAGACTCCTACTGTTACACAGTCTTCACCACTACCATCAAGACTCCTACTGTTACGCAGTCTTCACCACTGCCATCAAGACTCCTACTGTTACGCAGTCTTCACCACTACCATCAAGACCCCTACTGTTACACAGTCTTCACCACTATCATCAAAACCCCTACTGTTACACAGTCTTCACCACTACCATCTAGACTCCTACTGTTACACAGTCTTCACCACTATCATCAAAACCCCTACTGTTACACAGTCTTCACCACTACCATCTAGACTCCTACTGTTACACAGTCTTCACCACTGCCATCTAGACTCCTACTGTTACACAGTCTTCACCACTAGCATCAAGACCCCTACTGTTACACAGTCTTCACCACTATCATCAAAACCCCTACTGTTACACAGTCTTCACCACTACCATCAAGACTCCTACTGTTACACAGTCTTCACCATTACCATCAAGACCCCTACTGTTCCACAGTCTTCACCACTACCATCAACATCCCTACTGTTCCACAGTCTTCACCACTACCATCAAGACTCCTACTGTTACACAGTCTTCACCACTACCATCAAGACCCCTACTGTTACACAGTCTTCACCACTACCATAAAGACCCCTACTGTTCCACAGTCTTCACCACTGCCATCAAGACTCCTACTGTTACACAGTCTTCACCACTACCATCAAGACTCCTACTGTTACACAGTCTTCACCACTACCATCAAGACTCCTACTGTTACACAGTCTTCACAACCACCATCAAGACCCCTACGGTTACACAGTCTTCACCACTGCCATCAAGACCCCTACTGTTACACAGTCTTCACCACTACCATCAAGACCCCTACTGTTACACAGTCTTCACCACTACCATCAAGACTCCTACTGTTACACAGTCTTCACCACTACCATCAAGACCCCTACTGTTACACAGTCTTCACCACTACCATAAAGACCCCTACTGTTCCACAGTCTTCACCACTGCCATCAAGACTCCTACTGTTACACAGTCTTCACCACTACCATCAAGACTCCTACTGTTACACAGTCTTCACCACTACCATCAAGACCCCTACTGTTACAAAGTCTTCACCACTACCATCAAGACTCCTACTGTTACACAGTCTTCACCACTACCATCAAGACCCCTACTGTTACACAGTCTTCACCACTACCATCAAGACCCCTACTGTTCCACAGTCTTCACCACTGCCATCAAGACTCCTACTGTTACACAGTCTTCACCATTACCATCAAGACCCCTACTGTTACACAGTCTTCACCACTGCCATCAAGACCCCTGCTGTTCCGCAGTCTTCACCACTACCATCAAGACTCCTACTGTTACACAGTCTTCACCACTACCATCAAGACCCCTACTGTTCGACAGTCTTCACCACTACCATCAAGACTCCTACTGTTACACAGTCTTCACCACTACCATCAAGACTCCTACTGTTACACAGTCTTCACCACTGCCATCAAGACTCCTACTGTTACACAGTCTTCACCACTACCATCAAGACCCCTACTGTTCGACAGTCTTCACCACTACCATCAAGACTCCTACTGTTACACAGTCTTCACCACTACCATCAAGACTCCTACTGTTACACAGTCTTCACCACTACCATCAAGACTCCTACTGTTACACAGTCTTCACCACTACCATCAAGACCCCTGCTGCAACACAGTCTTTACCACTACCATCAAGACTCCTACTGTTACACAGTCTTCACCACTACCATCAAGACCCCTGCTGCAACACAGTCTTTACCACTACCATCAATACCCCTACTGTTACACAGTCTTCACCATTACCATCAAGACCCCTACTGTTCCACAGTCTTCAGTACTACCATCAAGACCCTACTGTTACACAGTCTTCACCATTACCATCAAGACTCCTACTGTTACACAGTCTTCACCACTACCATCAAGACCCCTACTGTTAAACAGTCTTCACCACTACCATCATGACTCCTACTGTTACACAGTCTTCACCACTGCCATCAAGACCCCTACTGTTAAACAGTCTTCACCACTACCATCATGACTCCTACTGTTACACAGTCTTCACCACTACCATCAGGACTCCTACTGTTACACAGTCTTCACCACTACCATCAAGACCCCTACTGTTACAAAGTCTTCACCACTACCATCAAGACTCCTACTGTTACACAGTCTTCACCACTACCATCAAGACCCCTACTGTTACACAGTCTTCACCACTACCATCAAGACCCCTACTGTTCCACAGTCTTCACCACTGCCATCAAGACTCCTACTGTTACACAGTCTTCACCATTACCATCAAGACCCCTACTGTTACACAGTCTTCACCACTGCCATCAAGACCCCTACTGTTCCGCAGTCTTCACCACTACCATCAAGACTCCTACTGTTACACAGTCTTCACCACTACCATCAAGACCCCTACTGTTCGACAGTCTTCACCACTACCATCAAGACTCCTACTGTTACACAGTCTTCACCACTGCCATCAAGACTCCTACTGTTACACAGTCTTCACCACTACCATCAAGAGCCCTACTGTTAAACAGTCTTCACCACTACCATCAAGACTCCTACTGTTACACAGTCTTCACCACTACCATCAAGACCCCTGCTGCAACACAGTCTTTACCACTACCATCAAGACCCTACTGTTACACAGTCTTCACCATTACCATCAAGACTCCTACTGTTACACAGTCTTCACCACTACCATCAAGACCCCTACTGTTAAACAGTCTTCACCACTACCATCATGACTCCTACTGTTACACAGTCTTCACCACTACCATCAAGACCCCTACTGTTACAAAGTCTTCACCACTACCATCAAGACTCCTACTGTTACACAGTCTTCACCACTACCATCAAGACCCCTACTGTTACACAGTCTTCACCACTACCATCAAGACCCCTACTGTTCCACAGTCTTCACCACTGCCATCAAGACTCCTACTGTTACACAGTCTTCACCACTGCCATCAAGACTCCTACTGTTACACAGTCTTCACCATTACCATCAAGACCCCTACTGTTACACAGTCTTCACCACTGCCATCAAGACCCCTACTGTTCCGCAGTCTTCACCACTACCATCAAGACTCCTACTGTTACACAGTCTTCACCACTGCCATCAAGACCCCTACTGTTACACAGTCTTCACCACTACCATCAAGACTCCTACTGTTACACAGTCTTCACCACTACCATCAAGACCCCTACTGTTACACAGTCTTGACCACTACCATCAAGACTCCTACTGTTACACAGTCTTCACCACTGCCATCAAGACTCCTACTGTTACACAGTCTTCACCATTACCATCAAGACCCCTACTGTTACACAGTCTTCACCACTGCCATCAAGACCCCTACTGTTCCGCAGTCTTCACCACTACCATCAAGACTCCTACTGTTACACAGTCTTCACCACTGCCATCAAGACCCCTACTGTTACACAGTCTTCACCACTACCATCAAGACTCCTACTGTTACACAGTCTTCACCACTACCATCAAGACTCCTACTGTTACACAGTCTTCACCACTGCCATCAAGACTCCTACTGTTACACAGTCTTCACCACTACCATCAAGACCCCTACTGTTCGACAGTCTTCACCACTACCATCAAGACTCCTACTGTTACACAGTCTTCACCACTACCATCAAGACTCCTACTGTTACACAGTCTTCACCACTGCCATCAAGACTCCTACTGTTACACAGTCTTCACCACTACCATCAAGACTCCTACTGTTACACAGTCTTCACCACTACCATCAAGACCCCTGCTGCAACACAGTCTTTACCACTACCATCAATACCCCTACTGTCACACAGTCTTCACCATTACCATCAAGACCCCTACTGTTCCACAGTCTTCAGTACTACCATCAAGACCCTACTGTTACACAGTCTTCACCATTACCATCAAGACTCCTACTGTTACACAGTCTTCACCACTACCATCAAGACCCCTACTGTTAAACAGTCTTCACCACTACCATCATGACTCCTACTGTTACACAGTCTTCACCACTACCATCAAGACCCCTACTGTTAAACAGTCTTCACCACTGCCATCAAGACTCCTACTGTTACACAGTCTTCACCACTACCATCAAGACCCCTACTGTTACACAGTCTTCACCACTACCATCAAGACCCCTACTGTTAAACAGTCTTCACCACTGCCATCAAGACTCCTACTGTTACACAGTCTTCACCACTACCATCAAGACCCCTACTGTTACACAGTCTTCAGCACTACCATCAAGACCCCTACTGTTAAACAGTCTTCACCACTACCATCAAGAGCCCTACTGTTAAACAGTCTTCACCACTACCATCAAGACTCCTACTGTTACACAGTCTTCACCACTACCATCAAGACCCCTACTGTTAAACAGTCTTCACCACTGCCATCAAGACTCCTACTGTTACACAGTCTTCACCACTACCATCAAGACCCCTACTGTTACACAGTCTTCACCACTACCATCAAGACCCCTACTGTTAAACAGTCTTCACCACTGCCATCAAGACTCCTACTGTTACACAGTCTTCACCACTACCATCAAGACGCCTACTGTTACACAGTCTTCACCACTACCATCAAGACCCCTACTGTTAAACAGTCTTCACCACTACCATCAAGACCCCTACTGTTACACAGTCTTCACCACTACCATCAAGACCCCTACTGTTACACAGTCTTCACCACTGCCATCAAGACCCCTACTGTTAAACAGTCTTCACCACTGCCATCAAGACTCCTACTGTTACATAGTCTTCACCACTACCATCAAGACCCCTACTGTTACACAGTGTTCAACATTACCATCAAGATCCCTACTGTTACACAGTCTTCACCATTACCATCAAGACCCATACTGTTACACAGTCTTCACTACTACCATCAAGAGCCCTACTGTTACACAGTCTTCACCATTACCATCAAGACCCCTACTGTTACACAGTCTTCACCATTACCATCAAGACCCCTACTGTTACACAGTCTTTACCACTACTATCAAGACCCCTACTGTTCCACAGACTTCACCACTACCATCAAGACTCCTGCTGTTACACAGTCTTCACCACTACCATCAAGATCCCTACTGTTATACAGTCTTCACCACTACCATCAAGACCCCTATTGTTACACAGTCTTCACCACTACCATCAAGACCCCTACTGTTACACAGTCTTCACTGCTACCATCAAGACCCATACTGTTACACATTCTTCACTACTACCATTAAGACCCCTACTGTAACACAGTCTTCACCACTACCATCAAGACCCCTACTGTTCCACAGACTTCACCACTACCATCAAGACTCCTGCTGTTCCACAGTCTTCACCACTACCGTCAAGATCCCTACTGTTATACAGTCTTCACCACTACCATCAAGACTCCTACCATTACAGTCTTCACCATTACCATCAAGACCCCTACTGTTACACAGTCTTCACCATTACCATCAAGACTCCTACTGTTACACAGTCTTCACCACTGCCATCAAGACTCCTACTGTTACACAGTCTTCACCACTACCATCAAGACCCCTACTGTTACACAGTCTTCACCACTACCATCAAGACTCCTACTGTTACACAGTCTTCACCACTACCATCAATACCCCTACTGTTACAGAGTCTTCACCACTACCATCAAGACCCCTACTGTTACACAGTCTTCACCACTACCATCAAGACTCCTACTGTTAAACAGTCTTCACCACTGCCATCAAGACTCCTACTGTTACACAGTCTTCACCACTACCATCAAGACCCCTACTGTTACACAGTCTTCACCACTACCATCAAGACTCCTACTGTTACACAGTCTTCACCACTACCATCAATACCCCTACTGTTACACAGTCTTCACCTCTACCATCGAGACCCCTACTGTTCCACTGTCTTCACCACTGCCATCAAGAACCCTACTGTTCCACAGTCTTCACCACTACCATCAAGACCCCTACTGTTACAGTCTTCACCATTACCATCAAGTCTCCTACTGTTACACAGTCTTCACCACTACCATCAAGACCCCTGCTGCAATACAGTCTTTACCACTACCATCAATACCCCTACTGTTACACAGTCTTCAACATTACCATCAAGACCCCTACTGTTCCACAGTCTTCACTACTACCATCAAGACCCCTACTGTTACACAGTCTTCACCACTACCATCAAGACCCTACTGTTACATAGTCTTCACCATTACCAACAAGACTCCTACTGTTACACAGTCTTCACCACTACCATCAAGACCCTTGCTGCAACACAGTCTTTACCACTACCATCAATACCCCTACTGTTACACAGTCTTCAACATTACCATCAAGAGCCCTATTGTTCCACAGTCTTCACTACTACCATCAAGACCCCTACTGTTACACAGTCTTCACCACTGCCATCAAGACCCTACTGTTACACAGTCTTCACCGCTATAATCAAGACCCCTACTGTTACACAGTCTTCACTACTACCATCAAGAGCCCTACTGTTCCACAGTCTTCACTACTACGATCAAGACCCCTACTGTTACACAGTCTTCACCACTACCATCAAGACTCCTACTGTTACACAGTCTTCACCACTGCCATCAAGACTCATACTGTTACACAGTCTTCACCATTACCATCAAGACTCCTACTGTTACACAGTCTTCACCATTACCATCAAGACCCCTATTGTTACACAGTCTTCACCACTACCATCAAGACCCCTACTGTTACACAGTCTTCACTGCTACCATCAAGACTCCTACTGTTACACAGTCTTCACCATTACCATCAAGACTCCTACTGTTACACAGTCTTCACCATTACCATCAAGACCCCTATTGTTACACAGTCTTCACCACTACCATCAAGACCCATACTGTTACACATTCTTCACTACTACCATTAAGACCCCTACTGTAACACAGTCTTTACCACTACTATCAAGACCCCTACTGTTCCACAGACATCACCACTACCATCAAGACTCCTGCTGTTCCACAGTCTTCACCACTACCATCAAGATCCCTACTGTTATACAGTCTTCACCACTACCATCAAGACTCATACTGTTACACAGTCTTCACCATTACCATCAAGACCCCTACTGTTACACAGTCTTCACCATTACCATCAAGACCCCTACTGTTACACAGTCTTCACCATTACCATCAAGACTCCTACTTTTACACAGTCTTCACCACTAGCATCAAGACTCCTGCCGTTACACAGTCTTCACCATTACCATCAAGACCCCTACTGTTACAGAGTCTTCACCACTACCATCAAGACCCCTACTGTTACACAGTCTTCACCACTACCATCAAGACTCCTACTGTTAAACAGTCTTCACCACTGCCATCAAGACTCCTACTGTTACACAGTCTTCACCACTACCATCAAGACCCCTACTGTTACACAGTCTTCACCACTACCATCAAGACCCCTACTGTTACACAGTCTTCACCACTACCATCAAGACTCCTACTGTTACACAGTCTTCACCACTACCATCAATACCCCTACTGTTACACAGTCTTCACCTCTACCATCGAGACCCCTACTGTTCCACAGTCTTCACCACTGCTATCAAGACCCCTACTGTTACACAGTCTCCACCACTACCATCAAGACTCCTACTGTTACACAGTCTTCACCATTACCATCAAGACCCCTACTGTTACACAGTCTTCGCCACTACCATCAAGATACTACAGTTACACTGTCTTCACCACTACGATCAAGACCCCTTCTGCTCCACAGTCTTCACCACTGCCATCAAGACTCCTACTGTTACACAGTCTTCACCGCTACCATCAAGACCCATACTGTTACACAGTCTTCACCACTACCATCAAGACCCCTACTGTTACACAGTCTTCACCACTGCCATCAAGACCCCTACTGTTACACAGTCTTCACCACTGCCATCAAGAACCCTACTGTTACACAGTCTTCACCACTGCCATCAAGACCCCTACTGTTACACAGTCTTCACCACTGCCATCAAGAACCCTACTGTTACACAGTCTTCACCACTGCCATCAGGACTCCTACTGTTACACAGTCTTCACCACTACCATCAAGACTCCTACTGTTACTCAGTCTTCACCACTACCATCAAGCCTCCTACTGTTACACAGTCTTCACCACTACCATCAGGACCCCTACTGTTACACAGTCTTCACCACTACCATCAAGACTCCTACTGTTACACAGTCTTCACCACTACCATCAAGACTCATACTGTTACACAGTCTTCACCACTGCCATCAAGACTCCTACTGTTACACAGTCTTCACCACTACCATCAAGACCCCTACTGTTACACAGTCTTCACCACTGCCATCAAGACTCCTACTGTTACACAGTCTTCACCACTACCATCAAGACTCCTACTGTTACACAGTCTTCACCACTACCATCAAGACTCATACTGTTACACAGTCTTCACCACTGCCATCAAGACTCCTACTGTTACACAGTCTTCACCACTGCCATCTAGACTCCTACTGTTACACAGTCTTCACCACTACCATCAAGACTCCTACTGTTACACAGTCTTCACCACTGCCATCTAGACTCCTACTGTTACACAGTCTTCACCACTACCATCAAGACTCCTACTGTTACGCAGTCTTCACCACTGCCATCAAGACTCCTACTGTTACACAGTCTTCACCACTGCCATCAAGACTCCTACTGTTATGCAGTCTTCACCACTGCCATCAAGACTCCTACTGTTACACAGTCTTCACCACTGCCATGTAGACTCCTACTGTTACACAGTCTTCACCACTACCATCAAGACTCCTACTGTTACACAGTCTTCACCACTGCTATCTAGACTCCTACTGTTACACAGTCTTCACCACTAGCATCAAGACCCCTACTGTTACACAGTCTTCACCACTATCATCAAAACCCCTACTGTTACACAGTCTTCACCACTACCATCAAGACTCCTACTGTTACACAGTCTTCACCATTACCATCAAGACCCCTACTGTTCCACAGTCTTCACCATTACCATCAAGACCCCTACTGTTCCACAGTCTTCACCACTACCATCAACATCCCTACTGTTCCACAGTCTTCACAACCACCATCAAGACCCCTACGGTTACACAGTCTTCACCACTGCCATCAAGACCCCTACTGTTACACAGTCTTCACCACTACCATCAAGACCCCTACTGTTACACAGTCTTCACCACTACCATCAAGACTCCTACTGTTACACAGTCTTCACCACTACCATCAAGACCCCTACTGTTACACAGTCTTCACCACTACCATAAAGACCCCTACTGTTCCACAGTCTTCACCACTGCCATCAAGACTCCTACTGTTACACAGTCTCCACCACTACCATCAAGACCCCTACTGTTACACAGTCTTCACCACTACCATCAAGACTCCTACTGTTACACAGTCTTCACCACTACCATCAAGACTCCTACTGTTACACAGTCTTCACCACTACCATCAAGACCCCTACTGTTACAAAGTCTTCACCACTACCATCAAGACTCCTACTGTTACACAGTCTTCACCACTACCATCAAGACCCCTACTGTTACACAGTCTTCACCACTACCATCAAGACCCCTACTGTTCCACAGTCTTCACCACTGCCATCAAGACTCCTACTGTTACACAGTCTTCACCATTACCATCAAGACCCCTACTGTTACACAGTCTTCACCACTGCCATCAAGACCCCTACTGTTCCGCAGTCTTCACCACTACCATCAAGACCCCTACTGTTCCACAGTCTTCACCACTACCATCAAGACCCCTACTGTTACACAGTCTTCACCACTGCCATCAAGACCCCTACTGTTCCGCAGTCTTCACCACTACCATCAAGACTCCTACTGTCACACAGTCTTCACCACTACCATCAAGACCCCTACTGTTCGACAGTCTTCACCACTGCCATCAAGACTCCTACTGTTACACAGTCTTCACCACTACCATCAAGACTCCTACTGTTACACTGTCTTCACCACTACCATCAAGACCCCTGCTGCAACACAGTCTTTACCACTACCATCAAGACCCCTACTGTTCCACAGTCTTCAGTACTACCATCAAGACCCTACTGTTACACAGTCTTCACCATTACCATCAAGACTCCTACTGTTACACAGTCTTCACCACTACCATCAAGACCCCTACTGTTAAACAGTCTTCACCACTACCATCATGACTCCTACTGTTACACAGTCTTCACCACTACCATCAAGACCCCTACTGTTAAACAGTCTTCACCACTGCCATCAAGACTCCTACTGTTACACAGTCTTCACCACTACCATCAAGACCCCTACTGTTACACAGTCTTCACCACTACCATCAAGACCCCTACTGTTAAACAGTCTTCACCACTGCCATCAAGACTCCTACTGTTACACAGTCTTCACCACTACCATCAAGACCCCTACTGTTACACAGTCTTCAGCACTACCATCAAGACCCCTACTGTTAAACAGTCTTCACCACTACCATCAAGACCCCTACTGTTAAACAGTCTTCACCACTACCATCAAGACTCCTACTGTTACACAGTCTTCACCACTACCATCAAGACCCCTACTGTTAAACAGTCTTCACCACTGCCATCAAGACTCCTACTGTTACACAGTCTTCACCACTACCATCAAGACCCCTACTGTTACACAGTCTTCACCACTACCATCAAGACCCCTACTGTTAAACAGTCTTCACCACTGCCATCAAGACTCCTACTGTTACACAGTCTTCACCACTACCATCAAGACCCCTACTGTTACACAGTCTTCACCACTACCATCAAGACCCCTACTGTTAAACAGTCTTCACCACTACCATCAAGACCCCTACTGTTACACAGTCTTCACCACTACCATCAAGACCCCTACTGTTACACAGTCTTCACCACTGCCATCAAGACCCCTACTGTTAAACAGTCTTCACCACTGCCATCAAGACTCCTACTGTTACATAGTCTTCACCACTACCATCAAGACCCCTACTGTTACACATTGTTCACCATTACCATCAAGATCCCTACTGTTACACAGTCTTCACCATTACCATCAAGACCCATACTGTTACACAGTCTTCACTACTACCATCAAGAGCCCTACTGTTACACAGTCTTCACCATTACCATCAAGACCCCTACTGTTACACAGTCTTCACCATTACCATCAAGACCCCTACTGTTACACAGTCTTTACCACTACTATCAAGACCCCTACTGTTCCACAGACTTCACCACTACCATCAAGACTCCTGCTGTTCCACAGTCTTCACCACTACCATCAAGATCCCTACTGTTATACAGTCTTCACCACTACCATCAAGACTCCTACTGTTACACAGTCTTCACCTCTACCATCAAGACCCCCTACTGTTACACAGTCTTCACCACTACCATCAAGACTCCTACTGTTACACAGTCTTCACCACTGCCATCAAGACTCCTACTGTTACACAGTCTTCACCATTACCATCAAGACCCCTATTGTTACACAGTCTTCACCACTACCATCAAGACCCCTACTGTTACACAGTCTTCACTGCTACCATCAAGACCCATACTGTTACACATTCTTCACTACTACCATTAAGACCCCTACTGTAACACAGTCTTCACCACTACCATCAAGACCCCTACTGTTCCACAGACTTCACCACTACCATCAAGACTCCTGCTGTTCCACAGTCTTCACCACTACCGTCAAGATCCCTACTGTTATACAGTCTTCACCACTACCATCAAGACTCCTACCATTACAGTCTTCACCATTACCATCAAGACCCCTACTGTTACACAGTCTTCACCATTACCATCAAGACTCCTACTGTTACACAGTCTTCACCACTAGCATCAAGACTCCTGCCGTTACACAGTCTTCACCATTACCATCAAGACCCCTACTGTTACAGAGTCTTCACCACTACCATCAAGACCCCTACTGTTACACAGTCTTCACCACTACCATCAAGACTCCTACTGTTAAACAGTCTTCACCACTGCCATCAAGACTCCTACTGTTACACAGTCTTCACCACTACCATCAAGACCCCTACTGTTACACAGTCTTCACCACTACCATCAAGACTCCTACTGTTACACAGTCTTCACCACTACCATCAATACCCCTACTGTTACACAGTCTTCACCTCTACCATCGAGACCCCTACTGTTCCACAGTCTTCACCACTGCCATCAAGAACCCTACTGTTCCACAGTCTTCACCACTACCATCAAGACCCCTACTGTTACAGTCTTCACCATTACCATCAAGACTCCTACTGTTACACAGTCTTCACCACTACCATCAAGACCCCTGCTGCAATACAGTCTTTACCACTACCATCAATACCCCTACTGTTACACAGTCTTCAACATTACCATCAAGACCCCTACTGTTCCACAGTCTTCACTACTACCATCAAGACCCCTACTGTCACACAGTCTTCACCACTGCCATCAAGACCCTACTGTTACATAGTCTTCACCATTACCATCAAGACTCCTACTGTTACACAGTCTTCACCACTACCATCAAGACCCCTGCTGCAACACAGTCTTTACCACTACCATCAATACCCCTACTGTTACACAGTCTTCAACATTACCATCAAGACCCCTATTGTTCCACAGTCTTCGCTACTACCATCAAGACCCCTACTGTTACACAGTCTTCACCACTGCCATCAAGACCCTACTGTTACACAGTCTTCACCGCTATCATCAAGACCCCTACTGTTACACAGTCTTCACTACTACCATCAAGAGCCCTACTGTTCCACAGTCTTCACTACTACGATCAAGACCCCTACTGTTACACAGTCTTCACCACTACCATCAAGACTCCTACTGTTACACAGTCTTCACCACTGCCATCAAGACTCATACTGTTACACAGTCTTCACCATTACCATCAAGACTCCTACTGTTACACAGTCTTCACCATTACCATCAAGACCCCTATTGTTACACAGTCTTCACCACTACCATCAAGACCCCTACTGTTACACAGTCTTCACTGCTACCATCAAGACCCATACTGTTACACATTCTTCACTACTACCATTAAGACCCCTACTGTAACACAGTCTTTACCACTACTATCAAGACCCCTACTGTTCCACAGACATCACCACTACCATCAAGACTCCTGCTGTTCCACAGTCTTCACCACTACCATCAAGATCCCTACTGTTATACAGTCTTCACCACTACCATCAAGACTCCTACCGTTACACAGTCTTCACCACTACCATCAAGACCCCTACTGTTACACAGTCTTCACCATTACCATCAAGACTCCTACTGTTACACAGTCTTCACCACTAGCATCAAGACTCCTGCCGTTACACAGTCTTCACCATTACCATCAAGACCCCTACTGTTACAGAGTCTTCACCGCTACCATCAAGACCCCTACTGTTCCACAGTCTTCACCACTACCATCAAGACTCCTACTGTTACGCAGTCTTCACCACTATCATCAAAACCCCTACTGTTACACAGTCTTCACCACTACCATCAAGACCCCTACTGTTACACAATCTTCACTACTACCATCAAGACCCCTACTGTTACACAGTCTTCACCACTACCATCAAGACTCCTACTGTTACACAGTCTTCACCATTACCATCAAGACCCCTACTGTTACACAGTCTTCACCACTACCATCAACATCCCTACTGTTCCACAGTCTTCACAACCACCATCAAGACCCCTACGGTTACACAGTCTTGACCACTACCATCAAGACACCTACTGTTACACAGTCTTCACCACTGCCATCAAGACCCCTACTGTTACACAGTCTTCACCACTACCATCAAGACCCCTACTGTTACACAGTCTTCACCACTGCCATCAAGACCCCTACTGTTAAACAGTCTTCACCACTGCCATCAAGACTCCTACTGTTACATAGTCTTCACCACTACCATCAAGACCCCTACTGTTACACAGTGTTCACCATTACCATCAAGATCCCTACTGTTACACAGTCTTCACCATTACCATCAAGACCCATACTGTTACACAGTCTTCACTACTACCATCAAGAGCCCTACTGTTACACAGTCTTCACCATTACCATCAAGACCCCTACTGTTACACAGTCTTCACCATTACCATCAAGACCCCTACTGTTACACAGTCTTTACCACTACTATCAAGACCCCTACTGTTCCACAGACTTCACCACTACCATCAAGACTCCTGCTGTTCCACAGTCTTCACCACTACCATCAAGATCCCTACTGTTATACAGTCTTCACCACTACCATCAAGACCCCTATTGTTACACAGTCTTCACCACTACCATCAAGACCCCTACTGTTACACAGTCTTCACTGCTACCATCAAGACCCATACTGTTACACATTCTTCACTACTACCATTAAGACCCCTACTGTAACACAGTCTTCACCACTACCATCAAGACCCCTACTGTTCCACAGACTTCACCACTACCATCAAGACTCCTGCTGTTCCACAGTCTTCACCACTACCGTCAAGATCCCTACTGTTATACAGTCTTCACCACTACCATCAAGACTCCTACCATTACAGTCTTCACCATTACCATCAAGACCCCTACTGTTACACAGTCTTCACCATTACCATCAAGACTCCTACTGTTACACAGTCTTCACCACTAGCATCAAGACTCCTGCCGTTACACAGTCTTCACCATTACCATCAAGACCCCTACTGTTACAGAGTCTTCACCACTACCATCAAGACCCCTACTGTTACACAGTCTTCACCACTACCATCAAGACTCCTACTGTTAAACAGTCTTCACCACTGCCATCAAGACTCCTACTGTTACACAGTCTTCACCACTACCATCAAGACCCCTACTGTTACACAGTCTTCACCACTACCATCAAGACTCCTACTGTTACACAGTCTTCACCACTACCATCAATACCCCTACTGTTACACAGTCTTCACCTCTACCATCGAGACCCCTACTGTTCCACTGTCTTCACCACTGCCATCAAGAACCCTACTGTTCCACAGTCTTCACCACTACCATCAAGACCCCTACTGTTACAGTCTTCACCATTACCATCAAGTCTCCTACTGTTACACAGTCTTCACCACTACCATCAAGACCCCTGCTGCAATACAGTCTTTACCACTACCATCAATACCCCTACTGTTACACAGTCTTCAACATTACCATCAAGACCCCTACTGTTCCACAGTCTTCACTACTACCATCAAGACCCCTACTGTTACACAGTCTTCACCACTACCATCAAGACCCTACTGTTACATAGTCTTCACCATTACCAACAAGACTCCTACTGTTCCACAGTCTTCACCACTACCATCAAGACCCCTACTGTTACAGTCTTCACCATTACCATCAAGTCTCCTACTGTTACACAGTCTTCACCACTACCATCAAGACCCCTGCTGCAACACAGTCTTTACCACTACCATCAATACCCCTACTGTTACACAGTCTTCAACATTACCATCAAGAGCCCTATTGTTCCACAGTCTTCACTACTACCATCAAGACCCCTACTGTTACACAGTCTTCACCACTGCCATCAAGACCCTACTGTTACACAGTCTTCACCGCTATCATCAAGACCCCTACTGTTACACAGTCTTCACTACTACCATCAAGAGCCCTACTGTTCCACAGTCTTCACTACTACGATCAAGACCCCTACTGTTACACAGTCTTCACCACTACCATCAAGACTCCTACTGTTACACAGTCTTCACCACTGCCATCAAGACTCATACTGTTACACAGTCTTCACCACTACCATCAAGACCCCTACTGTTACACAGTCTTCACTGCTACCATCAAGACCCATACTGTTACACATTCTTCACTACTACCATTAAGACCCCTACTGTAACACAGTCTTTACCACTACTATCAAGACCCCTACTGTTCCACAGACATCACCACTACCATCAAGACTCCTGCTGTTCCACAGTCTTCACCACTACCATCAAGATCCCTACTGTTATACAGTCTTCACCACTACCATCAAGACTCATACTGTTACACAGTCTTCACCATTACCATCAAGACCCCTACTGTTACACAGTCTTCACCATTACCATCAAGACCCCTACTGTTACACAGTCTTCACCATTACCATCAAGACTCCTACTTTTACACAGTCTTCACCACTAGCATCAAGACTCCTGCCGTTACACAGTCTTCACCATTACCATCAAGACCCCTACTGTTACAGAGTCTTCACCACTACCATCAAGACCCCTACTGTTACACAGTCTTCACCACTACCATCAAGACTCCTACTGTTAAACAGTCTTCACCACTGCCATCAAGACTCCTACTGTTACACAGTCTTCACCACTACCATCAAGACCCCTACTGTTACACAGTCTTCACCACTACCATCAAGACCCCTACTGTTACACAGTCTTCACCACTACCATCAAGACTCCTACTGTTACACAGTCTTCACCACTACCATCAATACCCCTACTGTTACACAGTCTTCACCTCTACCATCGAGACCCCTACTGTTCCACAGTCTTCACCACTGCCATCAAGACCCCTACTGTTACACAGTCTCCACCACTACCATCAAGACTCCTACTGTTACACAGTCTTCACCATTACCATCAAGACCCCTACTGTTACACAGTCTTCGCCACTACCATCAAGATACTACAGTTACACTGTCTTCACCACTACGATCAAGACCCCTTCTGCTCCACAGTCTTCACCACTGCCATCAAGACTCCTACTGTTACACAGTCTTCACCGCTACCATCAAGACCCATACTGTTACACAGTCTTCACCACTGCCATCAAGACCCCTACTGTTACACAGTCTTCACCACTGCCATCAAGAACCCTACTGTTACACAGTCTTCACCACTGCCATCAAGACCCCTACTGTTACACAGTCTTCACCACTGCCATCAAGAACCCTACTGTTACACAGTCTTCACCACTGCCATCAGGACTCCTACTGTTACACAGTCTTCACCACTACCATCAAGACTCCGACTGTTACTCAGTCTTCACCACTACCATCAGGACCCCTACTGTTACACAGTCTTCACCACTACCATCAAGACTCCTACTGTTACACAGTCTTCACCACTGCCATCAAGACTCCTACTGTTACACAGTCTTCACCACTACCATCAAGACTCCTACTGTTACACAGTCTTCACCACTACCATCAAGACTCATACTGTTACACAGTCTTCACCACTGCCATCAAGACTCCTACTGTTACACAGTCTTCACCACTACCATCAAGACCCCTACTGTTACACAGTCTTCACCACTGCCATCAAGACTCCTACTGTTACACAGTCTTCACCACTACCATCAAGACTCCTACTGTTACACAGTCTTCACCACTACCATCAAGACTCATACTGTTACACAGTCTTCACCACTACCATCAAGACTCCTACTGTTACACAGTCTTCACCACTACCATCAAGACTCCTACTGTTACACAGTCTTCACCACTGCCATCAAGACTCCTACTGTTACACAGTCTTCACCACTGCCATCTAGACTCCTACTGTTACACAGTCTTCACCACTACCATCAAGACTCCTACTGTTACACAGTCTTCACCACTGCCATCTAGACTCCTACTGTTACACAGTCTTCACCACTACCATCAAGACTCCTACTGTTACGCAGTCTTCACCACTGCCATCAAGACTCCTACTGTTACACAGTCTTCACCACTGCCATCAAGACTCCTACTGTTATGCAGTCTTCACCACTGCCATCAAGACTCCTACTGTTACACAGTCTTCACCACTACCATCAAGACTCCTACTGTTATGCAGTCTTCACCACTGCCATCAAGACTCCTACTGTTACACAGTCTTCACCACTGCCATGTAGACTCCTACTGTTACACAGTCTTCACCACTACCATCAAGACTCCTACTGTTACACAGTCTTCACCACTGCTATCTAGACTCCTACTGTTACACAGTCTTCACCACTAGCATCAAGACCCCTACTGTTACACAGTCTTCACCATTATCATCAAAACCCCTACTGTTACACAGTCTTCACCACTACCATCAAGACTCCTACTGTTACACAGTCTTCACCACTGCCATCAAGACTCCTACTGTTCCACAGTCTTCACCATTACCATCAAGACCCCCTACTGTTCCACAGTCTTCACCATTACCATCAAGACCCCTACTGTTCCACAGTCTTCACCACTACCATCAACATCCCTACTGTTCCACAGTCTTCACAACCACCATCAAGACCCCTACGGTTACACAGTCTTCACCACTGCCATCAAGACCCCTACTGTTACACAGTCTTCACCACTACCATCAAGACCCCTACTGTTACACAGTCTTCACCACTACCATCAAGACTCCTACTGTTACACAGTCTTCACCACTACCATCAAGACCCCTACTGTTACACAGTCTTCACCACTACCATAAAGACCCCTACTGTTCCACAGTCTTCACCACTGCCATCAAGACTCCTACTGTTACACAGTCTCCACCACTACCATCAAGACCCCTACTGTTACACAGTCTCCACCACTACCATCAAGACTCCTACTGTTACACAGTCTTCACCACTACCATCAAGACTCCTACTGTTACACAGTCTTCACCACTACCATCAAGACCCCTACTGTTACAAAGTCTTCACCACTACCATCAAGACCCCTACTGTTACAAAGTCTTCACCACTACCATCAAGACTCCTACTGTTACACAGTCTTCACCACTACCATCAAGACCCCTACTGTTACACAGTCTTCACCACTACCATCAAGACCCCTACTGTTCCACAGTCTTCACCACTGCCATCAAGACTCCTACTGTTACACAGTCTTCACCATTACCATCAAGACCCCTACTGTTACACAGTCTTCACCACTGCCATCAAGACCCCTACGGTTCCGCAGTCTTCACCACTACCATCAAGACTCCTACTGTTACACAGTCTTCACCACTACCATCAAGACCCCTACTGTTCGACAGTCTTCACCACTACCATCAAGAC
The DNA here is from genome assembly GCA_964016885.1 of Eledone cirrhosa. Classification (NCBI taxonomy): domain Eukaryota; kingdom Metazoa; phylum Mollusca; class Cephalopoda; order Octopoda; family Eledonidae; genus Eledone; species Eledone cirrhosa. The sequence goes on from OZ024741.1 coordinate 356,938,929, forward strand.
TCCTACTGTTACACAGTCTTCACCACTGCCATCAAGACTCCTACTGTTACACAGTCTTCACCACTACCATCAAGACTCCTACTGTTACACAGTCTTCACCACTACCATCAAGACCCCTGCTGCAACACAGTCTTTACCACTACCATCAAGACCCCTACTGTTCCACAGTCTTCAGTACTACCATCAAGACCCTACTGTTACACAGTCTTCACCATTACCATCAAGACTCCTACTGTTACACAGTCTTCACCACTACCATCAAGACCCCTACTGTTAAACAGTCTTCACCACTACCATCATGACTCCTACTGTTACACAGTCTTCACCACTACCATCAAGACCCCTACTGTTAAACAGTCTTCACCACTGCCATCAAGACTCCTACTGTTACACAGTCTTCACCACTACCATCAAGACCCCTACTGTTACACAGTCTTCACCACTACCATCAAGACCCCTACTGTTAAACAGTCTTCACCACTGCCATCAAGACTCCTACTGTTACACAGTCTTCACCACTACCATCAAGACCCCTACTGTTACACAGTCTTCAGCACTACCATCAAGACCCCTACTGTTAAACAGTCTTCACCACTACCATCAAGACCCCTACTGTTAAACAGTCTTCACCACTACCATCAAGACTCCTACTGTTACACAGTCTTCACCACTACCATCAAGACCCCTACTGTTAAACAGTCTTCACCACTGCCATCAAGACTCCTACTGTTACACAGTCTTCACCACTACCATCAAGACCCCTACTGTTACACAGTCTTCACCACTACCATCAAGACCCCTACTGTTAAACAGTCTTCACCACTGCCATCAAGACTCCTACTGTTACACAGTCTTCACCACTACCATCAAGACCCCTACTGTTACACAGTCTTCACCACTACCATCAAGACCCCTACTGTTAAACAGTCTTCACCACTACCATCAAGACCCCTACTGTTACACAGTCTTCACCACTACCATCAAGACCCCTACTGTTACACAGTCTTCACCACTGCCATCAAGACCCCTACTGTTACACAGTCTTCACCACTGCCATCAAGACTCCTACTGTTACATAGTCTTCACCACTACCATCAAGACCCCTACTGTTACACATTGTTCACCATTACCATCAAGATCCCTACTGTTACACAGTCTTCACCATTACCATCAAGACCCATACTGTTACACAGTCTTCACTACTACCATCAAGAGCCCTACTGTTACAGAGTCTTCACCATTACCATCAAGACCCCTACTGTTACACAGTCTTCACCATTACCATCAAGACCCCTACTGTTACACAGTCTTTACCACTACTATCAAGACCCCTACTGTTCCACAGACTTCACCACTACCATCAAGACTCCTGCTGTTCCACAGTCTTCACCACTACCATCAAGATCCCTACTGTTATACAGTCTTCACCACTACCATCAAGACTCCTACTGTTACACAGTCTTCACCTCTACCATCAAGACCCCTACTGTTACACAGTCTTCACCACTACCATCAAGACTCCTACTGTTACACAGTCTTCACCACTGCCATCAAGACTCCTACTGTTACACAGTCTTCACCATTACCATCAAGACCCCTATTGTTACACAGTCTTCACCACTACCATCAAGACCCCTACTGTTACACAGTCTTCACTGCTACCATCAAGACCCATACTGTTACACATTCTTCACTACTACCATTAAGACCCCTACTGTAACACAGTCTTCACCACTACCATCAAGACCCCTACTGTTCCACAGACTTCACCACTACCATCAAGACTCCTGCTGTTCCACAGTCTTCACCACTACCGTCAAGATCCCTACTGTTATACAGTCTTCACCACTACCATCAAGACTCCTACCATTACAGTCTTCACCATTACCATCAAGACCCCTACTGTTACACAGTCTTCACCATTACCATCAAGACTCCTACTGTTACACAGTCTTCACCACTAGCATCAAGACTCCTGCCGTTACACAGTCTTCACCATTACCATCAAGACCCCTACTGTTACAGAGTCTTCACCACTACCATCAAGACCCCTACTGTTACACAGTCTTCACCACTACCATCAAGACTCCTACTGTTAAACAGTCTTCACCACTGCCATCAAGACTCCTACTGTTACACAGTCTTCACCACTACCATCAAGACCCCTACTGTTACACAGTCTTCACCACTACCATCAAGACTCCTACTGTTACACAGTCTTCACCACTACCATCAATACCCCTACTGTTACACAGTCTTCACCTCTACCATCGAGACCCCTACTGTTCCACAGTCTTCACCACTGCCATCAAGAACCCTACTTTTCCACAGTCTTCACCACTACCATCAAGACCCCTACTGTTACAGTCTTCACCATTACCATCAAGACTCCTACTGTTACACAGTCTTCACCACTACCATCAAGACCCCTGCTGCAATACAGTCTTTACCACTACCATCAATACCCCTACTGTTACACAGTCTTCAACATTACCATCAAGACCCCTACTGTTCCACAGTCTTCACTACTACCATCAAGACCCCTACTGTCACACAGTCTTCACCACTGCCATCAAGACCCTACTGTTACATAGTCTTCACCATTACCATCAAGACTCCTACTGTTACACAGTCTTCACCACTACCATCAAGACCCCTGCTGCAACACAGTCTTTACCACTACCATCAATACCCCTACTGTTACACAGTCTTCAACATTACCATCAAGACCCCTATTGTTCCACAGTCTTCGCTACTACCATCAAGACCCCTACTGTTACACAGTCTTCACCACTGCCATCAAGACCCTACTGTTACACAGTCTTCACCGCTATCATCAAGACCCCTACTGTTACACAGTCTTCACTACTACCATCAAGAGCCCTACTGTTCCACAGTCTTCACTACTACGATCAAGACCCCTACTGTTACACAGTCTTCACCACTACCATCAAGACTCCTACTGTTACACAGTCTTCACCACTGCCATCAAGACTCATACTGTTACACAGTCTTCACCATTACCATCAAGACTCCTACTGTTACACAGTCTTCACCATTACCATCAAGACCCCTATTGTTACACAGTCTTCACCACTACCATCAAGACCCCTACTGTTACACAGTCTTCACTGCTACCATCAAGACCCATACTGTTACACATTCTTCACTACTACCATTAAGACCCCTACTGTAACACAGTCTTTACCACTACTATCAAGACCCCTACTGTTCCACAGACATCACCACTACCATCAAGACTCCTGCTGTTCCACAGTCTTCACCACTACCATCAAGATCCCTACTGTTATACAGTCTTCACCACTACCATCAAGACTCCTACCGTTACACAGTCTTCACCACTACCATCAAGACCCCTACTGTTACACAGTCTTCACCATTACCATCAAGACTCCTACTGTTACACAGTCTTCACCACTAGCATCAAGACTCCTGCCGTTACACAGTCTTCACCATTACCATCAAGACCCCTACTGTTACAGAGTCTTCACCGCTACCATCAAGACCCCTACTGTTCCACAGTCTTCACCACTACCATCAAGACTCCTACTGTTACGCAGTCTTCACCACTATCATCAAAACCCCTACTGTTACACAGTCTTCACCACTACCATCAAGACCCCTACTGTTACACAATCTTCACTACTACCATCAAGACCCCTACTGTTACACAGTCTTCACCACTACCATCAAGACTCCTACTGTTACACAGTCTTCACCATTACCATCAAGACCCCTACTGTTCCACAGTCTTCACCACTACCATCAACATCCCTACTGTTCCACAGTCTTCACAACCACCATCAAGACCCCTACGGTTACACAGTCTTGACCACTACCATCAAGACACCTACTGTTACACAGTCTTCACCACTGCCATCAAGACTCCTACTGTTACACAGTCTTCACCACTACCATCAAGACCCCTACTGTTCCACAGTCTTCACCACTGCCATCAAGACTCCTACTGTTACACAGTCTTCACCACTGCCATCAAGACCCCTACTGTTACACAGTCTTCACCACTACCATCAAGACCCCTACTGTTAAACAGTCTTCACCACTACCATCAAGACTCCTACTGTTACACAGTCTTCACCACTACCATCAAGACCCCTACTGTTAAACAGTCTTCACCACTGCCATCAAGACTCCTACTGTTACACAGTCTTCACCACTACCATCAAGACCCCTACTGTTACACAGTCTTCACCACTACCATCAAGACCCCTACTGTTAAACAGTCTTCACCACTGCCATCAAGACTCCTACTGTTACACAGTCTTCACCACTACCATCAAGACCCCTACTGTTACACAGTCTTCACCACTACCATCAAGACCCCTACTGTTAAACAGTCTTCACCACTACCATCAAGACCCCTACTGTTACACAGTCTTCACCACTACCATCAAGACCCCTACTGTTACACAGTCTTCACCACTGCCATCAAGACCCCTACTGTTAAACAGTCTTCACCACTGCCATCAAGACTCCTACTGTTACATAGTCTTCACCACTACCATCAAGACCCCTACTGTTACACATTGTTCACCATTACCATCAAGATCCCTACTGTTACACAGTCTTCACCATTACCATCAAGACCCATACTGTTACACAGTCTTCACTACTACCATCAAGAGCCCTACTGTTACACAGTCTTCACCATTACCATCAAGACCCCTACTGTTACACAGTCTTCACCATTACCATCAAGACCCCTACTGTTACACAGTCTTTACCACTACTATCAAGACCCCTACTGTTCCACAGACTTCACCACTACCATCAAGACTCCTGCTGTTCCACAGTCTTCACCACTACCATCAAGATCCCTACTGTTATACAGTCTTCACCACTACCATCAAGACTCCTACTGTTACACAGTCTTCACCTCTACCATCAAGACCCCTACTGTTCCACAGACTTCACCACTACCATCAAGACTCCTGCTGTTCCACAGTCTTCACCACTACCCTCAAGATCCCTACTGTTATACAGTCTTCACCACTACCATCAAGACTCCTACCATTACAGTCTTCACCATTACCATCAAGACCCCTACTGTTACACAGTCTTCACCATTACCATCAAGACTCCTACTGTTACACAGTCTTCACCACTAGCATCAAGACTCCTGCCGTTACACAGTCTTCACCATTACCATCAAGACCCCTACTGTTACAGAGTCTTCACCACTACCATCAAGACCCCTACTGTTACACAGTCTTCACCACTGCCATCAAGACTCCTACTGTTACACAGTCTTCACCACTACCATCAAGACCCCTACTGTTACACAGTCTTCACCACTACCATCAAGACTCCTACTGTTACACAGTCTTCACCACTACCATCAATACCCCTACTGTTACACAGTCTTCACCTCTACCATCGAGACCCCTACTGTTCCACAGTCTTCACCACTGCCATCAAGAACCCTACTGTTCCACAGTCTTCACCGCTACCATCAAGACCCCTACTGTTACAGTCTTCACCATTACCATCAAGACTCCTACTGTTACACAGTCTTCACCACTACCATCAAGACCCCTGCTGCAATACAGTCTTTACCACTACCATCAATACCCCTACTGTTACACAGTCTTCAACATTACCATCGAGACCCCTACTGTTCCACAGTCTTCACTACTACCATCAAGACCCCTACTGTCACACAGTCTTCACCACTGCCATCAAGACCCTACTGTTACATAGTCTTCACCATTACCATCAAGACTCCTACTGTTACACAGTCTTCACCACTACCATCAAGACCCCTGCTGCAACACAGTCTTTACCACTACCATCAATACCCCTACTGTTACACAGTCTTCAACATTACCATCAAGACCCCTATTGTTCCACAGTCTTCGCTACTACCATCAAGACCCCTACTGTTACACAGTCTTCACCACTGCCATCAAGACCCCTACTGTTCCACAGACTTCACCACTACCATCAAGACTCCTGCTGTTCCACAGTCTTCACCACTACCGTCAAGATCCCTACTGTTATACAGTCTTCACCACTACCATCAAGACTCCTACCATTACAGTCTTCACCATTACCATCAAGACCCCTACTGTTACACAGTCTTCACCATTACCATCAAGACTCCTACTGTTACACAGTCTTCACCACTAGCATCAAGACTCCTGCCGTTACACAGTCTTCACCATTACCATCAAGACCCCTACTGTTACAGAGTCTTCACCACTACCATCAAGACCCCTACTGTTACACAGTCTTCACCACTACCATCAAGACTCCTACTGTTAAACAGTCTTCACCACTGCCATCAAGACTCCTACTGTTACACAGTCTTCACCACTACCATCAAGACCCCTACTGTTACACAGTCTTCACCACTACCATCAAGACTCCTACTGTTACACAGTCTTCACCACTACCATCAATACCCCTACTGTTACACAGTCTTCACCTCTACCATCGAGACCCCTACTGTTCCACAGTCTTCACCACTGCCATCAAGAACCCTACTTTTCCACAGTCTTCACCACTACCATCAAGACCCCTACTGTTACAGTCTTCACCATTACCATCAAGACTCCTACTGTTACACAGTCTTCACCACTACCATCAAGACCCCTGCTGCAATACAGTCTTTACCACTACCATCAATACCCCTACTGTTACACAGTCTTCAACATTACCATCAAGACCCCTACTGTTCCACAGTCTTCACTACTACCATCAAGACCCCTACTGTCACACAGTCTTCACCACTGCCATCAAGACCCTACTGTTACATAGTCTTCACCATTACCATCAAGACTCCTACTGTTACACAGTCTTCACCACTACCATCAAGACCCCTGCTGCAACACAGTCTTTACCACTACCATCAATACCCCTACTGTTACACAGTCTTCAACATTACCATCAAGACCCCTATTGTTCCACAGTCTTCGCTACTACCATCAAGACCCCTACTGTTACACAGTCTTCACCACTGCCATCAAGACCCTACTGTTACACAGTCTTCACCGCTATCATCAAGACCCCTACTGTTACACAGTCTTCACTACTACCATCAAGAGCCCTACTGTTCCACAGTCTTCACTACTACGATCAAGACCCCTACTGTTACACAGTCTTCACCACTACCATCAAGACTCCTACTGTTACACAGTCTTCACCACTGCCATCAAGACTCATACTGTTACACAGTCTTCACCATTACCATCAAGACTCCTACTGTTACACAGTCTTCACCATTACCATCAAGACCCCTATTGTTACACAGTCTTCACCACTACCATCAAGACCCCTACTGTTACACAGTCTTCACTGCTACCATCAAGACCCATACTGTTACACATTCTTCACTACTACCATTAAGACCCCTACTGTAACACAGTCTTTACCACTACTATCAAGACCCCTACTGTTCCACAGACATCACCACTACCATCAAGACTCCTGCTGTTCCACAGTCTTCACCACTACCATCAAGATCCCTACTGTTATACAGTCTTCACCACTACCATCAAGACTCCTACCGTTACACAGTCTTCACCACTACCATCAAGACCCCTACTGTTACACAGTCTTCACCATTACCATCAAGACTCCTACTGTTACACAGTCTTCACCACTAGCATCAAGACTCCTGCCGTTACACAGTCTTCACCATTACCATCAAGACCCCTACTGTTACAGAGTCTTCACCGCTACCATCAAGACCCCTACTGTTCCACAGTCTTCACCACTACCATCAAGACTCCTACTGTTACGCAGTCTTCACCACTATCATCAAAACCCCTACTGTTACACAGTCTTCACCACTACCATCAAGACCCCTACTGTTACACAATCTTCACTACTACCATCAAGACCCCTACTGTTACACAGTCTTCACCACTACCATCAAGACTCCTACTGTTACACAGTCTTCACCATTACCATCAAGACCCCTACTGTTCCACAGTCTTCACCACTACCATCAACATCCCTACTGTTCCACAGTCTTCACAACCACCATCAAGACCCCTACGGTTACACAGTCTTGACCACTACCATCAAGACACCTACTGTTACACAGTCTTCACCACTGCCATCAAGACTCCTACTGTTACACAGTCTTCACCACTACCATCAAGACCCCTACTGTTCCACAGTCTTCACCACTGCCATCAAGACTCCTACTGTTACACAGTCTTCACCACTGCCATCAAGACCCCTACTGTTACACAGTCTTCACCACTACCATCAAGACCCCTACTGTTAAACAGTCTTCACCACTACCATCAAGACTCCTACTGTTACACAGTCTTCACCACTACCATCAAGACCCCTACTGTTAAACAGTCTTCACCACTGCCATCAAGACTCCTACTGTTACACAGTCTTCACCACTACCATCAAGACCCCTACTGTTACACAGTCTTCACCACTACCATCAAGACCCCTACTGTTAAACAGTCTTCACCACTGCCATCAAGACTCCTACTGTTACACAGTCTTCACCACTACCATCAAGACCCCTACTGTTACACAGTCTTCACCACTACCATCAAGACCCCTACTGTTAAACAGTCTTCACCACTACCATCAAGACCCCTACTGTTACACAGTCTTCACCACTACCATCAAGACCCCTACTGTTACACAGTCTTCACCACTGCCATCAAGACCCCTACTGTTAAACAGTCTTCACCACTGCCATCAAGACTCCTACTGTTACATAGTCTTCACCACTACCATCAAGACCCCTACTGTTACACATTGTTCACCATTACCATCAAGATCCCTACTGTTACACAGTCTTCACCATTACCATCAAGACCCATACTGTTACACAGTCTTCACTACTACCATCAAGAGCCCTACTGTTACACAGTCTTCACCATTACCATCAAGACCCCTACTGTTACACAGTCTTCACCATTACCATCAAGACCCCTACTGTTACACAGTCTTTACCACTACTATCAAGACCCCTACTGTTCCACAGACTTCACCACTACCATCAAGACTCCTGCTGTTCCACAGTCTTCACCACTACCATCAAGATCCCTACTGTTATACAGTCTTCACCACTACCATCAAGACTCCTACTGTTACACAGTCTTCACCTCTACCATCAAGACCCCTACTGTTCCACAGACTTCACCACTACCATCAAGACTCCTGCTGTTCCACAGTCTTCACCACTACCCTCAAGATCCCTACTGTTATACAGTCTTCACCACTACCATCAAGACTCCTACCATTACAGTCTTCACCATTACCATCAAGACCCCTACTGTTACACAGTCTTCACCATTACCATCAAGACTCCTACTGTTACACAGTCTTCACCACTAGCATCAAGACTCCTGCCGTTACACAGTCTTCACCATTACCATCAAGACCCCTACTGTTACAGAGTCTTCACCACTACCATCAAGACCCCTACTGTTACACAGTCTTCACCACTGCCATCAAGACTCCTACTGTTACACAGTCTTCACCACTACCATCAAGACCCCTACTGTTACACAGTCTTCACCACTACCATCAAGACTCCTACTGTTACACAGTCTTCACCACTACCATCAATACCCCTACTGTTACACAGTCTTCACCTCTACCATCGAGACCCCTACTGTTCCACAGTCTTCACCACTGCCATCAAGAACCCTACTGTTCCACAGTCTTCACCGCTACCATCAAGACCCCTACTGTTACAGTCTTCACCATTACCATCAAGACTCCTACTGTTACACAGTCTTCACCACTACCATCAAGACCCCTGCTGCAATACAGTCTTTACCACTACCATCAATACCCCTACTGTTACACAGTCTTCAACATTACCATCGAGACCCCTACTGTTCCACAGTCTTCACTACTACCATCAAGACCCCTACTGTCACACAGTCTTCACCACTGCCATCAAGACCCTACTGTTACATAGTCTTCACCATTACCATCAAGACTCCTACTGTTACACAGTCTTCACCACTACCATCAAGACCCCTGCTGCAACACAGTCTTTACCACTACCATCAATACCCCTACTGTTACACAGTCTTCAACATTACCATCAAGACCCCTATTGTTCCACAGTCTTCGCTACTACCATCAAGACCCCTACTGTTACACAGTCTTCACCACTGCCATCAAGACCCTACTGTTACACAGTCTTCACCGCTATCATCAAGACCCCTACTGTTACACAGTCTTCACTACTACCATCAAGAGCCCTACTGTTCCACAGTCTTCACTACTACGATCAAGACCCCTACTGTTACACAGTCTTCACCACTACCATCAAGACTCCTACTGTTACACAGTCTTCACCACTGCCATCAAGACTCATACTGTTACACAGTCTTCACCATTACCATCAAGACTCCTACTGTTACACAGTCTTCACCATTACCATCAAGACCCCTATTGTTACACAGTCTTCACCACTACCATCAAGACCCCTACTGTTACACAGTCTTCACTGCTACCATCAAGACCCATACTGTTACACATTCTTCACTACTACCATTAAGACCCCTACTGTAACACAGTCTTTACCACTACTATCAAGACCCCTACTGTTCCACAGACATCACCACTACCATCAAGACTCCTGCTGTTTCACAGTCTTCACCACTACCATCAAGATCCCTACTGTTATACAGTCTTCACCACTACCATCAAGACTCCTACCGTTACACAGTCTTCACCACTACCATCAAGACCCCTACTGTTACACAGTCTTCACCATTACCATCAAGACTCCTACTGTTACACAGTCTTCACCACTAGCATCAAGACTCCTGCCGTTACACAGTCTTCACCATTACCATCAAGACCCCTACTGTTACAGAGTCTTCACCGCTACCATCAAGACCCCTACTGTTCCACAGTCTTCACCACTACCATCAAGACTCCTACTGTTACGCAGTCTTCACCACTATCATCAAAACCCCTACTGTTACACAGTCTTCACCACTACCATCAAGACCCCTACTGTTACACAATCTTCACTACTACCATCAAGACCCCTACTGTTACACAGTCTTCACCACTACCATCAAGACTCCTACTGTTACACAGTCTTCACCATTACCATCAAGACCCCTACTGTTCCACAGTCTTCACCACTACCATCAACATCCCTACTGTTCCACAGTCTTCACAACCACCATCAAGACCCCTACGGTTACACAGTCTTGACCACTACCATCAAGACACCTACTGTTACACAGTCTTCACCACTGCCATCAAGACTCCTACTGTTACACAGTCTTCACCACTACCATCAAGACCCCTACTGTTCCACAGTCTTCACCACTACCATCAAGACCCCTACTGTTCCACAGTCTTCACCACTGCCATCAAGACTCCTACTGTTACACAGCCTTCACCATTACCATCAAGACCCATACTGTTCCACAGTCTTCACCACCACCATCAAGACCCCTACGGTTACACAGTCTTCACCACTACCATCAAGACCCCTACTGTTACACAGTCTTCACCACTGCCATCAAGACTCCTACTGTTACACAGTCTTCACCACTGCCATCAAGACTCCTACTGTTACACAGCCTTCACCATTACCATCAAGACCCATACTGTTCCACAGTCTTCACCACCACCATCAAGACCCCTACGGTTACACAGTCTTCACCACTACCATCAAGACCCCTACTGTTACACAGTCTTCACCACTACCATCAAGACCCCTACTGTTACACAGTCTTCACCACTACCATCAAGACCCCTACTGTTACACAGTCTTCACCACTGCCATCAAGACTCCTACTGTTACACAGTCTTCACCACTGCCATCAAGACCCCTACTGTTACACAGTCTTCAACACTACCATCAAGACCCCTACTGTTCCACAGTCTTCACCACTGCCATCAAGACTCCTACGGTTACACAGTCTTCACCACTACCATCAAGACCCCTACTGTTACACAGTCTTCACAACCACCATCAAGACCCCTACGGTTACACAGTCTTCACCACTACCATCAAGACTCCTACTGTTACACAGTCTTCACTATTACCATCAAGACCCCTACTGTTACACAGTCTTCACCACTACCATCAAGACCCCTACTGTTCCACAGTCTTCACTATTACCATCAAGACTCCTACTGTTACACAGTCTTCACCACTACCATCAAGACCCCTACTGTTACACAGTCTTCACCACTACCATCAAGACCCCTACTGTTACACAGTCTTCACCACTACCATCAAGACCCCTACTGTTACACAGTCTTCACCACTACCATCAAGACCCCTACTGTTACACAGTCTTCACCACTACCATCAAGACCCCTACTGTTACACAGTCTTCACCACTACCATCAAGACCCCTACTGTTACACAGTCTTCACCACTACCATCAAGACTCCTACTGTTCCACAGTCTTCACCATTACCATCAAGACCCCTACTGTTCCACAATCTTCACCACTACCATCAAGACTTCTACTGTTCGACAGTCTTCACCATTACCATCAAGACCCCTACTGTTACACAGTCTTCACCACTACCATCAAGACCCCTACTGTTACACAGTCTTCACCACTGCCATCAAGACTCCTACTGTTACACAGTCTTCACTATTACCATCAAGACTCCTACTGTTACACAGTCTTCACCCCTACCATCAAGACTCCTACCGTTACACAGTCTTCACCACTACCATCAAGACCCCTACTGTTCCACAATCTTCACCACTACCATCAAGACTCCTACTGTTACAGTCTTCACCACTACCATCAAGACTCCTACTGTTACACAGTCTTCACCACTACCATCAAGACCCCTACTGTTCCACAATCTTCACCACTACCATCAAGACCCCTACTGTTCCACAGTCTTCACCACTGCCATCAAGACTCCTACTGTTACACAGTCTTCACCACTACCATCAAGACCCCTACTGTTCCACAATCTTCACCACTACCATCAAGACTCCTACTGTTACACAGTCTTCACCACTACCATCAAGACCCCTGCTGTTACACAGTCTTCACCATTACCATCAAGATCCCTACTGTTACACAGTCTTCCCCACTACCATCAAGACTCCTACTGTTCCACAGTCTTCACCACTGCCATCAAGACCCCTACTGTTACACAGTCTTCAACACTGCCATCAAGACCCCTACTGTTACACAGTCTTCAACACTACCATCAAGACCCCTACTGTTCCACAGTCTTCACCATTACCATCAAGATCCCTACTGTTACACAGTCTTCACCATTACCATCAAGACTCCTACTGTTACACAGTCTTCCCCACTACCATCAAGACTCCTACTGTTACACAGTCTTCACCACTACCATCAAGACTCCTACTGTTACACAGTGTTCACCATTACCATCAAGATCCCTACTGTTACACAGTCTTCACCATTACCATCAAGACTCCTACTGTTACACAGTCTTCACCACTGCCATCAAGACTCCTACTGTTACACAGTCTTCACCACTACCATCAAGACCCCTACTGTTACACAGTCTTCACCACTGCCATCAAGACTCCTACTGTTACACAGTCTTCACCACTACCATCAAGACTCCTACTGTTACACAGTCTTCACCACTACCATCAAGACCCCTGCTGCAAGACAGTCTTTACCACTACCATCAATACCCCTACTGTTACACAGTCTTCACTATTACCATCAAGACCCCTACTGTTCCACAGTCTTCACTACTACCATCAAGACCCCTACTGTTACAGTCTTCACCACTACCATCAAGACCCCTACTGTTACACAGTCTTCACCACTGCCATCAAGACTCCTACTGTTACACAGTCTTCACCACTGCCATCAAGACTCCTACTGTTACACAGTCTTCACCACTGCCATCAAGACCCCTACTGTTACACAGTCTTCAACACTACCATCAAGACCCCTACTGTTCCACAGTCTTCACCACTGCCATCAAGACTCCTACGGTTACACAGTCTTCACCACTACCATCAAGACCCCTACTGTTACACAGTCTTCACAACCACCATCAAGACCCCTACGGTTACACAGTCTTCACCACTACCATCAAGACTCCTACTGTTACACAGTCTTCACTATTACCATCAAGACCCCTACTGTTACACAGTCTTCACCACTACCATCAAGACCCCTACTGTTCCACAGTCTTCACTATTACCATCAAGACCCCTACTGTTCCACAGTCTTCACCACTACCATCAAGACCCCTACTGTTCCACAGTCTTCACCACTACCATCAAGACCCCTACTGTTACAGTCTTCACCACTACCATCAAGACTCCTACTGTTACACAGTCTTCACCACTACCATCAAGACCCCTACTGTTCCACAATCTTCACCACTACCATCAAGACTTCTACTGTTCGACAGTCTTCACCACTACCATCAAGACCCCTACTGTTACACAGTCTTCACCACTACCATCAAGACTCCTACCGTTACACAGTCTTCACCACTGCCATCAAGACTCCTACTGTTCGACAGTCTTCACCACTACCATCAAGACCCCTACTGTTCCACAGTCTTCACTACTACCATCAAGACCCCTACTGTTACAGTCTTCACCACTGCCATCAAGACTCCTACTGTTACACAGTCTTCACCATTACCATCAAGACTCCTACTGTTACACAGTCTTCACCACTACCATCAAGACCCCTACTGTTACAGTCTTCACCACTACCATCAAGACCCCTACTGTTACAGTCTTCACCACTACCATCAAGACTCCTACTGTTAAACAGTCTTCACCACTGCCATCAAGACTCCTACTGTTACACAGTCTTCACCGCTACCATCAAGACCCATACTGTTACACAGTCTTCACTACTACCATCAAGAGCCCTACTGTTACACAGTCTTCACCATTACCATCAAGACCCCTACTGTTACACAGTCTTCACCACTACCATCCAGACTACTACTGTTATACGGTCTTCACCATTACCATCAAGACCCTTACTGTTCCACAGTCTTCACTACTACGATCAAGACCCCCTACTGTTACACAGTCTTCACCACTACCATCAAGACCCCCTACTGTTACACAGTCTTCACCACTACCATCAAGACTCCTACTGTTACACAGACTTCACCACTACCATCAAGACTCCTGCTGTTCCACAGTCTTCACCACTACCATCAAGATCCCTATTGTTACACAGTCTTCACCACTGCCATCAAGACCCTACTGTTACACAGTCTTCACCGCTATCATCAAGACCCCTACTGTTACACAGTCTTCACTACTACCATCAAGAGCCCTACTGTTCCACAGTCTTCACTACTACGATCAAGACCCCTACTGTTACAGAGTCTTCACCACTGCCATCAAGACCCCTACTGTTACACAGTCTTCACCATTACCATCAAGACTCCTACTGTTACACAGTCTTCACCACTACCATCAAGACCCCTGCTGCAACACAGTCTTTACCACTACCATCAATACCCCTACTGTTACACAGTCTTCAACATTACCATCAAGACCCCTATTGTTCCACAGTCTTCGCTACTACCATCAAGACCCCTACTGTTACACAGTCTTCACCACTGCCATCAAGACCCTACTGTTACACAGTCTTCACCGCTATCATCAAGACCCCTACTGTTACACAGTCTTCACTACTACCATCAAGAGCCCTACTGTTCCACAGTCTTCACTACTACGATCAAGACCCCTACTGTTACACAGTCTTCACCACTACCATCAAGACTCCTACTGTTACACAGTCTTCACCACTGCCATCAAGACTCATACTGTTACACAGTCTTCACCATTACCATCAAGACTCCTACTGTTACACAGTCTTCACCATTACCATCAAGACCCCTATTGTTACACAGTCTTCACCACTACCATCAAGACCCCTACTGTTACACAGTCTTCACTGCTACCATCAAGACCCATACTGTTACACATTCTTCACTACTACCATTAAGACCCCTACTGTAACACAGTCTTTACCACTACTATCAAGACCCCTACTGTTCCACAGACATCACCACTACCATCAAGACTCCTGCTGTTTCACAGTCTTCACCACTACCATCAAGATCCCTACTGTTATACAGTCTTCACCACTACCATCAAGACTCCTACCGTTACACAGTCTTCACCACTACCATCAAGACCCCTACTGTTACACAGTCTTCACCACTACCATCAAGACTCCTACTGTTACACAGTCTTCACCACTAGCATCAAGACTCCTGCCGTTACACAGTCTTCACCATTACCATCAAGACCCCTACTGTTACAGAGTCTTCACCGCTACCATCAAGACCCCTACTGTTCCACAGTCTTCACCACTACCATCAAGACTCCTACTGTTACGCAGTCTTCACCACTATCATCAAAACCCCTACTGTTACACAGTCTTCACCACTACCATCAAGACCCCTACTGTTACACAATCTTCACTACTACCATCAAGACCCCTACTGTTACACAGTCTTCACCACTACCATCAAGACTCCTACTGTTACACAGTCTTCACCATTACCATCAAGACCCCTACTGTTCCACAGTCTTCACCACTACCATCAACATCCCTACTGTTCCACAGTCTTCACAACCACCATCAAGACCCCTACTGTTCCACAGTCTTCACCACTACCATCAACATCCCTACTGTTCCACAGTCTTCACAACCACCATCAAGACCCCTACGGTTACACAGTCTTCACCACTACCATCAAGACACCTACTGTTACACAGTCTTCACCACTGCCATCAAGACTCCTACTGTTACACAGTCTTCACCACTACCATCAAGACCCCTACTGTTCCACAGTCTTCACCACTGCCATCAAGACTCCTACTGTTACACAGTCTTCACCACTGCCATCAAGACCCCTACTGTTACACAGTCTTCAACACTACCATCAAGACCCCTACTGTTCCACAGTCTTCACCACTGCCATCAAGACTCCTACTGTTACACAGCCTTCACCATTACCATCAAGACCCATACTGTTCCACAGTCTTCACCACCACCATCAAGACCCCTACGGTTACACAGTCTTCACCACTACCATCAAGACCCCTACTGTTACACAGTCTTCACCACTGCCATCAAGACTCCTACTGTTACACAGTCTTCAGCACTGCCATCAAGACTCCTACTGTTACACAGCCTTCACCATTACCATCAAGACCCATACTGTTCCACAGTCTTCACCACCACCATCAAGTCCCCTACGGTTACACAGTCTTCACCACTACCATCAAGACCCCTACTGTTACACAGTCTTCACCACTACCATCAAGACCCCTACTGTTACACAGTCTTCACCACTACCATCAAGACCCCTACTGTTACACAGTCTTCACCACTGCCATCAAGACTCCTACTGTTACACAGTCTTCACCACTGCCATCAAGACCCCTACTGTTACACAGTCTTCAACACTACCATCAAGACCCCTACTGTTCCACAGTCTTCACCACTGCCATCAAGACTCCTACGGTTACACAGTCTTCACCACTACCATCAAGACCCCTACTGTTACACAGTCTTCACAACCACCATCAAGACCCCTACGGTTACACAGTCTTCACCACTACCATCAAGACTCCTACTGTTACACAGTCTTCACTATTACCATCAAGACCCCTACTGTTACACAGTCTTCACCACTACCATCAAGACCCCTACTGTTCCACAGTCTTCACTATTACCATCAAGACTCCTACTGTTACACAGTCTTCACCACTACCATCAAGACCCCTACTGTTCCACAATCTTCACCACTACCATCAAGACTTCTACTGTTCGACAGTCTTCACCATTACCATCAAGACCCCTACTGTTACACAGTCTTCACCACTACCATCAAGACCCCTACTGTTACACAGTCTTCACCACTACCATCAAGACTCCTACTGTTACACAGTCTTCACCACTACCGTCAAGAGCCCTACTGTTACACAGTCTTCACCACTACCATCAAGACTCCTACTGTTACACAGTCTTCACCACTACCATCAAGACTCCTACCGTTACACAGTCTTCACCACTACCATCAAGACTCCTACTGTTACACAGTCTTCACCACTACCATCAAGACCCCTACTGTTACACAGTCTTCACCCCTACCATCAAGACCCCTACTGTTACACAGTCTTCACCACTACCATCAAGATCCCTACTGTTACACAGTCTTCACCATTACCATCAAGACTCCTACCGTTACACAGTCTTCACCACTACCATCAAGACTCCTACTGTTACACAGTCTTCACCACTACCATCAAGACCCCTACTGTTACACAGTCTTCACCCCTACCATCAAGACTCCTACTGTTCCACAATCTTCACCACTACCATCAAGACTCCTACTGTTCAACAGTCTTCACCACTACCATCAAGACCCCTACTGTTACACAGTCTTCACCACTACCATCAAGATCCCTACTGTTACACAGTCTTCCCCACTACCATCAAGACTCCTACTGTTCCACAGTCTTCACCACTGCCATCAAGACCCCTACTGTTACACAGTCTTCAACACTGCCATCAAGACCCCTACTGTTACACAGTCTTCAACACTACCATCAAGACCCCTACTGTTCCACAGTCTTCACCATTACCATCAAGATCCCTACTGTTACACAGTCTTCACCATTACCATCAAGACTCCTACTGTTACACAGTCTTCCCCACTACCATCAAGACTCCTACTGTTACACAGTCTTCACCACTGCCATCAAGACTCCTACTGTTACACAGTCTTCACCACTACCATCAAGACTCCTACTGTTACACAGTGTTCACCATTACCATCAAGATCCCTACTGTTACACAGTCTTCACCATTACCATCTAGACTCCTACTGTTACACAGTCTTCACCACTACCATCAAGACCCCTACTGTTACACAGTCTTCACCACTACCATCAAGACTCCTACTGTTACACAGTCTTCACCACTACCATCAAGACCCCTGCTGCAAGACAGTCTTTACCACTACCATCAATACCCCTACTGTTACACAGTCTTCACAACCACCATCAAGACCCCTACGGTTACACAGTCTTCACCACTACCATCAAGACTCCTACTGTTACACAGTCTTCACTATTACCATCAAGACCCCTACTGTTACACAGTCTTCACCACTACCATCAAGACCCCTACTGTTCCACAGTCTTCACTATTACCATCAAGACCCCTACTGTTCCACAGTCTTCACCACTGCCATCAAGACTCCTACTGTTACACAGTCTTCACCACTACCATCAAGACTCCTACTGTTACACAGTCTTCACCACTACCATCAAGACCCCTGCTGCAAGACAGTCTTTACCACTACCATCAATACCCCTACTGTTACACAGTCTTCACCATTACCATCAAGACCCCTACTGTTCCACAGTCTTCACTACTACCATCAAGACCCCTACTGTTACAGTCTTCACCACTACCATCAAGACCCCTACTGTTACACAGTCTTCACCACTGCCATCAAGACTCCTACTGTTACACAGTCTTCACCACTGCCATCAAGACTCCTACTGTTACACAGTCTTCACCACTGCCATCAAGACCCCTACTGTTACACAGTCTTCAACACTACCATCAAGACCCCTACTGTTCCACAGTCTTCACCACTGCCATCAAGACTCCTACTGTTACACAGTCTTCACCACTACCATCAAGACCCCTTCTGTTCCACAGTCTTCACCACTGCCATCAAGACTCCTACTGTTACACAGTCTTCACCACTGCCATCAAGACTCCTACTGTTACACAGTCTTCACCACTGCCATCAAGACCCCTACTGTTACACAGTCTTCAACACTACCATCAAGACCCCTACTGTTCCACAGTCTTCACCACTGCCATCAAGACTCCTACTGTTACACAGTCTTCACCACTACCATCAAGACCCCTTCTGTTCCACAGTCTTCACCACTGCCATCAAGACTCCTACTGTTACACAGTCTTCACCACTACCATCAAGACCCCTACTGTTACAGTCTTCACCACTACCATCAAGACCCCTACTGTTACAGTCTTCACCACTACCATCAAGACTCCTACTGTTAAACAGTCTTCACCACTGCCATCAAGACTCCTACTGTTACACAGTCTTCACCGCTACCATCAAGACCCATACTGTTACACAGTCTTCACTACTACCATCAAGACTCCTACTGTTACACAGTCTTCACCACTACCATCAAGACCCCTACTGTTACACAGTCTTCACCACTACCATCCAGACTACTACTGTTATACGGTCTTCACCATTACCATCAAGACCCTTACTGTTCCACAGTCTTCACTACTACGATCAAGACCCCCTACTGTTACACAGTCTTCACCACTACCATCAAGACCCCTACTGTTACACAGTCTTCACCACTACCATCAAGACTCCTACTGTTACACAGTCTCCACCACTACCATCAAGACTCCTACTGTTACACAGTCTTCACCATTACCATCAAGACTCCTGCCGTTACACAGTCTCCACCACTACCATCAAGACTCCTACTGTTACACAGTCTCCACCACTACCATCAAGACCCCTACTGTTACACAGTCTTCACCACTACCATCAAGACCCCTACTGTTACACAGTCTTCACCACTACCATCAATACCCCTACTGTTACACAGTCTTCACCACTACCATCAAGACTCCTACTGTTACACAGTCTTCACCATTACCATCAAGACTCCTGCCGTTACACAGTCTCCACCACTACCATCAAGACTCCTACTGTTACACAGTCTTCACCACTAGCATCAAGACTCCTGCCGTTACACAGTCTTCACCATTACCATCAAGACCCCTACTGTTACAGAGTCTTCACCACTACCATCAAGACCCCTACTGTTACACAGTCTTCACCACTACCATCAAGACTCCTACTGTTAAACAGTCTTCACCACTGCCATCAAGACTCCTACTGTTACACAGTCTTCACCACTACCATCAAGACCCCTACTGTTACACAGTCTTCACCACTACCATCAAGACCCCTACTGTTACACAGTCTCCACTACTACCATCAAGATACTTCTGTTACACAGTCTTCACCACTGCCATCAAGACTCCTACTGTTACACAGTCTTCACCACTACCATCAAGACCCCTACTGTTACACAGTCTTCACCACTACCATCAAGACCCCTACTGTTACACAGTCTTCACCACTGCCATCAAGACCCCTACTGTTACACAGTCTTCACCACTGCCATCAAGAACCCTACTGTTACACAGTCTTCACCACTGCCATCAAGACCCCTACTGTTACACAGTCTTCACCACTGCCATCAAGAACCCTACTGTTACACAGTCTTCACCACTACCATCAGGACCCCTACTGTTACACAGTCTTCACCACTACCATCAAGACCCCTACTGTTCCACAGTCTTCACCACTACCATCAAGACTCCTACTGTTACGCAGTCTTCACCACTACCATCAAGACTCCTACTGTTAAAAAGTCTTCACCACTGCCATCAAGACTCCTACTGTTACACAGTCTTCACCACTACCATCAAGACCCCTACTGTTACACAGTCTTCACCACTACCATCAACATCCCTACTGTTACACAGTCTTCACCACTATCATCAGGACCCCTACTGTTACACAGTCTTTACCGCTACCATCAAGACCCCTACTGTTCCACAGTCTTCACCACTACCATCAAGACTCCTACTGTTACGCAGTCTTCACCACTATCATCAAAACCCCTACTGTTACACAGTCTTCACCACTACCATCAAGACCCCTACTGTTACACAGTCTTCACTACTACCATCAAGACCCCTACTGTTACACAGTCTTCACCACTACCATCAAGACTCCTACTGTTACGCAGTCTTCACCACTATCATCAAAACCCCTACTGTTACACTGTCTTCACCACTACCATCAAGACCCCTACTGTTACACAGTCTTCACTACTACCATCAAGACCCCTACTGTTACACAGTCTTCACCACTACCATCAAGACCCCTACTGTTCCACAGTCTTCACCACTACCATCAACATCCCTACTGTTCCACAGTCTTCACAACCACCATCAAGACCCCTACGGTTACACAGTCTTGACCACTACCATCAAGACCCCTACTGTTACACAGTCTTCACCACTGCCATCAAGACTCCTACTGTTACACAGTCTTCACCACTACCATCAAGACTCCTACTGTTACACAGTCTTCACCATTACCATCAAGACTCCTGCTGTTACACAGTCTTCACCACTAGCATCAAGACTCCTGCCGTTACACAGTCTTCACCATTACCATCAAGACCCCTACTGTTACAGAGTCTTCACCACTACCATCAAGACCCCTACTGTTACACAGTCTTCACCACTACCATCAAGACTCCTACTGTTAAACAGTCTTCACCACTGCCATCAAGACTCCTACTGTTACACAGTCTTCACCACTACCATCAAGACCCCTACTGTTACACAGTCTTCACCACTACCATCAAGACCCCTACTGTTACACAGTCTCCACTACTACCATCAAGATACTTCTGTTACACAGTCTTCACCACTGCCATCAAGACTCCTACTGTTACACAGTCTTCACCACTACCATCAAGACCCCTACTGTTACACAGTCTTCAACACTACCATCAAGACCCCTACTGTTACACAGTCTTCACCACTGCCATCAAGACCCCTACTGTTACACAGTCTTCACCACTGCCATCAAGAACCCTACTGTTACACAGTCTTCACCACTGCCATCAAGACCCCTACTGTTACACAGTCTTCACCACTGCCATCAAGAACCCTACTGTTACACAGTCTTCACCACTACCATCAGGACCCCTACTGTTACACAGTCTTCACCACTACCATCAAGATCCCTACTGTTACACAGTCTTCACCACTACCATCAAGACTCCTACTGTTGCTCAGTCTTCACCACTACCATCAAGCCTCCTACTGTTACACAGTCTTCACCACTACCATCAGGACCCCTACTGTTACACAGTCTTCACCACTACCATCAGGACCCCTACTGTTCCACAGTCTTCACCACTACCATCAAGACTCCTACTGTTACGCAGTCTTCACCACTACCATCAAGAACCCTACTGTTACACAGTCTTCACCACTGCCATCAAGACCCCTACTGTTACACAGTCTTCACCACTGCCATCAAGAACCCTACTGTTACACAGTCTTCACCACTACCATCAGGACCCCTACTGTTACACAGTCTTCACCACTACCATCAAGACCCCTACTGTTACACAGTCTTCACCACTACCATCAAGACTCCTACTGTTACACAGTCTTCACCACTACCATCAGGACCCCTACTGTTACACAGTCTTCACCACTACCATCAAGACTCCTACTGTTACGCAGTCTTCACCACTACCATCAAGACCCCTACTGTTACACAGTCTTCACCACTACCATCAGGACCCCTACTGTTACACAGTCTTCACCACTACCATCAGGACCCCTACTGTTACACAGTCTTCACCACTACCATCAGGACCCCTACTGTTCCACAGTCTTCACCACTACCATCAAGACTCCTACTGTTACACAGTCTTCACCACTACCATCAGGACCCCTACTGTTCCACAGTCTTCACCACTACCATCAAGACTCCTACTGTTACGCAGTCTTCACCACTACCATCAAGACTCCTACTGTTAAAAAGTCTTCACCACTGCCATCAAGACTCCTACTGATACACAGTCTTCACCACTATCATCAGGACCCCTACTGTTACACAGTCTTTACCGCTACCATCAAGACCCCTACTGTTCCACAGTCTTCACCACTACCATCAAGACTCCTACTGTTACGCAGTCTTCACCACTATCATCAAAACCCCTACTGTTACACAGTCTTCACCACTACCATCAAGACCCCTACTGTTACACAGTCTTCACTACTACCATCAAGACCCCTACTGTTACACAGTCTTCACCACTACCATCAAGACTCCTACTGTTACGCAGTCTTCACCACTATCATCAAAACCCCTACTGTTACACAGTCTTCACCACTACCATCAAGACCCGTACTGTTACACAGTCTTCACTACTACCATCAAGACCCCTACTGTTACACAGTCTTCACCACTACCATCAAGACCCCTACTGTTCCACAGTCTTCACCACTACCATCAACATCCCTACTGTTCCACAGTCTTCACAACCACCATCAAGACCCCTACGGTTACACAGTCTTGACCACTACCATCAAGACCCCTACTGTTACACAGTCTTCACCACTGCCATCAAGACTCCTACTGTTACACAGTCTTCACCACTACCATCAAGACCCCTACTGTTCCACAGTCTTCACCACTGCCATCAAGACTCCTACTGTTACACAGTCTTCACCACTGCCATCAAGACCCCTACTGTTACACAGTCTTCAACACTACCATCAAGACCCCTACTGTTCCACAGTCTTCACCACTACCATCAACATCCCTACTGTTCCACAGTCTTCACAACCACCATCAAGACCCCTACGGTTACACAGTCTTGACCACTACCATCAAGACCCCTACTGTTACACAGTCTTCACCACTGCCATCAAGACTCCTACTGTTACACAGTCTTCACCACTACCATCAAGACCCCTACTGTTCCACAGTCTTCACCACTGCCATCAAGACTCCTACTGTTACACAGTCTTCACCACTGCCATCAAGACTCCTACTGTTACACAGTCTTCACCACTGCCATCAAGACTCCTACTGTTACACAGTCTTCACCACTACCATCAAGACCCCTACTGTTCCACAGTCTTCACCACTGCCATCAAGACTCCTACTGTTACACAGTCTTCACCACTGCCATCAAGACCCCTACTGTTACACAGTCTTCACCACTGCCATCAAGACTCCTACTGTTACACAGTCTTCACCATTACCATCAAGACCCATACTGTTCCACAGTCTTCACCACCACCATCAAGACCCCTACGGTTACACAGTCTTCACCACTACCATCAAGACCCCTACTGTTACACAGTCTTCACCACTGCCATCAAGACTCCTACTGTTACACAGTCTTCACCACTGCCATCAAGACTCCTACTGTTACACAGTCTTCACCACTGCCATCAAGACCCCTACTGTTACACAGTCTTCAACACTACCATCAAGACCCCTACTGTTCCACAGTCTTCACCACTGCCATCAAGACTCCTACAGTTACACAGTCTTCACCACTACCATCAAGACCCCTACTGTTACACAGTCTTCACAACCACCATCAAGACCCCTACGGTTACACAGTCTTCACCACTACCATCAAGACTCCTACTGTTACACAGTCTTCACTATTACCATCAAGACCCCTACTGTTACACAGTCTTCACCACTACCATCAAGACCCCTACTGTTCCACAGTCTTCACTATTACCATCAAGACCCCTACTGTTCCACAGTCTTCACCACTGCCATCAAGACTCCTACTGTTACACAGTCTTCACCACTACCATCAAGACTCCTACTGTTACACAGTCTTCACCACTACCATCAAGACCCCTGCTGCAAGACAGTCTTTACCACTACCATCAATACCCCTACTGTTACACAGTCTTCACCATTACCATCAAGACCCCTACTGTTCCACAGTCTTCACTACTACCATCAAGACCCCTACTGTTACAGTCTTCACCACTACCATCAAGACCCCTACTGTTACACAGTCTTCACCACTGCCATCAAGACTCCTACTGTTACACAGTCTTCACCACTGCCATCAAGACTCCTACTGTTACACAGTCTTCACCACTGCCATCAAGACCCCTACTGTTACACAGTCTTCAACACTACCATCAAGACCCCTACTGTTCCACAGTCTTCACCACTGCCATCAAGACTCCTACTGTTACACAGTCTTCACCACTACCATCAAGACCCCTTCTGTTCCACAGTCTTCACCACTGCCATCAAGACTCCTACTGTTACACAGTCTTCACCACTGCCATCAAGACCCCTACTGTTACACAGTCTTCAACACTACCATCAAGACCCCTACTGTTCCACAGTCTTCACCACTGCCATCAAGACTCCTACTGTTACACAGTCTTCACCATTACCATCAAGACCCATACTGTTCCACAGTCTTCACCACCACCATCAAGACCCCTACGGTTACACAGTCTTCACCACTACCATCAAGACCCCTACTGTTACACAGTCTTCACCACTGCCATCAAGACTCCTACTGTTACACAGTCTTCACCACTGCCATCAAGACTCCTACTGTTACACAGTCTTCACCACTGCCATCAAGACCCCTACTGTTACACAGTCTTCAACACTACCATCAAGACCCCTACTGTTCCACAGTCTTCACCACTGCCATCAAGACTCCTACGGTTACACAGTCTTCACCACTACCATCAAGACCCCTACTGTTACACAGTCTTCACAACCACCATCAAGACCCCTACGGTTACACAGTCTTCACCACTACCATCAATACCCCTACTGTTACACAGTCTTCACCACTACCATCAAGACCCCTACGGTTACACAGTCTTCACCACTACCATCAAGACCCCTACTGTTACACAGTCTTCACCACTGCCATCAAGACTCCTACTGTTACACAGTCTTCACCACTACCATCAAGACTCCTACTGTTACACAGTCTTCACCATGGCCATCAAGACCCCTACTGTTACACAGTCTTCAACACTACCATCAAGACCCCTACTGTTCCACAGTCTTCACCACTGCCATCAAGACTCCTACGGTTACACAGTCTTCACCACTACCATCAAGACCCCTACTGTTACACAGTCTTCACAACCACCATCAAGACCCCTACGGTTACACAGTCTTCACCACTACCATCAAGACTCCTACTGTTACACAGTCTTCACTATTACCATCAAGACCCCTACTGTTACACAGTCTTCACCACTACCATCAAGACTCCTACTGCTACACAGTCTTCACCGCTACCATCAAGACTCCTACTGTTACACAGTCTTCACCACTACCATCAAGACCCCTACTGTTCCACAATCTTCACCACTACCATCAAGATCCCTACTGTTACACAGTCTTCCCCACTACCATCAAGACTCCTACTGTTACACAGTGTTCACCATTACCATCAAGATCCCTACTGTTACACAGTCTTCACCATTACCATCAAGACTCCTACTGTTACACAGTCGTCCCCACTACCATCAAGACTCCTACTGTTACACAGTCTTCACCACTACCATCAAGACCCCTACTGTTACACAGTCTTCACCACTACCATCAAGACCCCTACGGTTACACAGTCTTCACCACTTCCATCAAGACTCCTACTGTTACACAGTGTTCACCATTACCATCAAGATCCCTACTGTTACACAGTCTTCACCATTACCATCAAGACTCCTACTGTTACACAGTCTTCACCACTGCCATCAAGACTCCTACTGTTACACAGTCTTCACCACTACCATCAAGACCCCTACTGTTACACAGTCTTCACCACTGCCATCAAGACTCCTACTGTTACACAGTCTTCACCACTACCATCAAGACTCCTACTGTTACACAGTCTTCACCACTACCATCAAGACCCCTGCTGCAAGACAGTCTTTACCACTACCATCAATACCCCTACTGTTACACAGTCTTCACCATTACCATCAAGACCCCTACTGTTCCACAGTCTTCACTACTACCATCAAGACCCCTACTGTTACAGTCTTCACCATTACCATCAAGACCCCTACTGTTACACAGTCTTCACCACTGCCATCAAGACTCCTACTGTTACACAGTCTTCACCTCTGCCATCAAGACTCCTACTGTTACACAGTCTTCACCACTGCCATCAAGACTCCTACTGTTACACAGTCTTCACCTCTGCCATCAAGACTCCTACTGTTACACAGTCTTCACCACTGCCATCAAGACTCCTACTGTTACACAGTCTTCACCTCTGCCATCAAGACTCCTACTGTTACACAGTCTTCACCTCTACCATCAAGACCCCTACTGTTACAGTCTTCACCATTACCATCAAGACCCCTACTGTTACACAGTCTTCACCACTGCCATCAAGACTCCTACTGTTACACAGTCTTCACCTCTGCCATCAAGACTCCTACTGTTACACAGTCTTCACCACTGCCATCAAGACTCCTACTGTTACACAGTCTTCACCACTGCCATCAAGACTCCTACTGTTACACAGTCTTCACCTCTGCCATCAAGACTCCTACTGTTACACAGTCTTCACCTCTACCATCAAGACCCCTACTGTTACACAGTCTTCACCTCTGCCATCAAGACTCCTACTGTTACACAGTCTTCACCACTGCCATCAAGACCCCTACTGTTACACAGTCTTCAACACTACCATCAAGACCCCTACTGTTCCACAGTCTTCACCACTGCCATCAAGACTCCTACGGTTACACAGTCTTCACCACTACCATCAAGACCCCTACTGTTACACAGTCTTCACAACCACCATCAAGACCCCTACGGTTACACAGTCTTCACCACTACCATCAAGACTCCTACTGTTACACAGTCTTCACTATTACCATCAAGACCCCTACTGTTACACAGTCTTCACCACTACCATCAAGACCCCTACTGTTCCACAGTCTTCACTATTACCATCAAGACCCCTACTGTTCCACAGTCTTCACCACTACCATCAAGACTCCTACTGTTACACAGTCTTCACCACTACCATCAAGACTCCTACTGTTACACAGTCTTCACCACTACCATCAAGACCCCTACTGTTCCACAATCTTCACCACTACCATCAAGACTTCTACTGTTCGACAGTCTTCACCATTACCATCAAGACCCCTACTGTTACACAGTCTTCACCACTACCATCAAGACCCCTACTGTTACACAGTCTTCACCACTACCATCAAGACTCCTACCGTTACACAGTCTTCACCACTGCCATCAAGACTCCTACTGTTCGACAGTCTTCACCACTACCATCAAGATCCCTACTGTTACACAGTCTTCCCCACTACCATCAAGACTCCTACTGTTACACAGTGTTCACCATTACCATCAAGACTCCTACTGTTACACAGTCTTCACCACTACCATCAAGACTCCTACTGTTACACAGTCTTCACCACTACCATCAAGACTCCTACTGTTACACAGTGTTCACCATTACCATCAAGATCCCTACTGTTACACAGTCTTCACCATTACCATCAAGACTCCTACTGTTACACAGTCTTCACCACTACCATCAAGACCCCTACTGTTACACAGTCTTCACCACTGCCATCAAGACTCCTACTGTTACACAGTCTTCACCACTACCATCAAGACTCCTACTGTTACACAGTCTTCACCACTACCATCAAGACCCCTGCTGCAAGACAGTCTTCACCACTACCATCAAGACCCCTACTGTTACAGTCTTCACCACTACCATCAAGACCCCTACTGTTACAGTCTTCACCACTACCATCAAGACTCCTACTGTTAAACAGTCTTCACCACTGCCATCAAGACTCCTACTGTTACACAGTCTTCACCGCTACCATCAAGACCCATACTGTTACACAGTCTTCACTACTACCATCAAGAGCCCTACTGTTACACAGTCTTCACCATTACCATCCAGACTACTACTGTTACACGGTCTTCACCATTACCATCAAGACCCTTACTGTTCCACAGTCTTCACTACTACGATCAAGACCCCATACTGTTACACAGTCTTCACCACTACCATCAAGACCCCCTACTGTTACACAGTCTTCACCACTACCATCAAGACTCCTACTGTTACACAGACTTCACCACTACCATCAAGACTCCTGCTGTTCCACAGTCTTCACCACTACCATCAAGATCCCTATTGTTACACAGTCTTCACCACTACCATCAAGACTCCTACTGTTACACAGTCTTCACCACTACCATCAAGACCCCTACTGTTACACAGTCTTCACCACTACCATCAAGATTCCTACTGTTACACAGTCTTCACCACTACCATCAAGACCCCTACTGTTACACAGTCTTCACCACTGCCATCAAGACTCCTACTGTTACACAGTCTTCACCACTACCATCAAGACCCCTACTGTTACACAGTCTTCACCTCTACCATCAAGACCCCTACTGTTACACAGTCTTCACCACTACCATCAAGACTCCTACTGTTACACAGTCTTCACCACTACCATCAAGACTCCTGCCGTTACACAGTCTTCACCATTACCATCAAGACCCCTACTGTTACAGAGTCTTCACCACTACCATCAAGACCCCTACTGTTACACAGTCTTCACCACTACCATCAAGACTCCTACTGTTAAACAGTCTTCACCACTGCCATCAAGACTCCTACTCTTACACAGTCTTCACCACTACCATCAAGACCCCTACTGTTACACAGTCTTCACCCCTACCATCGAGACCCCTACTGTTACACAGTCTCCACCACTACCATCAAGACTCCTACTGTTACACAGTCTTCACCATTACCATCAAGACCCCTACTGTTACACAGTCTTCACTGCTACCATCAAGACCCATACTGTTACACATTCTTCACTACTACCATTAAGACCCCTACTGTAACACAGTCTTTACCACTACTATCAAGACCCCTACTGTTCCACAGACTTCACCACTACCATCAAGACTCCTGCTGTTCCACAGTCTTCACCACTACCATCAAGATCCCTACTGTTATACAGTCTTCACCACTGCCATCAAGACTCCTACTGTTACACAGTCTTCACCACTAGCATCAAGACTCCTGCCGTTACACAATCTTCACCATTACCATCAAGACCCCTACTGTTACAGAGTCTTCACCACTACCATCAAGACCCCTACTGTTACACAGTCTTCACCACAACCATCAAGACTCCTACTGTTACAGAGTCTTCACCACTACCATCAAGACCCCTACTGTTCCACAGTCTTCACCCCTGCCATCAAGACCCCTACTGTTACACAGTCTCCACCACTACCATCAAGACTCCTACTGTTACACAGTCTTCACCATTACCATCAAGACCCCTACTGTTACACAGTCTTCACCACTGCCATCAAGACCCCTACTGTTACACAGTCTTCACCACTGCCATCAAGATTCCTACTGTTACACAGTCTTCACCACTACCATCAATACCCCTACTGTTACACAGTCTTTACCACTACCATCAATACCCCTACTGTTACACAGTCTTCACCATTACCATCAAGACCCCTACTGTTCCACAGTCTTCACTACTACCATCAAGACCCCTACTGTTACAGTCTTCACCACTACCATCAAGACCCCTACTGTTACACAGTCTTCACCACTGCCATCAAGACTCCTACTGTTACACAGTCTTCACCACTACCATCAAGACTCCTACTGTTACACAGTCTTCCCCACTACCATCAAGACCCCTACTGTTCCACAGTCTTCACCACTACCATCAAGACCCCTACTGTTACACAGTCTTCACAACCACCATCAAGACCCCTACGGTTACACAGTCTTCACCACTACCATCAAGACTCCTACTGTTACACAGTCTTCACTATTACCATCAAGACCCCTACTGTTACACAGTCTTCACCACTACCATTAAGACCCCTACTGTTCCACAGTCTTCACTATTACCATCAAGACCCCTACTGTTCCACAGTCTTCACCACTACCATCAAGACTCCTACTGTTACACAGTCTTCACCACTACCATCAAGACCCCTACTGTTCCACAATCTTCACCACTACCATCAAGACTTCTACTGTTCGACAGTCTTCACCACTACCATCAAGACCCCTACTGTTACACAGTCTTCACCACTACCATCAAGACTCCTACTGTTACACAGTCTTCACCACTGCCATCAAGACTCCTACTGTTACACAGTGTTCACCATTACCATCAAGATCCCTACTGTTACACAGTCTTCACCATTACCATCAAGACTCCTACTGTTACACAGTCTTCCCCACTACCATCAAGACTCCTACTGTTACACAGTGTTCACCATTACCATCAAGATCCCTACTGTTACACAGTCTTCACCATTACCATCAAGACTCCTACTGTTACACAGTCTTCACCACTACCATCAAGACCCCTACTGTTACACAGTCTTCACCACTGCCATCAAGACTCCTACTGTTACACAGTCTTCACCACTACCATCAAGACCCCTACTGTTACACAGTCTTCACCTCTACCATCAAGACTCCTACTGTTACACAGTCTTCACCACTACCATCAAGACCCCTACTGTTACACAGTCTTCACCACTGCCATCAAGACTCCTACTGTTACACAGTCTTCACCACTACCATCAAGACCCCTGCTGCAAGACAGTCTTTACCACTACCATCAATACCCCTACTGTTACACAGTCTTCACCATTACCATCAAGACCCCTACTGTTCCACAGTCTTCACTACTACCATCAAGACCCCTACTGTTACAGTCTTCACCACTGCCATCAAGACTCCTACTGTTACACAGTCTTCACCATTACCATCAAGACTCCTACTGTTACACAGTCTTCACCACTACCATCAAGACCCCTACTGTTACAGTCTTCACCACTACCATCAAGACCCCTACTGTTACAGCCTTCACCACTACCATCAAGACTCCTACTGTTAAACAGTCTTCACCACTGCCATCAAGACCCCTACTGTTACACAGTCTTCACCACTGCCATCAAGACTCCTACTGTTACACAGTCTTCACCACTGCCATCAAGACCCCTACTGTTACACAGTCTTCAACACTACCATCAAGACCCCTACTGTTCCACAGTCTTCACCACTGCCATCAAGACTCCTACAGTTACACAGTCTTCACCACTACCATCAAGACCCCTACTGTTACACAGTCTTCACAACCACCATCAAGACCCCTACGGTTACACAGTCTTCACCACTACCATCAAGACTCCTACTGTTACACAGTCTTCACTATTACCATCAAGACCCCTACTGTTACACAGTCTTCACCACTACCATCAAGACCCCTACTGTTCCACAGTCTTCACTATTACCATCAAGACCCCTACTGTTCCACAGTCTTCACCACTGCCATCAAGACTCCTACTGTTACACAGTCTTCACCACTACCATCAAGACTCCTACTGTTACACAGTCTTCACCACTACCATCAAGACCCCTGCTGCAAGACAGTCTTTACCACTACCATCAATACCCCTACTGTTACACAGTCTTCACCATTACCATCAAGACCCCTACTGTTCCACAGTCTTCACTACTACCATCAAGACCCCTACTGTTACAGTCTTCACCACTACCATCAAGACCCCTACTGTTACACAGTCTTCACCACTGCCATCAAGACTCCTACTGTTACACAGTCTTCACCACTGCCATCAAGACTCCTACTGTTACACAGTCTTCACCACTGCCATCAAGACCCCTACTGTTACACAGTCTTCAACACTACCATCAAGACCCCTACTGTTCCACAGTCTTCACCACTGCCATCAAGACTCCTACTGTTACACAGTCTTCACCACTACCATCAAGACCCCTTCTGTTCCACAGTCTTCACCACTGCCATCAAGACTCCTACTGTTACACAGTCTTCACCACTGCCATCAAGACCCCTACTGTTACACAGTCTTCAACACTACCATCAAGACCCCTACTGTTCCACAGTCTTCACCACTGCCATCAAGACTCCTACTGTTACACAGTCTTCACCATTACCATCAAGACCCATACTGTTCCACAGTCTTCACCACCACCATCAAGACCCCTACGGTTACACAGTCTTCACCACTACCATCAAGACCCCTACTGTTACACAGTCTTCACCACTGCCATCAAGACTCCTACTGTTACACAGTCTTCACCACTGCCATCAAGACTCCTACTGTTACACAGTCTTCACCACTGCCATCAAGACCCCTACTGTTACACAGTCTTCAACACTACCATCAAGACCCCTACTGTTCCACAGTCTTCACCACTGCCATCAAGACTCCTACGGTTACACAGTCTTCACCACTACCATCAAGACCCCTACTGTTACACAGTCTTCACAACCACCATCAAGACCCCTACGGTTACACAGTCTTCACCACTACCATCAATACCCCTACTGTTACACAGTCTTCACCACTACCATCAAGACCCCTACGGTTACACAGTCTTCACCACTACCATCAAGACCCCTACTGTTACACAGTCTTCACCACTGCCATCAAGACTCCTACTGTTACACAGTCTTCACCACTGCCATCAAGACTCCTACTGTTACACAGTCTTCACCATGGCCATCAAGACCCCTACTGTTACACAGTCTTCAACACTACCATCAAGACCCCTACTGTTCCACAGTCTTCACCACTGCCATCAAGACTCCTACGGTTACACAGTCTTCACCACTACCATCAAGACCCCTACTGTTACACAGTCTTCACAACCACCATCAAGACCCCTACGGTTACACAGTCTTCACCACTACCATCAAGACTCCTACTGTTACACAGTCTTCACTATTACCATCAAGACCCCTACTGTTACACAGTCTTCACCACTACCATCAAGACTCCTACTGCTACACAGTCTTCACCGCTACCATCAAGACTCCTACTGTTACACAGTCTTCACCACTACCATCAAGACCCCTACTGTTCCACAATCTTCACCACTACCATCAAGATCCCTACTGTTACACAGTCTTCCCCACTACCATCAAGACTCCTACTGTTACACAGTGTTCACCATTACCATCAAGATCCCTACTGTTACACAGTCTTCACCATTACCATCAAGACTCCTACTGTTACACAGTCGTCCCCACTACCATCAAGACTCCTACTGTTACACAGTCTTCACCACTACCATCAAGACCCCTACTGTTACACAGTCTTCACCACTACCATCAAGACCCCTACGGTTACACAGTCTTCACCACTTCCATCAAGACTCCTACTGTTACACAGTGTTCACCATTACCATCAAGATCCCTACTGTTACACAGTCTTCACCATTACCATCAAGACTCCTACTGTTACACAGTCTTCACCACTGCCATCAAGACTCCTACTGTTACACAGTCTTCACCACTACCATCAAGACCCCTACTGTTACACAGTCTTCACCACTGCCATCAAGACTCCTACTGTTACACAGTCTTCACCACTACCATCAAGACTCCTACTGTTACACAGTCTTCACCACTACCATCAAGACCCCTGCTGCAAGACAGTCTTTACCACTACCATCAATACCCCTACTGTTACACAGTCTTCACCATTACCATCAAGACCCCTACTGTTCCACAGTCTTCACTACTACCATCAAGACCCCTACTGTTACAGTCTTCACCATTACCATCAAGACCCCTACTGTTACACAGTCTTCACCACTGCCATCAAGACTCCTACTGTTACACAGTCTTCACCTCTGCCATCAAGACTCCTACTGTTACACAGTCTTCACCACTGCCATCAAGACTCCTACTGTTACACAGTCTTCACCTCTGCCATCAAGACTCCTACTGTTACACAGTCTTCACCACTGCCATCAAGACTCCTACTGTTACACAGTCTTCACCTCTGCCATCAAGACTCCTACTGTTACACAGTCTTCACCTCTACCATCAAGACCCCTACTGTTACAGTCTTCACCATTACCATCAAGACCCCTACTGTTACACAGTCTTCACCACTGCCATCAAGACTCCTACTGTTACACAGTCTTCACCTCTGCCATCAAGACTCCTACTGTTACACAGTCTTCACCACTGCCATCAAGACTCCTACTGTTACACAGTCTTCACCACTGCCATCAAGACTCCTACTGTTACACAGTCTTCACCTCTGCCATCAAGACTCCTACTGTTACACAGTCTTCACCTCTACCATCAAGACCCCTACTGTTACACAGTCTTCACCTCTGCCATCAAGACTCCTACTGTTACACAGTCTTCACCACTGCCATCAAGACCCCTACTGTTACACAGTCTTCAACACTACCATCAAGACCCCTACTGTTCCACAGTCTTCACCACTGCCATCAAGACTCCTACGGTTACACAGTCTTCACCACTACCATCAAGACCCCTACTGTTACACAGTCTTCACAACCACCATCAAGACCCCTACGGTTACACAGTCTTCACCACTACCATCAAGACTCCTACTGTTACACAGTCTTCACTATTACCATCAAGACCCCTACTGTTACACAGTCTTCACCACTACCATCAAGACCCCTACTGTTCCACAGTCTTCACTATTACCATCAAGACCCCTACTGTTCCACAGTCTTCACCACTACCATCAAGACTCCTACTGTTACACAGTCTTCACCACTACCATCAAGACTCCTACTGTTACACAGTCTTCACCACTACCATCAAGACCCCTACTGTTCCACAATCTTCACCACTACCATCAAGACTTCTACTGTTCGACAGTCTTCACCATTACCATCAAGACCCCTACTGTTACACAGTCTTCACCACTACCATCAAGACCCCTACTGTTACACAGTCTTCACCACTACCATCAAGACTCCTACCGTTACACAGTCTTCACCACTGCCATCAAGACTCCTACTGTTCGACAGTCTTCACCACTACCATCAAGATCCCTACTGTTACACAGTCTTCCCCACTACCATCAAGACTCCTACTGTTACACAGTGTTCACCATTACCATCAAGACTCCTACTGTTACACAGTCTTCACCACTACCATCAAGACTCCTACTGTTACACAGTCTTCACCACTACCATCAAGACTCCTACTGTTACACAGTGTTCACCATTACCATCAAGATCCCTACTGTTACACAGTCTTCACCATTACCATCAAGACTCCTACTGTTACACAGTCTTCACCACTACCATCAAGACCCCTACTGTTACACAGTCTTCACCACTGCCATCAAGACTCCTACTGTTACACAGTCTTCACCACTACCATCAAGACTCCTACTGTTACACAGTCTTCACCACTACCATCAAGACCCCTGCTGCAAGACAGTCTTCACCACTACCATCAAGACCCCTACTGTTACAGTCTTCACCACTACCATCAAGACCCCTACTGTTACAGTCTTCACCACTACCATCAAGACTCCTACTGTTAAACAGTCTTCACCACTGCCATCAAGACTCCTACTGTTACACAGTCTTCACCGCTACCATCAAGACCCATACTGTTACACAGTCTTCACTACTACCATCAAGAGCCCTACTGTTACACAGTCTTCACCATTACCATCCAGACTACTACTGTTACACGGTCTTCACCATTACCATCAAGACCCTTACTGTTCCACAGTCTTCACTACTACGATCAAGACCCCATACTGTTACACAGTCTTCACCACTACCATCAAGACCCCCTACTGTTACACAGTCTTCACCACTACCATCAAGACTCCTACTGTTACACAGACTTCACCACTACCATCAAGACTCCTGCTGTTCCACAGTCTTCACCACTACCATCAAGATCCCTATTGTTACACAGTCTTCACCACTACCATCAAGACTCCTACTGTTACACAGTCTTCACCACTACCATCAAGACCCCTACTGTTACACAGTCTTCACCACTACCATCAAGATTCCTACTGTTACACAGTCTTCACCACTACCATCAAGACCCCTACTGTTACACAGTCTTCACCACTACCATCAAGACCCCTACTGTTACACAGTCTTCACCTCTACCATCAAGACCCCTACTGTTACACAGTCTTCACCACTACCATCAAGACTCCTACTGTTACACAGTCTTCACCACTACCATCAAGACTCCTGCCGTTACACAGTCTTCACCATTACCATCAAGACCCCTACTGTTACAGAGTCTTCACCACTACCATCAAGACCCCTACTGTTACACAGTCTTCACCACTACCATCAAGACTCCTACTGTTAAACAGTCTTCACCACTGCCATCAAGACTCCTACTCTTACACAGTCTTCACCACTACCATCAAGACCCCTACTGTTACACAGTCTTCACCCCTACCATCGAGACCCCTACTGTTACACAGTCTCCACCACTACCATCAAGACTCCTACTGTTACACAGTCTTCACCATTACCATCAAGACCCCTACTGTTACACAGTCTTCACTGCTACCATCAAGACCCATACTGTTACACATTCTTCACTACTACCATTAAGACCCCTACTGTAACACAGTCTTTACCACTACTATCAAGACCCCTACTGTTCCACAGACTTCACCACTACCATCAAGACTCCTGCTGTTCCACAGTCTTCACCACTACCATCAAGATCCCTACTGTTATACAGTCTTCACCACTGCCATCAAGACTCCTACTGTTACACAGTCTTCACCACTAGCATCAAGACTCCTGCCGTTACACAATCTTCACCATTACCATCAAGACCCCTACTGTTACAGAGTCTTCACCACTGCCATCAAGACTCCTACTGTTACACAGTCTTCACCACTACCATCAAGAT
This sequence comes from Eledone cirrhosa, assembly GCA_964016885.1. Taxonomy (NCBI): domain Eukaryota; kingdom Metazoa; phylum Mollusca; class Cephalopoda; order Octopoda; family Eledonidae; genus Eledone; species Eledone cirrhosa. The sequence goes on from OZ024741.1 coordinate 356,977,394, forward strand.
TCCTACTGTTACACAGTCTTCACCACTACCATCAAGACCCCTACTGTTACACAGTCTTCACCACAACCATCAAGACTCCTACTGTTACAGAGTCTTCACCACTACCATCAAGACCCCTACTGTTCCACAGTCTTCACCCCTGCCATCAAGACCCCTACTGTTACACAGTCTCCACCACTACCATCAAGACTCCTACTGTTACACAGTCTTCACCATTACCATCAAGACCCCTACTGTTACACAGTCTTCACCACTGCCATCAAGACCCCTACTGTTACACAGTCTTCACCACTGCCATCAAGATTCCTACTGTTACACAGTCTTCACCACTACCATCAATACCCCTACTGTTACACAGTCTTTACCACTACCATCAATACCCCTACTGTTACACAGTCTTCACCATTACCATCAAGACCCCTACTGTTCCACAGTCTTCACTACTACCATCAAGACCCCTACTGTTACAGTCTTCACCACTACCATCAAGACCCCTACTGTTACACAGTCTTCACCACTGCCATCAAGACTCCTACTGTTACACAGTCTTCACCACTACCATCAAGACTCCTACTGTTACACAGTCTTCCCCACTACCATCAAGACCCCTACTGTTCCACAGTCTTCACCACTACCATCAAGACCCCTACTGTTACACAGTCTTCACAACCACCATCAAGACCCCTACGGTTACACAGTCTTCACCACTACCATCAAGACTCCTACTGTTACACAGTCTTCACTATTACCATCAAGACCCCTACTGTTACACAGTCTTCACCACTACCATTAAGACCCCTACTGTTCCACAGTCTTCACTATTACCATCAAGACCCCTACTGTTCCACAGTCTTCACCACTACCATCAAGACTCCTACTGTTACACAGTCTTCACCACTACCATCAAGACCCCTACTGTTCCACAATCTTCACCACTACCATCAAGACTTCTACTGTTCGACAGTCTTCACCACTACCATCAAGACCCCTACTGTTACACAGTCTTCACCACTACCATCAAGACTCCTACTGTTACACAGTCTTCACCACTGCCATCAAGACTCCTACTGTTACACAGTGTTCACCATTACCATCAAGATCCCTACTGTTACACAGTCTTCACCATTACCATCAAGACTCCTACTGTTACACAGTCTTCCCCACTACCATCAAGACTCCTACTGTTACACAGTGTTCACCATTACCATCAAGATCCCTACTGTTACACAGTCTTCACCATTACCATCAAGACTCCTACTGTTACACAGTCTTCACCACTACCATCAAGACCCCTACTGTTACACAGTCTTCACCACTGCCATCAAGACTCCTACTGTTACACAGTCTTCACCACTACCATCAAGACCCCTACTGTTACACAGTCTTCACCTCTACCATCAAGACTCCTACTGTTACACAGTCTTCACCACTACCATCAAGACCCCTACTGTTACACAGTCTTCACCACTGCCATCAAGACTCCTACTGTTACACAGTCTTCACCACTACCATCAAGACCCCTGCTGCAAGACAGTCTTTACCACTACCATCAATACCCCTACTGTTACACAGTCTTCACCATTACCATCAAGACCCCTACTGTTCCACAGTCTTCACTACTACCATCAAGACCCCTACTGTTACAGTCTTCACCACTGCCATCAAGACTCCTACTGTTACACAGTCTTCACCATTACCATCAAGACTCCTACTGTTACACAGTCTTCACCACTACCATCAAGACCCCTACTGTTACAGTCTTCACCACTACCATCAAGACCCCTACTGTTACAGCCTTCACCACTACCATCAAGACTCCTACTGTTAAACAGTCTTCACCACTGCCATCAAGACTCCTACTGTTACACAGTCTTCACCGCTACCATCAAGACCCATACTGTTACACAGTCTTCACTACTACCATCAAGAGCCCTACTGTTACACAGTCTTCACCATTACCATCAAGACCCCTACTGTTCCACAGTCTTCACTACTACGATCAAGACCCCATACTGTTACACAGTCTTCACCACTACCATCAAGACCCCCTACTGTTACATAGTCTTCACCACTACCATCAAGACTCCTGCTGTTCCACAGTCTTCACAACTACCATCAAGATCCCTATTGTTACACAGTCTTCACCACTGCCATCAAGACTCCTACTGTTACACAGTCTTCACCACTGCCATCAAGACTCCTACTGTTACACAGTCTTCACCACTGCCATCAAGACTCCTACTGTTACACAGTCTTCACCACTACCATCAAGACTCCTACTGTTACACAGTCTTCACCACTACCATCAAGACCCCTGCTGCAAGACCGTCTTTACCACTACCATCAATACCCCTACTGTTACACAGTCTTCACCATTACCATCAAGACCCCTACTGTTCCACAGTCTTCACTACTACCATCAAGACCCCTACTGTTACAGTCTTCACCATTACCATCAAGACCCCTACTGTTACACAGTCTTCACCACTGCCATCAAGACTCCTACTGTTACACAGTCTTCACCTCTGCCATCAAGACTCCTACTGTTACACAGTCTTCACCACTGCCATCAAGACCCCTACTGTTACACAGTCTTCAACACTACCATCAAGACCCCTACTGTTCCACAGTCTTCACCACTGCCATCAAGACTCCTACGGTTACACAGTCTTCACCACTACCATCAAGACCCCTACTGTTACACAGTCTTCACAACCACCATCAAGACTCCTACGGTTACACAGTCTTCACCACTACCATCAAGACTCCTACTGTTACACAGTCTTCACTATTACCATCAAGACCCCTACTGTTACACAGTCTTCACCACTACCATCAAGACCCCTACTGTTCCACAGTCTTCACTATTACCATCAAGACCCCTACTGTTACACAGTCTTCACCACTACCATCAAGACTCCTACTGTTACACAGTCTTCACCACTACCATCAAGACTCCTACTGTTACACAGTCTTCACTATTACCATCAAGACCCCTACTGTTACACAGTCTTCACCACTACCATCAAGACCCCTACTGTTCCACAGTCTTCACCACTACCATCAAGACTCCTACTGTTACACAGTCTTCACCACTACCATCAAGACTCCTACTGTTACACAGTCTTCACCACTACCATCAAGACCCCTACTGTTCCACAATCTTCACCACTACCATCAAGACTTCTACTGTTCGACAGTCTTCACCATTACCATCAAGACCCCTACTGTTACACAGTCTTCACCACTACCATCAAGACTCCTACTGTTACACAGTCTTCACCACTACCATCAAGACTCCTACCGTTACACAGTCTTCACCACTGCCATCAAGACTCCTACTGTTCGACAGTCTTCACCACTACCATCAAGATCCCTACTGTTACACAGTCTTCCCCACTACCATCAAGACTCCTACTGTTACACAGTGTTCACCATTACCATCAAGATCCCTACTGTTACACAGTCTTCACCATTACCATCAAGACTCCTACTGTTACACAGTCTTCACCACTACCATCAAGACCCCTACTGTTACACAGTCTTCACCCCTGCCATCAAGACCCCTACTGTTACACAGTCTCCACCACTACCATCAAGACTCCTACTGTTACACAGTCTTCACCATTACCATCAAGACCCCTACTGTTACACAGTCTTCACCACTGCCATCAAGACCCCTACTGTTACACAGTCTTCACCACTGCCATCAAGATTCCTACTGTTACACAGTCTTCACCACTACCATCAATACCCCTACTGTTACACAGTCTTTACCACTACCATCAATACCCCTACTGTTACACAGTCTTCACCATTACCATCAAGACCCCTACTGTTCCACAGTCTTCACTACTACCATCAAGACCCCTACTGTTACAGTCTTCACCACTACCATCAAGACCCCTACTGTTACACAGTCTTCACCACTGCCATCAAGACTCCTACTGTTACACAGTCTTCACCACTACCATCAAGACTCCTACTGTTACACAGTCTTCCCCACTACCATCAAGACCCCTACTGTTCCACAGTCTTCACCACTACCATCAAGACCCCTACTGTTACACAGTCTTCACAACCACCATCAAGACCCCTACGGTTACACAGTCTTCACCACTACCATCAAGACTCCTACTGTTACACAGTCTTCACTATTACCATCAAGACCCCTACTGTTACACAGTCTTCACCACTACCATTAAGACCCCTACTGTTCCACAGTCTTCACTATTACCATCAAGACCCCTACTGTTCCACAGTCTTCACCACTACCATCAAGACTCCTACTGTTACACAGTCTTCACCACTACCATCAAGACCCCTACTGTTCCACAATCTTCACCACTACCATCAAGACTTCTACTGTTCGACAGTCTTCACCACTACCATCAAGACCCCTACTGTTACACAGTCTTCACCACTACCATCAAGACTCCTACTGTTACACAGTCTTCACCACTGCCATCAAGACTCCTACTGTTACACAGTGTTCACCATTACCATCAAGATCCCTACTGTTACACAGTCTTCACCATTACCATCAAGACTCCTACTGTTACACAGTCTTCCCCACTACCATCAAGACTCCTACTGTTACACAGTGTTCACCATTACCATCAAGATCCCTACTGTTACACAGTCTTCACCATTACCATCAAGACTCCTACTGTTACACAGTCTTCACCACTACCATCAAGACCCCTACTGTTACACAGTCTTCACCACTGCCATCAAGACTCCTACTGTTACACAGTCTTCACCACTACCATCAAGACCCCTACTGTTACACAGTCTTCACCTCTACCATCAAGACTCCTACTGTTACACAGTCTTCACCACTACCATCAAGACCCCTACTGTTACACAGTCTTCACCACTGCCATCAAGACTCCTACTGTTACACAGTCTTCACCACTACCATCAAGACCCCTGCTGCAAGACAGTCTTTACCACTACCATCAATACCCCTACTGTTACACAGTCTTCACCATTACCATCAAGACCCCTACTGTTCCACAGTCTTCACTACTACCATCAAGACCCCTACTGTTACAGTCTTCACCACTGCCATCAAGACTCCTACTGTTACACAGTCTTCACCATTACCATCAAGACTCCTACTGTTACACAGTCTTCACCACTACCATCAAGACCCCTACTGTTACAGTCTTCACCACTACCATCAAGACCCCTACTGTTACAGCCTTCACCACTACCATCAAGACTCCTACTGTTAAACAGTCTTCACCACTGCCATCAAGACTCCTACTGTTACACAGTCTTCACCGCTACCATCAAGACCCATACTGTTACACAGTCTTCACTACTACCATCAAGAGCCCTACTGTTACACAGTCTTCACCATTACCATCAAGACCCCTACTGTTCCACAGTCTTCACTACTACGATCAAGACCCCATACTGTTACACAGTCTTCACCACTACCATCAAGACCCCCTACTGTTACATAGTCTTCACCACTACCATCAAGACTCCTGCTGTTCCACAGTCTTCACAACTACCATCAAGATCCCTATTGTTACACAGTCTTCACCACTGCCATCAAGACTCCTACTGTTACACAGTCTTCACCACTGCCATCAAGACTCCTACTGTTACACAGTCTTCACCACTGCCATCAAGACTCCTACTGTTACACAGTCTTCACCACTACCATCAAGACTCCTACTGTTACACAGTCTTCACCACTACCATCAAGACCCCTGCTGCAAGACCGTCTTTACCACTACCATCAATACCCCTACTGTTACACAGTCTTCACCATTACCATCAAGACCCCTACTGTTCCACAGTCTTCACTACTACCATCAAGACCCCTACTGTTACAGTCTTCACCATTACCATCAAGACCCCTACTGTTACACAGTCTTCACCACTGCCATCAAGACTCCTACTGTTACACAGTCTTCACCTCTGCCATCAAGACTCCTACTGTTACACAGTCTTCACCACTGCCATCAAGACCCCTACTGTTACACAGTCTTCAACACTACCATCAAGACCCCTACTGTTCCACAGTCTTCACCACTGCCATCAAGACTCCTACGGTTACACAGTCTTCACCACTACCATCAAGACCCCTACTGTTACACAGTCTTCACAACCACCATCAAGACCCCTACGGTTACACAGTCTTCACCACTACCATCAAGACTCCTACTGTTACACAGTCTTCACTATTACCATCAAGACCCCTACTGTTACACAGTCTTCACCACTACCATCAAGACCCCTACTGTTCCACAGTCTTCACTATTACCATCAAGACCCCTACTGTTACACAGTCTTCACCACTACCATCAAGACTCCTACTGTTACACAGTCTTCACCACTACCATCAAGACTCCTACTGTTACACAGTCTTCACTATTACCATCAAGACCCCTACTGTTACACAGTCTTCACCACTACCATCAAGACCCCTACTGTTCCACAGTCTTCACCACTACCATCAAGACTCCTACTGTTACACAGTCTTCACCACTACCATCAAGACTCCTACTGTTACACAGTCTTCACCACTACCATCAAGACCCCTACTGTTCCACAATCTTCACCACTACCATCAAGACTTCTACTGTTCGACAGTCTTCACCATTACCATCAAGACCCCTACTGTTACACAGTCTTCACCACTACCATCAAGACTCCTACTGTTACACAGTCTTCACCACTACCATCAAGACTCCTACCGTTACACAGTCTTCACCACTGCCATCAAGACTCCTACTGTTCGACAGTCTTCACCACTACCATCAAGATCCCTACTGTTACACAGTCTTCCCCACTACCATCAAGACTCCTACTGTTACACAGTGTTCACCATTACCATCAAGATCCCTACTGTTACACAGTCTTCACCATTACCATCAAGACTCCTACTGTTACACAGTCTTCACCACTACCATCAAGACCCCTACTGTTACACAGTCTTCACCACTGCCATCAAGACTCCTACTGTTACACAGTCTTCACCACTACCATCAAGACTCCTACTGTTACACAGTCTTCACCACTACCATCAAGACCCCTGCTGCAAGACAGTCTTTACCACTACCATCAATACCCCTACTGTTACACAGTCTTCACCATTACCATCAAGACCCCTACTGTTCCACAGTCTTCACTACTACCATCAAGACCCCTACTGTTACAGTCTTCACCACTGCCATCAAGACTCCTACTGTTACACAGTCTTCACCATTACCATCAAGACTCCTACTGTTACACAGTCTTCACCACTACCATCAAGACCCCTACTGTTACAGTCTTCACCACTACCATCAAGACCCCTACTGTTACAGTCTTCACCACTACCATCAAGACTCCTACTGTTAAACAGTCTTCACCACTGCCATCAAGACTCCTACTGTTACACAGTCTTCACCGCTACCATCAAGACCCATACTGTTACACAGTCTTCACTACTACCATCAAGAGCCCTACTGTTACACAGTCTTCACCATTACCATCAAGACCCCTACTGTTACACAGTCTTCACCACTACCATCCAGACTACTACTGTTACACGGTCTTCACCATTACCATCAAGACCCTTACTGTTCCACAGTCTTCACTACTACGATCAAGACCCCATACTGTTACACAGTCTTCACCACTACCATCAAGACCCCCTACTGTTACACAGTCTTCACCACTACCATCAAGACTCCTACTGTTACACAGACTTCACCACTACCATCAAGACTCCTGCTGTTCCACAGTCTTCACCACTACCATCAAGATCCCTATTGTTACACAGTCTTCACCACTGCCATCAAGACTCCTACTGTTACACAGTCTTCACCACTGCCATCAAGACTCCTACTGTTACACAGTCTTCACCACTGCCATCAAGACTCCTACTGTTACACAGTCTTCACCACTACCATCAAGACTCCTACTGTTACACAGTCTTCACCACTACCATCAAGACCCCTACTGTTACACAGTCTTCACCACTACCATCAAGATTCCTACTGTTACACAGTCTTCACCACTACCATCAAGACCCCTACTGTTACACAGTCTTCACCACTGCCATCAAGACTCCTACTGTTACACAGTCTTCACCACTACCATCAAGACCCCTACTGTTACACAGTCTTCACCTCTACCATCAAGACCCCTACTGTTACACAGTCTTCACCACTACCATCAAGACTCCTACTGTTACACAGTCTTCACCACTACCATCAAGACTCCTGCCGTTACACAGTCTTCACCATTACCATCAAGACCCCTACTGTTACAGAGTCTTCACCACTACCATCAAGACCCCTACTGTTACACAGTCTTCACCACTACCATCAAGACTCCTACTGTTAAACAGTCTTCACCACTGCCATCAAGACTCCTACTCTTACACAGTCTTCACCACTACCATCAAGACCCCTACTGTTACACAGTCTTCACCCCTACCATCGAGACCCCTACTGTTACACAGTCTCCACCACTACCATCAAGACTCCTACTGTTACACAGTCTTCACCATTACCATCAAGACCCCTACTGTTACACAGTCTTCACTGCTACCATCAAGACCCATACTGTTACACATTCTTCACTACTACCATTAAGACCCCTACTGTAACACAGTCTTTACCACTACTATCAAGACCCCTACTGTTCCACAGACTTCACCACTACCATCAAGACTCCTGCTGTTCCACAGTCTTCACCACTACCATCAAGATCCCTACTGTTATACAGTCTTCACCACTGCCATCAAGACTCCTACTGTTACACAGTCTTCACCACTAGCATCAAGACTCCTGCCGTTACACAATCTTCACCATTACCATCAAGACCCCTACTGTTACAGAGTCTTCACCACTACCATCAAGACCCCTACTGTTACACAGTCTTCACCACAACCATCAAGACTCCTACTGTTACAGAGTCTTCACCACTACCATCAAGACCCCTACTGTTCCACAGTCTTCACCCCTGCCATCAAGACCCCTACTGTTACACAGTCTCCACCACTACCATCAAGACTCCTACTGTTACACAGTCTTCACCATTACCATCAAGACCCCTACTGTTACACAGTCTTCACCACTGCCATCAAGACCCCTACTGTTACACAGTCTTCACCACTGCCATCAAGATTCCTACTGTTACACAGTCTTCACCACTACCATCAATACCCCTACTGTTACACAGTCTTTACCACTACCATCAATACCCCTACTGTTACACAGTCTTCACCATTACCATCAAGACCCCTACTGTTCCACAGTCTTCACTACTACCATCAAGACCCCTACTGTTACAGTCTTCACCACTACCATCAAGACCCCTACTGTTACACAGTCTTCACCACTGCCATCAAGACTCCTACTGTTACACAGTCTTCACCACTGCCATCAAGACTCCTACTGTTACACAGTCTTCACCACTGCCATCAAGACCCCTACTGTTACACAGTCTTCAACACTACCATCAAGACCCCTACTGTTCCACAGTCTTCACCACTGCCATCAAGACTCCTACGGTTACACAGTCTTCACCACTACCATCAAGACCCCTACTGTTACACAGTCTTCACAACCACCATCAAGACCCCTACGGTTACACAGTCTTCACCACTACCATCAAGACTCCTACTGTTACACAGTCTTCACTATTACCATCAAGACCCCTACTGTTACACAGTCTTCACCACTACCATTAAGACCCCTACTGTTCCACAGTCTTCACTATTACCATCAAGACCCCTACTGTTCCACAGTCTTCACCACTACCATCAAGACTCCTACTGTTACACAGTCTTCACCACTACCATCAAGACCCCTACTGTTCCACAATCTTCACCACTACCATCAAGACTTCTACTGTTCGACAGTCTTCACCATTACCATCAAGACCCCTACTGTTACACAGTCTTCACCACTACCATCAAGACTCCTACTGTTACACAGTCTTCACCACTACCATCAAGACCCCTACTGTTCCACAGTCTTCACCACTGCCATCAAGACTCCTACTGTTACAGTCTTCACCACTACCATCAAGACCCCTACTGTTACACAGTCTTCACCACTACCATCAAGACTCCTACTGTTCGACAGTCTTCACCACTACCATCAAGATCCCTACTGTTACACAGTCTTCACCACTACCATCAAGACCCCTACTGTTACACAGTCTTCACCACTACCATCAAGACTCCTACTGTTCGACAGTCTTCACCACTACCATCAAGATCCCTACTGTTACACAGTCTTCACCACTACCATCAAGACCCCTACTGTTACACAGTCTTCACCACTACCATCAAGACTCCTACTGTTACACAGTCTTCACCACTACCATCAAGACTCCTACTGTTACACAGTCTTCACCACTACCATCAAGACTCCTACTGTTCCACAGTCTTCACCACTACCATCAAGAACCCTACTGTTACACAGTCTTCACCACTACCATCAAGACTCCTACTGTTACACAGTGTTCACCATTACCATCAAGATCCCTACTGTTACACAGTCTTCACCATTACCATCAAGACTCCTACTGTTACACAGTCTTCACCACTACCATCAAGACCCCTACTGTTACACAGTCTTCACCACTGCCATCAAGACTCCTACTGTTACACAGTCTTCACCACTACCATCAAGACCCCTACTGTTACACAGTCTTCACCTCTACCATCAAGACTCCTACTGTTACACAGTCTTCACCACTACCATCAAGACCCCTACTGTTACACAGTCTTCACCACTGCCATCAAGACTCCTACTGTTACACAGTCTTCACCACTACCATCAAGACCCCTACTGTTACACAGTCTTCACCACTACCATCAAGACTCCTACTGTTACACAGTCTTCACCACTACCATCAAGACCCCTGCTGCAAGACAGTCTTTACCACTACCATCAATACCCCTACTGTTACACAGTCTTCACCATTACCATCAAGACCCCTACTGTTCCACAGTCTTCACTACTACCATCAAGACCCCTACTGTTACAGTCTTCACCACTGCCATCAAGACTCCTACTGTTACACAGTCTTCACCATTACCATCAAGACTCCTACTGTTAAACAGTCTTCACCACTGCCATCAAGACTCCTACTGTTACACAGTCTTCACCGCTACCATCAAGACCCATACTGTTACACAGTCTTCACTACTACCATCAAGAGCCCTACTGTTACACAGTCTTCACCATTACCATCAAGACCCCTACTGTTCCACAGTCTTCACTACTACGATCAAGACCCCATACTGTTACACAGTCTTCACCACTACCATCAAGACCCCCTACTGTTACATAGTCTTCACCACTACCATCAAGACTCCTACTGTTACACAGACTTCACCACTACCATCAAGACTCCTGCTGTTCCACAGTCTTCACCACTACCATCAAGATCCCTATTGTTACACAGTCTTCACCACTGCCATCAAGACTCCTACTGTTACACAGTCTTCACCACTGCCATCAAGACTCCTACTGTTACACAGTCTTCACCACTGCCATCAAGACTCCTACTGTTACACAGTCTTCACCACTACCATCAAGACTCCTACTGTTACACAGTCTTCACCACTACCATCAAGACCCCTACTGTTACACAGTCTTCACCACTACCATCAAGATTCCTACTGTTACACAGTCTTCACCACTACCATCAAGACCCCTACTGTTACACAGTCTTCACCACTGCCATCAAGACTCCTACTGTTACACAGTCTTCACCACTACCATCAAGACCCCTACTGTTACACAGTCTTCACCTCTACCATCAAGACCCCTACTGTTACACAGTCTTCACCACTACCATCAAGACTCCTACTGTTACACAGTCTTCACCACTACCATCAAGACTCCTGCCGTTACACAGTCTTCACCATTACCATCAAGACCCCTACTGTTACAGAGTCTTCACCACTACCATCAAGACCCCTACTGTTACACAGTCTTCACCACTACCATCAAGACTCCTACTGTTAAACAGTCTTCACCACTGCCATCAAGACTCCTACTCTTACACAGTCTTCACCACTACCATCAAGACCCCTACTGTTACACAGTCTTCACCCCTACCATCGAGACCCCTACTGTTACACAGTCTCCACCACTACCATCAAGACTCCTACTGTTACACAGTCTTCACCATTACCATCAAGACCCCTACTGTTACACAGTCTTCACTGCTACCATCAAGACCCATACTGTTACACATTCTTCACTACTACCATTAAGACCCCTACTGTAACACAGTCTTTACCACTACTATCAAGACCCCTACTGTTCCACAGACTTCACCACTACCATCAAGACTCCTGCTGTTCCACAGTCTTCACCACTACCATCAAGATCCCTACTGTTACACAGTCTTCACCACTGCCATCAAGACTCCTACTGTTACACAGTCTTCACCACTGCCATCAAGACTCCTACTGTTACACAGTCTTCACCACTAGCATCAAGACTCCTGCCGTTACACAATCTTCACCATTACCATCAAGACCCCTACTGTTACAGAGTCTTCACCACTACCATCAAGACCCCTACTGTTACACAGTCTTCACCACAACCATCAAGACTCCCACTGTTACAGAGTCTTCACCACTACCATCAAGACCCCTACTGTTCCACAGTCTTCACCCCTGCCATCAAGACCCCTACTGTTACACAGTCTCCACCACTACCATCAAGACTCCTACTGTTACACAGTCTTCACCATTACCATCAAGACCCCTACTGTTACACAGTCTTCACCACTGCCATCAAGACCCCTACTGTTACACAGTCTTCACCACTGCCATCAAGATTCCTACTGTTACACAGTCTTCACCACTACCATCAATACCCCTACTGTTACACAGTCTTCACCACTGCCATCAAGACCCCTACTGTTACACAGTCTTCACCACTACCATCAAGACCCTTACTGTTACAGTCTTCACCACTACCATCAAGGCTCCTACTGTTAAAAAGTCTTCACCACTGCCATCAAGACTCCTACTGTTACACAGTCTTCACCACTACCATCAAGACCCCTACTGTTACAGTCTTCACCATTACCATCAAGACCCCTACTGTTACACAGTCTTCACCACTACCATCAAGACTCCTACTGTTACACAGTCTTCACCATTACCATCAAGACCCCTACTGTTACACAGTCTTCACCACTACCATCAAGATACTACTGTTACACAGTCTTCACCACTGCCATCAAGACCCCCACTGTTACACAGTCTTCACCACTACCATCAAGACCCCTACTGTTACACAGTCTTCACCACTACCATCAAGACTCCTACTGTTACACAGTCTTCACCATTACCATCAAGACCCCTACTATTACACAGTCTTCACCACTGCCATCAAGACCCATACTGTTACACAGTCTTCACCACTGCCATCAAGACTCCTACTGTTACACAGTCTTCACCACTACCATCAAGACCCATACTGTTACACAGTCTTCACCACTACCATCAAGACTCCTACTGTTACACAGTCTTCACCATTACCATCAAGACCCCTACTATTACACAGTCTTCACCACTGCCATCAAGACCCCTACTGTTACACAGTCTTCACCATTACCATCAAGACCCCTACTATTACACAGTCTTCACCACTGCCATCAAGACCCCTACTGTTACACAGTCTTCACCATTACCATCAAGACCCCTACTATTACACAGTCTTCACCACTGCCATCAAGACCCCTACTGTTACACAGTCTTCACCATTACCATCAAGACCCCTACTGTTACACAGTCTTCACCACTGCCATCAAGACCCATACTGTTACACAGTCTTCACCACTACCATCAAGACCCCTACTGTTACACAGTCTTCACCACTACCATCAAGACCCCTACTGTTACAGTCTTCACCACTACCATCAAGACTCCTACTGTTACACAGTCTTCACCACTACCATCAAGACCCCTACTGTTACAGTCTTCACCACTACCATCAAGACCCATACTGTTACACAGTCTTCACCACTGCCATCAAGACTCCTACTGTTACACAGTCTTCACCACTACCATCAAGACCCATACTGTTACACAGTCTTCACCACTACCATCAAGACTCCTACTGTTACACAGTCTTCACCATTACCATCAAGACCCCTACTATTACACAGTCTTCACCACTGCCATCAAGACCCCTACTGTTACACAGTCTTCACCATTACCATCAAGACCCCTACTATTACACAGTCTTCACCACTGCCATCAAGACCCCTACTGTTACACAGTCTTCACCATTACCATCAAGACCCCTACTATTACACAGTCTTCACCACTGCCATCAAGACAACTACTGTTACACAGTCTTCACCATTACCATCAAGACTCCTACTGTTACCCAGTCTTCACCACTGCCATCAAGACTCCTACTGTTACACAGTCTTCACCATTACCATCAAGACTCATACTGTTACACAGTCTTCACCACTACCATCAAGACTCCTACTGTTACACAGTCTTCACCACTACCATCAAGACCCCTACTGTTACAGTCTTCACCACTACCATCAAGACTCCTACTGTTACACAGTCTTCACCACTACCATCAAGACCCCTACTATTACACAGTCTTCACCACTGCCATCAAGACCCATACTGTTACACAGTCTTCACCACTACCATCAAGACTCCTACTGTTACACAGTCTTCACCATTACCATCAAGACTCCTACTGTTACCCAGTCTTCACCACTACCATCACGACTCCTACTGTTACACAGTCTTCACCACTGCCATCAAGACAACTACTGTTACACAGTCTTCACCATTACCATCAAGACTCCTACTGTTACCCAGTCTTCACCACTACCATCAAGACTCCTACTGTTACCCAGTCTTCACCACTACCATCAAGACTCCTACTGTTACCCAGTCTTCACCACTACCATCAAGACTCCTACTGTTACACAGTCTTCACCACTGCCATCAAGACAACTACTGTTACACAGTCTTCACCATTACCATCAAGACCCCTACTGTTACAGTCTTCACCACTGCCATCAAAACTCCTACTGTTACACAGTCTTCACCGCTACCATCAAGACCCATACTGTTACACAGTCTTCACCACTACCATCAAGACTCCTACTGTTACACAGTCTTCACTACTACCATCAAGAGCCCTACTGTTACACATTCTTCACCATTACCATCAAGACTCCTACTGTTACACAGTCTTCACCACTACCATCAAGACTCCTACTGTTACACAGTCTTCACCACTACCATCAAGACTCCTACTGTTACACAGTCTTCACCACTACCATCAAGACTCCTACTGTTACACAGTGTTCACCACTACCATCAAGACCCATACTGTTACACAGTCTTCACCTCTTCCATCAAGACTCCTACTGTTACACAGTCTTCACCACTACCATCAAGACCCCTACTGTTACACAGTCTTCACCACTACCATCAAGACTCCTACTGTTACACAGTCTTCACCACTGCCATCAAGAACCCTACTGTTACACAGTCTTCACCACTACCATCAAGACTCCTACTGTTACGCAGTCTTCACCACTACCATCAAGACTCCTACTGTTACACAGTCTTCACCACTACCATCAAGACTCCTACTGTTACGCAGTCTTCACCACTACCATCAAGCCTCCTACTGTTACTCAGTCTTCACCACTACCATCAAGACTCCTACTGTTACGCAGTCTTCACCACTACCATCAAGACTCCTACTGTTACACAGTCTTCACCATTACCATCAAGACTCCTACTGTTACACAGTCTTCACCACTACCATCAAGACCCCTACTGTTACACAGTCTTCACCACTACCATCAAGACTCCTACTGTTACACAGTCTTCACCACTACCATCAAGACTCCTACTGTTACAGTCTTCACCACTACCATCAAGACTCCTACTGTTACACAGTCTTCACCACTACCATCAAGACTCCTACTGTTACAGTCTTCACCACTGCCATCAAGACTCCTACTGTTACACAGTCTTCACCACTGCCATCAAGACTCCTACTGTTACACAGTCTTCACCACTGCCATCAAGACCCCTACTGTTACACAGTCTTCAACACTGCCATCAAGACTCCTACTGTTACACAGTCTTCACCACTACCATCAAGACTCCTACTGTTACACAGTCTTCACCATTACCATCAAGACTCCTACTGTTACACAGTCTTCACCACTACCATCAAGACTGCTACTGTTACACAGTCTTCACCACTACCATCAAGACTCCTACTGTTACACAGTCTTCACCACTACCATCAAGACTCCTACTGTTACACAGTCTTCACCACTACCATCAAGACTCCTACTGTTACAGTCTTCACCACTACCATCAATACCCCTACTGTTACACAGTCTTCACCATTACCATCAAGACTCCTACTGTTACACAGTCTTCACCACTACAATCAAGACTCCTACTGTTACAGTCTTCACCACTACCATCAAGACTCCTACTGTTACACAGTCTTCACCACTGCCATCAAGACTCCTACTGTTACACAGTCTTCACCACTA
Source organism: Eledone cirrhosa (assembly GCA_964016885.1). NCBI lineage: Eukaryota > Metazoa > Mollusca > Cephalopoda > Octopoda > Eledonidae > Eledone > Eledone cirrhosa. Next base: position 356,993,945 of record OZ024741.1, read on the forward strand.
CCATCAAGAACCCTACTGTTACACAGTCTTCACCACTGCCATCAAGACCCCTACTGTTACACAGTCTTCACCACTGCCATCAAGACCCCTACTCTTACACAGTCTTCACCACTACCATCAAGACTCCTACTGTTACAGTCTTCACCACTACCATCAAGACTCCTACTGTTACACAGTCTTCACCACTACCATCAAGACCCCTACTGTTACACAGTCTTCACCACTACCATCAAGACTCCTACTGTTATACAGTCTTCACCACTACCATCAAGACCCCTACTGTTACACAGTCTTCACCACTACCATCAAGACCCCTACTGTTACACAGTCTTCACCACTACCATCAAGACTCCTACTGTTACACAGTCTTCACCACTACCATCAAGACCCCTACTGTTACACAGTCTTCACCACTACCATCAAGACTCCTACTGTTATACAGTCTTCACCACTACCATCAAGACCCCTACTGTTACAGTCTTCACCACTACTATCAAGACCCCTACTGTTACACAGTCTTCATCACTACCATCAAGACTCCTACTGTTACAGTCTTCACCACTACTATCAAGACCCCTACTGTTACACAGTCTTCACCACTGCCATCAAGACTCCTACTATTACACAGTCTTCACCACTACCATCAAGACCCCTACTGTTACACAGTCTTCACCACTACCATCAAGACTCCTACTGTTACACAGTCTTCACCACTACCATCAATACTCCTACTATTACACAGTCTTCACCACTACCATCAAGACCCCTACTGTTACACAGTCTTCACCATTACCATCAAGACTCCTACTATTACACAGTCTTCACCACTACCATCAAGACCCCTACTGTTACACAGTCTTCACCATTACCATCAAGACCCCTACTGTTACACAGTCTTCACCATTACCATCAAGACTCCTACTATTACACAGTCTTCACCACTACCATCAAGACCCCTACTGTTACACAGTCTTCACCACTGCCATGTAGACTCCTACTGTTACACAGTCTTCACCACTACCATCAAGACCCCTACTGTTACACAGTCTTCACCACTACCATCAAGACTCCTACTGTTACACAGTCTTCACCACTACCATCAAGACCCCTACTGTTACACAGTCTTCACCACTACCATCAAGACCCCTACTGTTACACAGTCTTCACCACTACCATCAAGACCCCTACTGTTACACAGTCTTCACCACTACCATCAAGACTCCTACTGTTACACAGTCTTCACCACTACCATCAAGACCCCTACTGTTACACAGTCTTCACCACTACCATCAAGACCCCTACTGTTACACAGTCTTCACCACTACCATCAAGACCCCTACTGTTACACAGTCTTCACCACTACCATCAAGACTCCTACTGTTACACAGTCTTCACCACTGCCATCAAGACTCCTACTTTTACACAGTCTTCACCACTGCCATCAAGACTCCTACTGTTACACAGTCTTCACCACTACCATCAAGAACCCTACTGTTACACAGTCTTCACCACTACCATCAAGACCCCTACTGTTACACAGTCTTCACCACTACCATCAAGACTCATACTGTTACACAGTCTTCACCACTGCCATCAAGACCCCTACTGTTACACACTCTTCACCACTACCATCAAGACCCCTACTGTTACACAGTCTTCACCACTGCCATCAAGACCCCTACTGTTACACAGTCTTCACCACTACCATCAAGACCCCTACTGTTACACAGTCTTCACCATTACCATCAAGACCCCTACTGTTACACAGTCTTCACCATTACCATCAAGACCCCTACTGTTACACAGTCTTCACCACTACCATCAGGACCCCTACTGTTACACAGTCTTCACCACTACCATCAAGACCCCTACTGTTACACAGTCTTCAGAACTACCATCAAGACCCCTACTGTTACACAGTCTTCACCACTACCATCAAGACTCCTACTGTTACACAGTGTTCACCATTACCATCAAGACTCCTACTGTTACACAGTCTTCACCACTACCATCAAGACTCCTACTGTTACACAGTCTTCACCACTGCCATCAAGACTCCTACTGTTACACAGTCTTCACCACTGCCATCAAGACTCCTACTTTTACACAGTCTTCACCACTGCCATCAAGACTCCTACTGTTACACAGTCTTCACCACTACCATCAAGAACCCTACTGTTACACAGTCTTCACCACTACCATCAAGACCCCTACTGTTACAAAGTCTTCACCACTACCATCAAGACTCATACTGTTACACAGTCTTCACCACTGCCATCAAGACCCCTACTGTTACACACTCTTCACCACTACCATCAAGACCCCTACTGTTACACAGTCTTCACCACTGCCATCAAGACCCCTACTGTTAGACAGTCTTCACCACTACCATCAAGACTCCTACTGTTACACAGTCTTCACCATTACTATCAAGACTCCTACTATTACACAGTCTTCACCACTACCATCAAGACCCCTACTGTTACACAGTCTTCACCATTACCATCAAGACCCCTACTGTTACACAGTCTTCACCATTACCATCAAGACCCCTACTGTTCCACAGTCTTCACCACTGCCATCAAGACCCCTACTGTTACACAGTCTTCACCACTACTATCAAGACCCCTACTGTTACACAGTCTTCACCACTGCCATCAATACCCCTACTGTTACACAGTCTTCACCACTACCATCAAGACCCCTACTGTTACACAGTCTTCACCACTACCATCAAGACCCCTACTGTTACACAGTCTTCACCATTACCATCAAGACCCCTACTGTTACACAGTCTTCACCACTACCATCAATACCCCTACTGTTACACAGTCTTCACCACTGCCATCAAGACCCCTACTGTTACACAGTCTTCACCACTGCCATCAAGACCCCTACTGTTACACAGTCTTCACCACTACCATCAAGACCCCTACTGTTACACAGTCTTCACCTCTACCATCAAGACCCCTACTGTTACACAGTCTTCACCACTACCATCAAGACTCCTACTGTTACACACTCTTCACCACTACTATCAAGACCCCTACTGTTACACAGTCTTCACCACTGCCATCAAGACCCCTACTGTTACACAGTCTTCACCACTACCATCAAGACCCCTACTGTTACACAGTCTTGACCACTGCCATCAAGACCCCTACTGTTACACAGTCTTCACCACTGCCATCAAGACCCTTACTGTTACAGTCTTCACCACTGCCATCAAGACCCCTACTGTTACAGTCTTCACCACTACCATCAAGACTCCTACTGTTACACAGTCTTCACCATTACCATCAAGACCCCTACTGTTACACAGTCTTCACCACTACCATCAAGACCCCTACTGTTACACAGTCTTCACCACTGCCATCAAGACTCCTACTGTTACACAGTCTTCACCACTACCATCAAGACTGCTACTGTTACACAGTCTTCACCACTACCATCAAGACTCCTACTGTTACACAGTCTTCACCACTACCATCAAGACCCCTACTGTTACACAGTCTTCACCATTACCATCAAGACCCCTACTGTTACACAGTCTTCACCATTACCATCAAGACCCCTACTGTTACACAGTCTTCACCACTACCTTCAGGACCCCTACTGTTACACAGTCTTCACCACTACCATCAAGACCCCTACTGTTACACAGTCTTCACCACTACCATCAAGACTCCTACTGTTACACAGTCTTCACCACTACCATCAAGACCCCTACTGTTACACAGTCTTCACCACTACCATCAAGACCCCTACTGTTACACAGTCTTCACCACTACCATCAAGACCCCTACTGTTACACAGTCTTCACCACTACCATCAAGACTCCTACTGTTACACAGTCTTCACCACTACCATCAAGACCCCTACTGTTACACAGTCTTCACCACTACCATCAAGACCCCTACTGTTACACAGTCTTCACCACTACCATCAAGACCCCTACTGTTACACAGTCTTCACCACTACCATCAAGACTCCTACTGTTACACAGTCTTCACCACTGCCATCAAGACTCCTACTTTTACACAGTCTTCACCACTGCCATCAAGACTCCTACTGTTACACAGTCTTCACCACTACCATCAAGAACCCTACTGTTACACAGTCTTCACCACTACCATCAAGACCCCTACTGTTACACAGTCTTCACCACTACCATCAAGACTCATACTGTTACACAGTCTTCACCACTGCCATCAAGACCCCTACTGTTACACACTCTTCACCACTACCATCAAGACCCCTACTGTTACACAGTCTTCACCACTGCCATCAAGACCCCTACTGTTACACAGTCTTCACCACTACCATCAAGACCCCTACTGTTACACAGTCTTCACCATTACCATCAAGACCCCTACTGTTACACAGTCTTCACCATTACCATCAAGACCCCTACTGTTACACAGTCTTCACCACTACCATCAGGACCCCTACTGTTACACAGTCTTCACCACTACCATCAAGACCCCTACTGTTACACAGTCTTCAGAACTACCATCAAGACCCCTACTGTTACACAGTCTTCACCACTACCATCAAGACTCCTACTGTTACACAGTCTTCACCACTGCCATCAAGACTCCTACTTTTACACAGTCTTCACCACTGCCATCAAGACTCCTACTGTTACACAGTCTTCACCACTACCATCAAGAACCCTACTGTTACACAGTCTTCACCACTACCATCAAGACCCCTACTGTTACAAAGTCTTCACCACTACCATCAAGACTCATACTGTTACACAGTCTTCACCACTGCCATCAAGACCCCTACTGTTACACACTCTTCACCACTACCATCAAGACCCCTACTGTTACAGTCTTCACCACTGCCATCAAGACCCCTACTGTTAGACAGTCTTCACCACTACCATCAAGACTCCTACTGTTACACAGTCTTCACCATTACTATCAAGACTCCTACTATTACACAGTCTTCACCACTACCATCAAGACCCCTACTGTTACACAGTCTTCACCATTACCATCAAGACCCCTACTGTTACACAGTCTTCACCATTACCATCAAGACCCCTACTGTTCCACAGTCTTCACCACTGCCATCAAGACCCCTACTGTTACACAGTCTTCACCACTGCCATCAAGACCCCTACTGTTACACAGTCTTCACCACTACCATCAAGACCCCTACTGTTACAAAGTCTTCACCACTACCATCAAGACTCATACTGTTACACAGTCTTGACCACTGCCATCAAGACCCCTACTGTTACACAGTCTTCACCACTGCCATCAAGACCCTTACTGTTACAGTCTTCACCACTGCCATCAAGACCCCTACTGTTACAGTCTTCACCACTACCATCAAGACTCCTACTGTTACACAGTCTTCACCATTACCATCAAGACCCCTACTGTTACACAGTCTTCACCACTACCATCAAGACCCCTACTGTTACACAGTCTTCACCACTGCCATCAAGACTCCTACTGTTACACAGTCTTCACCACTACCATCAAGACTGCTACTGTTACACAGTCTTCACCACTACCATCAAGACTCCTACTGTTACACAGTCTTCACCACTACCATCAAGACCCCTACTGTTACACAGTCTTCACCATTACCATCAAGACCCCTACTGTTACACAGTCTTCACCATTACCATCAAGACCCCTACTGTTACACAGTCTTCACCACTACCTTCAGGACCCCTACTGTTACACAGTCTTCACCACTACCATCAAGACCCCTACTGTTACACAGTCTTCACCACTACCATCAAGACTCCTACTGTTACACAGTCTTCACCACTACCATCAAGACCCCTACTGTTACACAGTCTTCACCACTACCATCAAGACCCCTACTGTTACACAGTCTTCACCACTACCATCAAGACCCCTACTGTTACACAGTCTTCACCACTACCATCAAGACTCCTACTGTTACACAGTCTTCACCACTACCATCAAGACCCCTACTGTTACACAGTCTTCACCACTACCATCAAGACCCCTACTGTTACACAGTCTTCACCACTACCATCAAGACCCCTACTGTTACACAGTCTTCACCACTACCATCAAGACTCCTACTGTTACACAGTCTTCACCACTGCCATCAAGACTCCTACTTTTACACAGTCTTCACCACTGCCATCAAGACTCCTACTGTTACACAGTCTTCACCACTACCATCAAGAACCCTACTGTTACACAGTCTTCACCACTACCATCAAGACCCCTACTGTTACACAGTCTTCACCACTACCATCAAGACTCATACTGTTACACAGTCTTCACCACTGCCATCAAGACCCCTACTGTTACACACTCTTCACCACTACCATCAAGACCCCTACTGTTACACAGTCTTCACCACTGCCATCAAGACCCCTACTGTTACACAGTCTTCACCACTACCATCAAGACCCCTACTGTTACACAGTCTTCACCATTACCATCAAGACCCCTACTGTTACACAGTCTTCACCACTACCATCAGGACCCCTACTGTTACACAGTCTTCACCACTACCATCAAGACCCCTACTGTTACACAGTCTTCAGAACTACCATCAAGACCCCTACTGTTACACAGTCTTCACCACTACCATCAAGACTCCTACTGTTACACAGTCTTCACCACTGCCATCAAGACTCCTACTTTTACACAGTCTTCACCACTGCCATCAAGACTCCTACTGTTACACAGTCTTCACCACTACCATCAAGAACCCTACTGTTACACAGTCTTCACCACTACCATCAAGACCCCTACTGTTACAAAGTCTTCACCACTACCATCAAGACTCATACTGTTACACAGTCTTCACCACTGCCATCAAGACCCCTACTGTTACACACTCTTCACCACTACCATCAAGACCCCTACTTTTACAGTCTTCACCACTGCCATCAAGACCCCTACTGTTAGACAGTCTTCACCACTACCATCAAGACTCCTACTGTTACACAGTCTTCACCATTACTATCAAGACTCCTACTATTACACAGTCTTCACCACTACCATCAAGACCCCTACTGTTACACAGTCTTCACCATTACCATCAAGACCCCTACTGTTACACAGTCTTCACCATTACCATCAAGACCCCTACTGTTCCACAGTCTTCACCACTGCCATCAAGACCCCTACTGTTACACAGTCTTCACCACTGCCATCAAGACCCCTACTGTTACACAGTCTTCACCACTACCATCAAGACCCCTACTGTTACACAGTCTTCACCACTGCCATCAAGACCCCTACTGTTACACAGTCTTCACCACTGCCATCAAGACCCCTACTGTTACACAGTCTTCACCACTGCCATCAAGACCCCTACTGTTACACAGTCTTCACCACTGCCATCAAGACCCCTACTGTTACACAGTCTTCACCACTACCATCAAGACCCCTACTGTTACACAGTCTTCACCACTGCCATCAATACCCCTACTGTTACACAGTCTTCACCACTACCATCAAGACCCCTACTGTTACACAGTCTTCACCACTACCATCAAGACCCCTACTGTTACACAGTCTTCACCATTACCATCAAGACCCCTACTGTTACACAGTCTTCACCACTACCATCAATACCCCTACTGTTACACAGTCTTCACCACTGCCATCAAGACCCCTACTGTTACACAGTCTTCACCACTGCCATCAAGACCCCTACTGTTACACAGTCTTCACCACTACCATCAAGACCCCTACTGTTACACAGTCTTCACCTCTACCATCAAGACCCCTACTGTTACACAGTCTTCACCACTACCATCAAGACTCCTACTGTTACACAGTCTTCACCACTACCATCAAGACTCCTACTGTTACACACTCTTCACCACTACTATCAAGACCCCTACTGTTACACAGTCTTCACCACTGCCATCAAGACCCCTACTGTTACACAGTCTTCACCACTACCATCAAGACCCCTACTGTTACACAGTCTTGACCACTGCCATCAAGACCCCTACTGTTACACAGTCTTCACCACTGCCATCAAGACCCTTACTGTTACAGTCTTCACCACTGCCATCAAGACCCCTACTGTTACAGTCTTCACCACTACCATCAAGACTCCTACTGTTACACAGTCTTCACCATTACCATCAAGACCCCTACTGTTACACAGTCTTCACCACTACCATCAAGACCCCTACTGTTACACAGTCTTCACCACTACCATCAAGACCCCTACTGTTACACAGTCTTGACCACTGCCATCAAGACCCCTACTGTTACACAGTCTTCACCACTGCCATCAAGACCCTTACTGTTACAGTCTTCACCACTGCCATCAAGACCCCTACTGTTACAGTCTTCACCACTACCATCAAGACTCCTACTGTTACACAGTCTTCACCATTACCATCAAGACCCCTACTGTTACACAGTCTTCACCACTACCATCAGGACCCCTACTGTTACACAGTCTTCACCACTGCCATCAAGACTCCTACTGTTACACAGTCTTCACCACTACCATCAAGACTGCTACTGTTACACAGTCTTCACCACTACCATCAAGACTCCTACTGTTACACAGTCTTCACCACTACCATCAAGACCCCTACTGTTACACAGTCTTCACCACTACCATCAAGACCCCTACTGTTACCCAGTCTTCACCACTACCATCAAGACCCCTACTGTTACCCAGTCTTCACCACTACCATCAAGACCCCTACTTTTACACAGTTTTCACCACTACCATCAAGACTCCTACTGTTACACAGTCTTCACCACTACCATCAAGACCCCTACTGTTACACAGTCTTCACCACTACCATCAAGACTCCTACTGTTACACAGTCTTCACCACTGCCATCAAGACTCCTACTGTTACACAGTCTTCACCACTACCATCAAGACTCCTACTGTTACACAGTCTTCACCACTACCATCAAGACCCCTACTGTTACACAGTCTTCCCCACTACCATCAAGACCCCTACTGTTACACAGTCTTCACCACTACCATCAAGACTGCTACTGTTACACAGTCTTCACCATTACCATCAAGACTCCTACTGTTACACAGTCTTCACCACTACCATCAAGACCCCTACTGTTACACAGTCTTCACCACTGCCATCAAGACTCCTACTGTTACACAGTCTTCACCACTACCATCAAGACCCCTACTGTTACACAGTCTTCACCACTACCATCAAGACCCCTACTGTTACACAGTCTTCACCATTACCATCAAGACCCCTACTGTTACACAGTCTTCACCACTGCCATCAAGACTCCTACTGTTACACAGTCTTCACCACTACCATCAAGACCCCTACTGTTACACAGTCTTCACCACTACCATCAAGACCCCTACTGTTACACAGTCTTCACCATTACCATCAAGACCCCTACTGTTACACAGTCTTCACCACTACCATCAAGACCCCTACTGTTACACAGTCTTCACCATTACCATCAAGACTCCTACTGTTACACAGTCTTCACCACTAACATCAAGACCCCTACTGTTACACAGTCTTCACCACTGCCATCAAGACTCCTACTGTTACACAGTCTTCACCTCTACCATCAAGACCCCTACTGTTACACAGTCTTCACCACTACCATCAAGACTCCTACTGTTACACAGTCTTCACCACTACCATCATGACTCCTACTGTTACACAGTCTTCACCACTACCATCAAGACCCCTACTGTTACACAGTCTTCACCACTACCATCAAGACCCCTACTGTTACACAGTCTTCACCATTACCATCAAGACTCCTACTGTTACACAGTCTTCACCATTACCATCAAGACCCCTACTGTTACACATTCTTCACCACTGCCATCAAGACCCCTACTGTTACACAGTCTTCACCACTACCATCAAGACTCCTACTGTTACACAGTCTTCACCGCTACCATCAAGACTCCTACTGTTACACAGTCTTCACCGCTACCATCAAGACTCCTACTGTTACACAGTCTTCACCACTACCATCAAGACTCCTACTGTTACACAGTCTTCACCACTACCATCAAGACTCCTACTGTTACACAGTCTTCACCCCTAACATCAAGACTCCTACTGTTCCACAGTCTTCACCACTGCCATCAAGACTCCTACTGTTACACAGTCTTCACCACTACCATCAAGACTCCTACTGTTACACAGTCTTCACCACTACCATCAAGACTCCTACTGTTACACAGTCTTCACCATTACCATCAAGACTCCTACTATTACACAGTCTTCACCACTACCATCAAGACCCCTACTGTTACACAGTCTTCACCACTACCATCAAGACTCCTACTGTTACACAGTCTTCGCCACTACCATCAAGACCCCTACTGTTACACAGTCTTCACCATTACCATCAAGACCCCTACTGTTCCACAGTCTTCACCACTGCCATCAAGACCCCTACTGTTACACAGTCTTCACCACTACTATCAAGACCCCTACTGTTACACAGTCTTCACCACTGCCATCAATACCCCTACTGTTACACAGTCTTCACCACTGCCATCAAGACCCCTACTGTTACACAGTCTTCACCACTGCCATCAAGACCCCTACTGTTACACAGTCTTCACCACTACCATCAAGACCCCTACTGTTACACAGTCTTCACCACTACCATCAAGACTCCTACTGTTACACACTCTTCACCACTACCATCAAGACCCCTACTGTTACACAGTCTTCACCACTGCCATCAAGACCCCTACTGTTACACAGTCTTCACCACTACCGTCAAGACCCCTACTGTTACACAGTCTTCACCACTGCCATCAAGACCCCTACTGTTACACAGTCTTCACCACTGCCATCAAGACCCTTACTGTTACAGTCTTCACCACTACCATCAAGACCCCTACTGTTCCACAGTCTTCACCACTGCACTGCCATCAAGACCCTTACTGTAACAGTCTTCACCACTGCCATCAAGATCCCTACTGTTACACAGTCTTCACCACTACCATCAAGACCCCTACTGTTCCACAGTCTTCACCACTGCACTGCTATCAAGACCCTTACTGTAACAGTCTTCACCACTGCCATCAAGACCCCTACTGTTACACAGTCTTCACCACTACCATCAAGACCCCTACTGTTACACAGTCTTCACCATTACCATCAAGACCCCTACTGTTACACAGTCTTTACCACTACCATCAAGACCCCTATTGTTCCACAGTCTTCACCACTGCTATCAAGACTGCTACTGTTACACAGTCTTCACCACTGCCATCAAGACCCCTACTGTTACACAGTCTTCACCACTACCATCAAGACCCCTACTGTTACATAGTCTTCACCACTGCCATCAAGACTCCTACTGTTACACAGTCTTCACCACTACCATCAAGACCCCTACTGTTACACAGTCTTTACCACTACCATCAAGACCCCTATTGTTCCACAGTCTTCACCACTGCTATCAAGACTGCTACTGTTACACAGTCTTCACCACTACCATCAAGACCCCTACTGTTACACAGTCTTTACCACTACCATCAAGACCCCTACTGTTACACAGTCTTCACCACTGCCATCAAGACTCCTACTGTTACACAGTCTTCACCACTACTGTTACAGTCTTCACAACTACCATCAAGACCCCTACTGTTACACAGTCTTCACCACTGCCATCAAGACCCCTACTGTTACACAGTCTTCACCATTACCATCAAGACTCCTACTGTTACACAGTCTTTACCACTACCATCAAGACCCCTACTGTTCCACAGTCTTCACCATTACCATCAAGACCCCTACTGTTACACAGTCTTCACCACTGCCATCAAGACTCCTACTGTTACACAGTCTTCACCACTGCCATCAAGACCCCTACTGTTACACAGTCGTCTCCACTACCATCAAGACCCCTACTGTTCCACAGTCTTCACCACTGCCATCAAGACCCCTACTGTTACACAGTCTTCACCACTACCATCAAGACCCCTACTGTTACACAGTCTTCACCACTACCATCAAGACCCCTACTGTTACACAGTCTTCACCACTGCCATCAAGACCCCTACTGTTACACAGTCTTCACCACTGCCATCAAGACCCCTACTGTTACACAGTCTTCACCACTACCATCAAGACCCCTACTGTTACACAGTAAGGGTCTTCATGGCAGTTGTGAAGACTGTATAACCGTAGGGGTCTTGATGGCAGTGGTGAAGACTGTGTAACAGTAGGGGTCTTGATGGCAGTGGTGAAGACTGTGTAACAGTAGGGGTCTTGATGGTAGTGGTGAAGACTGTAACAGTAAGGGTCTCGATGGTAGTGGTGAAGACTGTAACAGTAAGGGTCTCGATGGTAGTGGTGAAGACTGTAACAGTAAGGGTCTTGATGGCAGTGGTGAAGACTGTGTAACAGTAGGGGTCTTGATGGCAGTGGTGAAGACTGTGTAACAGTAGGTGTCTTGATGGCAGTGGTGAAGACTGTGTAACAGTAGGGGTCTTGATGGTAGTGGTGAAGACTGTAACAGTAAGGGTCTCGATGGTAGTGGTGAAGACTGTAACAGTAAGGGTCTCGATGGTAGTGGTGAAGACTGTAACAGTAACGGTCTTGATGGCAGTGGTGAAGACTGTGTAACAGTAGGGGTCTTGATGGTAGTGGTGAAGACTGTGTAACAGTAAGGGTCTCGATGGTAGTGGGAAAGACTGTAACAGTAAGGGTCTTGATGGCAGTGGTGAAGACTGTGTAACAGTAGGGGTCTTGATGGTAGTGGTGAAGACTGTAACAGTAAGGGTCTTGATGGTAGTGGTGAAGACTGTGTAACAGTAGGGGTCTTGATGGTAGTGGTGAAGACTGTGGAACAGTAGGGGTCTTGATGGCAGTGGTGAAGACTGTGGAACAGTAGGGGTCTTGATGGTAGTGGTGAAGACTGTGGAACAGTAGGGGTCTTGATGGTAGTGGTGAAGACTGTGGAACAGTAGGGGTCTCGATGGTAGTGGTGAAGACTGTGTAACAGTAGGAGTCTTGATGGTAGTGGTGAAGACTGTGTAAAAGTAGGAGTCTTGATGGCAGTGGTGAAGACTGTGTAACAGTAGGGGTCTTGATGGCAGTGGTGAAGACTGTGTAACAGTAGCAGTCTTGATAGCAGTGGTGAAGACTGTGGAACAATAGGGGTCTTGATGGTAGTGGTAAAGACTGTGTAACAGTAGGGGTCTTGATGGTAGTGGTGAAGACTGTGTAACAGTAGGGATCTTGATGGCAGTGGTGAAGACTGTTACAGTAAGGGTCTTGATGGCAGTGCAGTGGTGAAGACTGTTACAGTAAGGGTCTTGATGGCAGTGCAGTGGTGAAGACTGTGGAACAGTAGGGGTCTTGATGGTAGTGGTGAAGACTGTAACAGTAAGGGTCTTGATGGCAGTGGTGAAGACTGTGTAACAGTAGGGGTCTTGATGGTAGTGGTGAAGACTGTGTAACAGTAGGGGTCTTGATGGCAGTGGTGAAGACTGTGTAACAGTAGGGGTCTTGATGGTAGTGGTGAAGACTGTGTAACAGTAGGGGTCTTGATGGTAGTGGAGACGACTGTGTAACAGTAGGGGTCTTGATGGTAGTGGTGAAGACTGTGTAACAGTAGGAGTCTTGATGGTAGTGGTGAAGACTGTGTAACAGTAGGGGTCTTGATGGTAGTGGTGAAGACTGTGTAACAGTAGGGGTCTTGATGGCAGTGGTGAAGCCTGTGTAACAGTAAGGGTCTCGATGGTAGTGGGAAAGACTGTAACAGTAAGGGTCTTGATGGCAGTGGTGAAGACTGTGTAACAGTAGGGGTCTTGATGGTAGTGGTGAAGACTGTGGAACAGTAGGGGTCTCAATGGTAGTAGTGAAGACTGTGTAACAGTAGGGGTCTTGATGGTAGTGGTGAAGACTGTGTAACAGTAGGGGTCTTGATGGCAGTGGTGAAGACTGTGTAACAGTAGGGGTCTTGATACTATAGGCATGTGGTTAGAATGTCTCAGGAAAGAATCACTGGACAGATTTTACAGGCAAAACCAAATGGCAAGAGACCCAGGGGTAGACCCCAAGCAGAATGTTTGGATAACATCCCTGAACTTGGCTGGTCTTGCTTGAGGATCCAGCCAGATCAGTTAGAGACAGTTGCTTCTGACATGACCTGCTGGGAAGAGTGTTTGAGGACTCTGCCCCATGACCCTCTCAGGAATAAGTGGGTGAAGAAGAAAAAGAAGTTTTTCTATTATTTCATAGTTTCTTTACAAAGCAGATAGTATGTTTCTCAACTTACAAAACATTCGGTTCAATCATTTGTATATTGTTTGTCATGTCATTATATATTTCAATGTGTTATTTCTCTCTCTCTCTCTCTCTTTCTTTTACAGATATATCCTATATCTTGACAACTTGTTATGATCAACTGACAGATTTTCTTGTCTTCTATTCTTAAAGTCTTCATTGATGAAAAATTTTTAATTATTTTTCTCAACACTTCTGGGTAATTTTTATTATAGCCTGTTAGCCTAACTTCTAAAATTGATTATTAAATTGAACTCACTAAGCACTTTAGATTTTAATTCTTCTCTCTAATTATTTTAATTCTGCAGATACTACTTTTATTTTTATTTACTTTATATCAGAATTGGTGAACAATAAATTGTGTTGTTGGTTACAGCTTACTAACAAGCTAATGATTAGGTCAATGCATTGCTGATGGTAAGAGTGACAAGATAGTGTCTGTAAGTCTGCACAGAACAAATATCGCAAGGGACTCCATTTATAGTGCACCGGATTTTCATTGCCTTCAATGATGTTAACATCTTTCACTGATGCTTACATATCCTTTAATGATGTTCATCACCAAAAGATATACACACATGTATATATGTTTATTTTTGAGTGATGATGTTATAGCTGTATATATATAATAAGGTTAAATCTATACATATATAATGTATATCAATTAAGTTACTCAACAAAGGAAGTTCCATGAACATATAGAACAGAGCATTATTTATACAAATTCAAATGATAGTCTATCTTGAATTGACTCTTTCTATGAGTGAGTACATTTGTTATTATTATATATATGTACATGATACTAGTTGTTTCTCAACTAGATATACGAAAGAGACTTTTTTGTATATTGTTTGAAGTTGTGTGTGTGTGTATATATATATATATACACACACATACACATGCATACATACCGACACATTCACACACATACACGATGGAATTCTGTACAGTTGCCATCTATCAAATTCCACTCACAAGATATTAGTGAACGACTTGAGACTACTTGCCAAAAGTGCTGTACAGTGGGTTGTGGAGCAAACTCCTTAATCATATAGCCATGCATGCACTTATACTTCCCCTCAATAATTAAATTTCAGATTTTCATTTAAGCCTGTCTCACTGAGTTCTCGCTCTCTATTTTGAAATCTCATTCAAATTTCATTTCATTTCTTCATAGATCTTAATCTTTTCATTACCATATTTCTAGTGAAAGACACTGCCTATGATTTTCAAATAATATTGAAAACAATTCAGAATTTGCAGGGATTTAGTAATATAACTAACTTTCTTATTATTAAACTGGTGTAGGACATTGTATTGACAGAATCGTTAGTATTGTGGATTGTAGTATTTAATTATGACCTTTTATGTTCTGGCTTCAAATCATGCTGTGGTCAATTTTGCATTTTAGCCTTCTGCAGTCAATAAAATAAAAGTACTTGGGTCAATATAATTAACTTTCCCTTCCTCTCAAATTTGCTGGCCTTGTGCCAAAATGAGAAACCATTATTAAGCTGGTGTTTGGAGAATGATTTAAGAAAGGTTCTTACATACAATTATGATGGAAGGTTTTTAAATTTTGGTATAAAATTTTCATTGAAGCCAGTCTCACAGAGGTCTTTGCATTCCACCTTTAATTTTCTGTCTATTTTCATTTCATCTCTCTGTAGATAATAACCTTATTTTATTTCCATTAAAACATTCTTCTATTTTGCTACTTGCTTGCTGTTGTTGACATTTTTTTCTTGTTAATTTTTAGGTTATTTATTTATTTTGTGAGACTTAGTCACCAATGCTGAATGCTTGAGATAATTTCTAATAATATATTCAACTTCTAATCTTTCTTTCTCTACCCCTCCTCCCTCATACAGTCTCACTCATTCCCTCCACTCTTAAAAGACAAAATGTCAATTTTGATATGTGATAATCTATGCAAATCATATTACACTCATTTTGCATATCTAATATTACTGATGATTTCACCTAGTTTCCCCCCTCGCCTCCTTCTCTTACCCCCATATATTTCTACTAATGGTTCTATTTATATTACAACTGTATTAAATTCTATATTACAATTATGTCACTGTGTTCAATAGACAAATATCTTCATTGTTTTTCTTGTTAAAAAATAAGGACATACAGTTAAATATTCATTATATGAATTCATTTGGGCTGAGAAGCATCGGCTTCTTATAGCTATCAATTAGGTCATTATTTTGTTGTTATTTTTTTCTGTTAATCCTTAAAAATGATAGAAACCATTCCTAGTTCTACAATACAAAATTGCTTATTGTAAAATGTTTATATTTATCTAAAACCTTCTATCATAATTTTGTAAGAAACTGTTAAATTATGTTTGAAATATCAGCTTAATCTTTAGCACACTAGTAATTTTTATGAGTTGCATCCCCTGATACTGCATTATCTATTCAGGGGAGATTACTCTATGGTGCATTTTGTCACCTAGTGCTCTAAGGTTAAAAAATGAGAACCCCTCCAAATTGTTTTTTTGTTAATATTTTCAAAGTTATTTGAAAATTTTAAGCAGTGTATTTCATTAGAAATGTGGTTACAAAAAAGTTAGTTACAAATATTTTCGGTTGTTTTTTATCGTCATCTAACTGATATTGTTTTCTTTTCCTTGTTTCTTTAGGTATTATATCTCTTTCTTATATAACTCATTAAGTATTGCTATACCATTTAGGGTTCTATTATAGAACCATTGTTGAATAATTTGGAGAAAATAGTTTTGGGGCTTCAATACTTTACCTGCTGTGACAATTATTTTTAATTAATTAATTATTACAGATATAAAATCTTAATAATCTAAAAATGAATAAAAAAAAAAGAATGTTGAACTCTGCTAATAAAATACCGGTGTTACTTAAAGCAAATCTGCTTAAGAATGTAAAATATAATAAACAGTAATAAATTAACTGATTTTTTTTTTGTTTTATTGATTGCTTGAATTTGATTTTTTTCTTTCTTGACTGTTATTAAAGAAGTCACTTATCTTCTGTATATTAAATACTGTGTTTTTGTTTTTTGTCTGCTTAGTCACATGAGAAAGGCCATTGCCCATCTTTTTAGAAGACCTTAAGGCTACTAGGGAGTGGAGAGGAAGATATCCTCCAAGGGTGAGCTAATGGTGTTAAACTGAGCAATACTCTCGAGTCCCAAATAATAGGGTTGGAAATTCTAGGTTGTCTTGGTTGATTTTTTTTTCTTTAAAAAACAAAAATTAGTTGTTTAGTTTACATATTTATTTTATAACGTATGAGATTTCTTGTAATGTTCTTTTTTTTTTTTTGTCATATATAATGTTTTTTAATGTCTAAAGAAAATTAATTGTCATAGGAATGCTACCACTTTAAATAAAATTTCACTGGAGATAGATTGGCAAATTTTAGTGGCGGGGTGTTCGAGACCTGAAGGTAGATTAAGTTTACCACCCAAGTAGGTCACAATAGAATTTGAACTCAGAATGCACAGAGCTGGAAAAAATACTGCAAAGCATCTTGTCCAAAATTCTCACAATTCTGGCAACCATGACAAGTATTTCATTTTATCAGCTAAGACAGGATATGAATGGCAGGATTTGAACACAGAGTTGGAACAAATAGCATAAAACATACTTTCTGATAATTTAATGACTTTGTTTGAAAGCAAATCATAGGTAGTAAATTGGAATTATTGGTATAGAAGGCAAGGAATAAACAGTAAAATAGATTAGATAATCATCATTTAACATCCAATTTTCCATGTTAGTATCAGTTAGAGAGGTCATCACAGAGCAAGTCAGTACTTAATAAAAGATACTGACCTCTCAGACAGGTCAGGGTCCCACCTCTTGCACATTTTACATAGTGTAGTATACTGGTAATAGGAAGGTTGTCATGTCCATCTCAACCCTTTATTTGACAAGGTATCTATAGCTTGATGTCCTTCCTAACTCCAGCCAGTCTAGAGAGTGTTCCAGGTCCATTTCATTTTGGCACATTCACTAGTAGGAAGAAGTGGCTTTTGTTTGGCAATTTTTCACAGCTGGATGTGCTTCTTAATACCAATCACTTTACAGGGTTGTACTAGGTGTATTTTTCGTGGCAGCAGCACTAGTTATTCAATGTTAATTTACAAGAGAAGTTGAGTGTAGGATCAGGTTTGTGTATGATGAAAGGTTGATCAGTATGGGACATGCTATGCAAATGGATGTGACAAATGCTGAAAATTTATGAAGAATATATGCAATTGAGGTAGAAGACATGAGAAGAAAGCAATTTGAATTAACCCAAGCATATTAGTCCTAACTGAAAATAAAACCAGGAGAAATACTGTATTGTAGAATAATTCAACTGGTACCAGTATGGAAAAAATATTACAACAATGGAGATAATAATGATGAAATATTTGCAATCCAAGATGTAATTAATAGATGTTGAAATTGATTGTGTAGCATCTTCAAGTTATTTTTTATTCTGTGTGGTAAAAAAACAATTGGAGAGCATCCCAATAAACTTATATTGATTGTGTTTATTATTATCTCTGATTTTCATAGAAATAGCATTTAAATATGAGTTGTCTCTTTGACATAAAGGGTAAAAATGAGGTTGATATACGGGAGCTAAAAATAGAAAAGAGAGGGAGAAAGCATAGAAGCCCTATTAAAATAGAAAGGAAGAAAGAAAGAAAGACAAAAGCTATCATAAAATGATGGCAACTGAAAGATTAGATGAACCAAGAAAGAAAGAAAGAAAATTATCTAAATCAATGAAGATTATAATGAGCCATGATAGAAAGAAAATGTGAAGAAAGAATTACATCATTGATAAGAATGTAAAAAGATGCTTGGTGCTATAATTGATTTGCTGTCTGCAGCAGCTAGCAATGAACTGAAGAGTGCAGGAGTGCATGGCACAAGATGATTTAGTAAATGTAAAATAAGTTAATGATGTGCACAAGGAACAGAAAGTTTATTTTGAAAGGTTTTTTTTCTTTGGCTACTAATAGAAATATTGATTTGGACTAAGGTTTGGCTGACCACTGAAGATATTGTGTGCTGGTTAAGTTGCTGACGAAAAGCAATATTGCAAAAGTCAATTGACAGTTTATGTGTGTGACAACTAATTTTCATCCATGTATGGCTGCACCAGTTTTTAAGACTTACCAATATTTGTTGGGTCTCGAATAATTGCCCCCCCCCCCCCCCCCCCCCCCCCCCCCCCCGCTTATTAAATTTTCGGATTTTTTTCCACCATCCACCCTTCACCGCCCACTTATTAAATTTTGCTAATCTAACTCTGGCGAAGTTTTGTTTTAAGTGGTACCGTTCCTTTAGACATTAAAAAAGTACATTACTAAAAATCTCAAATGTTATAAAATGAATAGGATGGGTTGGAATCTCAAACGACTAATTCTGGTTTTTAAAAAAATCAACGGAGACAACTTTAAAAAATTACCGATCTTCCAACTTCCCGCTTATTCCAACCCCCAACCCCCTATTATTTGGGACCTGAGAGTACACTTTTAGACTTTAAAAGCAATATGTACAATAATAGCTTTCATTTTTAGACTTAGCTCTTCTGCAGGAATTTTCTACTGAGAATGAACTTTGTTTTGTTTTATTTTTTTTATTTTTTGATACCTAACCACACTTGGTTCTACAATTTGAACTCAGAGCTCAGAGCCATGACAAATATGAAGCATTTAATCTGATACATCTGTCTACTGTAGCAGCCATGGAAGAATTTTGATTCTTCATTGTCAGCTAAGGAAATACTTCTCCAATATGAAACAATGCTCTTACTGCTTATAACTGACTGTTATTAATACATGGCTCCTGTTTACAGCTAGGTGAACTATGTAATATTTAGAGCTGAGTGCCTTGGTCATATACATTGCAAACCTGCTGACCCCACGGCTGTAGTTTAACATTTACATTACTCTATATTTACTATTGTATTTTCATGGTAAAGTCTTTACTTCACATAATTATCTCGCATAATATTGAACCTATGAGATTTTGATATTATTTATTTTGAGAACAATACCTTAACGTCAGTATGAGCGGCCGATTATAGCCAGTTTGAATAGAAAGTGAGAGAATTCTGGCTGGATATAGCCAGTTTAAATGTTAAGGGTTAAAGACACAAACTCAAAACATAGAGCAACACATACAATAATGTTCATATCAGCACATACATACATTATTACCTAGTTGATGTCTAAATTCCAACGAAAGAGTCTTGTTAGAAACCATCTCTCTCTCAGGGATTAAAAAAATGAAATAAAATCATACATAAAAAAGCTTTGCTCTTTTGTTCTACTGTTACTTATTATCTGCCCACCCCACTCACACACACACATATATACACTCAGAAAAAAATATAAATTATAATATATAAAAATATGAAGTTTGAAAGCCACGACAATGCAAAATAAATGAACAAGAAAATAAGACGAAGCAAAGTGTTATGTGTTATGTTATTTATTAATCTGTCCTAATATTTCGAGATAAAATCTCTTCTTCAGAGGGAAATAGCAAGGGACAAGTTCAGATTTGGTGAATAATTTCTGAAATAGTAGGCATGAAAATGTAGAGTTGCAAAAATTGAGAAAGTGTAGAAATTTTAGTCGCTTTAACTGATGCATGATTGCTTTTGTTATCAACTAAACAGTGTTTCATGTGGACATTTTATGAAGAATATTTAAGCAATGAAAGAAAGTGTTCTATGAACAGAACAACCTACTCACTAAATTAACATGTAAATAGCTAAGTATTTCACAGACATGTACCCTTAACTTAATTCTCAGAAAGATTGTCACGGCAAAAAGCATACAGTCTACACTGTAAAGTGGTTGTGTAGGTGTCACAACAAAAAGGACCCAGCACACACTGTAAAATGGTCTTGTAGGTGCCATGACAAAAAGCACCCAGTACTCACTGTAAAGGAGGTTGGTGATAGGAAGGGCATCCAGCTATAGAAACCAAGCCAGAAATCGGTTCTGTATGAGCAGGACATGGTCACCTGACCTAGCATTGCTCATAACAGGATAACTCGTCTAACCCATGCCAGCGTGGAAAAATGGACGTAAAACAATGATGATGATTCAGTGTGTGACAAGGCTGGCTCTCTGAATTACAGGTACAGTCCATCCAACAAACTTGTAAATAGTTTCTGTTTACCTAATTTCACTCAGAAAGCATAAGTCAACCCAAGGCTATGGTAAATGCTTAATTGTGATAGCGGCCATCTTGTGAGATCAAATCTGGATCTAATGATTGCAAAGTAAACATCTTACACATTCAGTCATGCAATTGGAATGA
Organism: Eledone cirrhosa; assembly: GCA_964016885.1. Classification (NCBI taxonomy): domain Eukaryota; kingdom Metazoa; phylum Mollusca; class Cephalopoda; order Octopoda; family Eledonidae; genus Eledone; species Eledone cirrhosa. The sequence goes on from OZ024741.1 coordinate 357,015,522, forward strand.
AGTTGTTCCTATATGGACTCAATATCAGCTTGTGGATTCAGTTCTACTTAATTAGTTCCGGAACAATGATTGCTACTACATGAATCTATACAAACATTTAAATGATATTAGAGATTATAAACGTCAATTTCAAATAGTCTCTGAACCATACATCTATTGGTTGCCTAGTGACTGCATTACCGATTACATTACAACATGCCTGCCATTCTCTCTTCTCAAATTATATATATTGTGTGTGTGTGTGTTAATGTATATATATATATGTGTGTATTGTGCATATGTATATAAATGTATGTATATATATATGTGTATAAATATATATATATGTATGGATATATATATATGTATGTATAAATGGATATATATATATATGTATATATATATATATACATGTGTATATATATATATATGTATGGATATATATATATATATATATGTGTATGGATATATATATATATGTGTATGTATTTATATATGTGTATATATATACATGTATGTGTATATATATATGTATGGATATATATATATATGTGTGTATATATATATATGTGTATGTGTGTGTGTAGATTTCAGGGTATTTGTTGTCTTTTGTATGAGATTCACATGTCTTTGCCATCTCTTCACAACCCCTTCAAAATCGAATAATTCACATCTTCAACAGGATAGCCAAAGAAAAGTTTGTTTGAAATAAATTCCTGTATATATTGCTGGAAAGAGAGAAAGGGTGCACAGCACTTGGTTGATCATTTCTTTATCTCAAAAGGATGAAAAGCACAGTGGAGCTCAATGAAAATTGAACATACTGACTAGCAATATGCCCTAACGCATGACATGCTCACCTGATGTCTTTCTTGAGATCACAAGAAATAGTCTGTTTGACAATGATAGTTACTTTTGGGTCCCAAATAATAGGGAGTGTTGGAATAAGCAGGGGGGGGGTCAATTTAGTGGAGTGGGGTGGCAATTATTCACGACCCAAGAGTAGTACATTAGCTCTTTTGATAGCAACCCATCCAAAACCTGCTCTGGTTCTATGAAACAAATCAACCCATTTTAAAGGATTGCTATTTAAATTATAATCTTTCAATGTAATTTGGTATAATAACCATTTGTTAAGTTATGCTACAAATACCATCTTAATAATTAATAGATTTAGTAAGTTCTATATTAATAAATTAAAATACTGTGTATTTCAGAGAAACATTTGTAATAGCTATTTTTAACATTTTATGAATGTTTTAACACTTTAGCATTTAAACCGGCCATATCCAGCCAGAATTCTCACACCTCTTTCTGTCCAAACCAGACGTAACTGGCTGCTCATACTGATGTTAGGGTATTGTTCTCAAAATAAATAATATCAAAATCTCATAGATTCGATATTATGTAATGTAAAGCCTTTACCACAAAAATACAATAGTAAATATAGAGTAATGTAAATACTAAAGTGTTCAGTCTTTTAACCTTCATTTACCATATAAGTGCCTGTAGTATTTGACACAAAATCACATTTAGAACTATATAAGTAGGTGTCTACTGTAAGTTAAAATAATCACCGAGTTCAAAAACAGTTAAAGTTACAACATAAATATCTTGCAATTTATAGTTTTAATGATACTACATATCATTATGATTTAACAGCCATTTTCACGCTTGCATGGGTTATCCTGTATAAATCAATCCACCCCTAGTATTTTTACAATTGCACTCATATTACCAACCAATCTCAAATCAATGAAAAGTAAAGTTGATGCTGGATTCATTTGAACTCGAAACAAAATATATTTCACCTTTTTGATAACAAACTGCTTTTAGTTCTATAGAATAGAACACCCCCCCCCCCCCCCCCCATTTTCAAATGTTCCAGCATGTTATAAATACTTTATTAATAATTTTAAGTCCCAAAATATCAGGATGAAAGAAACAAAAGCAACAAAAACAAAACAAAGATTACCAGGTAACTAAATTTTTCATTACCTCCATCTTATCGTCCATTTTGCATTGTTTAGCTTTATATCACTTTCCACATTATATAATATATTAATAATGGTTTCTGATTTAGACACAATGCCAACAATTTTGGGGGATGGGAAGTTGATTAAATCAACCTCAGTGCGTTACTGGTACTTTATTTTATCAACCCTGTAAGGATCAAGGCAAAGCTAACCTCAGCGGGATTAGAACTCAGAACAAAGAGCCATAACTATATGCTGCAAGGCATGTTGTCTGATGCTCTACCGATACTGCCAAACCACTGCCCTTAAATACTATATTGATAATGAAATAATTTTATGGAATCCTTCAAACTTTTCATTAATTCAAAAATATGGTGTATTTTATTAGAAAGATGGTAAGGAAAGGGTTAAACCTTTAAACACCAAACAGGGTTCAAACTACTCCAATTTCTATAATAATATAATATTATGAAAATTATTGTGTACAGTACTCAGGTGCACTACAGCTCATCAAAGGTGCATGTATAGTACATAGAATAATGTACAAATGTCAGGAAAGGGAAAAGTCTATGAGTCATGAAACAGAGATACATGCGTGTGTTTGTATGGAGGGGGAATATCAGGTGTAGTGTTATACAGAACGTTGCTTATAATTATCTTAGAAACCTTCTATCATAATTCTATGTTAAGTTATGTTCCAATTACCATTAAATAATGAGAAAATTAGTTATATTACTAAACCCCACAGATTCTTTTCAAAATTATTTGAAAATCATTAGCAGTGTTTTTCATTAGAAATATGGTAATGAAAGTGGTAAAGTTGATAAGCTGGCTGCAGATTAAAAATCCCCAATGCCCCTTTCCCAAACAAAATGAAGAATATTGATAACATACACCCACTGCTGTTTGAAATATCCATGTCTCTCATCATAACAAAAGCTGCTCCCAAGATAACATTTATTCTTTCTTGGTGATTTTTTCCTTTTTTTTTCTTGACTTTTTTGCTTGCTTTGTTAGTAAACATACATTTCTTTCATCGTTTTTATTTGTTTAAAATTAAGAAGAGTATTTATAAATACACAGATACACATGGTTGATTTATGAAACAATGGAAAAATTTGAAATGCGTACATCCGAATGCAAATTACCATCATAGTAATTGATAAACAGCAAGGAAAAGGAAATTTCAGTATTTTGGTCATGTCATCAGGGCTCAAAATTTGACTATCCACATCCTTGAGGGACAAATACAGAGGATAGCAGAAAAGGAAATGGACAGATGATATTAAGGAATGGACAGGAAGGATTTTGGCAGAATGTAGAGCAATGGCTAGAAACAGGAAAAGATGGAGGGTGCTGGTCCATATGTCCATGACCCCCAACCTTCAGATATGAGGATGAGAAAGAAGGAAGTTAAGAAAATTGAGTAAAATACTCCTGTCCAAAAAAATGGACAGATACCTGTGAGGAATTGAATCAGCATCTCTCAGAGATTTTGCTTTCATCAGGTCTATAATAGAGTTGATTCTTCCTCTCTCTATCTCACTTTCTCTCTTGCACTCTTCTGAAAGAAATTCACTGTGTTCAAATTTGAAAAGGGATGGACTCTACCAGGTTCAAATATGGTAGCATGTGTACAACTCCATCAGGAGTTAAGGCTCCATAGATGGATTGATTTCCTTCAGTCGACAGGCCTATTAGAATTTGGTGAGAAGAAGGAGTCTGAGGTCACATGCTATTGATGTAAATTCACATAGTTTTTATTTTTGTTTTGTTTTTTAATAATTCTGCTGTGTATGTACACATTTGTGGAAACAAGAAATGTAGATTAGTAAACTAAAAATTATCAAATATTAATAGCAGAGGGAAGTTATGAGATTGAAATATCATCTAGAATGGACAAGTAATACATTTTTTCCCTTACACTAATCTGGGGATTTTTAATCTCCTACTTAATATTATCTTGATGTTGCAGTGCATGGGATCAGATTATTAAAGCAGCTTTTAACAGATTAACAATGATACATATGACTGACAGAATTTCTCTTTGGAAAAAAATGGCAGATGCAATTAGCTCTTCTTTTGAGAAATGACCTAGCTTTAAACTCAGAACATAAAGAACCAGAAAAATTACTGAGAAGCATTTATCCAATCCTCAAACAACTCTGCCAATCAACCACCTTGACTTCCAATATAATAATAGTTCAAATAATTGTTTCTACTTTTGGCACAAGGCCAGCAATTACCCAGTGCGTTACTGGTACTTTATTTTATCGACCCCGTAAGGATGAATGGCAAAGTTAACCTCGGCAGGACTAAAACTCAGACCATAAAGGGCCGTAACTCTATGATGGAAAGCATGGCATCTGACACTCTACTGATACTGCCAATCCACTGCCCTTATAGTTCAAATAATACTTGTGTGTATTTCAATACTCCCAGAATAGTATCAATATCTCTAGATTAGTACCGAACATTTATCTCAGATAACTTTGTTTTAACATCATGTAAAGTTGTTTCTGCCCCCAACAGAGTAGTTTAGACCTCTAATAATACCTCTGTTTACTGAAAGTAATATGATCTAATCTACATGAAGATTTCTTTGTATTTTGAGTTGAGACATTTATAAAAAAAAAATAAATAAATACCTGAATGTACCTGAAATAGCATTGTGTATTATTCAAGATAGTGTTTTTATTTCAAGTAGAATATAGCATTTGAATAAATTGTTTTAAAATAATATAATTGACAAAAGAAATGCAAATTAAGATCTGCCGAGTAAATATAAACTTCTACAGATGGTGTATTATTATTATTATTATTATTATTATTATTATTATCATTATTATTATTATTGGGGAATTCTGTTGATATTTACCTGTTTTTCTTTCTTTTTTTTTCTTTGTAAATCATTTTTATGTAAATCCCCCATTGTCCTTGTTATTTGTAGTCTTTAATATTTTCAAGACCCCAGTGACCAATAAAGAAATCATCACCCACCACCACCACCACCACTGATACTATTACTACTACCACCACCATTACCACAGCTACTACTACTAGTGTGGATAAAAAAACAAAACAAAAAAAAACACAGCTATGTTATGAAAGAAATCTGAAATTAAAGATATCTAAAAATATTAATATGAAAATGTATATAAAACAAAATATGAAGAAAAATGCATTGATTTTGGTATTCTTTTTGAAACTGTTTGAGAAGTTGGCAGCAGCCTCTGAAAATAGACAGAAATTACAAATATTGCTCAAGGGATACAAATACTTAGTATATTCCCCTGGCTTTACAGATCAATGATTGTAATACCAATGGAAGCATGCTTCTCTGTAAGAGCAATTCACAGAAATAAATGGCTGCTGTCAGATAGAATTGTATTATAAATAAAATAAAATTCACATCTTATTATCACAGTTTTCTTTCAGCAAACTATTTCAGTAAAAAGAACTCATGACCATCATCATCATCACCATCATTTTCGTCGTCATCATCATCATCATCACCATCATCTTCGTCACCATCATCATCATCATCATCATTATTTTCATCATTATCATCATCATCACCATCACCATCATCGTCATCACCGTCATCATCATCATCATAATTTTAATATCAAATTTTGTAGGCTAGCATGGACTGGACGAGATTTGTGAGGCAATGTTTCTCAGAATAATGCCTTTCCTGCCCTCTATCCTTTTAGTCATTTCTTTTGACATGCAGGGATATGGCATACCTGTTCTAAACCAGATATACATGGCCCAGTTACACAATTATTTATTCAATTGTTAGTCAAAAGATTAACAATTTGCCGAAAATTAATCAGAGAAGAAAAAAAGAAAGAAAATAACAAGCAGAGAAAATGGGAGAGGACATGCACACTGGAGTTTCTACTTTTGGCACAAGTCCAGCAATTACCCTAGTGCATTATTGGTGCTTTATTTTATCAAGCCTGTAAAAATGAAAGGCAAGTTAACCTTGGCAGGATTTGAACTCAGATCGTAAAGAGCCATAACTCTATGCTGCAAAGCATGGTGTCTGACATTCTACCAATACTGCCATAATGTTTGAAGCAAGCCAACATATTCACTTCAATGCCATATGTGATAGTGAAGCTATGGCACACCTGATATGTTACCAGCAATGACACAAACTTCATTGTCTGCAACCTAGCTCTCCAAAATATCTCGAACACCACAGGTTTAAAAAATAGTTTGCTGATAATTCTTAGTATTTTACAATTTTATTTAATTTGGCAACAGATGCAGTGACCCTCACCTTTGCTGCAATATGTAAGATGTGGGAAGGAGTGAAAGAGTCTCTTACTGTGACATCCTATATAAGGCATCTATCTCATATACAAGAGCAAAGGGCCTTTTCTCATCTACTCTGGACAATACAGCTGATGTGGAAATAATGGACATTTACATACTCAAATACATAAATCTTTATTTGGTTGTGTATGTTTGCATATATAGCAGGTATGTGTGTATTTACATGTACACATGTGTACAGATAGCTTTATATATATGTACACGTGTGTTTGTGTGCACCTGGATTAGAGTCTGTTGTGTAATTGTACATGTACTCGCATGTTTTGCCCATGAGCGTGTATCTGAGTGTGAATCTGTATATATTTACTTTTATATACAACACAAGTGAGCACGCGTGTGTATGCTTGTACTAGAATATAGCTGTACATGTTTAACTGTGCTTGCTTGTTTTTATATGTGTGCATACATTTCCAATATGTGTATATATATATATATTTAGGGTTGTAGGGAAATCATTGAGGCAAATCTGTTAATATTTGTTACTTCATTTATTAATTATTGGTGATGCTAATGTATGTTTCAATACATTATGTAATAACATTTATTGAATAATAGGCCCATGAAATCTGGATTGTTAGATAATCAATTACACCATACTGCCAGGGATTATTGTACAGGCATCTCTTCATAGGCATCTTATTAATTAAATGTTATTACGTAATGCATTGCAACGCATGCTAGAATCACCAATAACTAATTAAAAATTATAATAATTCCGCAGAGTTAAAAATATTCAGGATTGTAGAAAAATCCCTGTTGATGTTTGTTACTTCCTATTACAGTAACTAGAGTAAGAACTGGCTGGAGTAAGTTCTAGGAACTATTACCTCAGCTGGCTACAAAGGGTTTCATTCTCACAGTGAAAGGTAAATTGCATGATGCTTGTCTGTGAATTGCAATGCTGCATAAAAGTGTGACTTTGGCCTTGTGTGCAGAGGATTTATGGAGATTGGAAAGAAATGAGGTGAGCATGCTCCAAAGGATGTTTAATAGTAGTATACCTGAATGACAATGCATTAATGAGCTGAGAGAAAAACTGGCCATAAAATGTGAAAGAAAAAATGCAATAGTATGGACATGTGAGGCATATAAATGATAACAGCTGCATAAAGAAATGAGAACATTTGAAATCATTGAAACCTACAGAAGAAGACTTAGGAAAACATGGGAGGATGTGGTAATGACTGACTTCACAAAGCAGAGAACACAAGATCGAGTTGACTGGCAATTTTCCATACAACAAAAGATTCCCCCCGCTGCAAGCAGGATGGAGCTATGGAGTGGATGGTAGTGTTGAGGTTGAGAGGAAAATCAATATTAAGGTTCCTCCACATGCCAATATGGTTTTTCCTCCTGACACCCGTCCACCCCAGTCTGTCTTCACTCACCTTAGTTTGTCTCCCTGTCACATCATTGGTTTTTCCATTCACTCACCCTTCCCTTCCTTGCTATCTGAATTATCTTCTCCAACCCTTTCTCATAATCCCTACCCATATAATTGGGGGAGGGGGGTAGCTTTCTCTTAACACCCACCACCCGTTTTCACTCACCCTAGTCTTCCTCCCCTCACATCATTAACTCTCCTCCCACTCCTCCACACATTCCCTCCTTCTTTACTATCAAAATCCTCCCTATCACTTTCCGTTTCCCATACTCATTGCTCATAAAACTGGGGGAAAGATTCCCACACATAAAGCAAGGCATCTCATCCCCGTATATATTTGTGGCATATATTAATGACACAGATGCCAACTTAAAGAATGCCACAGTACTGAAATATGCAGATGACATCAAGCTGTACCTTGAGATAAAAAGGACAGATCCTGAACACTATAGATCTTGCCTGCAATCTGACCTGGACACAATGCAACAATGGATCACAGACTGGCAACTCAAGCTAGATGTGGACAAGTGTACCACCATGCATTTTGGGAGTAAAAACCCAGCGTCCACAGATGTGCTTCGTACAACGCAAATTGCGTTGGATGAAGCACATCTCTAAAATTGTCAAGAAGGCCGAGGGTGTCTTATCATCACACAGCAAGACCTTTGTCAGCCGCTCTCCATCTATCTATTTAAAGATGTATATAGATATGGTGTGGCCACACTTAGAATTTGCATCACCAGTCTGGAACCCCTATCTTGCTCAGAACATTGACTGCCTGGAAACTGATCAGAGACGTGCAACCAAGCGAATACTCTCCATCAGGCATCTACCATACTCTGAACGCCTTGCTTCCCTGGGCATAGATACATTGAAGCTCTGACGTCTGGCAACTGATTTGGTAAACACCCACAAAATTATTAACCATCTTGCTAACAACAACCCTGAGTAACACACTTGGGCATATCCACAAAGTCAGAAAACAGCACAGTTCCCATGACTTTCGGAAGCATTTTTTCACGCTCAGAGTTGCTGAAGCATGGAACAAACTACCTACATCAGTTATTAGCTGTCGAGACACTGCATCCTTTAAAATCTCCATGCTTCCTGAGATTCGCCAACACTGCAAGAAGTCCCCCCCCCCTGCATACACACGCACACATGCATTTTATGACTCATACACTGTTCATTTTCCTGACCTTTGAACATTATTGTGGATTGGCAGTATCGGTAGAGGGTCGGACGCCATGCTTTCCAGCATAGTTACGTCCCTTTACGATCTGAGTTCAAATCCCGCCGAGGTTGACTTTGCCTTTCATCCTCCTTACGGGGTCGATAAAATAAAGTACCAGTAATGCACTGGGTAGTTGCTGGCCTTGTGCCTAAAGTAGAAACAATTATTCTATGTACTATACATACACCTTTGATGAGCACTGTACACAATAATTTCACCTGAGCACTGTACACAATAATTTCATTATTATTATTTATATTCACCTTATGAACCTCTCCCAACACTCCACCATAAACTACTAAGCACTTTCCCTCTCTTCAAGGCCACTTCCATGGCTCAAACCCCTGCTCTCCCTCTCTGCTTCTCCCTTGACAAGCATAATGTAGTGACTATTACTACCCATCAAAGAATGTCACTTTTGCCATGTTCTCACCTCTTCCCCTGTTCAATCCCATTACTGCCTGGCTAATGAGACAATAATTACCCTAGTTTGGCACCACATTAAAATGCACCTAGCCCTGTCTGTACAGTGGTAATGTGGATGCCATGATTAAATGCACCCAGTACATGGTGTAACCTAGTTGACATTAGAAAGGGCATCCAACCAGAGAAACCATGCCAAAATGAAATGTATGAGCAGGATGTGGCAACCCATCCAACATGTAAAGCAGTAAAGCAGTGGTAATGATAGTAATTATAACATACAAGCATACACACGTATATATACATACATATATATATATATATATCGTTCGGTAGAGTAAAACTTTAGGCGGTATCTGGCTGCTCTTTCTAGCAGCCAGCCTACCTGCCACCTGGCCACCATTCACAACCTTCTACTTTGACCACTAGCCATGTGATGATTCTTAGCCATTTTTTAATTCATTTCTAGCGGTGATCACTGTAGAAATTTTAGTCCAAACCTGAGGGGTCTCTTGATAAGCTCTAAGCCTCATGGATAATACCAAAATAGGACATATCCACAAAGTACGAGCGAAACTATCGATAGTCGGGACTAGAGGAATTTTGGTAAAGTTTATATGCATTTTTTCTTCTAACTTATATTTTAGACTTAGCTCCGTTTAATTGATTATTTGTCTAGTTAATTTCTACGGGCTAAAAGGAAAGACTAGATAAATTTTATCTGACTGTTCCTTGCGGAAAATAGTCTGTATCGTTTGTCTATTATTTCTTCATAGTTACATTTTAAACTTATAGCCCCGTTTAAAGGATTATTTATCTAGTTGATTTCTATGGACTAGATTGAGGAAAGACTGGATATATTTTATCTAATAATTCATCAAACTTGCAATTTTATATATATATATCATCATCATCATCATCATTTTACGTCCGCTTTTCCCTGCTTGCAAGGGTGGGACGGGAACTGATTCTGGCTTTATTTCTACAGCTGGATGCCCTTCCTAACACCAACCTCATTTACAGTGAGTGCTGTGTGCTTTTTTGCCGTGGCACCTCCACGACCACTTTACAGTGGAATGATAAGGACCCCAGTCCCTATCATCTCATTTCTACAGCTGAGTAAACTGGAGCAATGTGAAATAAAGTATCTTTCTCAAGGAAACAACACATCACCCAGTCCAAGAATTGAACTCAAGGCCAATGCTCTAACCACTAAGCCATGTGCCTCTTTTATATATATATATATATTTATATATATATATATATATATATATATATATATATATATATAGGAAAAGAGTCAGGACCCCGATGACTGAGCTCCATCCATTTCGACAGCTAGATCCGAACTACTACCCTAAGTATTGAGTACTCTGGTACGTTATGGTCCACCTGGTATTTTATCACACCCTCTTTGTTATCTACTTATAACCAGCAATTTCTCTGTCTGTCTGTCCGACAGTGGAAACATGTGCGTAGAGAGAGAGTGAGAGTGAAAGAAAGAGACAGACTACGAGAGGGGGATAGCGGGAGGGAGAGAGAGAGAGTGAATAGACGCTAAAACACGTGCTACAGAAATATTACCTTCCCCTCTCCCCTGACTTTGGTCACTGAGGCCGAGGGAATCGCTGGTTGCTATAGAGACACCTTGCACAAGCCAGAAGAAACCAGTTCGAGGTGGTTCTGACTTGACACCATGCGAAGAAGGTTGCCATTGAATTTGTGGTTTGAAGAAGGTTGCCATTGAATTTGTGGTTGTTGCTGCTGATAATAAGGACCATTTGAAGAAGGTTGCTGCTGATGAGGTAATTTATTAATCAGATTGCGCAGTTCCATAGCCTACGTTTGATTTGTTCAATTTTTTTCTTCAATTTTTTATGTTTTTTTTTTTTATTTCTTATTGAAAAAATATAAATAATAAAATAAGGTTAGAAATTTAAATACAATTAAATACGATTTAATTTCCATTTCCAGCAGCCAATGTCCAGTGTTCAATTTCATGAAAAAATTGGAAATAATTCAAAAAATTGAAGTTTAACTTTTGAACATTTGTTTTGACAATAAAAAAATATTTCCTTATTCACACCTAATGGTATGATTACAATCTCATAGGAATATTTTTTTCTAACCGCCAGTTATTTATTTTCTCCTTTTTCGTTTTAACATATATTTATTTCAAAGATTTCACCGTATAGATAACATATATTTATACATGCATAAAAGACACACCGAGAGACGGTGAACATGTGGTGCCGAAAACATTTCTCATCCAAATCTCAACAATATCAGTATATACACTAGATTTGCTAGCAGAAAACCGCCCACCGGGTGGTTTTCTGCTAGTCTCCTTATAATATATAACCAGCAATTTCTCTGTCTGTCTGTCTGACGCGTAGAGAGAGAGTGAGAGTGAAAGAAAGAGACAAACTACAAGAGGGGGATAGCGGGAGGGAGAGAGAGAGACGCTGGAAGAGGGGAAGGAAAGCTATGTCTTGCTGTCTGCATTACGATACATATATATACACACACACACACTGAGCGCGTCATAATGACATAATGCAGACAGCCAGACATACAGACAGATATTATAAGGGCACAACGTTATATCTATGTATCTATCTAAAAAGAAAAACTAAGAATTATATAGAGAGAACGCTAAATCGCCTAATGCGGTCCCTAGGGCATTGAAAATTTGAAATAATTTTTGCTCAAAACACTCACAGGACCTTAAGTATTACATATCTAAAGTTTGAAAACAATCGGTTGGATGGTTCTCAAGTTTTAGTGAGCTGACAGACAGACAGACATTCTCTGTTTTAGATATATAGACTAGCAGAAAACCGTCTGTCGTGTGGTTTTCTGCTAGTCTATATATATAAAACAGAGGATGTCTGTGTGTCTGTTTCCCTAAAACTCGAGAAGTACCAAACCGTTTTTTTTTCAAACTTTACACATGTAACCCGTATGGCCCCGGAAGTGTTTTGAGCAAAAATAAATTTAAAATTATTCTGACCTAGGGATCGAATTAGTGAAGTGGCCAATGTCAGTACATAACGAGGGAGTGAGAGGGGAGAGAAAAGAATGGAGAGGCGAAGTGAAGAAGTGGCTCGCTACTCCTCCTCCTCCTTCTCCCCATTCGTCACAGCGTTTTTCGATAGAGGGGAGAAATGTGAACGAGTTACAGAGAGAAAGAGTGAGAGTGAAAGAAACAGACAGACTAAAAGAGGGGGATAGCGGGAGAGAGAGAGAGAGAGAGAGTGACAGACGCCGTCTTTTGGGAGTTGTATGCGTCAAAGATACATGACAGTGGAATAACTATTGCGTGTGTGTGTGAGTTTGTGTGCGTGACTGTGTATGTGTGCGTGAGTGATTATAAACTCTCTCACATGGTCTGATGGAATTAACCCTTTAGCATTTACATTACTCTATATAAACTATATTATTTTCATGGTAAAGGCTTTATCTCACATCATATAAAAATCTCATAGATTTAATATTATTTATTTTGAGAACAATACCTTAACCCTTTAGTATTAATGTGAGTGAGTTATAAAGAGAAAGAGTGAAAGAAACAGACAGACTAAAAGAGGGGGGTAGCGGGAGAGAGAGAGAGACGCTGGAAGAGGGGAAGGAAAGCTATATGCCTTGCTGTCTGCATTACTATACATATATATACACACACACACTGATCGTGTCATAATGACGTAATGCAGACAGCCAGACATACAGACAGATATTATAAGGGCGCAACGTTATATTTATGTATTTATCTAAAAAGAAAGACTAAGAATTATAGAGAGAGATCGCTAAATCGACTAATGCGGTCCCTAGGGCATTGAAAATTTGCTCAAAACACTCACAGGACCATAAGTATTATATGTGTAAAGTTTGAAAACAATCGGTTGGGTGGTTCTCAAGTTTTAGCGAGCTGACAGACAGACAGACATTCTCTGTTTTAGATATATAGATATATATATAATTATATATTCGTGTACAGATATTTTTGCATACACAATAACAAAATATAAATAAAGGTATTTATTTCACGAGGCTCAATAAGGATAAATATATATCAAATATATAAGAACCCTAGAGCAAATCCCGAGTAACACCGGGCCATTCTGCTAGTATATATATAAATCCAAAGTAGAAGAATATAATCAAATTTCAAAGGAGAGTAGAGACAGATATATAAGATGCAATTGTCAACCACAGAAAGTAGCAATTGCTCAATATTTATTTCATGCAAAACAAGCGTTAAGAGAGAAGCTAAGTTAGAGCTTAAAAAGAGTTAATGATGCATATGCAAAACAATCAGAGCATGTATATTCAAAATTAATTGGAGGAAAATCAACCAGCATTCATTAAAACTGTTTATTCATTTACAAATGTTCTGGCACAGAGAGATCTTGAGTGTGTATTCAAAAGTAAATAGCAAATTTAATTTGTCCGTTAATAAAAATTGCAAACTCACAAATTTCCTCACCATCTTCAAAATAAGAAAACATATTTCAATTAAAGTCATTAAAAAATAATTCATTTCAAGCTGAATATATCAACAAATTCACAAAAAGGTTTGTGAAAGCAGAAAAATATCCTAAATAAAACAGTAAAATATTTTATTTTAGGAGATTTTTCTAATTTAACAAACTGGTGTCCACCAACCTGGTATACTAGGTACCCATGCGGAACTTTCCATGTCCAAGGAGGCAAACTCCCACTGACAATATGGTTTCTGCCAAATTATGTAATATATACTAACATTATCTAATTTCTGCACATCATGGTTCCATTCAGACCACTGCCAGCAGATCAAAATCACAGAAACTGATGTATTGGTCCAGGTAATTCACATTTCCTACCCACACAAAGTTGTCTTCCTCACTGATTAACGATTAAGTGTACACTTTAATTGTTGGGTTTGAATTTTAATAATTCTGAGTTAATTAAATTATTGAGTAAGTAAGGAAACAACCAAAGCTGTGCCCAGTCTATTTGACAAGCTTCGTTCCACAACATACACACACATATATATATATATGTTAAGTATTTCCATGGAAAAGGTAAAGGAAGAAGAGTGCTTTATGTATGGTACAGAGCTATCTAATTATGTAATAAACAACATAATATAATTATTCCATTACCTAAGGTTTCACGAAGTCAGACAATTCTAACAGAGGCATCTAATGAATGGCTTCAGACGCCTCTGACTTCGTGAAACTTTAGGTAATGGAATAATTATATTGTGTTGTTTATTACATAATTAAATATATATGAAAAGATTATATATAGATAGAGATATGTAAAATCCCGACTACGGCACCAGAGTCACGATTTTACATATCTCTATATCTCTATACCCACTCTGCATTTCACCATGCATTGAGTACTCCCATGATTAGTGGTCTTCTCAGTCTCAGCACTGCAGACTCAATACATATATATATATAAGTTCAGGCAAAGTGAGACTTAAGCTCAATTCAAGTTGATAATCAGTAGATACAAAGGGTTAAGAATATCTAGGGTTAATCCAATGTTTACGGTCCACTCACTGCATGGTTATGTTACTCATACATACATTACATGCAACTTTGTTAAACTGTATCTTCTCTCTACCATGTAACATGTTGCTATAGTGATAATTGTTGTTTTTTGAAATGTTGCATCATGTTGTTTATATTTGACATGAAAACTAAAACATCATCATAGCTGTTACATACTGGCAACTGAGTGAGAAAAAGCTACAATATACTGAAATGCCAAACACAAGACATTTTCTGATATAGTTTCATTCATTTTACTTCAGTAGTTTATTTTAAAGAAAAGGAGAATGTGGATGGCCTAATGAAATGTGTAACTGACAGTTAGGCCAGCAGCTAGTCAAAATGTCAGTGGTTTATATTTGTCACCAGCATTTGTGTTGTGTCTATAGTCAAGACACTTAACTTTCAATGTCCACTTAACATTATCCAAGTAACGTGGGTGGTATTATTTCTCCATTTGAAGAGTGGTGGGTTGATAGAATTGTTAGTGCATCATATGAAATGCATTGCAGTATTTCGTTATGGCACTCTATATTCTATGTGGAGGCACGTAGCCGAGTGGTAAGGGTGTTGGACTTATGATCATAATATCGTGGGTTCGATTCCTGGGCAAGGTTGCGTGTTGTGTTCTTGAGCAAAGCACTTCATTTCACGTTGTTCCAGTATACTCAGCTGAAAATGAGTACCAGCAATAGCTGGGAGTTTAACCATGCAATGGACTGGCGTCATGTCCAGGCTGGAGTCTTGTGCTTTCAGAGGTTTCACAATATGACACCCAGAATAAGCACCAACCTAACAAGCCTTCTGGCTTAAGACAGACTTTAGATCTCCACATTCTGGTTTTGAATCCCATTAAGGTCAACTTTGTCTTTCGTCCTTCTGGGGTCGATAAAATAAAGTACCAGTCAAGTACTAGGGTCAATGTAATCAACTTTTCCCCATCCTCAAATTACTGGCCTTGTGCCAAAATTAGAAACAATTTAAAGATGGTGGCTTGACAAAATTGTTAAAGTATGAGATAAAATGCTTTGCAGTGTTTAATTCCAGCTCTTTACATTCTGAATACAAATCTAGCTATGCCTTTCGTCAATCTGAGGTCAATAAAATAAAGTACCAGTCAAGTACTGGATTCACTATAATCGACTTTCCTTCTCCCCAAATTGCTAGCCTTCTACCTAAATTAGAAACCATTATAATACATCCTTACGGGTCGATAAAATAAAGTACCAGTAATGCACTGGGTAATTACTGGCCTTGTGCCTAAAGTAGAAACAATTATAATAAAGAATTTTAGAAATCAATATATATGACTTTCCTGTCTCAAAAATTGTTGGTCTTATGCTAAAATTAAAAAACATTATTTTTCCATAAGAAATATTTGCCAGCTTGCAATGCTATTCAATCTTCCTACAAGAACACCTGCCTGTACTCTATCCAGGGAAATAGTAATTTTTTTTTTTTTTTTTTTTGTAGGGGAGGGATTGTCTGTTAAATCATCATCATCATCACCATCTATTTTCCATGCTTGCAGAGTTAGAGAGGTTGCTATGTTTTGAGGTTAGACTGGTCAGGTAACCATATCTTGCTCGTAAGTTCCATTTTGGGCTTTGTTTCTTCCTAACACCAACCATTTTACAGCATATATTGGGAACATTTTATCATGACCCCATCACTACCACCTGGGTGCTTTTCTTTGTGGCACCAACACTACCACTTTTCAGAATAGGCTGGGTGCATTCCTTTAGCGACACCATCACTGGGTAGGCATAGACAACAGTGGCAGGAAGTCCTACTGTCATAAGAGAAGAAGTGCCTGGTCATGGGAGTGAACATGGAGAAAGTAAGTTGCATCTGGCAGTATATTGGGAAGCATGCCTGGCTTTCCATGCTAGTATGGGTTGGTCAAGGGAGTGAATCAGGTATGTGGATGGGATTAGGGGTGATACATCTTTCTTCCATGCTGGCATGGGTTGGGCAGGGAAAGAAATAGAAGATGAGGTAAGGTAGGAACACTTCTTTTTCTTTCTGTGTTAACATGGGTTAGATGAGGGAAGTGGGAAGAGTAAAGTATGTGAGTATTTAGGGAGTGGATGGAAAAAGGAACTGTCAGGCCTGTCTATCTCATTCTTTCTTGTATTTCACCCAGTTTGTGTGGGAAAACATGTCTTCTGCAGTATGACGTATTGCCAGTTGACTCCATCCTGAGTTATCTCCTTCATGAGGTTCGTCTTCACAAGGGTAGCTTTGGATAGAGAAAATAGTGATAAGCACTGATACAGTGGGTAGCAAAGATCCACTGTGTGTATGTATGAACCTGTAACACCTGAAACAGTCTTAGAGACACCATCTTGGGTACTTTAAACCTGGTGGAACCCATCCCTCTCCAGGTCTGAACACAGCCAATTTCTTCTGGAGAAGGAGAGAGAAAGGGTGATAGAAAGGAAGCGAAAAGGAGATATAGAGGAAGAATTGATCCCAGTATTGGACTAGTTCATTTTTTTATATCAATCAACCTCAAAACGATGAAAGACAAAATTGACCTTGGCAGGATTTGAACTCCGAGAGTCAAAAGTTTCCCTAATAAGGAATAAATATAAACACTTTAAAATAAACAGCTTAGTATAATAGAATCAGGAGCAGTTTCAGGAAGTTTGGTATCGAAAAAGTTAAGAGATATTTTTTGTGGGAGTCAATAGAAATTATTGTAACATACATCTTTACAATATTTCATTTATTTACCAGAATTATGCATCAATGTAACTTCTATGAAAACATGATATACTGGTTTGGAGAAGAAATTTTGGTTGAAATATTTATCTGTTTATATCTACTATTTCTAGTTGTTATATAAGCAATAACCATCTATTCACCCAGTAAGGTGACTTTGTAGCTTTCAATAGCATGTGTGAGTACATACGTGTGTGTTTACACAAATGTGTGTGTATGTGCATATATATATATATATGTGTGTGTGTTAAAGTGTGCACATATATGTATATGTACATATACGTGTGTGTACATGTATGTGTGCACATATATTTATATGTATAAAATGCGTGTGTGTGTGTGCATATGTGTAAATATATATATGTGAATATGTCTGTATATGTAAGTGTGTATGTGGTTAAGCAATGACTCAAAGCATATTGACTGAAGTACATTTTCTACTGGTCGAGGGCATGTGTAGGTGCAGCTAGTATTTTAGTTATTTTAATGCATTAGCTAATGAGGGAGCCTCTATGTGGTTGTTCACCCTGTTAGAAATAGCAGCCAATCCTATCCTCCTAACCTCGATCACCCAGCGGGGAGCCCCACTGATTCCACACTTCCCTTCCATTTTCCACTGTCATTCATGAAGGTCTTGATCCCCTCTATTATCTCCATCTCTGTCTTCTAGCAGAGTGTTAACATAGGTGATTTTTCTCCTTCCTCTACAGGTTCTTTCCTCAGTAGGTTGTCAGAGCATTAACTTGTTTGCCTCCATATCATTGTGTGATGCAGTGGCCTGTGAGTCACATCCTTCTTTTTTGAACTTTTAATAAAACTTTTGGAAGATCATCATAAAATTCTGCATTTGTTACATGGTTTCTTCATAACACATTGAGTGCTTGGGTAATTGCTGGCCTTGTGCCAATAGTAGAAACAATTATAAGTATTCTAGTGTAGCATCCATCTAATTGTTTCCTTAAGGCTTTTATAAGTATCTATGTTTCTGCTCCATAAAGCAAAACAGATTCTACTGTAACCATGAACAATCCCTTCAACAGCCAGATCTTTCTTAAATCACACTACTATTTTTAAAATAGTACACATTGGATAATGTAGTTCTTATTCCATTCTATTTTACTATATTAAATGCTTTCTCCCTTAATTGTACATACATCCATATCTACATGATCCATTCATTATATATGGATGTGGACACAGGAATGGCTGAGTGGCTAGTAAATCCTATTTGCAATTATAAGGACCAGAATTTGATCCCACTGTGTGAATCTTGGACGAGTGTCTTTCAACCATAGCCTCAGGTTAACCCATGCCTTGTGAGTGAAATTAGGTAGACAAAAACTGTTTAGAAGCCAATCAGATGACTTATATCTTCAATACCTAGATTTATCTAGTAATTATTTTTTCCAGCCTGTGGCATTTGAAACGTTTGGTGGAGTTGGGCCGCTGACAGTGAAGTTCTTATCATCGCTGGTGGCTCGCTTTACTGGGGTGTCAGGTGATGCCCATGAGAGTGCTCGGTTGTTTCAGTGCCTTAGCCTCAGCATCACCTGTGGCAATGCTGCGAGGATATTGGCTTGCCTCAAAGTATTTAGTTACCCTTATGATGTGATGTGCGGCCAATTGTCGCACTTGGTGGTGAATTGATGGTCGTTTTTGTCTTTGCCCCCTTCTTCTTTTTTTTTTCTCTCCCTTATGCATCTCTTATGTGTTTATACTTGTGTTTATCAATATTATATTTGTAATGTTCTTCTGAACAAACTATGAACAATTTATAATGTTATTTACACATTTATAATGTTATTTGTAATGTTATTTATGTATCTATTTAAAACATTTGTAATGCTATTTATACAATTGTGAATAAAGAAAATTCAAAAGTCCAATGTCATATGCTATGTCACACTGGTTCTGCCTGAGAACTATGTTAATGGTACAGGTGTCTGTAAAATTCTCACTGACTTGGATTTTAATTTTGCTGATCCAACAACTTAATTTTTATCATTTAAATTGATGAAGCATTTGTTATATAAAGTAACAAAGTTGACCAGATTTCTCTATTGCTGTGTGTGTACAATGGTGATGAGGGGTCTCAATGAGTAGTGAGTTGGTGAGACCCATCTAAACCATGCCAGTATAGAAAAACAAATGCAAAATAAAGAATATTGGCAGTATCGGTAGAGGGTCGGATGCCATGCTTTGACGCACAGAGTTACGGTCCTTGCCATTCTGAGTTCAAATCCCGCCGAGGTTTACTTTGCCTTTCATCCTTACGGGGTCGATAAAATAAAGTACCAGTAATGCACTGGGTAATTGCTGGCCTTATGCCAAAAGTAGAAACAATTATTAAAGTATCGGTAGAGTGTCGGACGCCATGCTTTGCAGCAAAGAGTTACGGCCTTTTATGGTCTGAGTTCAAATCCCGCCAGGGTTAACTTTGCCTTTCATCCTTACGGGGTCGATAAAATAAAGTACCAGTAATGCAGTGGGGTAATTGCTGGCCTTGTGCCAAAAGTAGAAATAATTATTAACAACACAACAACAAGCATTTTAAGGCTATTTGCTGGTTTCATTCTCATCACGTGGCCTTTTTGAGGCAATACTTCAGAACAGAAATAACAAAGCAAACAACACAGTACAGTGAAGAAATATATTAGTTTAACGCTTAAAATAACAGGAAAATAGTCTTAACGTTTTGGATACTAGTCCTTCATCAGCAGATAGAATGAGAAATAAAAGATGAAATAGAAAGATAAAGAGCAAAAAGAGGGAGGAAGGAAAAAATTAAAAAAACTGAGAAAAAAAAGCATGCGTATTCAGATTCTTTGCTGAACCAATATTTTCTTATTTACACATTTATTAGTATAAACCTACACTTTGCCATTTCAGCAATGTTATAAGTAAAATGTGATTAGATAAACACTGTGTTTGTATAAATAAATAGGGTCTGTTGTTTGCCTGACTCTATGTAACTATTGTTATTACTACTAAAAGACATATTGCAAATAAACATTATCAGATATGTAGGTGGAATGAATTGTAAACAATTTAGGTATTTCGCTAATACAACCTACCTTTGCATTAGACACACACATATATGTGTGTGTGTGTATACTATATATAGGAACATAACCCCCGCAAATGCCGGGGGACAACTGTATATACATACTTACTTATATATATACATGCATATATATATGTGTGTGTATGTGTATATATATATATATTGTACCCCTGGCATTCATGGTCCTGCCATTTGCGGTCCCGGTATTCACAGAATTTTCCTTAAAGCCTAATTAATAACTGTTTGTGAAAACCACCGCATATTCGAGGAATCGTAAATATCCTCCATGATTTTTTTTAATGGCTTTTTTAAAGCTAAATTATTAATAACAATATACATTATTTGCTGGCCTATTGTATTTTTACATTATATTTTGATGTTTATAGGCATTTTTATGGACCACGTCCAATATTCGCGGTTTTTCACTCTTTGTGAGTGTCCTAGGAACGTAACCCCCACGAATACCGGGGGACAACTGTGTATATATATACACACACACAGCTAGAAGTACCTAGCTAAAAGTAAACCCCTATACTTAGCTTTTGTTGACTTGGAGAAAGCCTTTGACAGAGTCCCCCGCTCCATTATCTGGTGGTCTCTTAGAAAACTAAGTGTTGATGAATGGCTTGTGTGAGCTATACAAGCCATGTATAAAGAAACAGTCAGCAAGGTTAGAATTAACAACGAATATAGTGAAGAGTTTAGCGTAAAAGTTGGTGTTCATCAGGGCTCTGTTCTTAGCCCCCTACTATTTATTATTGCCCTTCAGGCTATAACAGAGGAGTTCAAGACTGGCTGCCCATGGGAATTCCTATATGCAGATGATCTAACGCTCATAGCTGAATCAATGGCTGAACTAGAGAAGAAATTCCAAACATGAAAGCATGGCCTAGAATCAAAAGGCCTTAAAGTTAACTTGTCTAAGACTAAAGTTCTAGTTTGTAGGAAGGAAAATAGGGCACCGGTCCCATCTGGGAAATGGCCATGCTCAGTGTGTAGGAAAGGAGTAGGCAGAAACTCCATTTTATGTCCCAAATGCAAAGTATGGGTGCATAAAAGATGTAGTGGGATCACAGGTAAGCTAACTAAGAATAGAGATTTTATATGTGGCCGGTGCTCTGGTGCAAGAAGTAGCAGCAAGTGCCCACAGAATACTAACTCATTCCATTGCACAGATGGTTCTATAGAAATAGTGGACACTTTCCGTTACCTGGGTGACAAAATCAGCAGTGGGGGAGGGTGCTCTGAAAGTACAGTAGCTAGAGTTAGAACGGGATGGAAAAAGTTCAGAGAGCTTATACCACTATTGGCCGCTAAAGGGTTCTCTCTAAAAATGAAAGGCAGGCTGTATGATGCCTGCATACGAACAGCAATGTTACATGGCAGTGAGACATGGGCATTGTGTGCAGAGGATATACGCAGACTGGAGAGAAACGAAGCTTGCATGCTTTGCTGGATGTGTAATAGTACGTGAACAGCAAAGCATAAACGAACTAAGGGAGAAATTAGAAATAAGAGGATCAGATGTTGTTTACTCGAGAGAAGACTACGTTGGTACGGTCACGTGATGCGCATGAAAGATGACAGCTGTATAAAAAAGTGCAGGGCGATAAAAATAGACGGTAGCCACAGAGTAGGCAGACCCAGAAAAACCTGGGACGACTTGATAAATTCCGACCTCACACACATACACCTCTCCAAGACAATGTCACTGGACCGAGATCTTTGGCGCTACACAGTAATAGAGAAAATCCGCTTTACCTAAGTACAAAGTGAAACCTACAGTCAGTAGGCACCTCTAACATAAATACACTCCGTCCCACTACCCCCACCCCATCCACACCACCCCCTTAAATGTGAAGTTATGTTGGTACCACAACATCCAGTCCGAAACAAATGAGGTTGTGTAGGTGTCACGACAAAAAAACACACAGTCCACGCTGTAATGTGACCGTGTAGGTAACACGGTAAAAACCTCCCAGTCCACACTGTAAACGTGGTTGGTGTTAGGAAGGGCATCCAGCCATAGAAAACCCGCCAGACAGTCCTATACGAGCAGGACAACCAATCTTGCCTCAAGTGGGAAAACTCCCGTCCAAACCCATGCAAGCGTGGAAGATGGACGTTAAACAATGATGATGATGATGATGATGATGACAGCTGTGTTTGATAAGTAGTGTACTCAATGTAAAATATGAAAATATGACTACACAAGAAATGTACTTGGATTGCAAACAGGCTAACAGAGAAGGTAGATTTTGAATGTGGCAAATGCAAAGGGATGGTTAGTAGTAAGAGTACCAGTGAAATATACTATTTTTAATCAAGGGATAGTTGATAGCTTCTGTTACCTAGTTGACATAATTAGCAGTGGAAAACACTGAAAGTGTAGTATATAATAGAAAAAGTGAGAGGCAAAAATTCTGGGTGCTACTGCCTAGTTGGCAGCAAAAGGATTCCCTTTCCAAACAAAGAGTAAATTGTATGATGCCTAATATGTAATGCAGAGCTTCATAATAGTGATACATAGACATTAAATGTAAGTCTTAAAATCTATTTCAATTTTTTTCCTTTTATCAGAAATAGAACAAGTCCCTAACACAGTTATAAGGTTCCCAGGTTTGATATTTTAGCAATATGAGTAGCATTTTTTGTGTTAAGTGGTTGGAGATAGCAAGGGCATCCAGTCATAGAAAACTTGCATAATAAAGTGTCAGGATGACTTTTTAGACCTGTCAAAAACATGAAAATCTCCCTTGTATTGCTGCATTCAGTATAGTGCAGGAATATGTGTAAGCAGGATGCAGGACCCCAGCCCATCTAAGAGGGTACCATTATAAAATACACCCAATATACTTGGTAGAGTGTGGGAATATGTGTAAGTAAGATGCAGACTACCAGCTGGTCTGAGAAGGTGCCCCGATAAAAAAAACACCCAGGGTACTTGCTAGAATGTGGAGATGTATGTGAGATCTGAGATTCCAGCCTGACTGGAAAGTCAGTGCCAATTAAGTACTGACTTGGTTTGTGATAACATGTCCAACTCTTGCTAGCAGGGAAAGCAGATGTTATTCATATATGATGATCATAATGATGATGATGTGTAACTATTAGCTTCAATGATATTCTTGCAGACAAAGTAAAGGATTTTTAAGTTAGTTAAATTACTAAACCTCTGCAAATTCTTGAATATTCTCAAAATAATTTTTAAATCATTGTCAATGTCTTTCACTAGAAATATAGTAATGAAAGGGTTAAGTTGTTGAGATAGATCAGTAAAGATACTTAATGAACTGCTGCTTATAAGGTGTTTGTTTGTAGCATTTCTTAAATAACTTTAATAAAGAATATTAGCAACAGCCTAAATATGAATGAGCTGTCTGATGGCTATCCAAGATTAGCTGATAAAGTGTGTTCATTCATCAAGTATTCTTCATTAATGGCAAATTGCTTTAAGTAGGAGTGTTGAGTTCTTGTTTCCTTCCCTCCTTCAAATTCTTTCCGGAGGAAGGCAACAAAAAAACCACTCAAGTGCACACCTCAAAAACATGATGTGATATCAAGACAAACCACAACTAAATCAGATACTCTACTAAGGCAAACATTAAGAACACCAGATTTTATATATTTTCATCTATTTTTATGTACATTATTATGTGTAAATATATGAAAATGGAAGATGTCCATTAGAGCATATTGTCAAGTATCTTCTATGATAGCCTTGAGCTGAACAAAGCTTCAAGAGTAAAACAGAGAGAAACATAGTAGAAGCTGTTGCATGGCTACTCCTGTTCTCAAGTGATAGACTTAATCTGGTGCCTGGTTAACTTTTTCATTACTATATTTCTAATAAAAGATATTGTCTCTGATTTTCAGATCCTTTTGAAAACAATCAAGAATATAATTAAGTTTCTAAGATAAAATTATAATAGAATGTTTTTAGATAAATATAAACACTTTAAAACCAACAATTTTGTATCATTGAGCTTGAGGCAGTCTCAGATGGTTTGTTACAAACCACCATCTGGCTCTTTGTACCTTTAACAGAGTACACACTATTTTAAGCATTTGAGCCAGGTTGCCAGCCCGAGGAGATTACTTTCTTCTATTTAAGTGACCTTGAAAGGGTCATGGAAGTACTCTTCCTCTGATTAGATAAGAAAAAATATCAATTTTCTGAAGACATAACAATTCTTAGAACATTGACTAAAACATATCTTGTTACTATTTTGAAATTCAATGTCTGACTGTGTGTCTTTCTACTAGAATGTCTCTGTATTAATCCATAATGTATCAAGTCTATTTTTACATTGACATTCATTTCAGAACAAAATCATTAATATTATTTCCATCTGTAATATCTAAAGAAATTCTTCAGAGAATGGTTTGTTGCAGATTTAGTGTGAGAATCAATAAATATTTAGAGCAGATGTTCAAAACTTACTTAAATTATCTTCCAGTTAACCTTCATCCTAAATTAGATTAGACAACTAAATAGTCTGGGATATAGATGGATTAGTTACAACTAGAATGACTTTAACCTTTTTATTACCATGAAAGACACTGCCTATGATTTTCAAGTAGTTTTGAAAATAATCAAGAATTTGGAGAGATATAGTTATTTGACTAACTTTCTAATAATTATTAAGCTGGTGTTTGAAACATAACTTAAGGTTTCTTATATAAAATTATGAAGGAAGGTTTTTAGATAAATTCTAACATTTTAAATTAAACAATATGTTTACATCATAGAATCAGTGTTGGTTTCAGATCAAGAGTTAAATCATAGTTTTGCTTGGTCTAGGTTTATGTGGCAGCATCCATAATATAGTATTTTTGTTTGATTCAAAAATATTTCACATTTAACAGTAATCAAAATATCTTCACCATCTGGCTAAATGGTTAAGAACTTCACTTTTCAATCATAAGGTCCCAGATACAATCCTACTGCAAGGAATCTTAGGCAAGAATCATTTTCCCAAAGGCTAACTCAAGCCTTCTGAAGGAAACTGAGCAGATGGAAACTGTTTTGAAATTTTTTGGATGGACTCTACTCTAATTCAAAAGTCCAGCTGTTGTCACACACTGCTATGCTGAATTTTCCTTATAGTACAGATGTCTGTGGAATGTTCAGCCACTTGCACATTAATTTCTCAAGCAGACAAACATATTGATCAAACAACTGGATCACTCATCATCAAAACTAATGGAGGTTAATTCTTTTCTACCCAACCAGCCTTGAATATTAAATCAGATGATAATAGCTCTGATCAGTTGTCTTGGATTTACAAATTTATAACAATAAAAAAAACTGTGCGTATCCAGTTTAGAATAGATACACCATATTTCTGTGTGTCATAAGAAGTGACTAAAAGAGTTGGTGTCTGGAAGAGCTGCTGGCTATACAAATTTGCTTCAAAAAGTCTCATCCAATCCATATCAGCATGGAAAAAATCAATGAAAAATGATGATGATGATGATGATGATGATGATGATGATGCCCCAAATCAGCGTCATTCAACTTAGACTAATTAATTAGTAAATCTCTGTTTGTATTAAGGGATTTTATGGGCAAAACCAACTGACAGGAAGCCCAAGGGTAGACCCTGAGTGAGATAGGTGGATAACATCCATGAACTTAGCTGGTTGTGCTTGAGGATCCAGTCAAATCAATTGGGGACATTAGTTTCTGACAGGACCAGCTGGAGGAGGAGGAGTAGGAGGAGGAGAAGAAGAAGAAGAAGACATCTCTTACACTTGGATCTCGAATAATCGTGTGTGTGTCAAATTTTTTCCCCACTTATTAAATTTTGCTAATCTATCTCCGGCAAAATTTTATTTTAAGTGGTAGCATCCCTGTGATAATTTATTTTCTTTATACATTAAAAAAACTTTAAACATGACAAAAAAGTACATTACTAAAAATCCCATATGTTATAAAATAAACAGGATGGGTTGGGGCTTCAATATGCAAACTAAACGACTAATTCTGGTTTTTAAAAAAATCATCAAACTAAAAAAAATTACCGATTCCCCCTGCCCCGCTTATTCTCCCTCTCATCGCTTATTTCAACCCCCCACCCCACCAATTATTTGGGACCTAAAATACTTCAGAATTAGTTAATTCAACATTTCACTAATCAATGGATCAAGTATCAATTGAGGTCATACTGAAATCAATCATAGCCTGGAACTTAGTTTAATCAATATTAGAATAATGTCCTCCAGCTAATTTTGAAATGCTTAATTAATTAATGAAGACAGTAAAGCCATAGGACATTTTCAAGATACTTGAGATATAAAAAAATAAGTCAGTGATTGGTTGCTGAGAGCCAATGAGTAATGGAGTTATAGAGAGAGAGTTTGGTTTTTCTTATTAAGGATATATTGAAAAGTTCAAGACCTCATTTTATCAAGGATAAGAATACTTAAAATATGGTTGTAATTATCCTAGTGCCAACAGGAAATTTATTGAACATTAGTGTGTGTGTATGTGTGGGGGGTATCATCATCATCATCACCATTTAACGTCTATTTCTATGCTTGCATGTGTTAGACAAGCTGTCATGTACTAAAGCTAGACTTGTCAGGTGACCAAGACTTACGTTTATGCTCCGTTTTGGGGTGTGTTTGTACTGTTGGATACCGTTCCTAACCCTAACCACTTTACAGTGTCTACAAGAAGAATTTTATTGCAAGTTCAGCCTGAGCAGAATGGACTAGTGGTTTTTTATTGTGATGCCAACACTATTATTTTACGGAGTGAGCTGGGTGCATTTTATCTTGGCACTAGCACTACCTCATTACGACACTAGGGTGCTCATTGTGTTCCTGGCAAGACTGCAGTGGCATAGATGAGAGTAGGGGAGGAAGAACATGCAGGAGGTGACAGGTTTTCTCTATATATATATGTATGTATGTATATATATGTATATATGTATATATGTATATATATGTATATATGTATATATGTAAATATATATATATCTTCCTACGGAATCACCTTTATAACTCACCCACACACACACCCCAAAAAAATTTTTTCCCACACGCCACCTACACCCACAACACGCTTAAACCCCACACACACGTGCTTTCCACCACATATTTACACCTTCAGCCTCCGGATTCCTCTCTACCCACCCCTCTATCCACACACGCACACACACTCCGACCTACACCCCACCTCACACACACATCTTCCTGAACATGCAACCCCCGTTCCTCCCCCAACCTTTGCTTTCACATACACACACACACACATGTACACCTACACACACACACCACCTTCAGCCCTCCCCGCTCGGACACCCCGTCTCCCTCTCCCCACTCCACCCGCCACCACCCCTACACACCCCACACCCTTCCACCACCTGTTTTACCCCTTTTTAATTTTATTTTATTTTGATCATGCTTTTATTTTTAATTTCATTCGCACCGTTTCCTCCCACCCCCTTTTTGCTATATGTCTCTCCACCACTTCCCTACACACCCTTTGAACTCTCTTCCCACACACTTTTCACCTGAAGAAGGGCTTATGCCCGAAACGTCGTTCCCCACCACCACCCCACTCTCCAGAGCGTGAAATTAATAAACATTCGTTGTACTGCCTCTCTGTTTTGTTCCTGTTCAAATTTTCCATTATATATATATATATATATGTGTGTGTGTGTATGTATAATTATGTACACACACATATATATATATTTTAATATAGATGAGATTCTACAGGACTAGAACTGTTTCATTCTTTAGAAATCATCAGGAATCTGGCTTTCTAAAAATAAATGTGGTATTTATATCTTTTCAGGTGGTAGGAGAGGGTGGGGAGTGGGATGGGTGGAGGTCATTGGTTGAAAGAAAAGGGAATTCATTAAAAGCTAATTCTTTAAGGCTATAATTTATATTTAGAGTGACAAAGGCAGAAAGAATTCTATAAACAAGTTCAGAATGGAGTGCCACTCCTTATTTTTAAGTTTCTCTTAAGCTAACAATGCCTATATTTCAGGTGTCTATAAGATGGTTGGGGGTCAGTCATGGTTGATGGATTTAAAGAAAAGGGAAATTCTTTAAAAGCTAATTCTTTAAAGCTCTACTTAGAGTGACAAAAGCCAAGAGACTTCTATAAACCAGTTCAAAATATTGAGTGCCTATCATATCATTATTGTCATATTTCTCTTAACCCTTTAATGTTCAAACCAGCCAGAATTCTCTACCTCTTTCTGTTGAAACTGGCTGTAACTGGTCGCTCAAACTGATGTTAAGGTATTGTTCTCAAAATAAATACTTTCAAAATTTCATAGATTCAATATTATGTAAGATATTATGTGAGGTAAAGCCTTTACCATGAAAATACAACAGTATATATAGAATAATGTGAATGCTAAAGGGTTTAGCTATATTCCAGGTGTCAACAGACACATTAACATACACACACACACATATATATATATATATACACATATACAGACATATACATATATATATATATATATATATATATATATATATATATATATATATATATATATATATTAGAATTGGAGCTCTGAAATAGCAATATATATATATGGATGTATATATAATGTATTTTGCAATACACTTTATGCTTAATTAAAAGCATTTTGAAGACCGTAAGCTATTGTTTTAAAGTAGTGACAAATTCACTCACTTTGATCTCAGCAAACAGGGGAGATAAGCCGACAAGTCTTGTTTCGCTTTGGTTGAAGCTTATCAAGGCCAACTACCCCACCTGCATAATCAGCTCCTGATTATTTACTAGATTTCTATAAGAATATAACATCAATGATCTCAGTAAACAGGTGGGGTAGTTGGCCTTGATAAGCTTCAACCAAAGCGAAACAAGACTTGTCGGCTTATCTCCCCTGTTTGCTGAGATCAAAGTGAGTGAATTTGTCACTACTTTAAAACAATAGCTTACGGTCTTCAAAATGCTTTTAATTAAGCATAAAGTGTATTGCAAAATACATTATATATACATCCATATATATATTGCTATTTCAGAGCTCCAATTCTAATTTTTAATTTCTGCCTGACCAACAACCGCTCTGCATAATCAGCTCCTGATTAATTACTAGATTTCTATAAGAATATAACATCAATGATCTCAGTAAACAGGTGGGGTAGTTGGCCTTGATAAGCTTCAACCTGTATGAGCAAGGCATGGTCAACCGACCAGACACTGCCCACAACAGGACGACCCGTCTAACCCATGCTAGCATGGAAGAACGGACATAAACGGTGATGATGGTGATACACACACATATACACATATATACACACACACATATATATATATATAAACTATAAACATATACAAACACATCTACAGAAATACACATATATACAAAATACATAAACACATACACATATATATATATATATATAAATGAAAGGTATAAAAATTGTTTTAGCGAAAAGCTAACAGTATTCCATAACATATATGCGACTATGTCGTCAAGATGCGAAAAATAGTTAACGTAAGACGTAGGAAAAATAATTCAAAACTCATCTCAAAAGAGAATCAGGATACAAATTCATCCACAGAATTTAGTGAAATCCAGGAAAAAATCAATAGACCCTTAACTCATGATAAAATAAAGTCTAAAATACTTATCCTTCAATTTGGAAAAACATCAAATGCTCTGTATAGTCTTAAAGACTATTTCATGAAAACTTTCAGTGGAGATGGTCACGGTTGGATTTCAATCGTCAGCAGAGCTCAACAGATAACCAGGGCTCCCACAGAATTATAGGCCAAAAAGGGAATTCTAAAACTGGCTAGTTCACCATCATGCGTGATTATGAAAAACGCACATGAGGAAAAACAGGGCTAGTGACGTCAGGATGAAAATGAATGTTTGTTTACAAGAAATAACAGTCAAATACATTCCGAAAAAAAAACTCTACAAAAGGAGTTCAGCAAACAGCAATATTATCGCAGTTTTTATTAAATAAAACCAGGATTAGTCACAGATAATTTAAGCACTCAAGGAAAAAAATCCGAGTATAAATATAAATGAAAGGTATAGAAATTGTTTTAGCGAGAAGCTAACAGTATTCCATAACATATATGCGATTATGTCATCAAGATGGGAAAAATAGTTAACGTAAGATGTAGGAAAAATAATTCAAACTCATCTCAAAAGAGAATCAGGATACAAATTCATCCACAGAATTTAGTGAAATATATATATATATATACACACACACACATACATATATACACACATATATATATATATATATATATATATATATATATATATACATGTATAAATATACATATATATACATATATACATGCATAAACATATACATATATACATATATATATATGGTGGCTGCCAACTCGTTTTCGAGTACGGCCACTACTTTATATCCCTGTAGGAGAACCCCTACCGATGCGCTGAACGAGTGTGACTTTTTAGTCCAGCCAGCGACTTGAAAACTCTGGTACAAACACTACACTTGTGACAATTATTAACACAGTGCTGGGCCCATGGTACCATGTGACGACAAGTGCAGAGAGATCTCCAGATATAAAGCAATGCCTGTGCCGTGAAGCTTTTATAGTGAGCAAAGGCACTGCACAAAGCCAGTCCCACTCTCTTAACCAAGATGATATTTACCAAAAAGAAGAACAAGTCAACATCATTGGATACCATCAGGGTTGCAGGTGCTATATCAGAGTTTTCCTTCTCCTAGAATTCTGCCTTGACAAAGGCTAAGAGGTCATCTCTCCCGGTGATTTTGGATGGCCATTGACTCTTAAGAGCTCCTTTGCTCTTTGACAGGTTTTGTTTTTAGTCCTGCAGGATGTCCAAAGTCACCCTCCTCACCAAGAAACCTTGGTGGGGTTGCCAGTTTAGTTGTCAACGACCCGACCATGTATATATATATATATACATACATATATACACACACATATATATATATATATATAGGCAGACCCAGAAAAACCTGGGACGATTTGATAAAATCAGACCTCACACACTTACACCTCTCCAAGACAATGTTACTGGACCGAGATCTTTGGCGTTACGTAGTAATCCAGAAGACCCGCCTTGCCTAACTACAGTCAGTAGGCACCTCTTAACCAAAATACACCCCCGTCCCACTAACCCTACCCCCACCGCCATCTACACCACCCCTTTTAATGTAAAGCTATGTTGGTAGCACAACATCCAGTCCTAAATAAATGAGTTCGTGTAGGTGTCAACAAAAAACACACAGTCCACGCTGTAATGTGGCCATGTAGGTAACACGGTAAAAACCTCCCAGTCCACACTGTAAACGTGGTTGGTGTTAGGAAGGGCATCCAGCCGTAGAAAACCCACCAGACAGTCCTGAGCAAGACAACCAATCTTGCTTCAAGTGGGACAATTCCCATCCAGACCCATGCTAGCATGGAAAATGGACGTTAAATGATGATGATGTATATCTTGGAAGCACTCTGAGTATGTCCTGCAATCTTGATGAGGAAATATCAAACAGGATACAGAAAGCCAGTGATACTTCTGGAAAACTGAACAAGCGTCTCTGGTCTCAACACGGAATTTCGGTAAAGACAAAGCTCAAAGTGTATCATGCGTGTGTGCTCGCGGCACTTCTTTATGCTTGTGACACGTGGGTGGTCTACCGTAGACAGATGAAGCGACTTGAGAGGTTCTACCAGTACTGCTTATGTCAGATCCTCGGCATAACCTGGCAAATGTTTGTCAGTGACGTCGAGGTTCTGGACAGAAGTGGCTGTGATAGTGTCGAGTCCTTGATTTAGAAACAGCAGCTGCGCTGGACAGGCCATCTTGTAAGGATGAATGACAAGCGAATGCCGAAGCAGCTGCTTTATGGCGAGCTCCAAATGGGAAAAAGGAACGCGAGCAAACGCAAGATACGTTTTAATGACTGCGTCAAGGGGGCACTCAAGAAAAGTAACATGTGCTAGCAACCGATCGCATTGGAGGAAAGCAGTGACTAGTGGCAAGAGTCTATTTGAGGAAACAAGAAGAAGGCACGCGACACTAAAAAGAGATGTCCGGAAAGGAATCCATGTTGGCCTTCCCGAAGGCACTGACAGACGGCCTGACCTGACATGTGAGACCTGTAATAGGGTTTGTCTGAGCATGGCAGGTCTAAAGAGTCACTTGAGAGTGCACAAGAACAGGGAAGCAGGCACCTGTGGAGCTATAAGTGTTCATCACACGACACTTTGGGTCACATGGTTCCATGGGCCCAGCACTAGGTGTCAATAATTGTCACAAGTGTAGTGTTTGTACCAGAGTTTTCAAGTCGCTGGCTGGACTAAAAAGCCACACTCGTTCAGCGCATCGGTAGGGGTTCTCTTACATGGATATAAAGTAGTGGCCGTACTCGAAAACGAGTTGGCAGCCACCATGTGTATGTGTATGTATGTATACATATATATATATATATATATATATAAAACATGAGAAGAAAGAAGAATGCTGCGTGGTTTGCACATGGGTTACATATGATAAAAATAGTCCTTCGTCAGTGATTTTCCAACCATCATTGGTATTTCATCGCATTAAAAATCAGATACCTCAGTTATTGGGACCAGAATTCGTGTAAGGCGAGGGGGACAAGTAAACAACATAGAAGGATAAAAGCAAACCGAAGATAGGAAAATAAACAAGCAACATGGTTGTCCGGTCAGCATAAACTGGGTGGATTTCATGAGCGAGAGAGGTACAGGCCATGTTGATGTGTGTGAGATGTGAGCAAGAAGAGACCCACACAAGCCAAACGGGAGGAAGTGAGAAGGGGAGAAACAGAGAGTGAGTGAGTGGAAGTGTGAGGAAGCGGTCAGTCGAGAGAAAGTGTAACTGACAGAGGGGGCGAAAGAAAGCGAGAGAAACAGAGAGAGCGGGGAAGCAGTAAGAGAGAAACAGACAAACGCAGCCGAAGTAAATATATATATAAAACATGAGAAGAAAGAAGAATACTGCGTGGCTGCACATGGGTTACATATGATAAAAATAGTCCTTCGTCAGTGATTTTCCAACCATCATTGGTATTTAATATATATATATATATATGAAGATATTTTTGCGAGCAATGAATCTTGATGTAGATTTAACCCCCCAAAACTCTTTCCGAACTATATATGGAACACTTGTGATTATTTATGCCCTTGAGAAGCCCAACTGGGCGAAACGTACGTAGGTGATATTTTAAATAAACATGTTTTAACGGTCTATTCTCCGATTTTTACTTTCCCACGTATATATATATATATATATATATATTTATATATATATATATATATAGATATATATATATATATATTTATATATATATATATATATATATATTTATATATATATATATATATATATATATATATATATATATATATATATATATATATATGTATATATATATATATATATATATATATATATATATATATATATATGTATATATATATATATATATGTATAGATATATATATAGATAGATAGATATATATATATCTATGTATATATATATATATGTATGTATGTATCATCATCATCATCATCATCATCAACGTTTAACGTCCGTGTTCCACGCTTGCATGGGTTTGGACGGGGGTAGTCCCACTTGAGGCAAGAGTGATTGTCTTGCTCGCATAGGACTGTCTGGCAGGTTTTCTACAGTTGGATGCCCTTCCTAACACCAACCACATTTACAGTGTGGGTCTGGGAGGTTTTTACCGTGTTGCCTACACGGCCACATTACAGCATGGACTGTGTGTTTTTTTGTCGTGACACCTACACGATCTCATTTGTTTCGGCCTCGATGGCGCGGCACCAACATAACTTTACATAGAACGGGGTGGTGTGGATGGGGTGGGGGTGGTGGTGGTGGGACGGGGTGTATTTTGTTAGAGATGCCTACTGGCTGGAGTAGGTTTTACTATATATTTAGGTAAGGCGGGTCTTCTCTGTTACTGAGTACCGCCAAAGGTCTCGGTCCAGTGACATTGTCTTGGAGAGGTGTAAGTATGTGATGTCGGAGTTTATCAGCTCGTCCCAGGTTTTTCTAGGTCTGCCTATTCCGTGACTACCGTCTATCTTTATTGCCCTGCACTTTGTTATACAGCTATCGACTTTCATGCGCATCACGTGTCCATACCAACGTAGCCTTCTCTCAAGTAAACAACATCTGATCCCTCTTATCTCTAATTTTTTCCTTAGTTCGTTTATGCTTTGCCGTTCACGTATATTACTGTTACACATCCAGCGGAGCATGCAAGCTTCGTTCCTCTCTAGTCTGCATATATCCTCTGCACACAATGCCCAGGTCTCACTGCCATGCAGCATTGCTGTTCGTATGCAGGCATCGTACAACCTGCCTTTCATTTTTAGGGAGAACCCTTTAGCAGCTAATAGTGGTATAAGCTCTCTGAACTTTTTCCAACCAGTTCTGACTCTAGCTACAGTACTTTCAGAGCACCCTCCCCCACTGCTGATTTTATCGCCCAGGTAACGGAAGCTGTCCACTATTTCTATAGAACCCTCTGCGCAATTGAAAGAGCTAGTATTTTGTGGGCACTTGCTGCTACTTATTGCACCAGAGCACCGGCCACATGTAAAATCTATGTTCTTAGTTAGCTTACCTGTGATCCCACTACATCTTTTATGCACCCATACTTTGCATTTAGGACATAAAATGGAGTTTCTACCTACGCCTTTCCTACACACCGAGCACGACCATTTCCCAGAAGGGACCGCCGCCTTGTTTTCTTTCCTACAAACTAGTACTTTGGTCTTAGCCAGGTTAATTTTAAGTCCTTTTGACTCTAGGCCGTGCTTCCATGTTTGGAATTTCTTCTCTAGCTCGGCCATTGATTCCGCTATGAGTGTCAGGTCGTCTGCGTATAGGAGTTCCCATGGGCAGCCTGTCTTGAACTCCTCTGTTATAGCCTGAAGGGCAATAATAAATAGTAGTGGGCTGAGAACAGAGTCCTGATGGACGCCAACTTTTACGCTAAACTCTTCACTATATTCGTTGTTAATTCTAACCTTGCTGACTGTTTCTTTATACATGGCTTGTATAGCCCTCACAAGCCATTCGTCAACGCCTAGTTTTCTAAGAGCCCACCAGATAATGGAGCGGGGGACTCTGTCGAAGGCTTTCTCCAAGTCGACAAAAGCTAAGTAGAGGGGTTTACCTTTAGCTAGGTACTTCTCCTGTAGTTGTCGTACTATGAAAAGAGCGTCTGTGGTACTTTTGCCTGACACAAACCCGAACTGCATTTCATCTAGGTCAATTCTTTCTCTGATTAGTTGCGCTATTACTTTTTCCGTGACCTTCATGACCTGGTCGATTAATTTAATGCCTCTATAGTTACTCCTATCTAGGGCATCTCCTTTACCCTTATAACAGTTAATGATGATGCTGCTATGCCAGTCCTTCGGAACAACCCCATTCTGTACGACTTGGTTAACTATGCGGGTGACCATGGTGTGTCCCACCGTGCCAGATGCCTTCAGCATCTCAGCAACTATTTCCGAAGGCCCAGCCGCCTTACCCGTCTTCATATCCTTGATTGCCTTACTTATTATACTCCCCTCGACTAACACTGCTGGTCCCTCTATTGGGTCGATATGGGGGAATATATATATATATATATATATATATATATATATATATCTAAGGCGGGTAAAATTCCCGAGATCCATGGACGAGTTCTCTCCAGCGGTCTCTGTCCCTCATTATCGCTGCCATATCCTGCCTCTCCAACAGACCAGTGTCTGTCCTTAGGGCATCAACATATGTTAACCTTGGTCTTCCTCTTCTAGTGTGTCCATGTAGGGGCTCCCAAAGGAGCACTGAGTGCAATGTCAACTCTGGATGTCGGTGAGCATGTCCAGCCAACCTCAGTCTTCTCTGTGTCACTTTTGACACTCTCTCTATATATATATATGTATATATATATATATAGAGAGAGAGAGAGATAAATATACACGGGTGTGTATAATTGTGTAGAGAAGATTATATTAATAAAAGGAATTCAAACTTTGTCTGATTTACTCGTTTTATTTACAATCATTTAAAATTTATAATGGTATTAGAATGAAATAGTATGGTAGAATATTAAATGTTAAGCGTTAATTGAACAAGTACTTTCATGCTTTCGCAATCTTCAGGTTCATAATGTGTGGTGACAGTCAAGTTTGCAATTTTCAACAGTTGAAAATTGCAAACTTGACTGTCACCACACATTATGAACCTGAAGATTGCAAAAGCTTGAAAGTACTTGTTTAATTAACACTTAACAT
This sequence comes from Eledone cirrhosa, assembly GCA_964016885.1. Taxonomy (NCBI): domain Eukaryota; kingdom Metazoa; phylum Mollusca; class Cephalopoda; order Octopoda; family Eledonidae; genus Eledone; species Eledone cirrhosa. The sequence continues at coordinate 357,052,512 of OZ024741.1, forward strand.
TTAATATTCTACCATATTATTTCATTCTAATACCATTATAAATTTTAAATGATTGTAAATAAAATGAGTAAATCAGACAAAGTTTGAATTCCTTTTATTAATATATATATATATATATATATATAAAAACGCGATAATATTGCTATTTTGCTGAACTCTTTACATTTTGTAGAGTTATTTCGGAATGTTTTTGACTGCTGTTCCTTGTAAATAGACATTCATCTCATTCTGACGTCACCAGCCATGTCTCTCCATGTGTATTTATTTTCATAATTCCGCACGAGGTGAACTAGCCTGCTTTTAAATTCCCTTTTTGGCATATTTTGGCAGTGGTAATTTAGGTTAGCGTGTTTGAGCTCTACTGAGGAACGATTCCAACCGTGACCAATCCCACAGGAAACTGGGTTAACTCCGACATAAAACCTGCGGCTCAGTAGTTACCGATGATGTTGATCTTTTCTTCTTTTCGGGTTATAGCTACTGTCGCTCAGAAAGTGGGATTGGCTCAGTGCACAGTCTTTCCTCACTTTAAAAATATTCGTCACGCACAGGCATTGCACGAGTGCATTAATAATTAATAATAGTGTACTATTATTATTATTATTATTGATCTAAGCAGACGTAGTTTGCTCGCTCACAGTAAGTCGATTTATTTGCCTATTTAAATTATTTGTTGCTAAATATTTCTTGTTGTATAAGGGATACAAAGCCGTTAGACTTTGTCCCGTGAAGGGGAAAGTATAATATTTGGGCCTTTTGGCCCAAATATTTGAACTTTTTTTTACATGTTAAAAAATTTACGAAAAAAAAAAACATGACTGAGCCCCCTCCCGCAGCGATATGTCGGCTGTCGTGCGACAACGACGTAGAAGTTGAGAGGAGCGCTACAGCGAAATTAACACACATTGATAACACAAACACCACCACAAACAAGGTAAACAAAGACACCAATGATACCAATAAGAACTCTAATTTTGAAAAAAATGACAGTAACAGCGACAACGAAAATACAGATAACAAAAAAAAAAAATAACAAATACAACAACAATATCAACACCACTAACATGAAAACAAATAGCGACAACACCAACAGCAACAATACCAACTGCACCGAGAACAACGGTGGCAACAAAGACAACAATGATAACAGCGACAGTGCTAACAACAACACCAACAAGAACAACGTCAACAACACCCCAACAAAAACAAGACCACTTTCGCTTCGGCAGCAGCAAAATAGAGGCCATGCTTCAACATGGACCTCTCAAACAAAGATGAAAAGTTGGCCCAGGCATGGGAGCTCATCAAGCAAGAGCAAACTTGGGCCAACTTAACTGTCCTGGTAGAAGTTATTGAGGCAGTGGAGCGCAAAACGGTGCATTATAGATGCATCTCAGCACAAACCAAAAGGGCAGCGTTAATTCCACAAGAAGATGTCGAAGTCGCACTGAGGTACATCAGAAAAGACACCCAGTACATAGAGAGGGGCAGACAGTACGGCACCATTTCGGTGTTGTTCCAGTCAGAAGCCCTCGCTATGAAACACGCTATGACTCCTTGCAAAACCAGCAAGGTCATAATGTACCCCTCCCTCATGGGAAAAAGAACGGCCCATCTCCGCATTCCCAGAATCCCACCAGGACTTGACATGTGGTGGCTTCTGGGATGTGTGATTGTGGAGGGGACGGATACAGTCCCTATAGAAGTGACCAGAACGGCCAGAGAGGACTGGTCCGGGGTTGACCTGGAGATCCTTCTCCAGATTAGACCCAAGAATGTGAAGACAATCCCAGACCACATCCGCCTTCAGAATGGGACGGTCATTCACATTATGACCGAAGGCAAAAGGCCGCAGTGTTTTGTTTGTGGGGAAAAAACCCATTTGCGAGCCTTCTGCCCTCAACTGCTGAAAGAGGCAAGGGGTCGAAAGGCTCCACTGCTGCCGACGCCGGGGCGAGGACCACAACCAATACCTGCACCGGCAAAACCACCAACAACAACACCAATAGAAAGACCACCACCAACATTGACCACCCAGGGGGGAAACGAGGAAAGCTGTCAAATTCCCCCTTCCCCCAAAATACACACACCAATAAAACCTTAAACATACATACAGACATACTTACAGACACAGACCCCTCATCTACCAGTAGTGAAAATGAGGGAAATCCCAAATCCCCCAAAATACAAAAAAGGAAACACAAAAAGAAAAAAAAACTCAACAAAGCACAAAAGCACCCACAATAAAAAACGCAGACACCACCCACGCAAACATCTCTCCAATAGCACCAACATCAACACCACCATCACCATCACCAGAATCCCCCAAACGCAAACAACCGAAACAGACGCAAGAACAAATATACAGACAAACATCTGAAACCACAGACACCGCACTCACAACAAACACAGATACAACAGAAACAACACCACCAAAACCATCACCACCACAGCCACGCAAACAAATAAAATCACACCAACAAAACATACAAAACTTCGTGCTCGTCAGGAGGGCCAACAAGGAACTGATGGCCCTCGTAGCACGAAGTGAAAATATACAAAAAGAGGGGGGAATTTTTAAATCGAGCACATTTCGTGTGCCAGAAGATTTGGTTCTGGTGCGAATGTCGCTCGACATATTCAAAGAAATACGAGACAGCTTTCCTCAGGACGTGGGAACCCCGAACGTAAAACCCACTTTAAGACTTTTAAAGGGGTTCCCAAAAGAAACCCCACTAACTATGGAGGTCGAACAACCCGACCTTCACAAGAGCCCGGAAGGTAAGTAAACCTTCCTCTCTCTCTGTTTAACCTGCCAACATGGCCATATTAAGAGTAAGATGTTTAAATGTTCGAGGCCTGGGATCGTCCTGGAAGCAGGGTCACCTGCTCAACGACCTCAGGTCTATAGAAATGGATGTAATTGCAGTCAGCGAGACCAGGATTTCTGACATGCGCACACTAGCCCCCATTTTCGACGACTATCAGATCTTTGCATCTGTCTGTTAGCCGGCTGGGAATGGGAGGCGGGGTGGCAGTGCTGTTTAGGAAAGGCCTGGATCTCGAGGTAAGGTCGATCTTCCGGGACCCGGATGGTAAGTTGGTGGTCCTGGACGTGAACAATAATGAAGGTGGTGCCTTTAGACTGGTGGCCGTCTATGCTCCTACTGGGGAAGGACGGCCGGACTTCTTTAGATGCCTGGAAGCCTTTCTGGGTACGTCTCGCCCTTTACTGTTAGCGGGGGACTGGAATGGCATCTTAGACGCACACTGGGACTGTGTGGGAGTATCCGATAGGAGCGGGGGGTGCAAAAGCCTCAAGAACCTGATCAGCCAGTTCCAACTGTCTGACAGGTACCGACTAGATTTCCCTAATGCGCCAGTGTGGACCTGGGCTAACCGCATAGGGTCATCTAGATCGTATATAGACAGGATATTCATTAGGAAAATAGACAGAAATAGTGTAAGCTGTCCATGTTTTGAAACGGTCGCCTATTCAGATCACAAGTTTGTGATCTGTATGGTCGACCTAGATAAGACGCGTAGGTTAGGACCTGGTTACTGGAAGCTAAACATATCATTTCCGGCACGTAAGGCTTACAGGGACCAGGTCAACAATTTAGTTAAGAAAAAGTTTACAGGGGAAGTCGTCAACAATAGATGGTGGGGGGCTCTCAAAAGAGAGATTAGAGTAATGTCGATAGAGTTTAGCAAAGAAGTAGCATTAGAGATAAATAGAAAGGAGGGGGAGTTGGTAGATAAGTTAGACGAGGCTATTGGTAGTGGCATTGCAACTGATGTGCTAGCGGCGAGAATGGCATTAGACCATTTCTTCAATGCGAAACACGAAGGTTGCATTGTCAGAGCTAAGGCGCGTGCTCTGAGAAACGAGGGAACCAAAGCTGTTCGATGGGCCCGCGTGGCAGAGGCGCAGCGTGGTAATAAAACCACGATTTGGTCTTTGACGGACCGAGACGGGCACGAGCTGAGCGATTCCAAGAAGATGTGTGAGGCCTTTCGCCAACATTTTGCTCGGTTGTTCAGGGGAAGTGGCGGGTCAGAGATGGTGGTGGACTTCAGTCCCTACCTCAATGGCTTGCCGCAACTCTCGACGGCTGGCGCTGGGCACTGCGAAAGGCCAATTACTTCAGCTGAGATTCAGGATGCCCTTGTCGGCTGCATGAGGCGCAAGTCACCCGGTTTGGATGGTCTGCCCTACGAGCTTTACGTAAATATGCCAGACTTGTTCTCCAATCTCCCCGAAGCCCTCTACTGCAACTGGCAGCAAAACGGGAGTATTCCCAGTTCTGTGAGCCAGGGCGTAGTGACGTTGATAAGGAAAGACAAGAACAAGAGGGACACATTAGACAATTTCAGGCCCATAACTCTGCTCAACACAGAGTTTAAGATTTTGGCCAGGATGTTAGCGAAGAGGTTGGCGCTTGTCGTCGGGGATTTGGTTGGGGAGGTGCAAACTTGCGCAATCCCAACCAGGTCCATACACGACAACCTCCACCTAATACGATACATCATAGAGAGGGTAGGGTGTAAACCTGGCTTCGGTGGGGCTCTGATCAATTTAGATCAATCGAAAGCATTCGATAGGGTCGACCATCGGTACCTGGAGGCTGTCCTCAAGGCGGCTGGCTTCGGCCCCGTCTTCAGAAGCTGAATCGCTGCAATGCACAGCGGCACCTGCTCGATGGTCAAAATTAATGGCCACCTCTCGGAACCGTTTCAGGTCTCCCGATCGGTCCGTCAAGGGTGCCCTCTCTCCTCCCTTCTGTACGCATTGACTCTCGAGCCTTTACTGCGGAAGCTGGAGCTGTTGCAGGGCATCCCGCTCGAATCGGGACGCGGAAAGGCCGTGTCGGCTTATGCGGACGACATCACCGTGATGGTGTTGGACACCTCAGAAATCGAGGTGGTCGGCAACTTATTGGAGGAATATGAAAGGTTGACGGGAGCAAAACTTAACCCGGAAAAGTCAGTAGGCTTGCAACTCGGCACCTGGAGAGGCAAGTCCATGCCGTCCAACAGCATCGTTAGGCGCTGGACGGACGGACTGGTAAAGTTGCTAGGGGTTTGGTTCGGGCCAGACCTCCAGGTGGATAAGAATTGGGACGAGGTGACGGGCAGGGTAGTCAGTCTCACCCAGAAATGGGCTGGGATGAAGCTATCACTGAAAGGTCGGGCGGAGGTGGCGAACGCGTACATCGCGTCCGTCATCTACTACCGTCTGACTGTCGTCCCTTGCCCCCGTTCGCACCTCACCATCTTGGAGCGGCTCCTCTTCAAATTCTTGTGGAGGGGTCAGGTTCCGCTGGTGAGGCGGTCCATCTGCTGCCAGCACCCTCTACGTGGAGGGCTGGGCATGCCGTGACTAATGATGCGCAGGCACGCGCTGAGGCTGCGGCATCTCCAGATATTCTGCCTAAACGGTGAACAGGTGTGGTCGCCGGTTGTCAGACGGGCTTTTCCGCAGCTCGTTTCTTTGACTGAGCTGCAGTCCTGGGTCAAGAAGAGACCGAGACTGGGTGACTGGCATCTGGAATGTTGCCAGGCACTCACTGCGCTCTACCAGGCGGGCAATGCGGTCAGTGGAACTTCCACTCTCGAGTTCTATAGAGGATTAGTGGTGGGCAAGTGCGGCGAGGCACTCGGAGAGGCTCTGGGAGTCAACGAAGTCGAACTAACCAGTCTGTACCGGAGGACTTTCGAGCCGGGGACGATGGATAATTTCCAAAAATCCCTCGCTTGGCATTGCTACCGGGGGGGCACTGCCGGTTCGAGATAAACTCTACAGGCACGGAAGTGCTGTCAGACGGACCTGCCCTATATGCGCGCAGAGCGACGAAACCGTTCTGCACGCACTCGTCCAGTGTCCGTGCATTACTGACTTGTGGAGTTTTGTTGAACAGCTGTTGTCGCGTGTAGAACGGATCTGGCTCTCGGCCGAGTCCATAGTGAAAATCGACCCGCCGCCTTCTTTTGGCCAGGAAGGGCAGGCAATTTTCCACTGTCTTATGGCAGTAGCGAAAGAGCTTGTATGGTGGACGAGGTTGAAAGGACTGAAGACAGACACTTTTCTCTTCGGCCAATCCCTCATCAACTTTTTCAAGTTTCACTTGGAAAGGAAGGTTAGGGTGGAGAGAGAAGTGCTGCCCCCCAGTACATTTGTTGAAAGGTGGGTGAATGTGGCGAGAATGGCCCGTGTGAGTGGGCCTACTCTGGTCATGCGGCTGTAGGTAGGTAAATTTGAAGAGGAGAGGGGTACCCTTCCAAGGTGCTCTTGAAGCGTCGGGTCGTTCAGGACTGGTGGGGTACCTGAGCGAACCCTAAGTGGTCATCCCCCCTATTGGGGAATTTTTTCTTGTTGTAATTTTATTGTTACTTTATTGTTACTTTGTTATTGTTACTTTGTTTATTCATATTGTTTACTCAATTTTTCTGTAAAACCCCACTGTCCCAGTCTTTTGTATTGTCCCCTATATGTCGGCCCTTGTGGCCAATAAATGAAATCATTATTATTATTGTTACTATTATTATTACTTTTTTTTTTTTTTTTTTTTTTTTCAATTCAATGATGTTCCAGAACAATATAAAAGAGATAATTGGCAATTTAGGTTCTGGAACAAAAAAGATAATTGGTAATAAGGGCAGGGGCCCCAGGTTATCACAGCCTAGGCCTGCTCGTCATCGTGCCATTGTAATAGAGCCAAACAAGGCATTTAGTCTTGGCTGCTGGAACGTACGGATGCTGCTTGACAGGGATTCCTTGGAGCGTCCTGAACGAAGGACCGCTCTTGTTGCAAAGGAGCTTCGACGTTACGATCTTGACATCGTGGCTTTATCTGAGACGAGGTTAGCTGGAGATGGTCATCTTACAGAATTTTGTGGAGAATATACATTCTTCTGGAAAAGAAGAGATGAAGGAACCAGAAGAGAGACTGGGGTAGGATTTGCTGTTAAGACTGTACTTGTGAATAAATTAGAAGAATTCCCAGTAGGGATTAGTGAGCGTCTTATGTCCATGAGAATTTTGCTGGACAAAGGAAGATATGCGACCCTGGTGAGTGTGTATGCTCCAACTATGAATTCTGTTGATGAAGAAAAAGTGTCCTTTTACCATGCCTTGAAAGGTATTTTAAGAAATATCCCTCAGGCAGACAAAGTCATCGTGCTTGGTGACTTTAATGCTAGAGTGGGTAGGGATTTTAACACATGGAATGTAATCGGAAGGCATGGAGTGCGAAAGTGTAACAACAATGGTATGCTCCTGCTGCAGATGTGTGAGGAGCTGGATCTGTGTGTTACCAACACCATGTTCCAACAAAAGAATAAATTCAAGACCACATGGATGCATCCTGCATCTAAGGAATGGCATCTTTTGGACTACGTCTTAGTCAGGATACGTAACAGACAGGATGTGCAGTGTGTTCGTGCTCTTCATGGAGCTGAGTGCTGGACGGACCACCACCTGGTACGTGCAAAAGTGAAACTAATCACTAAACGTAAAATCCGGGCTCCTGGTGTTGCCCTGCCCAAAAGATTGAATGCTGCTCGTCTTAAGGATAAAAATGTGAAGAGTACATTGGAAGAAGAGATGCAAAGCTGGACTCGAAAGTCATCTTCGCAGTCATAAAGTAAGACCAGTGGTTGACTACCAGGCTGCTGTTGGAGATGCTACTCATCATGCTTGCCAAACATGTGGTAGAGAATGTAAATCAGCAGGAGGGCTCAAACGACTTGCAAAAGTACACAAACTCCAACCACAGCCGACTATTCCCAGTGAATGCTTTGGTTGCCGACTCTGTGCAATACATTTTAGATCTTTGGCTGGGCTAAAAAGCCACATTCGATCGCAGCGCTGTTAGTTGCTATCGTGTGTGTGTATAGATATGTTTATGCGTGTGCGTGTATGTGTATATATATATGTATATGTATATTATTATTGTTGTTGTCGTTATTATTATTGTTGTTATTATTATTATTATAAAGTACCAGTAATACACTGGGTATTTGTTGGCCTTGTGCCTAACGTAGAAACAATTATTATTATTATTATTATTGTTATTAATGTATATGTGTGTGTGTATATATGTGTGTGTGTATATATGTATATGTATATGTGTATATATATATATATATATTTTTTATTTTTTTTTTATTTATTTATTTATTAATTTTTTTTTTTCTCCTCGTGCAATGGCCATACTCGATAACGAGGGGGCAGCCATCAAATGTATGTATGTATATGTATATATATATATATATATACATATACATACATGTATATATATATATGTGTGTATATATGTGTGTGTATATATGTATGTGTGTGTATGTGTATGTTTATGTATACATGTGTGTACGTGTATGTGTGCATATCCGTATGTATGTATATGTCTATATGTACAACACCATCTCCATTGGCTCTCACCTTCCCTCTATCTTTGTTCTACGCCACCCCCACTCTCTCTCTATATATATCCACACGCGCGCATGCACATACATGTGTGTATATATGTATATAGATATATGTATGTGTGGATCTATGTGGGCGCGTGTATGTGTGTATATATGGGTGTGTACGTATGTATATATATCAGTAAATATGCGCATGTATATATGTATACAACGTATTTGTCAGACTAAGAGTGTCTAGGTATGTATCTCCCCATGGACTCGACACCACCAACACATCCACCACACCACCACAAACGCCACTACCATAAACAACAACACCACAACCACACCCCACACATGCCAACCCGTCTACCGACAACCCACTACCCCCACAGCCCATCCCAGCCAGCGACCGTCACCAACATCTTATCACATCCACCCCCACATACACTACAGGCCAAGGCCAATCCGCCACCACCACACCACAGTCCATCACATCCAGCGACCGTCACCAACATCTTATCATCACATCCACCCCCACATACACTACAGGCCAAGGCCAATCCGCCACCACCACACCACAGTCCATCACATCCAGCGACCGTCACCAACATCTTATCATCACATCCACCCCCACATACACAACAGGCCAGTACATCCCTTTGATCCTTCCCACCAATCAAAACAACTCATTTTGTCAAACTCTTGAACTTCTGTCTTTACCACATAGCATGTATTTCATTTTCTTATAACATTTTAAAAGGGTCCGTCGAGCCGCCAATTATTGAGTCGGGTAGGATCGATACAGATCGAACCTTGAGCTGATCAGTGGCGAAACGCGCGTCACCTACCAATAAATGTAATGAAGGAGTAATCAATCGTCCTTGTTATCCTTTCAATATATTACACTCTGTATAGCTCTACACCTCATCACAGAAGTAAAAACCTAAACATCGAGTGCTCTCCCGGGTGAACCTGCAGTAACTCCAAGTTACACCCCCTGGATATATATGTATATATATATTTATATATATATAGGTTTAAATACGGTGTTTTTGTCGTATTGAACAGAACAAATCTTGCAGTTTTGCTTTTTGTTAAATCGCTTGTTAAACATTCATAACCTTCCAGCTCCTCAATTCCTTAATTCTATCGTATTCTCCAATTCCTTAAATTCCTTAATTCTATCGTATTCCCAAACAAAAAACAAAATCCTTCCCATTCTTAATTCTATCGTATCCTCCAATTCCTTAATTCTATCGTATTCTCAAACAAAAAACAAAATCCTTCCCATTCTACTTCTTATAAATTACTTTAAATATATATATTATGCTACTTGAAAGTCAAAAAATCCGCTCTACACCCTTCACCCTCCAGCTACTCCACGAGGGGCTGCGGTCAGCCACACTCTCTCTCCCCCTTCCCCTCTCTCTCTCTTCCCTTTCCCCTCTCTCTCTCTTCCCCTTCCCCTCTCTCTCTCTCTTAGCTACACACACACACACATATATATATATATATATATATATATATATATATATATATATATATATATATATATATATATAAGATAAGTTCTCCTTCATGTTTATTCACTTTCGCCAATCCATCGCTGCTTCAATTATTCCTACTACGGTGTACCCATGTAATCGTAACGTACACATTTTTCTCTATCTACTCCACGCTCAATTTCGTACATAGTCCAAACATCCAATCTCGCAAAATCCGAAATCTGTATTTTTTGTTATTTATTTAAGGTTTAAATACGGTGTTTTTGTCGTATTGAACAGAACAAATCTTGCAGTTTTGCTTTTTGTTAAATCGCTTGTTAAACATTCATAACCTTCCAGCTCCTCAATTCCTTAATTCTATCGTATTCTCCAATTCCTTAAATCCCTTAATTCTATCGTATTCCCAAACAAAAAACAAAATCCTTCCCATTCTTAATTCTATCGTATCCTCCAATTCCTTAATTCTATCGTATTCTCAAACAAAAAACAAAATCCTTCCCATTCTACTTCTTATAAATTACTTTAAATATATATATTATGCTACTTGAAAGTCAAAAAATCCGCTCTACACCCTTCACCCTCCAGCTACTCCACGAGGGGCTGCGGTCAGCCACACTCTCTCTCCCCCTTCCCCTCTCTCTCTCTTCCCTTTCCCCTCTCTCTCTCTTCCCCTTCCCCTCTCTCTCTCTCTCTTAGCTACACACACACACACACATATATATATATATATATATATATATATATATATATATATATATATATAAGATAAGTTCTCCTTCATGTTTATTCACTTTCGCCAATCCATCGCTGCTTCAATTATTCCTACTACGGTGTACCCATGTAATCGTAACGTACACATAGCTACCTCACACCCCTCCCACCCGCCCCCACACACCACCATTCTTAATACGTGGACCTATCATAAGCCAGAGCCCCCCCCCCCCACCATTATTATTATTACGCGGACCAATCATAAGCCAGAGGCCTATACTATCGCTTGCCCGGTTGCCTTCGATTTATGATGGATGGATGGATGGATGGACGGACTGCGGAATCCTGGAGAGTGGAAGGGAGAGAAAAATCTGGACGCTCAGAGCGAAAATGCCAAAGTTAAAGTCAAATTCACCTCGTGGACGAGAATGCGAGCACTCCTCTTTGTTTCGTCCGCGGATGGCTAACATAACCCTATCTCCCCCCACCCCCCACCCTCCAAACGCAACCCAAAACTTCAGAGTTGGTACCATAAATGTAGGCACCCTAAAGGGTCGCGCTAACGAGGTTGTAGAAATGCTTGAACGTAAGGAGGTCGATGTTTGTTGTATTCAAGAGACCAGGTGGAGGGGTGGGTCTGCTAGATTCATTGAGGGTAAAAAACGATGTTATAAGCTTTTCTGGGTGGGAAACGACGATGGGCTGGGTGGAGTAGGAATCATGGTAGCAGAAAAGTGGGCAGATAAGATAATAGACGTAAATAGAGTGAACGACAGAATAATTAAAATACGACTTGTCCTCAATAGAACTACGGTGACAGTAATATCTGCGTACGCACCCCAATCCGGACTGCCCGGCACTATAAAAGACAGATTCTATGAGACACTGATGCTAACTACCTCCCAAATATCTGACAGTGACTATATAATTATTGCAGGCGACCTAAATGGTCACGTTGGACAACATTGTGGCGGCTACGACGAAATCCATGGAGGCTATGGGTTTGGTACTAGAAATGAGGAAGGCTCCAGAATCCTGGAATTCTGTGATGCAAATAACCTAACTATCTGTAACACTAACTTCAAAAAACGTGACAATCACCTGATCACCTATAGATCCGGGGAACACACAAGCCAGGTAGATTATATCCTTACCAGAAGACGTGACAGAGTGTCTGTTGTAAACACTAAATCCCTCCCCCATGAAGAATGCACCTCCCAACATAGACTGATAATTAGCGACCTCATAGTCAGGACGAGACGTACTCGACAGCAGAAGAGGACTATCCTCAGGAGGAAAATATGGAAGCTAAAGGACCCCACAGCCAGAAATAAATTTCAAAGCATAATACTTGATGCTTTCGACAGTAAGGAAGAGCATCTAGAGTCGGACAATATAGAGGGACAGTGGGAATTTCTGAAAGCAAACCTGCTGTTGGCGACAGACGAAGTCTGTGGCTGGAGCAGGCCTGTAGGCAGGAGGAGAGTAACATGGTGGTGGAACAGTAAGGTGGAGGGGTCAATTAAGGCCAAAAAGCAGGCTTGGAAAGTATGGCAGGATGGGGGAAGTAGAGTAGACTATAAAGTGGCCAGGAGGGAAGCTAGGAGAGAAGTGTACTTAGCAAGAAGGGAAGCTGAGGAAAGAAAGTTCAAGCATGTTCTACAACGCGATGACCAAAAACGTGAGGTGTTCAGGATTGCTAGGCAATGCGTCAAGGAAAACCGTGATATTGTCGGGGAGAAGTGTGTACTTAACGATGATGGCATACTTGCCATCACCGACACTGATAAGAAGGTAGATTGGAAGTGTCACTATGAAAGGCTACTAAATGAGGAGAATAAATGGGAGAAAGACAGTCTCCCCCATATCGACCCAATAGAGGGACCAGCAGTGTTAGTCGAGGGGAGTATAATAAGTAAGGCAATCAAGGATATGAAGACGGGTAAGGCGGCTGGGCCTTCGGAAATAGTTGCTGAGATGCTGAAGGCATCTGGCACGGTGGGACACACCATGGTCACCCGCATAGTTAACCAAGTCATACAGAATGGGGTTGTTCCGAAGGACTGGCATAGCAGCATCATCGTTAACTGTTATAAGGGTAAAGGAGATGCCCTAGATAGGAGTAACTATAGAGGCATTAAATTAATCGACCAGGTCATGAAGGTCACGGAAAAAGTAATAGCGCAACTAATCAGAGAGAGAATTGACCTAGATGAAATGCAGTTCGGGTTTGTGTCAGGCAAAAGCACCACAGACGCTCTTTTCATAGTACGACAACTACAGGAGAAGTACCTAGCTAAAGGTAAACCCCTCTACTTAGCTTTTGTCGACCTGGAGAAAGCCTTCGACAGAGTCCCCCGCTCCATTATCTGGTGGGCTCTTAGAAAACTAGGCGTTGACGAATGGCTTGTGAGGGCTATACAAGCCATGTATAAAGAAACAGTCAGCAAGGTTAGAATTAACAACGAATATAGTGAAGAGTTTAGCGTAAAAGTTGGCGTCCATCAGGGCTCTGTTCTCAGCCCCCTACTATTTATTATTGCCCTTCAGGCTATAACAGAGGAGTTCAAGACAGGCTGCCCGTGGGAACTCCTATACGCAGACGACCTGACACTCATAGCGGAATCAATGGCCGAGCTAGAGAAGAAATTCCAAACATGGAAGCACGGCCTAGAGTCAAAAGGACTTAAAATTAACCTGGCTAAGACCAAAGTTCTAGTTTGTAGGAAAGAAAACAAGGCGGCGGTCCCTTCTGGGAAATGGTCGTGCTCGGTGTGTAGGAAAGGCGTAGGTAGAAACTCCATTTTATGTCCTAAATGCAAAGTATGGGTGCATAAAAGATGTAGTGGGATCACAGGTAAGCTAACTAAGAACATAGATTTTACATGTGGCCGGTGTTCTGGTGCAATAAGTAGCAGCAAGTGCCCACAAAATACTAGCTCTTTCAATTGCGCAGAGGGTTCTATAGAAATAGTGGACAGCTTCCGTTACCTGGGCGATAAAATCAGCAGTGGGGGAGGGTGCTCTGAAAGTACTGTAGCTAGAGTCAGAACTGGTTGGAAAAAGTTCAGAGAGCTTATACCACTATTAGCTGCTAAAGGGTTCTCCCTAAAAATGAAAGGCAGGTTGTACGATGCCTGCATACGAACAGCAATGTTGCATGGCAGTGAGACCTGGGCATTGTGTGCAGAGGATATACGCAGACTAGAGAGGAACGAAGCTTGCATGCTCCGCTGGATGTGTAACAGTAATATACGTGAACGGCAAAGCATAAACGAACTAAGGAAAAAATTAGAGATAAGAGGGATCAGATGTTGTTTACTCGAGAGAAGGCTACGTTGGTATGGACACGTGATGCGCATGAAAGTCGATAGCTGTATAACAAAGTGCAGGGCAATAAAGATAGACGGTAGCCACGGAATAGGCAGACCTAGAAAAACCTGGGACGAGCTGATAAACTCCGACCTCACACACTTACACCTCTCCAAGACAATGTCACTGGACCGAGACCTTTGGCGGTACTCAGTAACAGAGAAGACCCGCCTTGCCAGTAGGCATCTCTAACAAAATACACCCCGTCCCGCCACCACCACCCCTACCCCATCCACACCACCCCGTTCTATGTAAAGTTATGTTGGTGCCGCGCCATCCAGGCCGAAACAAATGAGATCGTGTAGGTGTCACGACAAAAAAACACACAGTCCACGCTGTAATGTGGCCGTGTAGGCAACACGGTAAAAACCTCCCAGACCCACACTGTAAATGTGGTTGGTGTTAGGAAGGGCATCCAACTGTAGAAAACCTGCCAGACAGTCCTATGCAAGCAAGACAATCACTCTTGCCTCAAGTGGGACTACCCCCGTCCAAACCCATGCAAGCGTGGAACACGGACGTTAAACGTTGATGATGATGATGATGATGATATGTATATGCATGTATGTATATATATCATTTCATTATCATCATCATTTCATTTTACGTCCGCTTTTTCCCTGCTTGCAAGGGTGGGACGGGAACTGATTCTGGCTTGATTTCTACAGCTGGATATATATATAACAAAGGAATTGTGGTAAGGAACCAGATGGACCATAACACACCAGAGTACCCAATACTTAGGGTAGTATGTATATGTGTATATGTATGTATATGTGTGTGTGTGTATGTTAATGTGTCTGTTGACACCTGGAATATAGCTTAAGAGAAATATGACAATAATGATATGATAGGCATCCAATATTTTGAACTGGTTTATAGAAGTCTCTTGGCCTTTGTCACTCTAAGTAGAGCTTTAAAGAATTAGCTTTTAAAGAATTTCCCTTTTCTTTAAATCCATCAACCATGACTGACCCCCAACCATCTTATAGACACCTGAAATATAGGCATTGTTAGCTTAAGAGAAACTTAAAAATAAGGAGTGGCACCCCATTCTGAACTTGTTTATAGAATTCTTTCTGCCTTTGTCACTCTAAATATAAATTATAGCCTTAAAGAATTAGCTTTTAATGAATTCCCTTTTCTTTCAACCAATGACCTCCACCCATCCCACTCCCCACCCTCTCCTACCACCTGAAAAGATATAAATACCACATTTATTTTTAGAAAGCCAGATTCCTGATGATTTTTAAAGAATGAAACAGTTCTAGTCCTGTAGAATCTCATCTACATCAAAACTTTTATACTCTGCTATGTATTGAGTACCTTACTTACTGTGGTTACCTCCGATTCAACCCGGAATAACTTACCTATATATATATATATATATATATATATATATATATATAACGAAGGAGGTGTGGTAAGGAACCAGATGGGCCATAACGCATCAGAGTACTCAATACTTAGGGTAGTAGAGTGGGTAATAGGAAAATGTTTAACCCCGACGTTAGAGCTCAAGCTGTTTCAACAGCTTTTTCTGGACTGAAATAGCCGACGAAACGGCTTCAGCTCTGCCGTTGGGGTTAAACATTTTCCTATATATATATATATATATATATACACATATATATACTGTGTGTATCTGGTTTACAATAGGTACACAATAACCCTGAGCGATCTGAGTTCAAATCCCGCCGAGGTTAACTTTGCCTTTCATCCTTACGGGGTCGATAAAATAAAGTACCAGTAATGCACTGGGTAATTGCTGGCCTTGTGCCTAAAGTAGAAACAATTATTAATTCATTTAGAGCTGTGGATTGGCAGTATCAGTAGAGCGTCGGACGCCATGCTTCAGGCATCAAGTTACAGCACTTTACGCTCTGAGTTCAAATCCTGCCAAGGTTAGCTTTTTCTTTCATCCTTACGGAGTTGATAAAATAAAGTACCAGTAATAACCTGATGTCAATTTAATCAACTTTCCATTTCCATTCCAATTGTTGGCCTTGTGTCAAAAGTAGAAACACTTATTATTGTTGTTGTTGTTGTAGAAACAGTAGTAGTAGTAGTAGTGGTGGTGATGGTGGTGGTGGTGGTAGTAGTAGTAGTATAGTAGGTGTTATTTCAATCAATATCAAAGCGTCAGCTATAAGTTTTCAGGTTGCAGAAATAAAACCTTTATGATAAAAGTGCTCATTTAAAAACCACAAAGCAATTGTAAACAAGTATAACTACATTTGATGTGTACCTTGCCACATATTCTCTTTACTTTATTCACAAGAAATATTTCATACAATATTAACTGACATGTTTAACAAAAAGAAACAATAGGGACATTTTTATATTTATGTTTGTTATCAGTATTTAAATGCATTTTGCACTTGCCCCACAATATACTTAAAGAAATTGCATTGCTAACTATATATCGATATTTGTGAATATATTTCTATTGAATTTTATTTGTTTGGGGGGGATTTTTTATGTATAAATGACTATATTTTTCATATAACCTGTGCCTTATTTTGCATATCACATATTCAATAGAGCTGGCTTGTGTACTCATTATGCAAATGTTGAAATGTGCAGAATTTCTAAAAACTAGTATACAATATTTTTTTGCTTAATAATAATAATTTCAAAGCAGACCTCATCATGGACATAGTGAAACTAGCAAAAGTGTAAAAAGAGTTAATTGACAAGATATATCATCATCATCACCATCATGTCTACTTTTCATGGGTTAAATAAAGTACAGCTTTCATTTAATTTTCACCTTCCTGTGTAATTTTCTTTGTGAGTTTCAGCAACCTGAGATCAACATTCACCATTTCTGCCCATGTCTGCCTTGATCATCCTTTCCTGTAGTTTCCTTCTAGTTGGAATTCCTGGCAGTTCTTCCTATAACGATCATCATCCATACACATAGAATATATATATATAACCAACAGCAAGAATATATGGTATATAGTCAACATGAAATAGACTCCCTCAAAGATTCAGAAGCTTCACTAGGAGTAGTAGATAGGTTTTGCTATCTATGTGACCTTACTATCACTGGAGGTGGGTGTATCAAAAGTGTTGCAGCCAGAGCTTAAACAGGGTGGAAGATCAGTGAGTTGTTACCTCTGCTGGCAACAAAGAGCTTCTCTCTCAGAAAGTAGGGCATATTGTATGATGCTTGTGTTCAAATTGCTATGCTACATGGTAGTGAGACATGAGCCATGAATGCAGAAGATCTATGACAGTAGGAAAAAAAATGAAACACACACACTCTATTTGATGTATAATGTTGGTGTGTATGAATGGATGGAGTAGAAGTGAACTGAGAGAAAGGTAGCATATAAGAGGGATCAATTGTGGTGTGTAAGAGAACTGATTGCACTGGTACGGACATGTGAGGAATAAGGAAAATAAGAATTGTATGATATAACAAAGAGCTGAATACTTAAAGTAGATGGAACCTGTGGAAGAGGGAAACCAAGAAAGACATGGAAGAAAGTTGTGAAAAATAACCTCAAGAAACTGAAGGAGATGATACAAGATCAAGCTGGCTGATACTTTGCTATACTAAAAGTAAGTAAAGTAGGTTGGCTCATCTGCAGTAGATGAGCCAACCTACCTAGTATTGATACCATAATAGAATCCACACAGTAATCTGGTAAAGTAGTGATGAACAGGCTGAGACATAAGGTAAAGAGGACCCTCTGACCTTGTTGGACTTGTCAATCTCTCTAGTGTTGGTGCCAGGATCAAATGTACCCAGTACACTCTCTAAAATGGTTGAAAATATAAAATGTATGAGTAAGACGTAGTTTTCCAATCTGTTTAGTCCCAGACTGTGATGACCCATCCAGCCCATGCCGGCATGGAAAGTGAACATAAAATGATGACAATGATGATGATATATATATATAGTTTTATGAGTTTGTTTAATAAACTGGCTCTGTTAAGCAAAAAGTTCAGTTGTTTGTATGGCAGGCACTGTCATTTGAATACTATTATATTACTGGTACTGATCAATTGTGAAAAGCTGGAAAACAAAGTTAACCCTGGTAGTATTAGAAGATAGGAGTAGGAAATTAAATGCTTTATTGTATTTCTGTTAAATTACTGCTCTTGAGTTTTGATGATAATGGTTTTTAACATTGTAGAAAACAATCATCAGAGTGGACCAATGAAAGTATGTTTCCATTGGTCTTTCCATTGCTGATACAATGCCTAGTAAGCATGCCATAGCTTTCCCGGTAACAGGAGGTGGGATTTTAACTCAGAACACCCAAAGCCGGAAAAGATACCATAAGGTGTCCTGTCTGGTGCTTTAACATTTCCACTGCCTCTGGACTATTTATTGAACCTGTAAGAATGAATGGCAAAGTTGACCACGGCAGAATTTGAACTCAGAGAACAGAGAACCAGAACAAACACTGAGGTATTGACTTTGCTAATTTTTTTCTTAAAAATGTGTGTTGAACCTCTGTTGCTTTTAATGATGAGTGTCTCTGTTATTCAATCAATAGTATAGCCTACTTGTGAAATTAACATGCAAGAGGCTTAGCATTCCACAGACATGTGTACCCTTACTGTAATCCTCAGGGAAATTCAGTATGGCAGTGTGTGACATGGCTGGCCCTTTGAACAACAGGTACAGCTTAGTTTTTCTAGATGGTTGGTCTAGAGCAACATGAAATAAAGTGTCTTGCTGAGGGACACAACATTGCTGCTGTAAATTGAACTAACGACCTTATGATTTCAAGTCAAACATCCTAACCACTAAGCCATGTACTTTCATAAATCTTAATAATGATTGCTTATTCAGGGACAAGGCCAGTACAGATAATTTATTTTATCAACCCCAGAAAGATGAAAAGCAAAGTTGACCATGGCAGGATTTGAACTGAGAACATAAAGAGCAAAAACAAATACGACAAATCATTTGTCTGACAGTCTAATTACTCTGCCAATCCACCGCTCTTTATAATAATGGTTTCTTATATAGGCACAAGGCCAGCAATTTTGAGGGAGGGGACAATTATTTTATTGACCCCATAAGGATGAAAGGCAAAGTTAACCTCAGTGGGATTTGAACTCAGATCATAAAGGGCTGTAACTCTATGCTGCAAAGCATGGCGCACGACCCTCTACCGATACTACCAATCCACCACCGCTCTTTATAATAATTGTTTCTACGTTTGGTACAAGGCCAGCAATTACCCAGTGTATTACTGGTACTTTATTTTATCGACCCCATAAGGATGAAAGGCAAAGTTAACCTCGGCGGGATTTGAACTCAGAATGGCAAGGGCCGTAACTCTATGTGTGAAAGCATGGCGTCCGACCCTCTACCGATACTGCCAATCCACCAATAATGATTTCTGATTAGGCTTAAGGCCAACAATTTGGGGGGAAGAGAAAGTCGATCCTCAGTGTGTTACTGGTATTTTATTTTATCGAGCCTGCAAGGAAGAAAGGCAAAGCTAACCTTGGCAGGATTTGAATTCAGAATGTAAAGCATGTTGTCCAACACTTTACCAATACTACCAATCCACCACCCTTTATAATAATGATACAATATAAAGATAATGAAAACAAGAAACACACAACATTTATGAAAAGTAAAAGAACACTGAAATCACTTGTTAATTGTAGAAGCTTATTATTATTTTTTTTTTTTTTTTTTTACGTAATTGGATATTTTTTATACATTTTATTGCAGATCTTTAATCAGATATTTCTAATTAAAAATGTCTAACATAGGCAACATTTTTTTTTTTTTACCCAGTCCAATATGGACACCAAAGTACCAAGATATATTCTTGACATATAAAGTACAGTAATAGCAGCTGAATTATTTTCAAAAGTTCCCATTTTCTGCATTGATCATGTGATCATGTACAGGGCCAACTTTCATACCTAAGTGGTGAAACAAGTAGAGTGGGCCAACATCTTATGTGGTCAATTCAAAAACTTCATATGTTCAAGACTCTTATATAAAAAATGCCTGTGCACGCCAACATTTTGGAGAAGGCATAATGCCAGATTCTCTTGAATTTGAGAAAATTCAGGAAAAGAACAATAGCGGTGAGGGTTTGGGTTTTCTCCTCTATGTGATGCTGTTTCATGTGAAACAGGACATTAAGAGTTTTACAATTCTGAATTTAAAAAAAAAAAATTTTCCAGCCACATATGTTCAAAAGCACAATATTTAAAACCATGTAAGACCAAGGCTTTCTGCATATGAATAAAATTGCATCAAGCGAAACATTAACAACTGATATTGACCCAAAAACTGAATATTAACACTTTTTATATCAAACCAGCCCAAACCAACTCTGGTTTTATAAAACAAAACCATTCATTTTGAAGGGTTTTCATTTGTGTTAAAATATTCCAACATAATTTTATGTAAGAACCATTTGTTAAGTTACTATCTTATCATTTTAGTAAATCCATCAAAATTCTTTATTAATTAATTAAAACAGAATATATTTCATTAGAAATATTATCATAAAGGGATAATTAATGAACCAGCTGTTATACAAGCTATGTTACCTTTAATCTAAATTAATAATATAAGCAAAACAAACAATTGGGATGTATCTTTTTCTGAATTCATTTTAAAATATACAAAGATTAGCAGGCATAGTCAACTAAAGTATAATTTTTTAAAACTCTTTTGACACTAAACTGCACCTGGTTCTAGAATGAAAAACTGTTTGTCTTAAAATGATTATATTTATCTAAAAACTTTCCATCATAATTTTATCCCTCCATTTTTTAAATTATTTTTAAAACAATTTGAAAATCATAGGTAGTGTCTTTCATTAGATAAAGCCGTTTTTGTAGAAAAAATGTACGGGTAATTGTAGTAATTCCTGTATATTACTGATATGTGTTTTATAAATCTTAAAGTTACCCTGGCTGGATTGAACTTAGAAAGCATCAGGATGATAATGAATACAGCATCCAGTTGTAGATAGCTTGCTAAACAAAGGGTTAGAACTCTTCAGTTTAGCCAAACATGCCAACCACTTCTGTGTTGGTGATCTACATGATAAATGCATCCAGTACACTCTGTCAAGTGGTTGGTGATAGGAAAGGCATCCAACTGTAGAAAACCTGCTAAAAAAAGGGTCAGGAGGACTCTTCAGTTGTGTCAGAAATATGACAACCTCCGTGATGTTGGTGCCACAATAAAATGCACTCAGTAGAGCACGGGAACCTATGTAATTGAGATGTGTCCAACCTATGCAAGCATGGAAAATGAACGTTAAATGATGATAATGATGATGAGGATGATGATAATGACTTTACAGTTTGAGTGATCAATTTACCTCTTTATCTCAAACAGTCTTTTACAAGTGATTAAACACTCAATCCAAAGAGGGATGCATGCCAAATCAATACTTGTGAAATTTGAACACTGAACCATAAAGCACTAAACTGGAAGAGTTTAACATGTAATCTAGCCTTCTAATATTTCTGAGACCTCTGCTAGCATGTTATGCTGAATGTGTAGTGCTAGTGTGCATGAGCGACAAAGTACAGATGAGTTGAAGAAAAATGGACATCGGTGGAATTAGATATTGTGTGCAATAGAGAAGATTGTGATGCTAGGCACATGTGCTGTGTGCAGATGATGATCTTTGGATGAAGAAGTGCAAGGAGGAGTTCCAAGTGTAAAGCAACTACAGAAGGAGAAGACCAAGGGAAACCTGGACAGAAGTGGTGAAAGCTGATCTCAGGATACTGAACCCTCGCAGAAGTGATGACATGATAAAAAAGAAATGCAACAAGTAAAAGAAAGCTATGCTTAAGAAGACTTGTTTAACACATGCAAACACAGAAAAAACAATGATGATAATGGTGGTGGTGATGATAGTAGTGGTGGTGATGATGATGCACTGTCCTTATTTATTCCTTTCCATTAGTTAGTTTAAGGATATGTCTCCATAAACTTTATCTTAGATGAGGGAATAGTAACAGATAGAAATAAATAATTTAGTGTAGTTAGTGCAGTAGAGGAAAGTATTCTGAAAAATGTGGCTCTTTCATCCTTGTGTGGGTAAGTTGTTCCTATTTGTTTTTATCTACCATATCATCATCATTTTACGTCCGCTTTTCCCTGCTTGCAAGGGTGGGACAGGAACTGACTCTGGCTTGATTTCTACAGCTGGATGCCCTTCCTAACACCAAACTCATTTACAGTGAGTGCTGGGTGCTTTTTTTCCGTGGCGTATACACGTCCACTTTACAGTGGGCTGGGTGCTTTTTTCCGTGGCGATTGGACTGCATGCCCTGCTTTCCAGGTTACCCTTCGCCACTGACACTACCCACTATTTTATGTTTGAGAAATGAGCAAAAATCCAAACTCCATGTTTGAGCTGAGGCAGCTAATTAACATATTATGTTCAGATAGCACGACTTTGTAAGTTTCCATGAGTGGAGAATATATTTATGAAGTTTCAATATTTTGATATATAAAATGTTTTTAAGTATCATTTAGAGCAGCAGTCGCCAACCGGTGGGCCACGGACCACTGGTGATTCTAGAGAAAATTTTGGTGGTCTGCAGAAATATTTGGACATTATTTGCAATTTCTATGTTTTATTAATAATAAAACAAAAATAATATTCAGTCAAAATATATTTTATAACACCTAAAAAATGTTTTAATAGGTGCATTTCATATTAATAAAATGGAAGTTCTCTGATCATTATTTTACAAATGTATTTATCTTTTTAAAAAAATTCATATTAGTGGTCCGCAGGATTTAAAATTAGAATTTAGTGGTCCATGAGGTCTGAAAGGTTGGCAACCACTTATTTAGAGTATAATTTGTTTCACAACTCCATTACATAGCGATTTAGTACTATTTCATTCCTTCTTAGAAAGTTACAAGTTTTTCAAATTTTTGTTTACTTCCTTTTAACAGAACAATAGCAACATGTTCTGAAGGTAAAAGGTTTTTATTTAACATACAAATCGAAATATTCTGTAAAAATACTTCTAAAATGTAGTAAAACAGTGTTTTATTCTAAAACAATTATTCCAAATATTTTGATGCTTTTTTTTCATAAAAATTGAAGTTGGTGAAAATTGACAAAATATTGACCTTGAATATTAGTTTACCCAAACATTTTACTGTTGATTTTTTTTTTGTCACATATTTCTCGGCTTATACATGTTTATATATGGTATATTCATTTATTTATATTTATATCTGCATATATATTTACAGTAAGTACTTGTTAAACCAGATGAAATTTGAGTTAAGAGAGTAACTGTCAATGTTGAATTCTGCCAACATCTTTTGAATATCTGTGTTGCAAGGACATATCTTCTGGTATCCTGGTTGTACTGAGTGAGTGCTGCATGACTACCAAACATGGTAAATTCATTATAAATTATGTTTATCACATTCAGTGTACAGTGTATATATTTCCAATATACTCTTACCACTAGTTAAATTGGACAGTCAGCTAACAGACACCCTCCCAACCCTATTAGTCCAGTTTAACAATTGTTCACTGCATCTATCTTGTGTAATCTATCTGTAGGTGGTGATTTGTTAAAGTTGTTAGAACATTGTATATTATTCTTTGTAGCAATTGTTCCAGCTTTCTGCAATCTGAGTTCAAATCCTGCCAAGGTCAACTTTGCCTTTCACGATCAATAAAAAAAAAAGTACTAGCTCAGTAATGGAGTTGATTCTTCCTTTATATCTCTTTCTCACTTCCTCTCTTTCTTTTTCTAGAAGAAATTGGCTTTGTTCAAACCTGGAAAGAGGATGGCGTCTGCCAGGTTTTAAATCACGACAGCACCCTTACAACTCCACCAGGAGTTACATGTTCATACATACAGTCTTTCTGTATTTATTTACAATTTTTTAATAAGACTTGATTTAATATATAACATTTAGCCTCACACATCATACTTATATATTACTATGTCTGTAAATCCCAACATATCCTGTAACCTTTTGTAATATGTTTTGTAGGAATGAATGGGCCTTGTGGCAAATAAAGTGAACAGATACACCCAACCTAAGCTGTGTGAACTCACCTGTGTGTGTGTGTGGGGGGGGGGGGGTGTAAGTAGGTAAAGGGCCCTGAAATCATGATAAAAGCAGAGGGGCACCATCTCAACACAATGATTTCATCTAAAGAATAAGAAAGAAAGAATTGACTGGTACTTTATTTATCAACCTCAAAAGGATGAAAAGCTAAGTTGACCATGGCAGGATTTGAACTTGGAGAGCAGTGAGCCAGAACAAATACTGAGGTATTTTTCATCTGATACTCTAATGATCTGCCAATTTGCCACCTTGTTTCTGTACATACTTTGCTTAAGTAGTATCTTGTTTTATTTATTGTTTTCACCATATTTATTAATTATTATATTGCCTTATTTTTATACACATTTTTAAAATGTCTTCTTTGTATAATGTCTTTGACCCACACCTCATGTTTGCCATGTTTATCCCCACAAGTATCAGGGTTGATATAATAGACTTTCTCCTCTCCACAAATTGTTGGCCTTGTGCCTAAATTAGAAATCATTATTAGGTGGTATGGCAGTATCGGTAGAGCATCGGACGCCATGCTCTGCAGCATAGAGTCATGGCCCTTTATGTTCTGAGTTCAAATCCTACCGAGGTTAACTTTGTCTTTCATCCTTACGGGGTCGATAAAATAAAGCACTGGGGAAATTGCAGGCCTTGTGCCAAAAGTAGAAACAATCATTATCATCATCACAAGTATAACATTGATTTTCCAGTAACTGATTATCAGGCATCTCTTTTAATTCATACATAATTATGCATGAACACCTGAATTTCATGTGACCTATCAAACTAGTTAATTTATGTCAGAAGGCCACCATGTGGTGTTAAATTACGTTTTCATACTATTTTGATTGTGGGATAGAGAGATTGTTTCTGACTTCATGTATGTGACTTTAGTGAATTATTATTTAGTCCAGTAAATCAAAAAACCTGACGTGGGTAAGGAAACAAGTGTCAGCAAATTGGTGGCTCAAGTGTACTCACACATAAACATGTAAAATACACACAAAACACTGATCCTAATAATTAATCTGTTTAGATTGACAAATAGATATTACTGTTTAGATTGACAAATAGAGCAGAGCTTTCACACTATGACAGATTCAATCTCACTTCCACCACCAAATATTACATAATCATAAGAGCCTAAACACAAACATACGTACTTATAAATATATAACCATCCATCCATCCATGAACCCTAAACTCCTGACAGAGTCAATGGCATGCCATGGTGATATATGTTATTTCTAGGGCACACACAGACACATACACACGTATACATATGCTGCATGGTAGCAATATGCTGGCCTTAAGTGCAGAAGATTTGTGGCAACTAAAAAGAAATGAGGCATGTATTTTTTGCTGGATGTGTAATGCCAGTGTGCATGATAGAGTATAAGTAAGCTGAGAGAAAAGGAATTGCAGGTAGTGCACAAGAGAGGCAATTGTGCTGGTATGAACATGTGATGCTTAAGGAGAGTGAGAGTTGTATAAATAAAAATACTGAATGCATAAAGTGAATGGGACTATTGGAAAAGGGAGACTGAGGAATATATGGGATAAAGTTATGAAGAATGACCTAAAAAAACTGAACCTCATTAAAAGGATGACACAGGATCAAGTTGATTGATGAAATGCTTTACTGCAGTTCAAGCACTGTGACATGAAAAGTAAAGAGATTGGAGGCTACAATGTTTGGTAATCGAACAGAGATAATGTAGGGTTTGAGAGGAATCTTCATTCCAGTTTAGTATGTGACAACCTCTTTAGTGCTGGTGTCATGATAAAATAGTAGTGTCATGAAAAATGTATCCAGTACACCCTATAAGGTATTAGGAAGGGCATCCAGCAGTAGAAACCATGCCAAATATGGAATGTAATGAGCAAGATAGGTTGCTCCAATCCATCTAATCTGAGACTATGACAACCCATCCAACACATTCCAGTATGGAAAGTGGATGTAAAATGATGATGATGATATATATATTTGCATTTTAGTGTCCTGAAATATAGGCACTATTTTAATTGCATTTAAAAGCTTCTCTATACACTTTTAGAATCCATGATTCATGTTAATGTTTTATAACGAAAATAACTAAACGCAAGCATTTTTTTCTGGGTCTGAAAAGCTTATTGATTCTACTTAAATTATATGTTGGAGTATTTATGTATACAGACATGTTATAAAAAATTCAGTAGTCTAAAAACATGTACTGTTGCATGTAGCCCTAATTAATGATTAAATAAGAGCAACAAATGAATAATTTCTTAAGCAATGACTACAAATAATCATTCATGTGTGGTTCATCTTACTGAAGTTTCAAGTGATGGTTGTTGGTGAAGTACCATAGCCTCGCTATCACCCGTGGTAATAGCTTGAGTGTCTTGGCCTGCTTTAACCCTTTAGCATTTAAACCAGCTGTATCCAGCCAGAATTTTCTCACTTCTTTCTGTTAAAACTGGCCCCTCTTACTGATGTTAAGGTTATTGTTCTCAAAATAAATAATATCAAAATCTCATAGATTCAATGTGAGGTAAAGCCTTTACCGTGAAAATATAATAGTAAATATAGAATAATGTAAGTGCTAAAGGGTTAAAATGTTTTGAAGACAAAACCAATATTCCCTGTGTGCACGTTTTCTTGCCCCTTTTTCCTTCTTCCTCACTTTTTCTTTATTGGTTTGTTTCTTCTGTAAGTCATAAACAACATATAGTTTGTATATGTTCTTAAAAGAAAGAAAAAACTACAAATAGTTGCAACAAATTTGGTAAAAATCAAACTTCTTGACAATATAATGCAGCTGGTACAGTAAAAAATAGAATTGGTTAAAATTAAATGAGTACTTTTATGATGATGCTGAAGTATATTGGTATACAAAATGCCTGCTTTGAATTTAAGGTGACAAATTGGCCAAATTGTTACAAACTCAGATAAAATTCTTTACAGCACTTGTTCTGTCTTTCTGCATTCTGAGGTCAACTTTGCTTTTAAACTTTTTTTTTTTCTTCAGCATTTAAAAATGAAATACAATACTGGGCTCAGGGGTTAATTCTTCGTTTATATCTCTTTCTCTGGAAAAAAATAAATTGGTGTTCAGACCCGCAGAGGGATGGGCTCTGCCAAGTTAAAATACACTATTCTCATGACTTCGTAAGAAGTCCAGGACTCAAGGATAAATGGATGGATTTTGAATTTCATTTTAGCCTGGATGAATATAAACAGCTAACAAAAGACCTCAAATGTTATAAAAAGATATTTCCTTGGTACTGCATTTTTACATATATGGGTTAAGAATAGTTTGTTTTCAAGGATGAACATGGTGTTTACAAGCTCAAACAGTGTGTGTGCGTAATACACACACACATACATATATATATATATTTTTGCTAAAATATTCTAGACAGGGTAATACAACAAATTATATATATATATATATACACAGGGTGCAAAAAATATTCTAGACAGGGTAATACAACAAATTATATATATATATACACATTCTAATAAAAGTGTGTATGCATTTTTTGGGACACCCTTATATATATCTGTGTGATACGAGAACGAGTACTCAATACCTAAGTAGAGATTGAATATACTTTATTATATCTAAGTTGTGAGTCTTGTTATTCTGAAGTTTTTCCTTGGACTTGCAGTCTTGTCTGATAATCCTGTGAGTGCACAGGTGAAACTTTAGAGTAACAAGACTCACACATAACCATAATAAAGAATACATACACACACACACATATATATATATAATAATTGTTTCTACTTTTGGCACAAGGCCATCAATTACCCAGTGTATTACTGGTACTTTATTTTATCGACCCCGTAAGGATGAAAGGCAAAGTTAACCTCGGCGGGATTTGAACTCAGAATGGCAAGGGCCGTAACTCTAGTGGAGAGGAAGCACACGAGTTAGGATATATATATATGAAAACAGGGAGAAAGAGACGATTATTAGGAAGAAAAATTTTTTTTCTTCCTTTTTTGTTTCTCTCTCTCTTATTAATTAAATATCATCTAGCAAGAATTGCTTCCCCCTGCATATTAACTCTCTAAAAAGGGAAATCATATCAAACCTCAGTCCACCATCATGGATCAACTAAGCACTCTTGCTATATTAACACATCTTGATCTGCTTAACTTCAATAACTATGCCTGTAAATAACATTATTTTTTCTTCCACATTGACTTTTTATGCTCTACATTATGTACGTTTTTTTTCCTTTTCACTTCATAAACCTTGTTTGTAAATAACATTATTCTTTCTGCACCTTCTGTTTAACATGTGTGACACCACACTAATACATTTCACTATCATTTGATAATGTATAAAAATGCTGAAACCGGTAATAGACAATTATTAAATATATAAATAAACGCCATTGTTAAATAATAAACAAATCAACTAATACCTTAACACTTCACACAAAGTAAAACATTTCGTTTTAATCATGTTCTAACCCAGAAAAAAGAGAGAGAGAAACAAAAAAGGAAAAAAAAAATTTTTTCTTCCTAATAATCGTCTCTTTCTCCCTGTTTATATATATATATATATATATATATATATATATATATATATATATATATATAGTCAATACTCATCTTTTTCCATTTCTTAGGGGGTTCTAAACTCCATTATCAGGTTAAAAAATTTCTTTAGTCAAAAGATACGGCGAAAGCTATTTCTAATTTCAAAACAAGCTTACTTGTCACACACACACACACACACACATATATATATATATGAGGTGGGGGTGAGAGAGTAAAGTCTAAGTTTATGTAAAAAAAAGAAAAAATGGGGTTTATGTTAAAAGTATCCACACTAAAACGAAATATATTCATTTAGGTAATTAAAAAAAGCCAAATTATTATTTTAATTTATTGGGTTCATATTTAACAACGTTGCAGTTCTCCACTTCTACCCATGTTAAATAACTGAGAAACCATGAATGAAAGTTAAAAACATGTTCAACTCATACATCTAGGGAAACCTACATCGTAAACCAGGTATTTGTTTACACTTCAGATATATATCTTCTCACTTACTTTTGGGAAATTTCCATATAGGTATTTGTTTGTCATATGTTACTGCCACTTCACATCAAGGGGGGCACGCACAACACCTTTGTGCAGCAACTATCAAGACCGGTTCTTTTTTTTTTTGTTGTTGATTCGCAAAGGTCCGTGCGCGTGCCCCGCTGCCAAACTATATCACGGGTTCAACAGCGGCTAGGAGCAACAGTATCTTTATTTCTCTTGGCAAATTTTCTAGTTTATAGCACGTTGTCATGCCTGAGATTTCCTGATTTTGATAAGTGGTGGATGTCATGTCACATACATTGAAAGCTCAAAGCAAGATACTGGCTTGGAATCCAGCCAGGAACATCAAATTATTTGGCGTCAGCAAATTTTTATATATGACACCAGTATCAGTTATGGGACTAAAGACAGCATTGATGGACAGAGAAGTGTGGTGGACATCGTGTCACATACATTGACAACCCAAAACAGGAACACTTGTCTGGAATCTATCCAGCAAGTGAAGATAGCAAGGGTGGACAAGGGCTTTTAGTAGATACTATCTCACATACATTGACAACTCAAAGCAGAACACTAGTCTGGAATATATAAAGGAACTGAAGATAGCAACCATGGACAAAGAATTGTGGTGAAAGCTATGTCACATATATTGACAACCTGAAGCAGGACACTAGTCTGGAATCAATCCAGGAACTGAAGATAGTAATGATGGACAGTTAAGTGTGGAAAAGGGACTTTGTTGCCTTGGCTCATCTTAACTAATGAACTAAATAATTACATCTTTTTGAAAGACGACGAAGCCTTTTGCCCTTCTAACTTGAGTATTTTCCTGGTCGATGAATAACGTTCTATTTAAAACACAACGCATATTATTTTAAAGTTTTCATTTATTACGTCTTTGCTATTTATAGTAACATTTTCAAAGCAAGATGTCTACTGTGATTAATATTTATTTACATTAAATAGTTTCATTTATAGATTTTCCTTGTTCAATAAAATTTTAAATGAGGTAAAGTTGTGCTAAATTTCAGTATTTCCTGAAATAACAGTAACACCATATATTATTGATGAAGTGGAGGAGTCCTTGAAATTCTGCACAAATGTGATACCATTGTTTTCTTTTATATATATATATATATATATATATATATATATATATATATATATATATATAACTGGACAGCTTTTCAAAATATTACTACCGTCTCTATAGAGACACACTCACATAATTTTCTTTCTCGTTTATCTCCCTTTTTAAAATGTGCAACACTTCAAAAACGACTATCATTATTTTTTTTAATAATAGTTATATAGAGAACATAAATATAGTGAATACACATTTTCCGTGAACCAAAACAAATAGAATGCACATACAAAAGAACTAGTGAAACTAAAGTATACATAATCATACAGACGTAGAGAAAGAAAGAAAAAGGAATTTATAGGAAGATAATTTTTTTTTTCCTCCACCATTTCTGCACAAAGTTTAGAATGTGGTACGAGTTTATTGGGGTTTTTTCTCTGTACTTATTATGCCTGTATCGTTATGTAAACTTTGTGAACACAGTTGCAATATAAATTACATCACATCTTGGCCTCTAAAAAATGTCCCTTGAATCAAAATAATTTTTGTTCAAAAATAGCTTTTCCCACATTAGAAATAAAGAAAAATAAGAAGGCAAAAATGTGATAGATAAATAAATAATTAATGGTTTTGAACTTTATTCAATGCTAGCATATATTTAGGGTGAACGGAAATAAAACCACAGGAAATAAAGTTAGAAAAAAGTCACATTTTTTGGCTAGGTTTTAACCGGAATTTCCAGTGGGTTTTTTTCTTAGAATTTTATAGATATGTTTCCACATTTTAAAATAATTCCACCCCCACATTTTTGTGTTATTTAAATAAAATATGACATTTTCTCTTAAGACTTTTTTCCTGGATTTATAGGTATTTTGATGATTTTTTTTTTTCCATGGGAGATGGTTTGTACCTCAGAAGTCATTTCATATATGTATATAAACTCACATATATTGACATGTATTATTGTTTGTTTAGATTTTCTGAGGTACGACTGACTGCTGCTGTGTACTCAGTTTTACCTGAAATCATAAAACTCTTCAAGAAGCTTCTTTTTTTTTTTATAATTTACAAAGTCTATTCCAACATCATATCGTATGAAATCAAAAACATTGTTTGCAATAATAATTTAAGTGAACCTTAGAAGTTTAGAAAAGGTTAAGAATCTAAAACCGATTCCTGGAAAATGTTTGCTTCTGCTTTTATCCAAAAGTATATTTAAGCACATACACACAAAAAAGAACCCTTGTTTTTCTTAATATTTACTAAAATAACTAATTCAATATCAACCTGAACCAACTAAAATATCTATTCGAGTTGAATTTTTACTTTTAGGGATTCGGTACATATTGTTATACTTTGGCGGCATGGTCCTCCCATCGAATAACAATGTTTCAACGCACGATTTCACCTCAAGAATCTTGAAAAACATACAAAAACAATTATTTTCTGGTATAAATGTTTTCTTGTGAAATTTTGCAGAGATAAGTTTTCCATGACATAAATTACAACAACAACAATAATAATAATAGTTTCTGATTTTAGGCACAAGGCCATCAATTTATGGGGGGGGGGGGGGGGGGGTTAAATCGACTCCAGTGCGTGACTGGTATTTTATTTTATCGACCCCATAAGGATGAAAGGCAAAGCTAACTTCGGCGGGATTTGAATTGAGAACGTAAAGGGCCGTATTTAAAAAAAATACTTTCTTTATTGTATATTTCTGTTCGTTAAGGCTAAACGTAGAATCGAAAATGCTTTCATCGTATCTTCCAATTTTGTTTCTTTCTAACATCGACACAAGGTCAGCAATTTAGGGGAAAGGAAAAGTCTATTGTATCGATTCCAGTACTTGACTGGTACTTTATTTTATCGACCCCAGAAGAGTGAAAAGCAAAGTTGAGCTCGACAGGATTTGCACTGAAACATAGAAAGTGGGAACTAATTATCGAAAGCATTTTGTCCGACTGATGGTCTATCGATGATACCAATCAGGATAATATCATAGATTTTCTACAGAAATACTGTCATTTCTGCAACTATGAATTGTGAAAATAAATAACTTTTCTTTTAAATTTCATCGACATAGTGGTAATTTGCACTTTCAAAAATGTATCTGCAAAATTTCATAAAAAATTACACATAGTTAAAAAAAAGATACGAGGAAACAAAGTTGCGGTGGGGACTCCAAACTTTAGTTGTGCCAAATAGTTTAAATTATTTTTACTTATATAGAAAGAGAGTAATAAAGCAAAATAGAAAATCTTTAAGAGATAACTGGACAAAAGAAAATCAATCCTTTCACACAGAAAACGTGATAGGTAAAA